>CM024669.1:42863659-43515027 GCA_014182725.1 Eucalyptus brandiana | reverse complement strand
AACAACTTGGATATAATCCTTGACCAGTCGAGAAAAGCGCCTGCGCCTTATCTCAGGCCGACATCCCCTGGACGGGCTTTAACTACGAACATTCCATCGAATTAGGCAGTCCTTGCATCAATCCGTCGATAGCGCAATGTAGATCATTGGCCAGAACCGAGATGGTGCGACCAGCGCGAGGACCCCCGTTCCAGTCCCTTTGCAATTATGTTATGAGGAATGGCGGCGGACATTTTTAGCTCACAAAACTTACCAGAGAATGCCCCTTTAACGCTTCAGCGTAGGCTCAAACTTTTACAACGTCACCACTTGGGAAACATTTGCTGCTCCGTTTCACATTGAACACCACTCTTTTGAGATAGGGAGTTACATCGCCTAGAAATCCATACCGCAAGATTCTCACGTCACCGAAACCATCGCAAGGGAGCAAGCCAATACAACTTCATCAATCGATTTTGAAAACGAACAGGTCGTACGAGGTAAAATACGGAGCTTCCAAAACGATGCCGACAAAAGCAATTCCTTGTCCTTCACACTAAGTTACATTGTACAAATTACACGAAGCAATACCCATCATATGATACATAAGACTCCCACGGTAACTATAATTATATCTCATCAAGACAACCCAAGTCCTCTTGAACGTTTGTGAAAAAAAAAATTATAAGAATAATAATAGGCCTAAACGAGGAAAACCGAGAACAAAAACCAAAAAAGAAAAAATTATAAAACTGACGGGGAAGAATATCGCCCCCAATATAAACCCCATGAACACCCAAGACTGTAACTTCTACTCTGTGGCTCAATTTACAGTGTGGCTGGCAGACCCAAACTGCAGCTCCTGGCACATCAAACATACAAAAATCTAATCCTCCGCCTGCAACTCGTCCACGAGCTTGTATTCTCATCTCGATGCACCACCCATCACGGCAAAATTTCAATTCAGCCAAACCAGAACTTCCTGCCATTGACTGAAAATACAAGTCGTGTTCTCAATAATATGGTCATCGTGCTCCAGACACAGTGGACCACAGCTGGGAGTGCAGGCCAGATTTGAGTATACAATGACAACCTAGAGCATCTTTTGTTAAATCCAAGCAAGAGAACCCCGATCATTTGCGACTTGAGGGCGTCCTCTGGTTGGTGTCGGAGGTCTATTTGCATTGAGCTCCTGTATCTCATCAAGAAGCCAACAAACTAGTTAAAACATGAAATATGAGAGAGAGAGAGAGAGAGAGATCATGACTAGAACAAAAGCTGTAGAGATGGCAGTACCTGCATCCATGTGTCTTCTATGTGGCGTTCGGGTGATGTTTCTGGTGATGAGATGGCTGGTGGTAAAGGATGAATGAGTTTAGGCACGACAACAAGATCTCTTCCCAAAACCAATATTGCCCCCGCATTATTCGCAGTACCTGTTAGCATAGGACACATTATGAACAGGAAGTGAACTGTTTGGGTCAGCTTATTATCAGTAGAAAAGCACATCTTGACTTCCCCACAGAAACAAAATAGTGTCTTTAAATTCTGAAGAATGTGAAATATTTCTACATGACTTCAGATGACTTAAATATCAAAAACCGTGGGCTTAAAAATTCAAAGCCTTCACTATCAAACAGAAGTTACATAAGCAAAATTTTTTTTTTTTTTAAATAAAAATAAAAATCATTCCATTGCAGCTTTGGATAGACTAAAATATCTATTAGGACCATACCGCAGTAATTTGTTGCCGAGAATAGAGTAATTAAATGTCCCTGAGCAAAACGCTCAAAACCATCCATCACACATTCGTGAGCACGCACAATCAACTGCAGATCATTGATGTTGCAGAATTCCATCACTCGATCAGGCTGCAAACAAAGTTCCATTAGGTAATGTGAAAAGAAAAAGACTAAACTGACATTACTATCATACAATGAAGCATGATATTCAGCTCAAAGGACAATAAAGCTGCCTGTGATGTAGGGCAACGGACATCTATTAAGGTAACATTGGAAATTCCAATAGTGGAGTATTCACCTCCATCTCGTACTAAAAGAGAGATCTATGCATGATGATCAACAAGTTGACACTCACCCCGAAAGTAACCAACCCTGGACCTCTGGCATTTGGCCTAAGACCTTCTACGCTGTCATTTTCAGTTGGGTCAGACCTGAAGAGAAATGACAAGTTGCAGGTAAATCACAGGACAACAAACCTTGTTTTGACAAGACAACACAATAGGCAGCCACTTACCATAACAAATCCATGAGAACGATAGACCCAGCCTCCATGGTAATAGGACGTTGGATACTTTCAATCTGCTCCACATGATTTATGGACCGTCCAATACCACCATGCATGCAAATGATCTTCTTCTCAATTAGGGCAGCTAGAGGAAGCCAATTAAACAGACGATTTATCCGATGCCATGCCCAGATGCCATCTCTCTCACCCTGTTCAGCAAGTTAGAAAAATTAATAGCCGTGAGATATTTACTCTATTATGGACAAGAGACAACCTCCAGTGCATAATATCCTGTACCATGCGCTCAATGCACTCGATCCTGAAGCCAAAGAGGGCATTGATATCTGCAGCTTCATGGTTCCCTCGAATTAAATGCACATTACTAGGATATTCGACCTGAGACAACGAACCAAGGGGTGACTCTTGTGCCATTCAGCTAAACGACAATAAAATATAAGTAGGCTAATAGCATGGGCTGGCAATGCATGATACATAATTCTCAAAAAATAGAAAATTAATAATATAAGAAAAAAGAGAATTCAAAATCTAATTAACTTACATTTTCTCATATCATATTGTTTATATTTGAGTTACTATTTTTCTTCATTTTCATACCAGAATAACTCGGTTCAGTTTTTAGTTTACTTAATGTACTTTGTCATTTGTTTGCATCTTAGTTGATCTTTCTTCTTAGAAAAAGAAATTGTTATTTTCATCATTTTATTTAACTTAACTTTATTAAGAAAGATCCGCTTCAATTTTTCTTCTTTCTAAAAACCTTCTGATTTCTTTTTGGGTTCAGAAACCTTCTCTGATTAGTACACTTTATCATAGTAGTTAAAAAGGTCTGACCCCCCATCTTATTTTTCTTCAAGGTGAGGATCAATCTTTTTTCCCCCCTTGAAAAATATGCCCCATATTAAATAATGAAAGTGCATTAATAACTTTATGATGTTATATAGACAATATTATGGAGATCATCATCTACTCCAAGGAATTACCTTCAAAGCAAGCAGAAGAGTGATGGTTTCCAAACTATGTTGGCCACGGTCAACATAATCTCCTAGGAAGAGATAATCAATATATCTGCATACATTCACCAACATTTTCTATAAGATATTAACAAGAATTAGTAATTTCCAAAGTCTAAAAATCACGTTGACAAAGAACACCCAGGTGTTAACATGGATTGCATTGGTTAGGAGATGAAGCATTTCTTCCATAGGCACAACTGATAGGCAGACACATTGATATTTATAAATATTTGGTGCAGTTAAGCCAGCAGGCATGAATAAATAAGTAGTTACTCAAGAGGTAGAAGCCACATAAGATCACCCGTACATGAGGGTGCGTCCAAAACTAGGATGCCTACTGCATTGCCTATTCTGAACAATGTTCAATTAAGAAGTCTCAAAGAGAATTTATTTCGAGTGCAACAGGAATACCATTATAACTAATGCCATGAAATAAAGATGGATTCACAATTTCGTATTGCTTTCATGAATATCTTCTCATATAGTTCTCACAGGATCACACACTTTCAGCCAGTCAAAAATATTGATAATGAAGCTTAAAGGGGGAGTGTAATGTTTAACCTTCATGGTGACCATGAAATTAATAACACTTTTCAGACTCTGAGCATAATAAGTACAATTAAGTATTTCATTCATAGATTTAAAGGAGTGTCTGAGCATGGGATAGAATAGTCAAAGAACAAGAAAGAATCAAAGGATGAAACCAGAGAATAGACAAACTCATGACATCGTTGCAAAGATATCCAGCAGTAAACATCAGTACAAAGTTGCTCCAAATGCCACAAATCCCAAGTATTTAGTATCTACATAGACTATTCACAAGCTTGTGCACTGTGTACAATGACGGGTCCCATCATACTTGTAATATAATTTACATTGGATCAATCTACAAGAAAACTTCAGTGGGCAATGTGCAGTTTGTGGGTAAATTGATGTATATAATGAACAGATCAGAGATCAGACCATACAAAACTTAGCAAGTGACACATTATTTACTTAATAACATCTCTGGATAAAATTTAGACATCCAGATTCAGAACAGGGATATAATCTATGAAGAAAAACTTACGCAATATCCCCAGCAGTTGAAGGTGCCCCATACTCATCAAAAAGACGCATGAGATCTCCAAATTGGCCATGCAAATCACCAAAAATTTTTATAGGAGCCTTAAGCTGTAACACACTAGGTTCACTAGAGAATATCTTCTCAGCACTGTCGCAAAGATCAGCAATTTCATTGCAATCTAAGAAAAACTGCCGGCGCACTGGAGGCTTCCATCCACGAGGCTTTAAAAGATGTGCGATGACCTTAATTGATGCAGCAAGAAAAACGCACGAACTTAGTTCCGACTTGAATAGCATTCTCAATAAAAACTATAACCATTATCAATTAAACGCATCTGTCCAATATGGACCATGCACACTGCCTTGACCCTCAGATTAGCAAAAGGAAAATTTAACCATGGCCACTCAAATGTATCCAAGCAGTCTTCTCCATGCACACTTCACAGGTGCAATTTTCAAAATTGTGCATCTATAAATACAAAAGCAACAGTAATACCAGCTTATATTCATTCAGGAATAGATGACTGAATCGCAAAAGATCATGCGATGATTGGAGACGAAATATCATAGGATCAATGAGACCAAAACATGCAACCCAAAATGCTAAAGCAAGTACCCACGAGAAGATTATTATTCAGCAAGTCCGATGCTGAAGAATTTAGATAAAGTGAAGTACAAATAAGAGGAGTTATCTCATGAAGGCTAGATATGATGACAAGATCAACCTAGTAAGTATAACTAATTGCAGTCATTGCATGAATCACTTCCCTAAAGATGTTTCAAATGTCCATTGACACAAACCTAGTTACTACGACCAATTCATGGATAACTTTGCCACAGCCCATCAAATGTCATACACATTATTATAAGGATCCTCACTACCTTCTTGGGCACATTGTTAATTGACATTTGTCGATCTAGCAACTTTCTTGCTGCAGAAGCACTCTCCGGCGTTCCATAGCTGACCCGCCTGCCTTCATTTTCAAACTGATCTATTGAAAGTTGTCTGACCATGCCACCCAAAGCTCCACCAGTTTCTGCAGCTACAACCACCTGAAAATTTATAGAGAAAACAACATAAAGAAACATGCAAATTAATTTCTGAGATAATACACCTATAATAGCCACTGATACAATGAGAAATGGCAGATACTAACAGCTCTATGATGCAGCCGCACTCCAGCTGGGGCAATAATATTTGGTCCAGCAGAATCAGGTATTTTAACAGAAGATAATTGCTTCCCACTGGGAGTAGCCTCTGCACCACGATCCCTATCCGGCGATTCAACTTCTCCATTACTTTGCCGGGCCTTTGCAGCTGCTAAAGTAGCACTAATAGCCTCAGCTTCTGCTGCTGATGCTTTAACCAAGTCTTCAACACCCTTAGCTATTCTCCTGCAGAGCATCACCAACCATTAGTTCCCTGAATTAATTAAAGAGACAAAAGCAATGTGATTTTTATGTCATGCCACAAAATGGCAGAATGCTACTTTACCGTGATCCCTGAAGCATAGCATTTTCAGTGCTTATGTCAGTATACATGTCACCATTTACAGGGGGAGCAACTGGGTTTCCGAGCACAACTGCACCATCCGGGACTGCCTCAATCATCTGTCTTGTTCTTTCATCAACATAACCATATCTTCCTGTTAGCCGAGGTGATTGAGAATTCGATGAAGCAGCTGCAGCAGCAGCATGTGAAGCTGCAGTAGTCGTTTCTGCGGCAGCCAGATCTTCAGCAACAAGCAGGTCATCCAGCAAGACACCTATCACAATACCACGCATCACAATGCTACTGTATGATATATCACTATACAAACTGTGGCAGAAGAACAAATCGCAGTTTCAGATCATGATTTGACAGACTACACCAAGCACCAAACAAGATCTTTACCCAAGAATCCTGTTGAGTACACAAAACTGTTATCTCCCTGAGAGAGACAATTGATGAAAATTGAAAAGTGAGTCAGGATCTTTAAAGAGAATGGACACAACTATCTTATTTATCTGCATTCTAGGATATGATATCTGCTCAAATTTTGATGCATGCATAGAATTGTCTATACAACACACTTTTGCAGGGATGAGAATTCTCCCCCTCCTAAATACAGGAAGGGAAAACTCATTATCACCTACCAAAGTGGCAGGGGGGCTCCCCTAAGGTCAACTTGCAGAATCTTCAGACTTTCTATCTTCACTTTTAGTTAAGAGTAGCATCAACTGTTTCCTATTACATTTCATCTAACATGTGCATCACTAACTCATTCAAAGAAGACTTTTCGAAGCCAATGCAAGTAAATGATTCATAGTCTGCAATTACACCCTAACACATGCTATACGCCAAAACCAAACCCTAAGATCATTGGTCTCGACTTTCAGAAAACTGTTGTTAGAATACACACATGCAACAGAACATTTACCAAGATCCAGGAACAATATAATCTTCAGATTTTTCTATGCTTATAAACCAGAGCATACAAGAGAAGCTAAGAGATACAAACAAACAGTAGACCTCATAATAGGCCTCCAAGACCAACAGTCTGTTAGGCTCATCCAATATGTTGGGCTGGGCTTGGACATGATTATGCCCCGTTGGCAGAGAACACCAAGGCCATATGAAAAAATGAAGACAGCCACGCAAGTTATCGTCTCAAAGGCCCACTAAGGTCCACTAATTGGGCTTTGATTTCATCATGCTAGGCAGGCTTGGACAAATAATTTTAGGCCCGGCCTTGGGCTCATTCTAACCAGAAGACATATATCTAGTTTTGTGCAAGCCAATTGACCCATGAGTCATGACATTATCAGATCGTTATTCCTATAACATCCCAATTAGTGCAAATAAAGAGCAAAATTGGCAGAAATAACTCAATGTGCAAAATGATCTCTTACCACCACGTAAGCCACCATAAATAAATATTAGATCGCCAACAGCGGCAGCTGCATGCCTGCAGCGCCTTGTCAGCTCAACTGCAGCATCGCCACCAGCTGCGTCAGCACTGTATCTGCCTGTTCTAGGACTAGTAACAACGGACTTGGTATCACACCAAACACCAGCTGCAGTATCCAACACTACAAACACAAGGAAGCAACTAAATAATAAGCATGAGTTGTAAAATGGGAGACACTTAAGATATAAAACTATATCACCTGAGAATATACAGCAATAACAAAACAGAATAAACTGACCATTGCAGAAAATTTTGTAAATGCTAGCACTCTTCCAATGTTTCATAATGGAAGATTAACTACCATTGAGACAACAGAGAAACAACAGAGATATAATGATCCCAAAGTGAATCATATAAGACTTAACTAACTCTTTTGTTGACCTTTTCTCCAGAATGCAAGTAGTGTCCACTAAAAAGCAAGTGAATGTCAAACCAAAATTAAAATCTCAGAGTGAGCAAGTGAACGACACCATAAGTCACTTTTCTATGACTAACTACAGCCTGAAAAGTTTCATCAAAATAACCTATGTATGTAAATATTCATTTTCATCCTAACCAGGAAAAAACAATCGAACTAAAGCTCCATTTGTTTTGCCAATAAATGAATGATTTGGAAAATACTTCCCTAAAACAATCGCTTGTCTCCCTTACCAAAAAATAAATGAATGAAAAATATTTTCATCGTCCATGAGAATATTTAGACAAAAATTGCTGTCCATAATGAAAAGAATTTTCCTTTGACTAATTATTTCAAGTGATACAAACAATTAATTTCAGGAAAATATTTTCTAACTCATTCATTTTCTGCAAAACAAACGAACCCTAAGGGAATCAGATTTGCTGCAAGAAAGCAGCAGTTAAAGAATTGCAAACCTGAAGAAATGCAACTATATTGCATGCACTAGAAATGGAAATGCCAAACTACATGCAAATTATCTCTTTCCGCTTTAACTCTAGGATATTATTTGAAGCGTAAATCCTTCAAATGCAAATTTTCGATACCAAAGGCAAGGAATTCTTAAATTAGAGATGCAATAATCAAGTACCAGCCACACTTGACGAGTCCTCTACCATTCGTCCACCGCCAAGTGCACCTCCAGATACATGGAGACGAGCATTAACGAAGACCTAAATTATTGGTCAGATCAAAATGAGAAGCTTTACCCCTAAATTAAGAAAAACACATACAAATGCATGAAAAACCCACCGCTGCATGCTGGTATCTTGGAGATGGGGAAACCCCAGGGGCAATGGCCCATTCCCATCGTCCATCCCTATGTTTGGCGAGTCCATATGCACTTGCCAGGGGCTGCAAAAGTAAGAAAAACACCAAAGGAGAAAAAATCAACTCTATTCCTGGAGATAAATACTAAGCGGACCATTATAGTCATATTAGTTAGTTGAAGCAAGTATTTCAGGCTCTGGTCAGTCAGCATGCTAAAGCAAATGCGAACTGATAAATAAATATACACATCCAGACGCATGTAGAGAGAGAAGGATAGCAAGTCCAAAGAAGGTTGCAAAGAGGAAAGGTTGCAATTAAAGAGCCCTTCACTAAAGCTAAGAACTGCAAGATATTTTGCACTCACCACGCTACTTGCATCCCTCCCTCCACAAAGCAGAAGAAGACCGTCAGAACGTGCACTAGCAGTTGCATACCTAAGCACAAGTACAGAGCCATATCATGCCATAATCCAATAAGGATGACAAGACATAAGCAATTAGAGCTCCAACAACAGTTCACAAGAATGAAAATTTACCCAGGAAGTTGCAACCAATAACAGAATAATAAACAAAATGATTTTATAAAGATGGAAACAATCTATGGTAACAGCAAGAACGGAATGACTGTATTACAAGCTGTTTAATTGTAACAACAATTTAAGGATTTGTAATACCATTGCAACCGAATGCCAGGACAGTTCTTTATCATTGGGACAAACATGTGAAATTGAGAAGCTAAAGAACGTACTAATATATTGTCATGATGTGCATACTTAGCTCCACGAGGGAAAAAAGAGTCGAGAATATACAGGCAAATGAGGATAATTTATTGTCATAATATGCACATGTGGCTAATCCATGCAAACGAGGGTGGGTGAGGAGGGGGGAGCAGAAGGGTTGAGCATATGTACATGCAAGGAGGTGGTCCCTCGCCTTCTGGTTCTAACTTCCTCCATTCATAGGGTTTGGCAGCAGTATCCAGGGCCCATACATCAGCCAAAGGCCGCTTTCCTGGCAAAGGAAAAACAAAAAAACCACCACAGTGTTATTTGAATGCACAGAAACGTATAAGTAACTGAACTATGCCAAACAACATAACTACCACCCAATAAAAAGACTTACCGTCATTTCCACCAATTGCCATGAGATATCTTTGCCCCACCAGGGCCATAACATGTCCATACCGTGGCCCTGGGCCAGGACCTTGAACAACAACTCTGGATAGAACCAACAGCTACATAAGGGGATGACGTATATCAGAAAAAGAAATTTCGTAAATGAAAGCACTCTGCATCCAACCTATGCCATCTTGGTCTTTGCTGTGTAAGATCGAGAACATGAAGATCCTCAGCAGACAAGCCAGCAGGACCAATTCCACCCTGTGTTCAATGTAACACTTCAATTTGAGAATCTCAAAACGATAAGTTATTTGTTAGTGTCAATTCCTATGGCACTAGGTTATGTCAAATGATTTCATAGATATTAGGAGCCTGTTATTGCATCAATCGAATCCTTTCATATAAGAGAATTACTTTCTTTTTGGCAGGGTCAAAATCAAAACACAGTTCACTATCCGTGCTATCCTCATAAGAGGCCTAATTAGAATGCACGTGAATGGCGAATTTCTCTGTTTAACTTTGCTGAACCTAAAGCACTGATTGATAACATGCTAGTGAACTAGAGAAAATTATGTAGTGGAAGAAAAAAGGTTAATAATTCTTCATCATCCAAGTGGAAGAAGCATAAAGGTCTTTCGCCTAAAAAGTAGAGCAGGGTTGAGGGTGGCAAACACATCACATTTCCTCCAAGAAGACTAAAATAAATGGGTTGTACTCTATAAACAGCACTTTGCAGCACAAACGGTGTTCTCTTGAAGCAAGTCCTTAGACTTCTAAATGCAACTTAGCGGACAAAAGATTTGACAAAAAGATATATCAAGCAGAGATTTCGTCAACATTAAGGAAGACAAATGAACTTCAAGGGATGAATCATGTGCTAACCTGAATGACAACCATAGTTCCCACGGCACAAGCCACATGGGCTGCTCTTGGTGTGGGTGGTTCTCCAAATGGAGTAATCCTGCAAAATAGCATCAAGTAAGCACTAAAATCTTGAAAAATAGAAATCCCAGAGTATGTTAAGAAGATATTATCCCATGGGTTTACCTAGACCATTTATTTGTCAAGACATCATAACAGTGCACATCAGCAGTGGCACCAGCAAGTCCTGCAACCCACCCGAAATGGTCATTACATTTCACAGCACAAACATTTCTACTAAATTGGATTAAGAAATTTCTCACGAATAACTGTCTCACCCATAAGACGCTATAGCATATTGCTTACCAATGCATTAATAGACAATATAACTTAACCGTGAAATTACGAGATTATTAGCATGCAGATCCTAAATTTCACGTGGTTTCTTTTTTCAACTATAACCAATAAGGACTCAACAAAAATCACTTGTCCCTATACAGAACAAAAAGGTCATGCACATTTCTTTCCATAACTAATCAAATTTCAATACATAGGCATCTCGAGAGTCATAAGTAACATTACCACAAAGCACTTTTAAATGAGCACATGAACACAGTTGGTGACATGAAGAAACTAAAGGAAGTTAACAAAAAGAATAAAGATGTGATATGATGTTCTTGGATCCTAAGAGAAATAGAATGACTCTGCGCAAGGATGTCATGGAGAGCTCGGAATGCAGTAGCACATCGACTGCTATATTACGACATAAGATGAGTTGCATATGATACTCAGTCATAACTAATCTGGAAAAAAAAAAAAAAACCAAGTCCCAGGCACATAGAACATGAAGATTTAGCACTAGCGATGATTTCAAAAAACCTAAATAAATAAAGTCAAAATGCGAATGCTCAAGCCTGATGCTTCGATGACAAACACAACGAAAACTTTCACTCATGCCCGTGAAGGCAAGCAAAACTAATTAACTTTCATCAAACGCTAAACTAGAATTCGAACGCAAATAAATATGGCATCCATACGCCAACAAGCTCACTGCTTCCCGCAGCTAGGAGGCATTCTCGACACTAGATCAAACAGGCGAAAGAGATGCGACAAAAGCCACACAGAAAGTCACAGCATACTGATTCCGGCGTTCCCAGCTGACGATGGAGCTCCTGAAGCCGCAGAATTGCCCTCGAGAGCAGTTGCGCCGCCGAACAGAATCAGCCTCGGCCCAATGTAACCGGGAGTCCCCTCCTCCCCGACCGCGGCCACCGCGGTTAACGTGTGCCCACACCTCGGCCCGGGGCCGTCCTCCTTCTTCTCCAATATCGCGTTCACCACCGAGTACGTCGGGGCCGGCCTCGGTCCGACCACGGGGCTCTGCTGCACGGCCGCCTGCTGCTGCGACGGCGGCGGCGGCTGCGGGGGCGCCGCCGGGGATCCGCCCCCGGCCGGAGGCTGCTCCGCGGGCGGAGAGGACGGGCCGTTGTTGTGGTTCTGGACCGCCGGATCGTGATCGGCATCGGTCGCCATCGAGGAATCGACCTCCATCGGATTCGGCAAACCCTTCGGATTCCAAGCCCTAGCTTCGAGATCGGAACTCAACGGCTCCCCGAATTGGAGCTCCCGATCGACATTCCCCAATCGGCTCCACCAATCCAAAAAAAAAAAAGCCAAACCCTAAGCAACTCCTCGTCGGGGGCCGATGCAGAATCCGATGAGAGCGTCGGGGGTGGTGGGAAAAAAAACTTTTCCGGGAAAAAGGAAAAGAGAGAAAATGGGGAAGTGGAGAGAGAGAAAATCGCCGGTCCTTAGGTTTTAGGATTCTAATTCCCTTCTGTCTCTCTCTCTCTCTCTCCCCCTTTCTCTCTCTAGGCAAGACGAGGAATAGAACCGGGACGGAGACAATCGCGAAGAAGAGAAGAGAAGACACACACCCAAATCACTTTCTCTCTCTTCGGAAAATGAAAAAGCGCTGCGTTTTTTATTATTCCCATTTTCCCCTCCCTCTCTAACTGAAAAAACCACAGTAGTTAGTCCATACAGTGATGCGCATCATTGACATAATTAAATAATCTTTTGATTTTTCTAAAGTCCGCCTTATTTTTTGCCGAATTTCTAAAAAAAAAAAATTAATATTGAAACGCCGCGTTTTTCTCTCTTCGGGTCTTCTCTTTCTGTCTCTGTCTCTTCGCGCGGTCAGTGATTGGCGCACACTGGGCGTCGTCTCTCGTCAGTCCAGAGTGGCAAAGCTGCGACATTTAGGTCGGGCCGAACCGGTCGACGAGGGTACTGAAACCGGGCCGGCGGCGCTTGGCCGGACGAAACGGTAACGGTATCAACCGGTTCCTACTTGCATGGGGCCGCTAGCCTGCGGGAGGGAGGGCGCGTGGGCCACGCTCGGGCGGGCGGGGGTGTGGCGCACGCGCGGGGTGGGGTGGGCCCCGCCCGTGCTGGGCGGGGGTGGGGGATGTTGGTTCCTATTTGGAAATGCGTCAACGCTAGGAGGACTGGATTTTCTTTTCCGCGCTCCTCATCCCTGGGTGACGATTTTGATGAGATGATTAGCGGCTAACTTATTGCTCCCCCGATGGGATCGGGGGATTAAGACAGGCTTTTAAATTAGCAAGTTAGGTGATATTTTATCTCGCTTTCTATTTTCAATAATCACCTCTTACCATTATCACCATTGCAATTTATTGATGAATAAAACACTTATTTTTCTTTTTTGGGAAAATTTCAATTAAGGAACTGAAGTAGAACCGTTTTCTAAAAAAATAACCTAAAGTGGACATTGTATCAAATAAGGGTTTGAAGTGACCGATTTAGTCTCAAATAAGGATTTCAACTTGAAAGCCAGTGAAATCTTATTTGTAACTAGGAGTATTTTCGTCTAAAGACTTTTTTTTTCTTTTTTTTTTTTCATCTTGCTCACCTCCTTCTTGACAAATGCATCAGACTCCTCACACACGAGCTTGCACAGGTACAAAACAATTTGAACAATTTAGGAAAAGAAGAAAACGAAAAGATATTCGACAAGTTATATAGTTTTGCAAAACTACAAATTGCATGCTGAAGTTCTATAGCCTCCCCATCAGCAAACTTCAAAGTGCATGCTCTACATTATGCAATTCTACATCCTTACCCAAGAACTCATCGATTTCAGCATAAGCCGACTTTTAAGTTATTCACCACCACTCACCTTCTCCGATGACGATAATGAACTTGAGAATCAAGAAATATCCATCAGTGGGTTTTTTTATTATTCAATTTTCTTGTAAAAACTTATTATGGCAATTAAATTAATAGTTTCATGCTCTCTCTGCCAATAAAATTGCCTATGCCACGATAACTTTCACTCATAGCTTCTTGGGAATGTTTTATTGGGTCCAAGTTTGATTATTCATAACATTCATAGACGCAGCTTGCAATGAGGTGGAATATGTGGCTTCTTGAGAGGGTCCAATTGTGTCGTGCATGCTGGTTATTTTCAAAGGCTACTGAATCATTTTGACCCATGATTGAAGATACTCGCCTTTGGTAGCGATTCGAATCAGACAGCACTCAATCTAAAAAATAAATGACTCTGGTCTACACATGTTCAAACAAATTTACATCTCTAGCTCTGAAATATTATCTACACAGATTTGAGAGAGAATAACAAGATGAAAAAAAGTGCAAAATCTCTCAGAAATTCCCAAAACCATGTATTTCACTGAACAAATCAATGCACATGAGTATCACACAGATTCCTCAAAAACCTCTAATAAATTTGGCTTAGGCACTTCAATATGGCTTCTCCTCGCTAAGATCGATCATAGCCTGCGTGAGCATCGATTTGAATTCAAGCATCGATGACAATGAGGGCAGCAAGCTAATGGCTTACACCTCATCGTGCTTCGTGCTTGACCACAACCACAAGATGTGGGGATCAAATCGAGCTGAGCATCACATCTTGGTCCACTCGTGCTCGATCTAGGGCTTGGATTGACCTCCATCTTTCAACAAAGGTATTGGAATTGCTGTTGAGGGCAATGACAAATAAGGTTGAGGGTGTTGATGGCTAATTCGGCAAGGAAGATAGAGATGGACTTTGGAGAATGCGATCTAAAGAGTGAAAAAGGTGAAGGCACGATGATGATGAAGAAAAGAAAGAGAATGAGAAAATAAATTAAAAAAAGAAGGAAAACAAGTCTTTAGACAAAAATACCCTTAGATGCAAATAAGATTTGGTTGGATTTTAAGTTGAGGCCCTTATTTGAAACTAAGTTAGTCACTTTAGGTTCTTATTTGAGATAATATCCATTTTGGGTCCTTTTTTGAGAAAGCGGTTCCACTTTAAGCCCTTAATTGAAATTTTCCCTTCTTTTTTTGATGTGCAAATCACCAATTTGCCTCTCGGCAATCTTACTTTTCAAGAGCATCGGTATTATTCTGGGGGCTAAAATAAATTTCTGTTTTTAACTATTCCTTTTACGTGCAATATTTCTTTTCTTTTTTTAGAGCAACACCGCTATATAAATTCGACAAAATTAGTTTATTATATCAAATTCGGAGCAAATTTTCTCCTTAATTATGGAAATTACCATATTCAAAGATAACCAATTAAAAACAACTTAAAATAAGAATTGGCATAAAACAAATTATTGAAAATTTTGACGAATCTAGCCAGTTGAACATATCGCTTGTTACATACCCAAAAAAAAAAAAAAAAAAAAAAAACATATCGATTGCTATTTCTCCTAGTCATAAAAAAATTGATCTAATATAGCAGATGAGATCATGCACAAGAAGATATATATAACGCAGACTTCTATTCCCGTAAGCACGAAAAGATCGGAAAATGCTAAAAACTAAAAAACTTGTAATAAGGAAAATAAAGAAATGTGTACTAAATATATTAACAATGGTTTCTAAAATGTCATCATCAGTGAAGCCGCTGACGTTGCACCTAAGAACTTGCCACAATCTCAGTGGCTCGTGCATGGTCTTCAAGATCTTGGCCTTACAATCGAATCGTGCAACCATGGATGAGCCACCGCTATTAGATCTAGAAACAGGCTTGGGCTCGATGGTCAGAACAAAAAATGAGGTTTAGCTCGACGCAAATGTTCACGGTCGAGTCTCAACTTGGCAGCTCGGGTGCATCAGATGTGCAAGCATTCTCTTTCATTTTTGTATAGAGGGAGAATAGCATTCGATTTTCCCTTTATAATTAATACGGATCGCAGAGACTTATTAAAATTCATATGTAACCGAGCTTTGTTATTCTAAACTCATAATTATCTAACTTTTAAAATCTTAACCAATCGTATCCAATTCAGCCCACTAAAAAAAAGAGCTAAAAATCTGGTCGACGCCGCCAATTCCAAGTGCCGAAAACAAACTCAGTGTGCTCAACGAGAATATCACCAAATCCTGCATCCAATCTTAACAGGCTAACGCAAACAGCACATGATGGGACAATGTGAAATGGTTCATGGGCATGGTGGGCTCTCGAGACACGTGGCATCACGCAGCGAGAGCACGATCACTTTCGATTTTGGTACTTCGACCCTGGCCTATATAAGAAACTTAGGTGGACAAGTTTTCATTATTCAAACACTTCATGATAGATAGAGAATCTCAGCATGGGCCTGGGAAAAAAAGAAAAGAAGAAAGACGATCCTGAGCAAAAGCACTGCTCTCGTTTTGCTGCGCTCTTGAATGCCCTTTTTATCCTTCTCTCTTTTCTTTTATCAAGGAAAACTTTCGAATAAAGGCTCAAAGTATTATCAATTTATTAAATAAAGATTTGAAGTGAATATTATCTTAAATAAATACCTAAAGTGCCATTTTTAAAAAAAATAAAGGTTTAAAATAAATTTTATTTCAAATAAAAATCCTACCAATCTTAAAGAATAACTTGATCTTGTTGGTTGATTAAGGGCATTTCCGGTCCCTCGCCCAAGCATCGATGGGGAGGCCAACGCCCCACTGATGATGTGGCGGGTTTTTTTTATTTTTGTTTTCTTTTTAGTTTATAGATTTTTTTTTCATTCTTAGTTTGTCGTTTTTTATGGAAAAAAAAAAGAAGAAGAGAAAATAAGAAAAAGCAAAAAGTTGAAAATGTCCTCGACAAGAAGAAAATAAGGGAAGAAAATAAGAAAAGGCAAAGGGACAAAATGTTCTTAATCGGTTGGTGAGGTCAAGTCATTTTTTGAGATTAACCTAATTTAAAACAAAATCTACTTTATTTCTTTATTTGAGAAAATGATAATTCAAAATCCTTATTTGAGACAGGCAAATTAAGGACACTGCGGATCCTTGTCTAGGATTTTTCTAGAAAAAATAGAGAATTTATTTTGGAATTGAAGAAGCAGCAATTTCAACGAAACTCCCGTGATGATGGGGGTAGAAATAGAATTTCCCCACACGTGTAGCTCGAGCTGGGCATGACGATTGACCCGGAAGATCTCATTTGACTTGCCACCCGCGAGAAGTATTTTCTTTTCGAGTCGGTTCAAAAAGGATTTCTATTCCTCGTTCTTTGATCAGAGACAAAGGAGCGAAGAGGCTTCTGCTTCGGTCGATATTACAGAATAACTCAATTTCCTATGAAAAATCCACAGGTCATAAGCCTTCTAGTAATTCAAGATCGATAGAGTGGGATTTGCCTCGTCACATATGTAGCTGGAGACAATTTCATCGAATAATTTATGTTGTTAAGTTGCTAGCCAATTACCTAGATATGACATACAATTCCAACGACAGTTTTCCACAACCAGACATGCTCTCACCCAGGTGAGTTTTTCCCTACCCCACTGTCAATTGCTAGATATAGTCAATTGCTACTCTTGACCCTCATTACATACTCAAAACTCGAGACTCTACTAAATATATTTGTTTCGATATTTTGAATAAATACTCATGTTACCGTGATAATAACCACCGTAATCTCTCCAGATAACGCAAAGCAATTTATAAGAATATTGATACTTTAAAGACATGGTTAGCTGGGTTCAACCGTCGGATTCTAAGAAATTAAAGAGGCGAAAAAAGTTTTGAGATTTGATTAATTGTCGGGGAAAGTGAATTCGGAAATTGAATTTAATTCAACTCGATTAACCGTTCCTAGGTGGCATAATCAAATCGACCTTCCAAATGAACTAACTTCAATTTCTTGATGCAGGCTTGACGAGAGCATACAGTGTCTAGATCTTCTTATAAGTATAATTGCGTACTCGAGCTAGCATTGCGCATGTGATTATTCCTTTCCCTCCTTAAAAACCAGTCAGCTTTTCTTGTTTTCGTTTTCCTGCTACTCAACAATAAGGAATTAGCTTGACCCCCCCAAAAAAAAAAAAAAAAAAAAAAAAAAAACGATGAGGAATTAGAAAAGGGCCTCCCAACTCTCCACCAAAACAGAGTTGCTTGATAGTACCATTGTTATTTAACATTTTTTCTCTCGAAAAATGTCAATTTTTCACGAAATCATAATGCATTTTGTTTCACACCATCAACAAGAAAACCGTGCGGGCTCTGTTTCAAACAAACGTGCCGTCGTAAATACAAGAAGAAGAAGAGGGTGAATGGGCTTTTTGGCCCGGGTCATTTGTATGCTCCATGAGCTCCAAAAGCTCACGGGCCCACTCATCTGTTGTGCCATTCGTCTGAGCCACAATTGCTTCACAATTCGGCAAAAGGAAAGCCAGCGGAACTCTGCGTGTCTAAGAGTCGAAGAGCGCATCGCATCTCAAATTCACTTATCTAATGATTGCTCCATTTCGTTTCGCACTGGCGAGATGATTTGAAAAATCGAGTCATTCGATATAAAGAAGTAGAATGTAAAGTACAGAAACTCCGCTGTACGGCCTTTTTGAAGACGGTGGATCTATTGGGAACGTCCTATGCGAAGTGTCGATTTGGAAGAGATAGCAATGTGCATTGGTCCCGGTCCGGTCCAGCTCCTCAATCCAGGAGTAGGATTAGATCGTCCAGTTCTAAGTGGTTCTCAAGAAAATTGGTATGGTTCCCAACTCTAAAATTTTGGCATATGAAATAATATGTCTGATTCACAGCCCTGGAAATGATTTGTATAGACTAGACTGAACCGATCTAGAGCGTGCATATATACATGTGACCAGTCAAACCCAATTTAATTTGTTTAAGCCGTTTTGACTCATTTTCACATAATGCAACTATAATGTTGAATGTCCAATCCAACGCATATTACCAAAACACTTATGTATTTAACTTAATCTATGGAAATTGATTCCCTAGCTAAGGTGAAAGCATGAAGTAAGAGAGCGCAAGATCCAGTGATACTGAGAGAAAATTGTGAACTCATTTAACATTCGTATTAAACTCGTAATGACATTGATAGTATATTATATAGTGGAAACCTTAAAAACGAAAATTGAAGATAACTTATTTATAGCATAAACCATAAAATAATAATAACATCGCCTATCCCTGCGTCAACCCATGACTATACCGGGATCGGCTAGTCTAGTTCCAGTGTGGACAATTGGTTCTAGATCCCGAAATATGGAATCAAGAACAATTGGTGCAAATCCTATCAACTGGATTAAATTGACGAAATTAGCACGAGATGTGTATATATGTTTATTTTTTTTCATAGCAGAAATCCTAAAATATAATTGAAGGCAAAGTATTTATAACATAACCATAGATTAATAATCATAACAATAACACTATCGGTTTCCCTATTGTCCTGAGAACCATATTAGTATTGGCCAATTAGGTCTTGTACAGTTTCAAGATAAAAAAAACTGGTATTGACTTGTCCGTTTCAATTCTTAATTTCAAAGTGGAAACTGACCTATAAAGAAACTCGCCCCAAGGGGCCATCAATTTAGTTTTCTTTAAAGAAAAGGGGGAAAATATGCAACTTATTTTCTTCTAGTCAACTATGGATTTCATGTTTGAAGGTGTGTCGATATCATGCACAAGCAAAGAAAGAAGAAAGAAAGAAATATTAAAATCATTAAAAATGTAAAAACTTAATATGTTCACAACACATTTACCTCCAAGATAATTTTCGTCTCATAGTAAATCTCAAATTAATATTATTTAATACATTTATCTCAAACTAATTTTCATCTTGCAAGAATCTTGAATTAGTATCACTGACCCAAATCCACCTCCACTAAAACACATGTATCAATACATGCACATTTTTCACGTTGGATCTATCCTTCTTTTTGTTCGATCTATTTTGTAGCTATCTACCGTGCATGTTGCATTGAAAACAGGATAATGGATGGAATGCTGTTGAAGGGTAGATTTGAATTAGGAAAATCACTTTAGATTTTTTTTTTTTTTTTTTTTGAGACAAGGATTAATTTTTTTCTAGAGAAAAGTGTTGTGGAGATACTAGTTTGAAATAATTTAGAATAAACGTGTCATGACCAAATCGATTTGGACTTTTTATATTGAATAAATTGAAGAAAAAAATAGGGATAGTGAAAGAAAGGGGGTGTCGAAGTTGGACGGGCTGGACGTATAAGATCAGGATTTGCATGACAGGTGTCATACCAAGACATGGAGAGGACCATCCTCCATCTCTGACCATCGTTTTCCGCCATCTAATCTCAAAACCCTTAATTCATCTCCACCGCCCGATCACTCTCACGGTCTCACCACTCCGATTTTACGAAATTTCCCCCAATTTTCCCGCTCGATTTTTTCATTTTTTATTATTATTATCCTCGCTACGCGACAACAAGGGGGGGTGGGGCCCGCTTTTGACGGTGATCCTGTCCTCCTCGGCACTGGCAAAAACCCCACAAGTGCGCGCGCATTCCGAGGCGGGGTTCCCCTTCCCGGGCCCCACCCCGGGCCCTCCCGAGTCCCGACTCGGTTCGGTGAGCTGAGTCAGCGATCGAGCGAGTCAGCGAGAAAGAGAGAGAGAGAGAGAGAGAGAGAGGGGGTTGGCTCGCCCACCGACGTGACTTCGCAACGCTAGAACGATGTCGTACGTGCCAGATCTGTCCCAGCAAAAGGACAATAATACGTCACATCCGACCAAAAAAAAAGGCGCCATTGTACGTCACATCGGACGCGCTCTTTACTCGGCACCGCGTGGAATTTATTTCCCAAAAGGCCAAAAATGACGTCATCGGGCGCAGACACCTAGTCGTCGCCTAGCGACGCGGGCGAGCCGATCCCAGCCGTTCCGGTGGAGAACTCACCAGATCGGACGGTCGCGGTCGGTGCCCCCAGGTCAACGAGAAGTCAAGACCCTCGAGAATTTACCCATGGAGCCCCGCGGGTGCTGAAATTTTCGGGACCCAACATGGACATTAATTAAAGTCCAAAAATTTATGTTAGATCCGATCCCAGGTAAAGAGACAACAGAAACACATTTTTTTTTTGTTTTTTGGGTCAGTACAGAAACGGACTGAGATGGTAAGAAATTAGAATAAAGAAAGGGGGCAAGGTTCTTTTGTCAGTTCTAACGCATGCCATTGCCATCTACCACCCATCTCGAATAGATAAGAATTGAAGGCAAAAGGCATAAAACCCAAAATTTATATAATCCCGTAAAACATTCACATTAATTTTTTTTTAATAACAACAAGAGTTCTAAACTTGATCTTCATGAAACATTTAATATTTAATTGATCAGCACCATTAAACAGTTGAGGCCGCGATTGACCTGGCATTATTTATACTTTTCAAGGACGATGTGAGCTGTAGTGGCGCCGCAAATGTGACATCATCAAAGAAATCAAAGGAAGAAAAACTTAAAAAGACAAAAAAAAAAAAATCAAACCATAGGAGAGAGACTGCAGCTCGTCGAAGGAGCCACCGCCCGTTCCCACCTTGCCTTGAGCGGAGATCGGCCTAGGTGGCCGGAGATCTAGCTTTACCCAGATCTGCAACTCGGCCGATCCTGCCCATCGCCAAGATCTGGTCCATAGAAAAATCACGCCCAAGATTTCCCCCCCACTACCCCACGTCTTGAAATAATTAAAGAAAAAAGCAAAGAAAAGACAAAAGGAACACAGAACACCGTCCGAAAAGTCAAAGGTGTCGAGGGACTGAAGAGAGAGAGCAAACATTCGTGCCTCCTCCGTCCAAGAAAGCGGGCTAACGAAAAGAAACCCGTGTTTAGCATTATTACGGTGGATTAAACAAAAGGAGGAGAAAAACAGAGCAAAGCCACCACCGACAGACGTTCCTTCCTCTTTCCGCTATCGCACATCATCTCCAAATAAACAAGAACGCAAAAGTCAAAATGAGAAAAACGAGCCCTCCTCTAGAAGCAAAAGAGCTTCCCCAACAAAAGCTTACGGCTTTTGATGTTGCCACCAAGCGACGTCGCGACCAGCATGTCGCGCGACTAAATTCTCCAAGACCGGTGCATCTACCAGTCTTTTACGTTCCCCGGCCACCAACTGGTGACCACAAATCACGACCTCGGCCGCAAATTTAATTACTCTAAACCCAGGAAAGAAAAGAAAAAAACCCGAGAAAGATGACGACTATCACGGCGGTATCCGAGTGCCCCTTCGAGCACCCGTTAAAACATACTCTCGATGCAGAAATAAAAATCCCTTTCCCAGTCTTTAAAACACCGCACTTGCAAATAAAAATTATAAATCGAATGCAAAAGCGAGAATGCACCAACCTAGACTCCCCCCCACATGGAGATACGATATTCTTTTAGTCCTAATCTACGAAGACAAGCCAACAAACTACCGCATTATTCAAAACACCTGATGCAAGACACCGCAACCTATCCGAAAGCTTGCTACGACCCATCGCCCATGGAACCTGTCGGGGCTAGTACCTCCGAAGGGCAAACACATCAAAGAGGAGAGAGAGAGAGAACTGGAATCAGGAATAACTTTAGAAAGAAGATTTATCCAACAGCAGAAGGAGAGCACCAGGCAACAAAAAAGCTTCGGGGAGTGGCCCTTTTCACCTTTTGCACTCTAAAGCCCCTTCGGTTCTTGGCTTTTTTCTCTTCCCAATTTCCCATTACACCATCTTTCTTGCTCACCTCTCATCTTGATTGAGTAAGAGAGAGTACAAGGAGGATTATTCTTCCCCCATACGCTATGTACAAAAAAGGGAGGTAATTTACCTCTAAAGAGCCTAATTACAATACCGGCATACCATGGCAGTTGTCGTCATAAAATTCTTTTTTTGCACTCTCTAAACTCTAATAGAAGTACCTGCTCGGACTTCTTAAATCTGATAATCTACATTTTTTGTCTCTTCGATGCGAGAAGCTCAAGATGGAGCCCGCAGGCTTTCTCGGTCGTGGGCAAGTTGACGCCGCTTCAAACCATTTTTCCCCATGCATTCTCTCCAATATTGTTCTCGCAGCCTTTGTGGCACAAAATTCTTCCCCTGCTCTTTGTAAACCTGTTTAAGACATTTAATCGGGATATTTACTTTAAAATGCAACAGAAGGACCAAGCCATAGGGAAATGCATACCGGACAGCAGATCATAAAGAAGCGAGAACATCGAACAGAATAGCATGATTTACACGATCCCACAGCAAAAGATTACACAGCATTATTAGCATTATACTTGGGATATAGTGTTTAAACATCTTCGGCATCTGCCAGACTATTATGTACGCACATTACCCCCCAAAAAAGCTACCACCCACACTGAATCATCATACAATTTAACAAGCTCACGTTTATTTTCAACCCGTTTGTCAAAATTTTCAGAATGCATTCTCCTGCGGATGCTCTCTTGCTCGAATCTAACACCAGTTGCCCACACAAGAAGGCCAGCAAGTACGGTTTAAACCTCTGAAGAAGAGGAAAGAGACACAGCAGAAAGCTTCGACGGAGGATTTTCAAATAAGAGAAAAGATTGATCTATCAAAATCTATCCCCATGACAGCTGTTAGGCCCCATCTTATAAAGGGCAATTTCTAGCAAATAATGCACCATCATAAATGATTTACCTACGGTGGTGCACTGCACATTCTGGGAATTGGACAACTACTTGCAAAAGATGCATCTAAGTAATGAGCACCAGCTAAGAAAAAGGGAAGAGAGATCATCCGATCATAAGTCCAAAAATTATTCAGAAAAAAAAAAAAGGGATCATCCGACCTAAAATTTACGCCAGACAGCTTCTAAACAAAAGAATCCTGCCAAAACGCAAACGACCAACAAATGCCGATTGACCAGGCCAAGAATCGCCAAAAGATCCAAACTTTCCAGGGTTAGCTAAAACCACCCATCGCCTACTTAACAAAAAGCACCAACAACCGAGTCACCGACAGGACTCGCTGAGTTGAGCCCAACCCGCCAAACCCCCGACTCGGCTCAACTCGCAGCAGATCGGTAAAGACATCGATCGGAAAAGGAGAAGGAAAAGTTCGAAACTTGGATCGGTTCTTAATCACTCACCTGAGCAGCAAAAGAGATCAGTCGCGGAAAATGACCTTGTCGGCGATGCTCATCAACGGCTCCAAGCAATCCGGCGAGAATTTCCTCGCGAAAAGGTACGACTCCGAGTAATTGGACGAGCGGAGCCGGTGGATCAGGTCGGGGGAGACCTCCGGGGGCCGGTACGTGTGGGGGTGCCCATTGACGGTGCCCGTCCAATTGACCCGGGTCAGCGTGTAATGCGTGCAGCCGCCCGAGTCCTCCATGGACAGGAGGGTCGGGAAGTAATGCTCCTCAGGATAGCACGAGTTCTCCTGGTAGCAGGGCAGCCGGAACTTCTTCCAGAACTTGCGGTCCCTCACGACGGCCCGGGCGTGGCGGCGCGTGAGGACGAAGAACTGGGATCCGACCCGGAACTGGTCGAATGGGACCTCGGGGAGCATCGCGTTCCGCCCCCGGGACGTGTACCGCTTCCAGAGGCTCTTGGACTGGGAGAGGATCTCGATGTAGCTGCGGAAGCGGAGGCGGACGCCGTGGCTGCTGGAGGCATCGGGGTCGGTGAGGTCGAAGCGGGGGGACTCGAAGAGGGACCGGTAGACGTAGGCCAAGGAGTGGAGCGGGACGCAGTACTGGGAGACGAGGGCGAAGTAGGTGTTGGCGGGGTCGTCGAGGATGGCGGTGGCGAGGAGGCGGCGGGTGGCGGAGATGAGCGTCGGGGAGGCACGGGCGGTGCGCTTGGCGGCGATGAAGCGGCCGGCGAAGACGCTGTCGGCGGGGGCGGAGACGTTGGAGGAGGGGTCGGCGTGGACGTAGATGTTGAAGAGGCGGCGGTGGCGCGGGGACCCGGAGAAGAAGCGCTGCCAGAGAGGGGCGAAGTGGAGAGGGGTGTTGGTGAGGAAGAGGAAGGCGATCTTGGGGCGGCGGGAGGGGGAGGAGAGGCGGGAGGGGGAGGTCGGGGAGGAGGCGCGGCGGAGGAGGGAGAGGTCGTCGCTCTCGTCGGAGGGGGAGATGGGGAGGGGGAGGGGCGGCGCGGGGCCGAGGAGGCGGGGCCCGAGGAAGAAGAGGAGGGAGAGGGAGAGGAGGAGGGTGAGGGAGAGAATGTATGGAGATCTGTACATTTAGAAGATCCCGATCAATGCCGAGCAAGATGCAGATGATGATGACGACGACGGCGACGACGGCGACGATGAAGAGAAATTGCAGAAGGAGATCCAAGATTGGCGGGGGTTAGGGTTAGGGTTTGGGTTTGGGTTTGGGTTTGGAGGTGGGAGGGCATAAGGGTATAGAGATAGAAAGAGAGAGAGAGGTTTTGGTGGCGAAGATGGAGATGGAGGAAGATGGAGGAAGATGGAGGGAAGGCAGGGAGGAGGGGAGTGATGGCGATGGAGGTTGAGGGGTTGAGGGGTGGGTATGGAGGGCCCTTCTTCTTCTCTCTCTCCCTCTGACGGCGTGACGGAAGGGGTGATTCGGTTCTTTTTCTTTCTTTTCTTGGACTCTTTTTTCTAATTTCTTTGCTTTATTATACTGCTCAGAATTCTCCTCCTCCTCCTCCTCCTCCTCCTCCTCCTCCACTCTCTCTGTAAAAAAGATCGTAGTGCAATTTGCTCAAAAAAAGGAATCGCAAAGCCTGGATTTTCTAATCTCCTCATGATCATGAAGATAGATTTTTCGGGATAAATTCGTGATTACGTAACTGTAAAATTTGACCGCATTAATTTTGGTCGGGGTAGGGGGTGGGGGTGAGGAGAAATTGCCTCCGCTTACTGACAGATCGGACAGATCGGACAGATCTGGGAGGACACCCCGCGTGCGTGAAAAGGGGGTCAAGTGGCTGTCCTGTTGCGCTGCCCGTCCCCGCTTGGCTGCTGCTTCAGAGCGGGGGATATTAATAGGTAGCACGTAGCCCCGCGAAAGGGAATCCGAAGATAAGGTCGTCGTGATCATGGACGAGCGCACCATCGAAGCCCGACCCCCCACCATCGACCGCGACGGAGGAACGCGCATCAAGTCGTCTTTTCTCTCTTTTTTCCAGGATAGAGAGGAGGGGGAGCGTTAGGAATTGGACGGACCCAAAAGACAAGTCACGACTCTAGGAAATTTCGATCCCTTCAGCAACCAAATAAGATCCGAAAACAGCGACCGCGTCTCAACGAGTACACGGGCGAGTAAAAACCGAAGCTGGAAAAGGAAAAAGACGAGATGCATTCACGACGGTACTAGAGCTAGAGCTGCGGACGCCCAGAAGCCGAAGCAATCTCTTCTGCTCTGCCACTTTTGGGAAGAAAAAAAAGCCTGGACAAGTCACGGGAGAGGAAGGTGTGCGTGCTTGAAAGCAATTGCTTGCGTCTGTTGCAATTCGGGCATTATGTGCAAAGCCTCAAAAGTGGAATGAGGTTGGACCTTTTGTTCTTCATAATTCGAGAGGTTACTAATCAGTTCGCCTCGGAAACACGTCTTGGCAGCGGATCCAATTTTCTCGATGCAGCAGTTCTGCTGGGGTTTTTAGCAGTTGGTGCCCCGACGGTGGATCCTGATCAAATCAAGTTAACTGAAAGATGAGCTTAATTCCCGATGATGTTCTGTGATAACAGGAATACGAGTTTATAAGCAAGACTGGCTACCGGGCATATTAGACATGCGAACACAGCGTTTATAAGTGGAAATTTTTTTAACAACCGCGGCGGTTGTTCAGTGCAATTCATACATCCCTCTATTCGCATGAACATGTCTGTGTGCGGATCTGTGATAGAGACAGAGGGAGAAAGGGAGTTTACCAGAATTAGGCAGAGAGAATCGCTTCTTTGCCTGTTTATCAGATGGCACTGATCTCTCTTTAGGATTACTTTGCGATCTGGAACTACGACCAAGCCTGGCTTGGGCCAATTGAATTCCATCATTGACAAGCTTTGACTCTGGCATGGAAGGGACTGCCTGATCAGAGGGCATCTTATTCAATGATTTACTAGGTGAAGAGCCAACAACATTAGTCTGAGAAGACCCTCTTTTCTGATTGCAAAGATTTGTTGAACCCGGTTTCTTGATGGCAGACTTCGACTGGGCTCTAGTGTCATCCGCACTCTGTGCCGAGCCACTTTCTTGAATTGTCAGTCCATCACCGATATTAATGTCGAGAAATCGGTTCTCCCATGGACGAACTGCCATCCATCTCTCCAACCAGGTCCATCCCCAGCTGCTTTTGTCAGGTTCAAACCCTGTAGGTGCTGCCAGCTGTTTTGATCCTGCTTGCCACTGCATGAAGAAAAAAAAAAAAGGCCAATGTGAAGTAAAAACAAGGAGATTGTAATTGCCACTGCATAGTACTATAAGATAGTTTTAGGCTCATGAAACTCAGTGCTAGATTGTGATTGTATTTTGATTGTAGTAATGGTCTCAGGCTCTAACCATGCAAAAAATGACACGGCATAGTCAAAAAAAGATGGCAATCGTGCATAAAGTCCACTTCCCTAAGCACATATTATAGAATCTGCTTAGTTTACAGTAAATTGTCAGTAAGAAAATGGGTAATTATGTATTCATGCACCTTGTAAGACAAAGTTAATTTTGTTCATTTCACATATAGTGTGCAACTTAGTGATGCAAGCATACATTTTAAGGCACACACAATCCTGGTGCACTTCATTGTTTGATGATGCAACTATTAAGCTAACCAGAGAAGATGCATCCTGTACCACATTCATGTGGAGACTAATCGATACTGCAAATTTTTGCATTGAACGTTGAAACTACTATAAACTACGAAGAACACATCCATTTTAGTTGAAGGCTGAACTGTAAGGTATTGAATTTAATTGGGCTCTTAGGTTAATTATTCCATCTCAAATTCACCTTTCTGTTGAGTCCACACACTTAAATTGGCAAGCCTAAGATGGAGTTTAAAATCTGATATGCTCTAGTCAAACTGAGTTTAAAATCTGACATCACCCTAGAAGATGGAGGAAAAGCATAGTTCACAGACATATCCATGGTAATATCAAATATAGCTTACCTGATGAGCTAAGGAATAAGCCATGGCTCTTTCGCGCTTAGCTGCAGCTTCCTGCCTCTTCACTAACTTGGCTTGAATTTCTTCTGCAGATCCTATGCGGTCACACCAACCTTCCTGCTAAAATGCGAGAAACAAAAACACTCATTAAAACTAGCGCATGACCATGTAAATAGTTATTCCTATGTTCATGTGGCAGAATTTTGTTCATCATTTAACAATTTAACACTGAGACCATAATTAGAGGCATCGTGTTCTCAAAAAAGATGGCACCGCCAGTGAAGATGAGGAAATAAAATTAACACGAAGCACCTTAAACATTTCAAAATATATAAACATTTCATGATTTTCATATATTATGTTTTTCATTTTCATTGCTAGGAGGGAAAGTCATTAACTAGAAGTTCTAAAATTTCATCCCTCCCAAACGGTTTCAACCACTATTGATGCTGTCCAGGACCTACATCCAGTGGCATCCATTCAACATGTGGAGAGTGTGACTGCCTCCTTAAGACAGCAAATAAAGTGAAATAATCGGAACCATCTAAAGAAAATCTGATAAGTTGTTATCTCCCATCAGTTACTGTTGTAGTTGCATCAAACTAATTTAAGAAATCACAATACTTGAATGATTTCCTTTGCTGCATATGTGGTCCCTCTGTGGTTAAGCATGATGTTCTGTCTGTAATCATTATAATTTCTAAATGGATTAACACAAGTACTAGACCTTGAAGATGCAGCTTTGTACAGCTGACATTCAACTGGTAATATATTTGTATCATTGATATACATGAAAAAAAATGAAAGTTCCTCGTCTATGATGAATGAGGTGGAAGAAAATGCAGACCCTTCAATATGAGAATTGCAATAAAAGCAGCATACTTCAATCTGCCGAACTTGAGCCTCCTTTGCAGTTTGTTGCTTAAATTTCTGTTCTGCTGTTTGACTTTCCAATGCTAGTCGCACCCGCCTTGCCCGTACATGGGCTTGAACTCTTACTAAAGCTTGCATGCAACGCAGTGTCATTGCAGCTTGCTTTCTCACAGAATGACCTCTGATAAGGGCCTGAAGCCTCACCAACCCTTTCAAAGCACTTAAAGCTCTTCTTGCCTGGTGCAGAAGCCATGAAACTGACCAATGAGACTAAGTTGAGTGAGATACAACCATAACTCTGCCAATACTTTCAGTTCATTACAAGCTCTTGGTAAAACATCTATTTGACAGCCATTTTTACAAGTTCCCATTGACATCCTGATCGATTAAATTGGCTTGTCGTTAAGTTTCGTAGAAAGAGAATGATGTGACTGACTAGGATACTCTGCAGTAGCAGCTGGTGATCATAAAGAAAAACCTTATGGAAAAAGAGATATTTGTAAGTAGAGGTACCTTCATATGCTCTGTCAGATATCATGATACCATTTTATGCTGTTTCAAAAGATTGTAAGAGAAATGCCCTCAAGAATTTTAACTCAGATACTGAATACAGTTACTGATGAAGAAATTGTCATGTCATGATGACCATTTCATTAATATGTTGAACCCATGAAATACTTATCCAGCACAACATTGCCGACCACTAACAAGACAAATCCATAACATGCTCTCAATTCACTGTTTGCCATGATCATTCCACATGAACTTTTCATTCACTTGAAATGCCTTGACATTTCCATACTATTCCTTGGCTGTCAATTAAATATATGACAAGTGGGAAAATGAAATTGATAAAATAACTGAGCAGAACAAAGGAGCTTCACTAACTTCCTAAAGCGACTTCTTTTGACCTGACCGAGCATGCCGTCAATCATCTTGGGAATTACTAAAATCTTCTATTCAAGAGACTCTCATCAGGTCAATAAAGACTGAAGATCATATGTAGATCGAACTGGCTGCAAAAATCAATACCAGGAAACCCCGGAAAGCTGTTTGGATGCGCGTTGCAGCCAACTCTTCTCTTAAAATTTGCTGGTGATGATCAGTTTTCTGTACATCAAAGCAGGTGGAAAGACTACAAGCAGGATCCGGGATGAAATGTTCATTTGCATCCCCAACATGAGAAGCATAATTGCAATTAAGCTGGTCGTGGATGTT
The DNA here is from genome assembly GCA_014182725.1 of Eucalyptus brandiana. Taxonomy (NCBI): domain Eukaryota; kingdom Viridiplantae; phylum Streptophyta; class Magnoliopsida; order Myrtales; family Myrtaceae; genus Eucalyptus; species Eucalyptus brandiana. Next base: position 43,485,085 of record CM024669.1, on the reverse strand, counting down.
TTCGGTCTCTGTACCAACTGAACAGTTAGCAGAGTGCAGAGACTTGGAATGTGATTGGCTACCATTCACCTTCTGTAAAGGGTACAAAATCATGCTGTAGTTATTAAGAGGCTGAAATTCAAAAACCCTACAAAGATCATAAAAGGAGTGATATTTGAGCTAGGACAACATGACTTCAAAGAAAAGAAGAGATTATTGTTTAGCATGTGAATATCATGCAGTCATAGTCTGCCTTTAGGCAATACTCGTCCAGAGGTTTACTTCATATTTTGCCGACTTGAACAGTATCTTCTCAGTATTCAGACCTTTCCACTTTGACAAAGGTCTGGATAACTTATTGACTTCGCAGGGCACCACACATCCTACATAAAATTCAGTGAAAGAGGAGTCCCTCCAGGAAAAGCTCTACATTTCATTTTGTGGCTCTGTTGAAGGGTGTTACAAGGTACTACCCATACTTCGCTCATTCCCCCATAATGAGACTGTTTCACATCAAATTGGCTTAGTCAGGAGCCCCTAGCCCACCATGCTCGCAATGATGCACATACAAACTTCAACAGTAGGGTAGCACGAACCCAGCCTTATACCCACCTCTTCATCCTTATTTGAAGGTGATTTTTGTGATTTTTTCAAACCAACTAAGGCTTTGATCCATTTCCCAGAGACGCCCATTCTGCCTGTTGGATCGTGTCAATCAATAGAACCTGCCAGTAAAAGATGGTTGTGACCATTGCTACCACGTTTTTGCACCTCATAGTAGAAACAAAGGGTGGAAGGAATTAAAAAAAAAAAAAAAAAAAAAAAAATCCAAAAGAAAGTTGTTATTTCTGAACTACACACAAATTGCTACCAATTTCAGGCCATGAACATTTCGCAGCGATCATGAGCCGACTTTTACAAGTTGGTAAATTGTTTTACAAGTCCAAGCTGGCATTACCTCTTAAGGCAAATCCACCGTCCTTTCCTGGAAGTTAAATTACAGCAACTTCAGTATTGCAATCAACAGCCTCTCATTGTCGGAACATTTACAAATACTCCTGACCTGAAGCAGGAGCATAGAAAAATCAGGATGGCTTTGCAGATCGAGTGTCATCTCAACAGTGTCCAATTCTCATCTAGCTCTACCACAAGCAAAAAATAAACTGGTCCTCATCCGATGAAAATAGCCGATAGGCTGCATCTGCATAAACTACAGAGCACACATCCAATTGCTCGATCCAAGTAATGCTAAGAAAATAGTTGCAGAGGAGGACACGAACAGCATGCGCTATGAAATCAACACTCACCGCAGAACTGTCAGAGCCATCAAAACGATCAATTACAATGCACAAACAATAGGGATCGACAAATCGATTATGAACTGCAATGCAGCAAATACAATGCTGCACAGGCTGCTGCACAACCATCGTCCTCACAGTCCTCACACATGTACATAAGACCACAAGGACTCGATTGGCACGGGGAGAAATTTCCACTCCATGATCAAAACGAGGTTAATATAAAGCCATCAAGAAGCAGCTAGCCCACCACATGCAAGTAGACCCAAAAAAAAAAAAAAAAAAAAGCCAGCATTCATCAGCCGCAACCGAAACAACATACTCCCGCTCGCTCTCCCTGCTAGGTTTATATATCCCACAAAAGGAAAGAATGTAAATGAAGCAAGCTGAATCCTAACCACTCAACACAAATGCCACACGGAGAACGAGTGCTGAAAGAAAATAAAGACATCATCAAGCACAGAGAGCTCACGAAGCTCAATTCTCCCGAATCAAAGCCCACGATTGCCAGCAACGAGCACAAGAGCGCATCGCCGATACCCTTCTTCGTCCTCCATCTGCCCAATCGATTACGAGGCGAAGGAATCTCTCTCTCTCTCTGTGGGGAAAGGTTTATCGAACCAAGGAAAAGTAAAATTCAATTTTCAAGGCGATATCGGTGTGCGTGTCTCTCTCTGGGGATTATGTGAGAAGGTGGAGGTGATGGAATTAAAGAACGAGCGAGGACAAAGGACAAAAGAAACCGATGATGAAAAATGGGTAAGTAGCGTCGGCGACGTCGACTTGCTGTCGGGTGTACATGCAACAAAACAACAAAACTAGTCAATTGCATGTTGTATGATTAAGATTCCTTCCGAAGCATCGGATGCTCTCCTTTGTCTAAATAAGCAATTTCATCCGTCATCCCCAAAAAGATTATAAAAAAAAAAAAAACGTATGTTTTTTAAACGTATGTTTTTTAATGGATAAATTTAACTGGGTATAGGATCTACAGAATCGATTGGACTACAAAAAGAAATAGTCATAAAAAAATCCTTCTTTCGGTGCCGTAAAAGTGAACAGTTCCATTGTGTTTTCACATTATAGAACCGGTGAATCACAAGTCGCATTTGATAGTGAAGAGCAGGGTAGATGCTTCAGAGGGACACCTTGGGTTTTGGCCTTTCAAAGGCACTTATTCAAGTGCTAGAGCCTTTCATCATCTGCTATAACCTGCGTGACATAAGATACCCAGCACTATGCCCTCCCATGTGTTTTATCATCATCTGATTCTCAAATGAAAAGAAATTAAAGGGGAAAAACGAAAGAAGGGAAGATACAGCTATAGAGATTATAGGCATGAATTTACACAGCCAATAAAATAGTATAAACGAATGGCTTCAAGGACTAACTGACTGGATTATCTATCTTCTTCTGGAGATACCGAAACAGTCTAGCAGCCGACAGCACCGGTTTGTCCCTCGATTTGATACATAGTCTCGCTACCTCCAGGAGATTTCTTAGCTCCCTCGAATCATAGTCATTTCCAAGATCTGGGTCAATCAGCTTATAAATGGAGCTACCCAAATGATATTCTTGAACCCACTGGATCAGATTGGCGCCTCCCTCTTCTGATGATTGCCCAGTGATGAGCTCCAGCATCAGCACGCCGAGCTGGAAAATGATGTTTCTGGATTCTGCCTCAATACAATCTGCAAGGAGAATGAGGGATTTTCGAAAAATATTAATCGAAGGGAATAGGATGCACATTCATATCATTGCAAAGACAACATGTATGGTGACGACAGATTACCTTTTGGATGAGTAGTTCCTGCGTGATTCCCAGAATAACCAAGAAAACCAACGTCTGATAGCTGAGATAATCAAGGAAAATGTCATTTTTGCTTTTGACTACGCGGCAACAGTGTATCAATTTGATTGAATTCCAAAAACTTGTGAATTGAGATTAACTCTAGTCTGATTCAGAAAAGGCAAAGAAGATGCTGGACTAATGCTATGAAGGAAATGAAACAAATTCCCTACCTTGGCAATGAAGTTCTCATCCAACATGACATTGCTTGAGTTGACAGATACATGATATACTGGGGGATCATTAAATAGGAGCAAATATTCCTGCAGACAGATTGAGCCTCTGTCAACTTGAAATCAGACTTTCCGTGAAAAAACAAATTCAGCATGACAGAAGGATTGGCCTAATACATCTTGTAGTGCTAAGGCTTGTAAGTCATTTGATTCAACAGATAAAAACATGCAGACCAAAAGCTTGATAATGTCAATATGTCCATTCATGTTTTTGCGATCATCCAGGATTACGATACTTTTACCAAGGACAAGTTCTAAACATATGGTTGATGTCTCGGGTCATCTAGTAACTAGCTCTCCAGCGAGATTCACGTAAGGTTTTTGATCATGTCTACCATAGACCATTCCAGATTGCAGGGTACACTAATTGAGCAGTTTCGTATTTTAGGAAAGCCTCCCAATTTGATTTGTCTCTGTTCCCACATAAGAAATGAAAATTAAAGTTAAAAGTTACAATAGTTCCTTGACTTACCAATGCAGCAGCTACACCATTGGCTATCTGTAATCTCGTTCTCCAATTCAAAGGAGTCCTAAGAGGATCTGCTAAGAGCACCCCTCTTTATACCAAATTTTATCAAGCCAATGCATAGAAAATGTTTTAACTGACAATTACCATTGAGATGATCCTTCAAGCTTCCATTCTCGACATTGTCAAACACTAACAAACTGCAAGGTGTAGAACCATTTGTCATCCAATCGTGAGAATTCCAGCTAAACAGAGAGGGTTCAATTTCTCATTAAGTAGAAGACAAACCACTATGTAGAATAGTTATTGTTTTTCTCCAAATCACAGGAAAAGGGATACTTGCTCAATTAAGGTACATTGGATGAACAAGCAAGATGACCAACAGGAGAGAAATTTAAAAAAAAGCAGTTGCCCACATTCAAAGACAAAATCTTGTAATGAAATACATTGCAAAGGTTTTCAAAATTCGCCTGAAAGATGAGGGTCATACCTCTTTTGCCCCATACAGAACCCTCTAAGTGCAAGGAGGTGGCGGTGATGCAAACGGCCTAAGAGCTGCACTTCTCTGTAGAAGACCTCATTACTCTGATCAAATTCCTTAACCTCCTTAACCAAAGCAAGCCCAGCATCATCGAAGTTGGCTCTGTAAGCCGCCCCATGAGCATCGCTATAGATGATCCTGCAAAAACTGCCCGTTGCCTTCTTTATGTCCTTGTATGAGAAGTGCCTCACAAAAGAAACTGGACCTGTAAGTATAAGATGGCAACGACAACGTGCACGGAGATAGTAAGAAGGACTTCTCCAGGCAAACTGCAGGTGAAGAAGCCTGAACCAGTGATCATTTTAACAAAACCATCACCACGCAACACAGGTCAAAAAAGTTTCGTAGGTAAAGCGTTTCCTATTTTCACTCGAACATAGTCACAAGGAAAAGAACTGGCACATCGCTGCCGGCAGCTCCATTCGACCTTTCTGGAAGCGATCAAATTCAACTACTCGAAAGCGACACGAAGGACAACCATCGTAATTAACACGAAGAGAACAAACAAACAGCTCGCGTCATCACGACGTCCCGACATCCAGATCCACATCGAACTCCACATCACAAACCTTCACTGCTCTTCGAACTCTCATGAATTCCCGCACTAATAAGTTCTCATCTCCCATCAGAGATTGGCGATTTGACGCTCGGTACTAACTAATCACGCGAATTATCCAAGAGGATCAGGCACGCAACACGCTCCGAACGCACAAATTCCGGAAAGCAGAGGCCACGAGCAGTCTCACCTCCGCTCGAATTGCTCGTCACTCGAACAACTCTCCAACGCGAGAACCACAACGGACTGCTCCCGAATCAGAAAACGTCACGCGACAAAATCAAGCGCGGCGAGCTCTTCAGTTCCGGATCGCGGAACACACACCCCTCAGAGAGAGAGAGACAGACAGGAGAGGGAGCACCGACCTGGAGGAGGAGGAGGGGGGCGGAAGCAGCCGTGGATCTTACGGATCAGGCGGTCGGCGCCGGAGCCGGCCGCCATGAGCTCGCGGCGATGTGGTGCCGGTCCGGAGGAGGAAGACGGGGGAGGGCGCAAAGGGTGGAACGGCACAAGTGGCAGCGAAGAAGAAGGTTCTCCTTTCTCATTGCGTTGTCTCTTCTCTGGTCTTTTGCTTTAATCAAATCTTCGGGTCTTGCTTTAATCAAACGTCCCCCCCCCCCCATGTTTTGTCCTTGTCACCGCCCTACCTTTTTTTTTTTTTTTTTTTTTCATTGCGGGCGCGAATCTGCGAGAGAGCGAGAGAGCGAGAGAGCGAGTCCCTTGCGCGAGAGTGCCGGCTCGGTAAAAGAAGACGCGCGCCTCCCGTTTACCCCGGGTTCTATTTTGGTAAAAAGAGGGGTAAAGAAAAGGCCCAGTTCTCAGTAAAAACTGACCAAATATTCCTGAGCTTGTTGGCAACCGTGAAAGAAGAAGAAGAAGAAGGAATTGTCGCAGAAAAAAACACATGATGGTCAATTTCGTGAGTTACAAGAGATCTATCTTCGAGATTTTGCTTGATTCTATGAAGTCTCACATAATATTGGAATTAGATTTCGTCTCGCCTTTAAATATCATATAATTTATCCATGGTAGAGTTTATATGCTCTTTATATACATATATAAGTCCTATTCCGTGGTGTGGGTCATGAATGAATTGTCTTAAATTTTAAAAATGAGTTTTGAATGGGTTTATTTGAGAAATTAATGAGTCTTAAATAGGTTTTTAATGGGTCATAATGAATTTAATGGATGAATTTGAGTTGGACTCTTTTTGACTCTACCTACCCGTTTCGCAAGTTCATATATATGTGATGTGATTTTTTACTTTGTGATCGCTAATAAAAAAAAGTTTAGATGGGCTTTTTCTTTGCTCTATAGCACTAGCAAGTGACAACCGAAGTTGAGGATACATATGACGATCTTCATGAGAATAGCCAGAGTGATAATGTAAGAGGATGCCCCATCTGGAAGGGCACCGACTGAATGAGCGAAGGGTGACATGGGCTGAGAAAGATCCCCGAGTCTTATTTAAGACAACTAAATGCATCCCAAGGTCCTAGCTAGATTTGGGCTGGAATAGTGGCGCCCATCCCTAGCTAGTTCCAAAAAAATCTGCTCATGCTAGAGGAAGCATCCCCACTTAACGATCGGGCTGCTAGATCATGCAAATTCAAAGAAGTTATCACATATGAGCCATCCATAGGGAAACTTGCTTGTGTGGTTTTGGCTGGACTCTCCTTAGATATCTAATAACTTGCTTCCGCTGGTCGAGCTCTCCTAACTATTGCCCATTTCTTCTGGAATAATCTTTTTAGGAGGAACAATTTCACATATTTTTGCATAATAGTTCTATTATTAAGTATGGCTGACATCATTTTGATGTGTTTTGATTCTTCCGCACAAAAGAGTTTGATGCTTCTGATTTCATTATATTAATTCAACTTTCTATTCTAGTAATATGCTCTTTATGATCACAGCTCATGTTCTAATTGCCATGTATTTAGCTATCGAACCTTAGAGCTTATGTTTTTATGTGATTGCAGCATCAAAAGGAAAGTTTGAATTTTCCATTCGTAATATTTGATCTCAGGTGCATTTCCTGATCACATTTTATTGTTTGGGCACGACATGGCAACTACACATATCTATTAATATCTTTCCGCACAATGTTGTTGTTCAATAATTATCTAACTATTTAGTAAACTATTAGATTGGATATTACTTAAACTTGTAGACCTCATTGGTTGTGATATTGATCTTATGGGAGGAACGGAATAAAAGAATATAGAGACTTGTAGAGACCCTCTATGTAGTTGTCTATCTAGGCGATCAATCTCACACCTTGCGAACGAATAAAAAAGCTTCACACCATTGACTAGCAAATCACCGTAGCAACTGTAGTACTACTCTACTCTTCAAAAACTTTTACCATTTGACACAAATTGAAAAGCAAAGTGCAGTTGAAATTCATTAGTAAAATACAATTAAACTATAAAAAGTTCAAAATACTTAATATAAACCATAAGTATATAACTTCACATTTTGTTAATTCACTTGAACTTCTAAACACTTGAAAACAAAACAAAGGACACATAATTAATACTCAACAAAAGTTTTAAATTGAAATTATTGTTAGTGCTATTGATAGAACATCTCAATATAATATAACATAATAGACATTTTACTTATATTTGAATATATAAAAGAATTATAAATAATATAATATAATATAATATAATATAATATAATATATAGGGTTGGTCCAGGGGTTGGGCCAGGGACCACCAAAACTCTTAAGACCGAGAATCAACCCGTACAATGTTGGTCTTGGAATTTCAGGACCAAAGACCGACCTAGTCCCCTTGAGAATCGGACCAGAACCAGCAGGGTTGGGTCGGTCCAGGGTCAGTCCAGGGTCGACCCTAGACCTCTACTCACCCTTAGTTGGCATGGTGGCACAGTCCTCCATAGGTACGCAGCATTCAATTTTTGGCCACTGAAAACGATGAAATATAGCATCATCGAGCCAATTAAATTTATTTATTAATGAAATCATTATATTTTTCCTCTTTTTATATTTTTTATTTTAAACAATTGGTGGCGAGTTCTCTTAAAAAATAAAATAACATTCCGTGTCAGGCTCTTTGTAAAAAAAAGATAAATATAATTAATTGAAGGTTATTGTTGTAGATTTTATTTTTTTCTCGGTTTCTCCACTCTCCCGCATCCCCAGAACTTCACTTCTTCCCGTGTCAACTATTCATGGATTACTTTCACCGCCCTCTCTATCTGAGCCACCGATTGCTTTTTTTAGGGACGTAAGTATAGTGAAAAGATGTGTTATTGATATGAAGTTATTAATTGATTATTTGTTATCGATTACGTTAAACACATTATTAAATGATGATACTGTACACAAGACTAGAATTTGAAGACTATTATTATCATTATTCCCTTAAAAAGACCATGTTACTGGTGGATAAACATCGTCCCCCCTCCAATAGATGTTATGGTCCAACAGCAGCTCATCACTACTTCTTTGTTTACTCTCTTTTTTTTGGCGATCTTCATCTTGTTTTGATAAAGAATTATGTAATTTGAAGCGTTCCTTTTATTTACTGAAACATTGCCTAGGAAAAGAGGATACGCTTTGCATGTCGAAAGAAAAATAAGAAATATAAATGTGGTGAGAAAATAAATATGAAGTGTTGTCTATTTAGGAATATAAACCCATACTCTCACTAACAAATTGTAGGATTCAACTCATCGAAACACATGACAAAATCTAAATTTAAATTAAAAAGTGTAAAATACCTTATTATTTAAGTGTTAAAAGTCAATTTACCTTTAAATTACAATTTCACTCATCATTCACTATAGTGTGGCTATCACTTGATTAAATGATATGTATGGATCCTTTTATAGATTTTATTCATGAAAGCTCGAAAAGGAAACTAACTTTTAAGATTTTTACGAAAGGACTTGTTGAAAAAAGTAATCCTAAGCCAAAAGGGTAAACCGAATTCTAAAAATTTGTCTTTCCTCGCATAAGAAAGGACCTTATTTGAGGAGTAAGTTCATCAAAGAAGTTGCACTAATGGCGAATTGGGAAGAACTCCCACGAGAGCTCCTAGAGCTCATCGCTCAACGGCTAGCCATAGAAGACTTTCTAGCCTTTGGAGCAGTGTGCACCTCGTGGCGGTCCGTCGCCACCATGGAGATGTACGACGCGAAGTCGAAAGCCCCGTGGCTCGTGACTAGTGCGTACAAAAAAATGCCTGAATTCTGCAGCCCCTCCAGAGGGAGAATTTACCCAGTGAAGTCGCCGGGAACTCGAGCCCGGACCTTGTCTCCGCGGGGATGGATGCTCCTGTCAAACTGGGACCATAAATACCGTATCTTCAATCCGGTTTCGAGCGTCAGCATCGAACTCCCTGCCTTGGAGAAGCTTCTCCGCTCGTCACCTCTCCACGGTGGAACTCGAGAGGCTGAGGCTGAGGCTGATGCAGCTCATTTGCGTCTGCTTGAGAATCGACAGGATCGCCTTGTCCTCGAGCCCTTCTTTGTCCAGGAGCTACGCTGTCATGATCACTGTGAATTGGGATCTTGGACGAGGACGCCTTGCTTTCCACAGATCAGGAGAAGATGAGTGGACGGTAGTGAGTCGCCCGGCGGAGACGGGTCCTCATTGGCCCAAAGTCCTTCAACTGATTTATTACGATGGGCTATTCGTGGCCTTGGATGCGGAAAATCACGTAACGACTCTCAACGAGAGAGAGAGAGACGCATGGAATCGCGACTAGTTCTAGGGCAGAACTTCAACGGTTGGCCGTATCTCGTCGAATGTTCGGGTTCATTGCTGGTGGCTTGGAAGACAAGGGGTGGCAAGGGGAATAGATTCCGAGTTTTCGAAGTGGATTTGGAGAAGGGAACTCAGGAAGAGGTAAAGAGCTTGGGGAACGCGTCTCTCTTCTTGAATGACAACTCTTCCTTCTCCATGGAGTTTAACGCTGGGTCTTGCCTTCCCGGAATCAAGCCAAACCACGTCTATTACGTAGAAGAGAAGAAGGAGAAGATTTACAGCATGGATTACGGAAGCGTCGAGACATTCTCCGATGCAACTGATCACGGTCGTGCAGGCCAATGGTGCCGTCATGAACGCCAATGGTTCCAACCTGATTTCTGAATTTTTTCCCTCTTCAAGATTATAAGCTTCAGGTACCATGTCATTGGATTATATTACGGAACATTCTGTTTTTCTTTTCTAATTTTTTGTGTATCTCTTATTATCGATTAGGATTTAGTTTTCACTTATAGTTAGCATAATATTTGGTGTATCTCTTAGAATTAGCTAGGGGTATTACGTAGATCTTTTCCTCTCTTTTCTGTTAAGCAATATGTTGCACAAATATATGTATGCAATACAATTGAATTACAATTCATTTCATGGTACTAGAGCTAGACGTCCCGAATTCAAATTTTTCCAGGTCCCATTTGTTTCCTCAGTTAAATATGTTCATGCTTAGTACTAGGCAAAAAGACCAGATTAAGCGTGAGGGGGAGTGTTGAAATAATTAAATATTAAACCATGTCTTCTTTCAATAGCTTAAGCTTTTAGAAATTAATAATATTCTCACAAAATCTCACATAAGGTGCGTTTAGTAACGTTTCTGTTCAAAAATTGTTTATGGGAACAGAAATAGAAAAGACTATTTCTATTCCGGAGAACAATTTTTGAACAAAAGAACGTATTTGATAAGCTACACAAAATTTTTGTTTCGATATAGAAAAAGAACAAAAACACATTTGGTAAACTTGTATAATTTTTTCGTTTATTTTAATTTTTAAATATTTTTATTATATTTTTCTTTTTTTCTTTTTCTCTTTGGCCGGTGACCGGCTGGGCGACATCTGGCGAGCTTGCCGGAGCCTTGCCGGGCTAGGGCGAGCCTCGACGAGCCTCGCCGGGCCACCGGGGAGGCTCGGCCTCGCCCAGATCTAGCAAGGCCAAGCCTCACCGATGGCCTGGCAAGATCGCCGTTGGCCAGGCGAGCCTCCAGTGAGCTCGGCCTCGCGTTGGTCAATGATGCTCTGCCCTCAATGGCCGGTTGCCGGCCATGGCCGAGGTTGGCGACCGGCCAAAGAAAAAAAGAAGAAAAAAGGAGGAAAAAAAGAAACAAGTTTTGTGTTTTTGTTTTTTTATTTTTTCAAAAAGTGTTCCCGGGAACAAGAAACACGTTTTTCTTGTTTCTTGTTTCTGTTCGAAATTTGTTATCGATAACAAAAGTGTAAATAAACGCGTTTACATTTTTTTTTTTTTTTTGTTCCAAGGAACAGAAATTTTTGTTCTTGGGAACAAAAACAAAAATAAACAAATAGGCCCATAGTATTAGAGTTTATAAACAATTTACTAAGCCTCACATCGCATTTTTAGCTACTGTGGATTAAAAGAAGAATCTACAATTCGTGCGAAAAAACGTGTATAATTGGCTTAGGGTGCGTTTGTTTGTGTTTACGTTCAAAAATTATTTTGGGGAACAGAAATAGAAAAACTATCTCTTCCTAAACAATTTTTGACCAGAAAAACGCGTTTGGTAAACTTGTTTTGGGAATAAAAAAAAACAGAAATACGTTTGGTAAATTTGTGTTCTTTTAATTTTTTAGTATTTTAATTTTAATTTTCCTTTTTTTCTTTCTTTTTTTTTCTTCTTTTGGCCGGTTGCTTCGGCCTCGGCCATGATCGGCGACCGGCCGACGAGAGTCGACAACTTCCCTTGGCCGGGGCAAGCCCGAGCTCGCCGAGCCTTGCCCCGCGCGAGCCTCGCTAGGGGCCGGCGACGCTCTAGCGAGGTTGCCGGCCCTTAACGGCGTCGCCGGCCCTCGACGGCCGGTCGCCGGTCCTCGACGGCCGGTCGCCGGTCATGGCCGAGGCTAGCGACCGGCCAAAGAAAAAAGAAGAAGAAAAGAAAGAAGTGTCTCTCTAAATTGTTCCAGAAACAAGAAACAAGTTTTTTGTTTTTTTTGTTTTTTGTTTCTGTTCCAAATTTTTTCTCAAAAACAAAAAAACAGATTTGGAACAAAAACGCAAACAAACGCGTTTACATTTTTTTTTGTTCTCAGGAACAAAAAAAACATAAAATCTGTTTATGAACAAAAAATAAAAACACAACCATGCCCGCCCTTAGTAACCACCTATCTAGATTTCAATTTTTGAAAATTTAAGTAGGGGAAATGAACATGAATTTAAATATTAAGGATATGTGTTCATCAAAATTTAAAAAGGAAAATTGTAAAGTAATTGCCTATGAAAATCAAATTTAATTGTAAATAATGTCGGATGCCCTCTTTACTCTTTTTTATTTTTTTATCGGGGAGATGAGAGAAAGATATTTTGGTCATCTAGAAATTTGTTATATACAGTAGAGATAAATATAGATAGATAGCGATGGTCATAAAAAAAAAAAAAATATATAGATAGATAACGATAGATTAAGAGAACTTAGCAACTTGTGAAAACAAAACCTCACCATTTATCAAATTTTTCTGATTGAACATAGACAATTGGACAACATGGTACGGTAGTTTTTATTTTTTCTCATTTCTCCACTCTCCCGTATCTCCATAACTTTTGTTTTTCCTTCATCAACTGTTGACGCATTACTTTCACCACTCTCTCCATCTAAACCACCGATTTTTTTGTTTTTGGACACAAGTATAGCGAAAAGATGTGTTATTGAACCCACCCACGCATGGCTGCGTTGGTTGAGGCGTACCCCTGATTTGGCCACCAGGTCAGGGGTTTGACTTCCTGAGTCGTTCACGACTTTCAGAGTAGTTCCCTGATTTAAGCAAGGGCCCGGGTGATAGGTTGTTGGGCCAGTCTCTCGAGGTATAGTCGATGCTGTGCTCTTGTAAGGTGACCTACGTCGGATTTTTGGCATAAAAAAAAAAAGACGTGTTATTTTTTTTTTTTTTGGTAAAAAAAAGAGATGTGTTATTGATACAAAGTTATTAATTAATTATTTCTATGATGGGTCACGTTAAACGCAACATGTACACGAGACTAGAATTTGAGGACTATTGATATCATTATTCCTTTAAAAAAATCATGTCGCTAGTGAATAACATCACTGCCCCGCCGCATAAGATGTTATGGTCCAACAACGGATCCTCATTACTTCCTTGTTTACCTCTTTTTTTTAATGCAATCTTCGTCTTGTCGTGATAAAGAAATTATGTAACTTGAAGCCTTCCTTATGTTGAAACATTGCTGAGGACAAAAGAGCATACACATTGCATGTCAAAAGAAAAATAATAAATATAAATGTGGTGGGAAAAATACATCTGAAGTTTTGTCTATTTAGGAAAATAAACCCATACTTATATACAAAGTATAGGATTCAACTCTTCGAAAGTTCGGAACACAATGAAGATCTGAGTTTAAATTTAAAATGTGTAAGATACTTAAGAAATTACTATTTGAGTGTTAAAGGTCAATTTAGCTTTAAATCACAATTTCATGCATCATTTGAAGAAAGCCGAAGGGACTTGTCGAAAGACGTAATTTAGATTAGGGTAAATCACTGACAAAAAAAAAAAAGATTAGGGTAAATCCTACACCGAAAAGATAACTAAATCCCCAAAAGTTAATCTTTCGTCGCATCAGAGGGGACCCGCCTCGTGTTTTGAGGAAGTTCATCAGAGAGGTTGCACGCCAGAAAAACGGATCATTCAATCTGCTAAGAAGTAGTGGCGAATTGGGAAGAACTCCCACGAGAGCTCCTGAAGCTCATCCCTCAACGGCTAGCCATAGAAGACTTTCTAGCTTTTGGAGGGGTGTGCATCTCATGGCGGTCCGCCGCCGTCAAGGAGACGTACGACGCGGAGTCGAAAGCCCCGTGGCTCGTGACTTATGTGTACAACCAAGCACCTGAGTTCTGCAGCCCCTCTACAGGGAGAATCTACCGAGTGAAGTTGCCCGGACCTCAAGCCCAGACCTTGTCTTCACCTGGATGGATACTCGTGTCAAGCTTGGGCTGCGAAGGCTGTATTTTCAAACCGCTTTCGCGCATTAGCATCGAACTCCCCACCTTGGAGAAGCTTCGCCACAAGTTGCCTCTCAGAGCGGTACAACGGGCCGGTGCTGCACCTGTGAAGCCGCCTGAGAATCGCCAAGAGTGCATTGTCCTTGAGCCTTTCTTTCTACTCGATTATCTGTGTTCTTGTTCTAGTTATGGAGATCATGGGATTGCACATTTTGCATCTTACACTATATAGTCAAGATCTCTATTAATTGGGAACTTCGACTACCACGCCTTGCCTTCCTCAGATCAGGAGAAGATGCGTGGACGGTAGTAAGTCCGGCGACGCATCCACCTTGGTCTGACGTCCTTCAACTGATCTATAACGAAGGGCTATTTGTGGCCTTGGATGCGCATAATCATATATGATTCTTGACGAGAGAGAGCGACGCATGGAATGGCGACTAGCCCCAGAGCAGAATTTCCAAGGTCGTCCGTACCTCGTCGAATGTTCGGGTTCATTGCTGGTGGCTTGGAAGACAAGGGGTGGCGAGGGGAATAGATTCCGAATTTTCGAAGTGGATTTGGAGAAGGGAACTCAGGAAGAGGTCAAGAGCTTGGGGAGCGTGTCTCTCTTCTTAAATGACAGCTCTTCCTTCTCGATGGAGTTCTGGGTCTTGCCTTCCCGGAATCAAGCCGAACCACGTCTATTACGTAGATGATGAGAAGAAGAAGAAGAACAAGAGGTACAACAACGGGAAGGTCGAGACATACTTCGACGCAGCGAAGGTCGAGACATACTTCCATGCAACTAGTCACCGTTCCGCAGGTCAATGGTTCCGACCTAATTTTTGAATTATTTTCTCTCTTTCTGTGTATAAAGATTTTGATGTCAAACCCAGGTCTAGTGGTGAGTGTAGGCTTATTTTTATGACGGTTTGTGGAGAATAGCAGCTACCTTTGTCTTCTAATCTGGGGTATTGGACCAACATGTGCAAAGCACAAGTCGACCAAGGAGGAACCCTTATGAGTTCCACCATCTCACTATCTCACCTCATACAGGGGGAGACTACTAAACCCGCCCTACCCAGCTTCTCCGATGGTTTCCAAGTTCCCAAGTGTAAATTTTCCTTCTCCTTTTAGAAGGGAGTATTCTTAAAAATTTTACGTTCCAAAGTTTACATGAAACATTTTAAAAGCTTACTTAGGTGCAATAACAGTTACCTTTTACTTGCAATTATTCTAACAAATGGCATCAGCAAGAGGGGAATTCCAAGATACGCCAGTTTTGGGTGCATGACTCATTGGAATAAAAGAAGAATCGTGCGGACAGATATGCATTATTGGCTTGGTAACCACCTGTCTAGATTTTAAATTTTGATATTTTAAGCAGGAGATAAAAATATGAATTTAAATGTTAAGGATATCTGCTAATCAAATTTAAATAGAAGATCTGTAAAGTAATTGCCTATGGATATCAAATTCTAATTATAAATAAATGTCAAATATCCTCTTTACTTTTTTATAGGGAGATGAGAAAAGGATATTCTGGTTATATGAAAATTTGTTATATATAGTACAGATAAGTATAGATAAATAACAACAGATTAAGAGAGGTGGGGGATTCGAATCCCCACATTCTCAGGGGGTTGGATGGGGACGATTTGGTTTTAGAAGTGGGTTTCGACTCCCATGCCAGGAGGCAGAACAAAAGTCTGAGAGTGTAGGAATAATGCACCATTTGTCAATTCTTTCGGCATTTACATCAAGCATATTAAGATAATAACTAACATAACTGCAAATGAGATATGGGAATAAACATGGCTTTAATGTACATAAAGCTAAATCTATAATGGCGACCTATTTATTGAATTGATTATAATTCAAGTTTCAATATTATGTGTACTTGTGGTAATCAAGTTAAAAAAATAGGTTGTAAGATGACATAAATTCAAAGTGCTTTTAAAATGAGACTTGACAGTTCAATTTAACAAAATCATTATATCTTTCCTCTATTTTATTTTAAACAATAGGTGGCGAGTTCTCTTAAAAAATAAAATAACATTCCGTGCTATGCCCTTTCTAAATAAAAATAAATTTAATGAACTGAAGGTTATTGTTGTCATTTGCATATTTTTCACAGCTTCTCCACTCTCCTGCATCTACATGACTTTTCTCTTTTCCTTATCAACTATTGATACATTACTTTCACCACTCTCTCTATCTAAACCACCAAATTTTCTTTTGGACGCAAGTATAATGAAAAGATGTGCTATTGATAAAAAGTTATTTTTAAATTATTTGTACTAGGGGTTACGTTTTACATATCATTCAAGAACGTATTGTACAAAATACTAGAATTTGAGGACTATTAGTATCATTATTCCCTTAAAAAGATCATGTCACCTGTGGATAAACATCATCGCCCCACCCTAATAGATGTTAAGGTTCAAGTCCAACAAGCGGCTCATCACTACTTCTTTGTTACCGTTTTTTGTTCTTTTTGCGATCTTCATCTTGTTTTGATAAAGAATTATGTAATTTGAAGCATTTCTTCTGTTTACCGAAGCATTGCCTAGGGAAAGAGGATACACTTTGCATGTCGAAAGAAAAATAAGAAATAATAATGCGGTGAGAAAAATATATCTAAAGTTTTGTTTACTTAGGAAAATAAACCCATACTCACTTACAAACTATAGTATTCAACTCATTGAAACACATGATGAAAATCTGAATTTAAATTTAAAAAGTGCAAAATACATTAAAAAAAAACTTTTATCTAATTGTTGAAGGTCAATTTACCTCCTAATTATAATGTCACGCATCATTCACTATGGTGCAGTTATAACTCGATTAAATGACATGTGTGGATCTTTCTACGGATTTCCATCTATAGAAGCTTGAAAAAGAAACTAACTTTTAAAGATTTGTAATATGATATACAAAGATTTGAATCGTAAAACATCAAACGAAGAGGCCGCTGTATATTGCCAGCCATAACAAAGGGATATGCATTCAAGAATATAAAAAGAAGCCATAAGATTTGCGAAGCGACTTGTTGAAAGAGGTAATTTGACTGGGGTAATCCTATGCCGAAAAGGTAACTGAATTCTTCAAAAATTCTCTTTCCTCGCATGAGAAAGGACCCGCCTGAGGGATAAACTCCCCAAAGAAGTTGCACTTGATCATTCGATCTACGATGAAGTAATGGCGAATTGGGAAGAACTCCCACGAGAGCTCCTAGAGCTCATCGCTCAACGGCTAGCCATAGAAGACTTTCTAGCCTTTGGAGGGGTGTGCACCTCATGGCGGTCCGCCGCCACCAAGGAGATGTACGACGCGAAGTCGAAAGCCCCGTGGCTCGTGACTAGTACGTACAAACAAATGCCTGAATTCTGCAGCCCCTCTAGAGGGAGAATTTACCCAGTGAAGCCGCCGGGAACTCTAGCCCAGACCTTGTCTCCACGGGGATGGATGCTCCTGTCAAACTGGGACCTTGGATGCCGTATATTCAATCTGGTTTCGCGCATCAGCATCGAACTCCCCGCCATGGATCGGCTCTTCCGCTGGTCGTTTCTCACTCTGGAACAGCAAGGACGCAGGATCGGCAAGATCGCGTTGTCCTCGAGCCCTTCTTTGTCCAGGAGCTACGCTGTCATGATCGCTTATCATTACGATTTTGGAGTACCATGGCTTGCCCTGCACAGATCAGGAGAAGATGCGTGGAGGGGAGTGAGCCCAGCGACGTTTCTTCGTCCGATCGAAGTCCTCCAGCTGATTTACCACGACGGGCTATTTGTGGCCTTGGATGGGGAAAATCATATAACGACTCTTAACGAGAGAGAGAGCCGCATGGAATCGCGACTAGTTCTTGGGCAGAAATTCGAAGGCCGGCCGTATCTCGTCGAATGTTGGGGCTCCTTGCTGGTGGCTTGGGAGACGAGGGGCGCCGGGGGGAATAGATTCCGAGTTTTCGAGGTGGATTTGGAGAAGGGGACTCAGGAAGAGGTCGAGAGCTTGGGGAAGGCGTCTCTCTTCTTGAACGACAACTCTTCCTTCTCCATGGAGTTCGACGCCACGTCTTGCGTCCCCGGATTCAAGCCGAACCATGTGTATTTCACAGATTACGCAGATGAGAAGAAGAAGAAGATTTACAGCATGGAAAACGGAAAGGTCGAGACATACTCCGATGCAACTGGTCTCCGTCATGCAGGCCAATGGTTCCAACCTGATTTCTGAATCTTTTTTTCCCTTTTCCTCTGCATAAAGTAAATAGGAGATTGTGAAGTAATTGCCTATGGATATCAAATTTTAATCGCAACTAATGTCGGATGTCCTCTTTAATTTAATTTTATTTTATTTTATATGGAGATGAGATAAGGATATTTTGATTGTTTGAAAATTTGTTATATATAGTAGAGATAAATATAGATAGATAACGATAGTCTATCAAATTTTTCAGATTGAACATAGATAATTGCAAGCATGGTACGATAGTGAGAAACATTTTGGTCGATTTAAATCGCCATTTGTCACACAAAATGCAAACTACTAGAAGGACCTCATCATCATTCCAAATCACAGTGATAAAAAAGGGCCAATTAGTTTTGTTCAATTCGGAGATCTCTAGATATGATTCACAGATATCATGACCTAATTTTGATATTGAAAATTTTGACCGGCGATAATTTCCTCAACCAACATGCAATCAACTCAATTTTCATTGCGTTGGAACGCTTGGGATCTCTTGTTTAATCCGAATGCATTGGAGTTGCATATTTTGAAAAGACAATATTGACACATTTTTTGGTGGAGCGGAGTCATTATTCACCCCACCATGTGAAGATTTTTTTTTTTGTTGAATCTATGTGACCATTTTACTAGAAGAAAAAGAAAACCGAAGAAAAATTGTAAGAGATCTATAAAAGTTATAACGAAGGTAGAATGATGTAGCGAGGCAATTTTTTATGCGAAACTTGTGCACAATCAGAACTTATGGGCGTTTACATAGCAAAAATAACACAAATTTGGTTCTGATATAGAAAATAATTTATTAAATTCGGCGTCAATGTATTATGTAGCATACGAAATATATATCACGATCCACATGTATAACTCAAGCACCACGGCGGTAAAAACAGAGTTACAAAAGATTCAAAACAAAAAGTGGCAACTTTATAATGGATTTCAGCCGAAATCATCTCCTTTTAATCAGCTTCAATGACCAGGTAATGTCGCAACTCTATTTCACTCTGTTATGAGGAATGTAAAACGGAGATGTCATCTTCCATTTTAGAATCTAAATCACCGATTTGCGATGACCTCTGGTGACTTTTGTATTGGTTCCACCCTTGCGATTTCTTTTCTGTTCACGTATTCCCCACACTTCGGTGGAGCTATGGTCGCGAATGAAAGATGATGGACGGCCAGTGGCGGACGTCCAGTGGTGGTCCACTGGTGGAATAGAGGTGGTTGCCGATGGAGACGACCGGTGAGCAGTATGCATGGCGAAATTATAGACATATTGGCGTTTGTGTGAAGGGATCCTGTACACACAACTTGCAGAAAGAAGAAGAGCCGAGAATAGGAGATAATGAATTATGGCTTCGGCACTTGCTTGGGCTAATTGTCGAGGTTGCGGTGGCATTATACATCATTGCCAGGTCCATGGAGCCTGCACAGCTAAATTTCTTAGCAGTTCCGATTTTTTTTGTTGTCGGGTCGATCAAGGATGCTGAAAGGACTTGGGTCCGCACATCAGCCAGCAGTAGGCAATGCCAAAGATCCCTGGCCCTAATTAAGCGAAATTCATGGAGGAATACACTTCGAAAGATATCCATGGATACGAGCTGTGTCTGAATGATAATGCCACCTCCTAGAGTTGCGCCTCTTGACCATGCGACAGCGCTAGATAGCCACCTAATGCGAGAGAGCGATGCATTGATCTCCAAGCGCTTGTTCCCCGATCCTCATCCTTAGCTTCCAGGATCGACCATTCTTCCCAGAGAAGTTCCTGGGAAGATGCTTTCAAAGTGATTGAAATGGAACTCAGATAATCGGATTCATGTATGACGAGCAGCATAGACTTGCTCTGATCTTCTTTTACATCGATTGCTGAAACCCGGGTATCCACCTCAAGCAGTTTCTTGCGAGTGAGGCTCTTGTTCAGTTCATCTTTCCTCTCTTGGATGAAAGCCTTGGCTGCGGCCTGATCATCTTGGTAGTCTTCTAGCTGTTTATGTATCCAATTTAGGAGGCGACCATTCTCCAAAGATTTACCTGCAAGAATGCGCTTGAAGTGATTGAAATAGAACTCGGATTCATGTATGACTTGCTCTTCAACAAAGCCGCGATTGTACATCATTTCTGGGGTGGCATTCTCCAATGGATCAGCTTTTCATCTACCCACCGCTGCTTTATCAGCTTCTGCCTGACTGATTTGTCTGGCTACTCTCCTGTGAGCGTGATAATAAGTCTGATCTAGATGGTTAGAGCGATCGGTCTTGAGGTATATGCGATTTATGTGCTTCTTGTTGGAAATTTCCTATAATATGGGCTTACATTAATTAATTGATTTTCTATTTTAAATAATCGGGTTAATGGATATTCCAATATTTGTTGAACCCTAAAGTGATCTGATTGAATTGGGTATTGGTATCTATTGATAACGGGTCTAGTTGAGCAGAAAAAGTGTAGGCAATGTGTTTGATCGTAGGCCCGTAATGGGAAGGCGCCATTTGACACACTGTGATTAGGGTTTCTTGGTCCCCCAGCCATAAAAGGGTAGGTTATACCTATCAATTGCTTTAATCCCATTAAAAGCTGCTATATCGAAATAGGTCATAGAGAGGAAGATCTGGCATTCCGATAGATCCCTGATTATCAGAGTGATCTATTTTTCTGCAACTAAAGTAATGGCTCAAACAGGTACGCTTTAATTCCGTTGTATTTATTGATCGGTGTTTTACAATCATATATGGATCCGATTATTATCGATTGATTATTTGTTCATGTGAATAATATTCTACATGTGGTATCAGAGCACGTCATATATGATTTTAAAATCCAATTTTTTTTTAACAAATCTGGTATGTTGTTTATTGTGTTTGTTCCTTTTGGTTTTGAACTTTTGTCAATTTGTGATTGACAATTTCTTATGCGACTTTAATCAATCAAAGTTTTTTTTTTTTTTTTTTTTTTGGGTCAAATAAAATCAAAGTACTTATTAAAGAGGTAAAAATAATGCATTAGAATGGAAGAGATAAGTTATGATGATGATATGTTTGATTTCTTGGATGATCATTGTTCTGCAATTTCGGATCTATGATGGACCTCCCTATGTATATGTATGGAAACGAGCTAGTAAACAAGCTTTTTAGTGTTTGATGTCTTCACAACATTCGAAGTCGACTTAAAGAGCTTTCCAATGAGCCATAGAACGCCCCAATCCAGTGTCGGTTGCTATCCAAAATCACCGTCCAAAGTCAGTTCAGTAATCTGTAATGATGTTCTGTTTAGTTCTGATATGCATGCGGACACGCCTGTTGCTTTTGTCGATTTTTTTTTTTTTTCAATTTCTGTGTTGAGATCTGGAGGTCGACTACTTCATGAAAAATGTTCATATAGGTCCTAACTTCAACATATATATATATATATATATTTTTGGATTTTTTGGAGCATGATTAGTGGATGAAAACCTTTTGCATAGATCAATCAATTTTGAAACTTTAGAACTTTTGTTCTACATGTTCCCACCATATATAATTTGTATAATTTCATTGAGAATTGAGCGAGAAAAGTTCTCTCCTTTTCCAAGTTGTTGCGCTTGTTCACTGCTCTATTCGCTTTGCTTATAGCTGAAGTGGTTGTGTTTGTCAAGACAATTTGTTTAACGCTTATTGCTTCCTACATCGCAATCATTAAAATCCTATAGCAGTACAGGTTTTATTGAACTAGAGTTTCTTGAGCAATATTGCCCAGCTTTCCCTCTTTCGGAGTGAAACCAACTCACCATTATTACCACTATTCAGCTGTCCGAAAGCAACTTTCCTCTTATTTTTTTTTTTTTATCACGTTTGTTTGGAGCAAAGATAGTTGATGACGGAGCTAGGAAGCTCTGGTCCGATGCTGAAATTCCTTAAATAAGAGATTTTTCTAATCAATAATATCTCTGTCTAGGACTTTTTTGGTTTGCTTGCACCCTGAAGGCTTCAAAGACCTTTTAATGTACTTTAATTGAGATTAGTCTTTATGACTATTGTTGTTGTGGGTTCTATGAGCATTGGTAGAGTTATACAATGAGAGTGGGCTACTTTACAGGGTGTGCTTTCCATTAGTTATCATGGATTTTCCTTTGCCTAGGTCAAATGGACAAATTCTTGTTACTGTGCTTTTCTTTCACTAGCTGGAGGGTAGTTTCAACTTAATGATCGTACAAATCTTTTTTTAAGAGGTAAAGAATCTTATTTGTGGGAAAAAAAAAAGTAATATGTGATTAGATAACTGTTCTTGGAAAACAGAATAGTTTTCCAATGAAGACGCAAAGTTCAAAGTTTGAAACAATATCTGTCCTTCGCAAGAAATTTCGATCTCTAAGCTCTTTAATATCTATCTAGGTTTGGAAAGAAAAATTGATGTTGTTTAGGTTTCTGCTGGCTTGCTGCAATTACCCCAAGATTAAGGTCTCTCTGCAAACCTGTTTTGCCAAAGGAAGTACTATGCATAAACAGTCTCTTGTCCGAGAAGTCAATAGCGAAGTGTAAACGATGAGCCGATTTCCTCATCATCTTCTATAGTGGTAGATTACATCGTTTGCTGAGGTCTTTCCTGTTTTGCATGAGTAGTGATTGGTAATTTTTTGTTGGTCAAGTAATTTGTTGGCGTAATAATACTGATGTGAAATCTTGATTGATCAAGTGATCGAATGAGTCATCAAATTTCAGATAAGTGTGGCTTTCAAAGTATGATATGAGACCACTTATTGATTAAGCTATCAAATTGCCACGTGATGTGGGAGTTCCATCGTGTCAAGTAATTACACTGAACATGAATGACTGTTTTTTTTATATTCGTGCACATCTTGGGAATTTTCGCTATCCAGCTTGCGTTATATCTGGTTTTTGCTGGGTTTTGGGGAACGTAGAAAGTGATGGCGATGCATGTGTTAACGCCGCTGCATCACTGGCAATGTTAACTAGTGTTTTGGGGACTCTATAGGAACTTATCTTTGTGTCGGTCTGGAAATAATCTGAGCATGGCTTGATCTGTATGCGAGGAGTTTAAGTTGGAGATTTGTTGCGCTAATCAGTCTTCAGTGTTGCGTGCTGAGGTTTTGTGGGGAACAAAGTCCTTGTTATAGCCATCGAGGCCCCACGATTGAATGTCGTGTGGCAATTTCTTCTCCTATTGAGAACTCAAAGTGCTCTACTCCGATGTGGCGTACAGCACTTCATAGGTTTTTGCAATTGTTGCATGATCACTTTCAAGTCGTTTTCATTATAGAAGTTTGGAATAGATTGTGTTTCGCAACTTTCAAGAATTTCAATCAAGGTTGCTTTTTTTGGTCCATTGTGGTATGTAATTAATAGAGGGACCCAATGACATAGTCTATTCAGAATGTTGTGTGTCGTATATTTGCAAGCGACAGTCTAATGTGCCCTCTCATTGTGTTTGGTTATTTAGTTTTTTATTCACGGTAAAAGATCATGCTACAATATACCGTAAGATGAAAGGCTATCAGATTGTAGTGTCGAGAGTCTAGCGTGAGTGTTTGCTTCATGAAAACAGGCTTCTCAGTTGAGCTGTTTTTCGTCTATTACATAAGTTTTTTTTTTTCTACTTTCTAGGGGAAGCAATTAGCAAAAGGAAAGAATAAAACTTTGGTTGTTAAAGAGTTTCTCTGATGTCTATGCAACACAACTTGAACAATATTGGGAATTTATTGCCCTCGTCCTGGTAGTTTAAAAATATGATAATAATAAATGCAATTTTTGACAAGGTTTTCACATAAGATAGATCAAGTTACCTATACCCCATATCAAGAATTGAACTCGATGAGGTACAGCTAGGATATGTGAAAGTTAGAGAATGATATTGAATTTGCATTGCGTACATGTTGTGCGGGATCATCATCTGTGGGAGTGATTTTTGTATCGTTGGTTGGTTGTTGATGTCTCTCTCTTTTCTGTCCTTAGTGCTGAGTTTCGTGCCTTTGTTCTGATTTTTTATATGTTACTAATTTAAGAAATATATGGCACTTTTCTTGCTTCCCGTCGCCCATCGTCGGAGAACTTAGCCTATAGGTAGTTAGGATCTCTGGCCCAAAATTTGTGGAAGTGATGCTTTCTTTTATAACATATTGCAATTATTACTGCAGAATCAGCGTTCACTTTTCTATTTGCTGTTTTATCTTGGTCTCTTGCCTATATATACTTGGGACTTGAAGTGAGTGCTTAAGATTTGCTAGTGGGACTTTTATTAATTTAAGCATGAGAACCTATTGACTAAAGGAGACAGAATGGTGGGTTGCTTTCCCTACAAACTATAATTGGTTACAGTGCTTGCTTAGAGTGTTCTTCATTCTGTTTAAGTTGAGGTCAAGTAAGTAGCTTGGGTGCCATTCTTTTTCTTGTAAAAATTATAGTTCTTGCCTAGGTGTCTCTGTTTGGTATTTGGTGAACGAGTAATTTAAACTTAAATACCAAACATGCTAACTAAAGTGCTAGATGCACCTATCCTTTCTTTTGTTGGGTTAATTCAATGATTTGGACTAAAACCGTTTTTTTTTTTTACCCCCCATTTAAAAAAAAAATTGCGGCAAAAATTGTTACTTCGTAAATGCAATATGATCTTGGGAAGCACATATTATAAAGTGCTTCATATTGTTAGATAAATTTTGGGCATATATATTTTTTGGAATTTCCTATTAATAAAAATTAGTATATACAATTACCTGCCCAAAGGGGGTTATTGTGTATATTAATTTGAAAATTGCATGAAGATAAATTCCAAAATTAAAAGATAGGGATGTATGACTCAAAAAGATTTATCTGCCCAAAGGGGATAAATTTTTGAAAGTTATATGTAATTCCCCTCTATATTGATATATTAGAGATGAATGATGGGGATGTCTGACTCAAAAGGTTTATCTGCCTAAAGGGGATAAACTTTTTAGAGTTATGTGTAATTCCCATCTATGTTGAGATAATGGAGATATATATAATTTAAAGGATTTGTCTGCCCAAAGGGGATTGAACCTTGAAGATTATATGTAATTCTTTTTTATCATCTCTATATATTGATATCATGGAGATGTATAATTTAAATGATTTGTCTGCGCCCAAAGGGGATGGATCATTGAGGTTATATGTAATTCTCCTTATTGGTACTTTATAAACTTCATGTTATGAAAAATAATTGTGCATTATACACTCTGCCCAAAGGGGAGTTTATAATATACTAATTATTTTTGTTAAAATACTTATTGTCCAAAATTGATCTTATTGCATTATGTGCGACAAACAGTTACTTTTGCTATAAATAACAACAATGCCACGGTTAAAATGTTAATTGGATCAAATATTATACTGTTAAGGACTTGGTCAAAAAGGGAGACATTGTGATTGTGAATATTAGAACTGAGTCCATGTTGGTTGATCCTCTAACAAAAGGGCTTACGGCCCATTTTGTTTAAAGAACATGTAAAGAATATGAGTGTCTTGAATTCTTTTGATTTCTTTTGTTAGTGGGAGTTATATAATTTGTATTCCTGGATATTGTATTTATATGCAAACAGATAATGCTTTTATAATGTTTATTAAAGCATTTATTTTCAATGATTATTATTGTTGATGCTATTGTTATCATTTCTCCTGTTGACTGAGAAATGGATGTCTAAAACAGTATCCTTAAACAAATTCCGTTTAAAGATGACTGGATGTCACTGATTATGAGATCTCATGTTGGATTGTGACATAATTGTGCAATTTCATGTTGTTTAGAAATCGCACTAAGGCAATTTCATGTTGTTTAGAAATTGCGTCAATGCAGTTTCATATCGTTGAGAAATTACATTGAGGACCGATAAGAAATATTGTATATTTTGATCACATATTGGCACTATTTCTTACTACACTACTAGGCCCATGATCCATGAAAATATAATACTTATTATATGTGATTATGAAAGGTCTTGTGTTGTGGCATTTTCTTAACACATTGATCTCCATAGTCCTATATTGAGATTATATAGGATTGGATTGGTATTGAGATGCCATTATTGGAATATTATTTTTTTTAAATTGTGGCCACATAAAACAAAGTTTTCAGTTATTAACCCGATAGTGTCGTTTTCAATATAAAATCTTTTTCAAAATAAAATAAGTTAATTAATGTAGCCCAAGTGGGAGAATGTTGGAAATTTCCTATAATATGGGCTTACATTAATTAATTGATTTTCTATTTTAAATAATCGGGTTAATGGATATTCCAATATTTGTTGAACCCTAAAGTGATCCGATTGAATTGGGTATTGGTATCTCATTGATAACGGGCCTAGTTGATTGAAGAAAGTGTAGGCAATTGTGTTTGGTAGCCCGTAATGGGAATGGCCCAGGTTGACACGCCGTTGATTAGGGTTTCTTTAGTCCCCTCTCTAGCCTATAAAAGGGTAGGTTATACCTATCAATTGCTTTAATCCCATTGAAAGCTGCTATATCGAAATAGGTCATAGAGAAGAAGATCTGGCATTCCGATAGATCCCTGATTATCATCCCTGATTATCAGAGTGATCTATTTTTCTGCAACTAAAGTAATGGCTCAAACAGGTACACTTTAATTCCGTTGTATTTATTGATCGGTGTTTTACAATCATATATGGATCCGATTATTATCGATTGATTATTTGTTCATGTGAATAATATTCTACACTTCTTTCATCTGATCGGACAACGCACTGGATGAGTAGGCAAGACTACGTAAGATAAGAAACGAGGGGGTTGATTTCACGCCTTCATTCTTCGTCTGTCAACAACAGGTGGACCCGTCAATGTCGCACAATACAACATGTCGTCCTCTCGCTTCAAGAATCGGAACATTGAGCGCCATGGCCTCCTAAATTGGATACATAAACAGCTAGAAGACTACCAAGATGATCAGGCCGCAGCCAAGGCTTTCATCCAAGAGAGGAAAGATGAACTGAACAAGAGCCTCGATTGCAAGGAACTGCTTGAGGTGGATACCCGGGCTTCACCTATCGATGTAAAAGGAGATCGGAGCGCAGGCTCGTGCAATCGCCGCAGCCACTAGAGATGGCAAACCAAAACAAGCGGGAAGTGATGATAAGTGAGATGTGGATGGAGATTCTGTGTTACGCCGCCAGTCGTTGCTGGTAGAATCATCATGCTCAACAGCTTGGAAGCGGAGGAGAGTTGTTCACTCATTTGTGGATTCTCATGACGCATTTCGTAGGAAAAAGTGCAAAAAATATTCTAAACTTATTGCAAAAGTACTTATTCAGTACTAAACCTTTCAATTGAATCAATTTAGTTCTAAATATTTTCATATTGGTACCAATTTAGTCTATCTCGTTAATGTAGACCGAAAATTGCTAACTTAAAGTTGGCTATCCTACGTGGCATAGTTAGCGTTGATGTAACATTTTTTTTTCTTTTTTCCTTTCCCTTTTCTTTTTGTCGGTGGTCGGCAATCACTAAATTTTACTTGGATATTTAATCAACCTATAACCAGTTAGTGTAATTTTAATTGCATGTTTAAATTGAGAAATCAAGTTGAAATTGATAAGTCTTGCGAGAGCAAATTTAGTAATTTATCAGTTTCCGCTCAGTGGTTCACCTCTATAAAGATCGCGGCGACAGAGGGTCATCAATGAGAAAGAAAGTTGGATTTGTAGGTGTTAATTCTCTTGGTAGCCTGAGGTATTTACTTGTTGAATTAATGGATACACACGGTGAACAGCGAACGAAGGTTCAAAAGGAGATGAAGAGCTTTGAGAGGCATTCGTGTAATCAGGAAGAGGAAGGACTGAAAAAGAAATAACATGAATATAAAAAAATGTAAAAATTATAATATGTAAACAAAATTGGTCAACGGTTATATACTGACATGGATTCTGATGTGGCAGGCTGACGTGGCGAGCTGATGACAGCTTAAACGGCGTCTTGTGGCACGTGGCTAACACGTGCAGACGACGTCACGTCTGCTGACGGAGGAGCAGCTGGTGCGTGCCAAAGCAGGGCGCCGGACATTGATCTTATGTGCAGGGGCGCGTGGAGCAGCGGACGATGACTCGGTGGCCGGGTACCGTCTCACCTAAGGACGGTAGTGCTGATGGTGGTGTTAATTTTCCAAAACAAGCACCTCAAGGCGTCGGAATAGCCCTCAACAGCGGCAAGCTTGGTGGACTCGAGAAGCGTCGGTGCGTCGGGTGGCTTCGGGCGGCCATTCGCGATGAAATGTCAGAATCCGGTCTTCTGAGGACGGGGAGTTCGGTGTCGGTCTTCGTTTTCTGAAAAGAGCAACGGAAGAATGTTGGACAGCTACAAGAGGCTGTGGATTGGCGGAGAAACGTGGCCGATGCAGGTGGCGATGTTACGAGCGGATTCAGAGAGGCGTTTCTTCGGATAACAATAAGGCCTCAGTTGCTGCATCTTCCAAAAGGATCTAGGAAGTGTAGTTACGTAAGTGTGCTTCAGATCGAGAATTTGCAAATTGAACAGCTTGCCTATGGATGACGGGAGGTTCTCCAGGTACGTCCACCTTAACCCTAGATATCTCAAGTAGATCAGTTCCCCCAGCGATTCTGGCAATTTAGGTCGAAATACCCGTTCCAGATCGAGCACGCACATTCCTTGGAAGCACCTGTTTATAATGCCTCTTTGAAGAAAGTCTCCTATTTCTTTTCCAGGGGCGAATCCTTCCCTTGAATCAAAGGACAGTAAAGTGTGGACATTTTTGTAATGAGAACGGAAGAGTGAACTATTGGAGCTGTTATCTCCGTGAATGTGACTGTAGCTATCATCCCTTCGATCGAGATGGTCTGCAAGTCGACTTATCTTAACCACACCAGAAGAAGAGCTAACCTGGGCTCTATTTTGTGCTGGCAGGAAATTGGCTGCTTTTGCTTTCCCTACCCACTCATCCCTCAAAACATCATGCATCCTACACGTTTTGACCCTCCCGTTGGGCTTCCTCTCCACTACTTGGATCATGTTCCGTTCTATCAACTTGGACAAGTACTTCTCAGCAACGACTTCAGGAGATTCATCAGAACCCTCGTCTTTCCGGGCCAATCCCTCTGCCACCCACGAAATAATCAACCTCCTCGCAGGGATGTCATAATCTTCTGGAAAAAGCCCGAAATAGTATAGGCATTGCTTAAGGTATGATGGCAAAAAATCGGCGGTGTCTCTTAAGGAATTGTATACAGGTGTATAACCACTTTTGAGCCGGTCCAGCATCAACATCCATAGCTCCCTAGTTGCTTCTTTCTTCGACAAATGAGTTGCTACGTTGGAAATCATTAGAGCAGAGCCCATGCATCTTCTCACAATCGCCCGTCCAGCTTCCTCTAGTTCATCAGGTACATCAATCTTGGAATTGAGTAGTATCCAGCCGTCTTCATCACTCAACTGCAGTTCATAGGGAGGGCTCTTTGGATTGGTGTATAAACTATAAAGCCACTTCTCTCACGCGAGTAGTGATTATTATCCCACTTCCTTTGTCAGTCTTTGGAAAAGCCTTGCGTAAAATGTCCCAATCTTCAGTCATCCACACATCATCCAGGACTATAAGATACCTCTCAGAGCTTAAGAAATCAGATAGACACTTAGTTAACTCATTAACACTAGGAGTCCGTTGATCTGTCACCTGAAATCTTGCCCGAACTTGAGTGCTTATATTTCTCAATGAGGTCCAAGGCACAAATGCCGTAGATATAATGATCCAAGCACGACAAGTGAAATGTTTTTTGATCTCACTGTCATTGTATATCTTGTGAGCAAGAGTTGTCTTGCCCGCTCCTCCCTTGCCCACTATTGAGATCACACTTTGCTTTTCACCGGAGCCGGCCATGTCCATCAGCCTTGATTTTATGACCTTGTAATGGAGCTCTAGACCCATAATATCATTACTCTCTTCGACATGACTCCCAGAAGGTCCCCCACAGAGCTGCTGACTGAATGTCTTCACTGGCGTCAATTGGTCTAATGCCAATTGAGGTTCCTTGTGACTTGATACTCAGCATCCTAAGCCGAATCTTCTCTACTGCATCTTGAAATCTATGCCTGGCAATCATATCTCTGAAGAAGAAAATTGTCCTCCTGAAGCAACCCCAAATGCTATGTCTTTCCCTTTCATTGACAAAAGCATCAACAACGTCTTCAGCATGGACAAGAAGCTGCCACATGTCGTCCACTAGAGTCTGCAGCGTTTGATCTGATCCTCCCATGCCTTCTGAAAATTTCAGCATCGAATGCAATTCCCTCAGGTCTTTTTCTGCTTCTACGAACTGATCTTCAGATCCTCTAAGCAGAGCCGATTCACGGACTATAAGGTCTGTGATAACTGTGACCTTTTCTCTGAGGACTGCAAGGTCTGGGATAACTCCAAACGTTTCTCTGAAGACACAAGCCATTACTGCACCTCTTTTCGGTATCAGGGCCTCCATGGCTGCACTTGTTCTGGTGGTTACGTTTTTCCTCTTGCTGTGCAGATTGCTCATTTGCGATCACCAAAAGATGTTCAAAGAAGTTTCAAAAACCAAGTATGAGAAAAAGAACAATTATGGTCAGAGTGTATGAAGCGAAAGATTTTCCACCCAGAAATGAAGATGATGAGTAAAGAATGATGAAGATAAGAAACCAAAACTTCACTCTGTATTTTATCATAATATACGGTGGGCTTTAGATAATTCGAGTTGTCATGCCATCTTTATTGACTTTGTCAAACATAATAATTGTTGTTCTTCCAGCAGTCAATTCTCAAGGACGATGAAGAGAAGAATCCAAAGACTTCACTCCATATTGAGTGGCTATACAATCTGCATTGACTTTTAAGTCAAAACACGATATTTGTTCTTTCTTTTTGCAGCTGCTGTTCTCAAATAGAGTTCGTTGCAGCTATCAGCCTAAGTGTCAACTTTGAAGTTGAGTTCTGCACATGCGTTAGAGAGAGGGGCAGGGTTACTGTTGCCGTTGGTTTTCTGAAAGCTTCTGCAATGGAGAAGTAATGAAGCTTTAAGCCGAAAGAATGAGCTACGAAGGCGAATTTATCCACCTATTGCTTCCAATTAGGAAAATGAAAGCTCCATAAGCTTCCTTGTTTCAGCTTGGTGACGCTTTAGTGGCATAACCATAAAATTGCAAAGGGCAACCGAATGCCAGTGAGCCAGCGAATAGAGTCTGAAGGTTCAATGGGTTTGATGCGGCCCTAATGTTATTTATCCAAGGTCAGTTTTTTTAATACATATATCAGAAATTATGTTCTAATCAAAAGTTTGGCACATGAAATCCTCAGTTGATAACAGCTCTGACTTCCAAAAATATAATGTCTATGTTGAGTAAGGACCTTATCTGTGGTTGATTTGTATGGTTAACTATAACATCCATAAGATTTTTCATACAACTGATCTGAAATATTCAACTGTCAAGGTTTTGATCTTCACAGAGGGAATGGCATCTAATAGCTTCTTTGAAAGCTTAATCTTACTCTGGGAGGAATGGGAGTTGTGGTTGCTCGTTCTGGTGAGTCTCATTTTACAGATCAACCTAATTGGTTTAAGCAACAGAAGAAAGTACTCAGCTGGGACAAAATTGCATTGCTCTTATGGCTCACCTATTTATCTGCAGATTCGATAGCAATCATTTCCCTTGGCATCCTCTCACGCAGCCAAAGCAAATGCAGCGATGCTTTCGTAGATCTTGAGTATGTGATAATGGCCTTCTGGGCTCCATTTTTGCTCCTTCACCTCGGTGGCCCTGATACAATTACTGCATACTCGTTGGAAGATAATGAATTATGGCTTCGGCACTTGCTCGGGCTTATTGTCGAGGTTGCGGTGGCATTGTACATCTTTGTCAGGTCCATGAAGCCTACTCAGCTAAATTTCTTGGCCATTCCAATATTTGTTGCGGGGTTTGATCAAGTATGGTGAAAGGACTTGGGTTCTCAGATCGGCCAGCAGTAAGCAATTCCGAAGATCACTCCTTCCGCATCCTGACCCTGGCCCTAATTATTCGAAATTCATGGAGGAATACACTTTGAAAGAAATGGAGGGGTACCAGCTGTCTCTGTCTTTTATACCACCTCCTACTCTTGACCACGAGGACATGCTACGTAGCCGCTTAATGCAAGAGGGCGATGCATGGACCGTTGCTTTTGACTTTTTCTTGATCTCCAAGCGCCTATTTGCCGATCTCATCCTTAGCTTCCAGGATCTCCTGAAGAGCCAACCATTTTTCCTGAGAAGCAACTGGAAAGATGCTTTCAAAGTGATTGAAATGGAATTCGGATTCATGTATGATGTGCTCTTCACCAAAGCCACGATTGTACATCATTTCTGGGGTGGCGTTCTCCGATCAATCAGCTTTTCATCTACTGCTGCTACTTTAATAGCCTTCTGCCTGATTGATTTGTCGGGCTACTCTTCTGCGACTGTGATAATCAGTCTAATCTTGCTGGGCGGAGCTATTGGTCTTGAGCTATAAGCGATTTTTGGGCTCCTTTCATCCGACTGGACAATGCTCTGGATGAGCAGGCATGACAATTTACGAGCAGAAATGAGGGGATTGATTTCACGCCTTCATTCTTTGTCTATCAACAAAAGGCGGTCCAACTGTGTCGCGCAATTCAACTTGTTATCCTCTTGCTTGGAGGATCGGAGGGTCAGGTGCTGTGGACTCCTAAATTGGATACACAAACAGCTAGAAGACTACTAAGACGATCAGATGGAGCCAGTTTCTGAATATTTAAAGCAGTCAATCTTCGAACAGCTCTTGGAGAAGTCTAATAAAGCTAGGTTGGAGAACACTGTGGATTTCAGACTTTGCAAGGAGTTATGCTCTTATGGAGGCGAAGGAGTGCTAAAAAAATTTAAGTGCATTGAGAAGCTTGGATGGAGCATCGAGGTGGAGTTTGATCAGAGCATCATCCTCTGGCACATTGCAACTGATCTCTGTCTCAACGGTGATGATGGTGGTAACCAGGATCCAGACACCGCGAGACGTGAAGCAATCAGAGTAATATCGAATTACATGTTGTTCGTATTAATGAAGCGTCCTTTCATGTTGCCCGATGGAATGGGGCAAATCAGGCTCCAAGACACCCGCGCTGAGGCTGAGGTTTTCATCCAAGAAAGGAAAGATATACGGAACAAGAGCCTCCCCTGCAAGAAACTGCTCACGGTGGATACTCGGATTTCGCCGATCCACGTAAAAGGAGATCGGAGCAAGTCCGTGCTGTTCGATGCGTGCAGGCTCGCGAAATCGCTGCAATCACTGGAGACGGGATTCCAAAACAAGTGGGAAGTGATGATTGAGGTGTGGATAGAGATGTTGTGTTACGCCGCGTGTCATTGCCGGTGGAATCATCATGCTCAGCAACTTAGAAGGGGAGGAGAGCTACTCACTCACGTGTGGATTCTCATGACGCATCTTGGCATATCTCCGCAGTTTCAAATCTCACAGCGTCATGCCAGAACCAAACTTAGAGTGCAGTGATTTTCTACTCAGATTTCCTGTGAACGCTTAGTGCCTTTGCTCCAGAACCCTTCCTTCGCCATCTCCTCAATTACTTCAGGACCCCTTGTCCCGCCAACTTGCAATGTTTACCGACATGTTCATTTCTTTTAAGGGTTAGTAGTGCAATGAAAAATCTCAAATCGATACATTGTCATAAATTTACCCTCTATTAGTTTCCGGTATATTTTACCGTCTAATTACTAAGTTAGATAATATGTAACAATTGACGAATATACTACTTTAGGGTTTTACGTTTTGTTTATAGCATGTATACAAATTTATGGTTCTTTCTGGTATTAAACTAATTTTAAAAAAAAAAATTGATAAAGATAAATTTATTGTAAATGTACTGGAGTTTTCTGTGCTATTAACTATTAACCCTTTTTCTTATAATTAAGGAATAGGCATCACATATATATATATATATATATAAAAGAAGTCTCGAATTTAATTTAATGTGCCTGAAATTTGCATGGCAAGAAATTCTAATTATTAGAATGTTCTTTGTATGTAATAGAACTTGGTACTTCTTTTTTTTTGGGGGCCAAGAAAATGGCTTATCGTGACTCTCTTTAGGATGCTCTCGTTTGGCCTAATCTTTGTAGTCATGGACAAATTAACAGTTGAGATTAAATATAAAGCGCTTTTTTTTTTTCTATTTAGATTATATATGCATTTGTAGAAAATCTCAAATGATCTGCCAAGCCTGCGAATCGTTCGGTTTTGTGGATTTTGAGATGAGTACTGAAAAATCTGCGTAAGAAGGGGAAATCATACTCAAATCATGTTAGAAGGACAAAAATGACAATTGAGATTAAGAGAAACATGCTAATTCGCCTCATCATTCTCTCCTCTGGTCAACCTTTGGACTTCGATTCCCAACTTTCTTAGGTGGCTAGAGTGGGGAGGTTTAGTTTTGTTTAGGGTTTGATTTTTATGCACTCGGAAAAAGGTAAAGTAAAATTTTAAGAGTAAATTCAGAGTTAAAGTATAATAGACTTAAAAAAAAAAAAAAAAAAAACCCTTTTCTCTTTGAAACGCCATCACCCAAATCGTATTGACAAATAAAAAAATCGTCGGCTGCAGTTCCTCGGATGCAATTGTAAGAAAACATGGCCTGAACACTCTTAGTTTAATTTTACAATTCTATCCTCATTTATCATTGATGTTTTCCATTTATAAAGGGCCAATTTAGGAAGCCGAAGAATGAGACCAGCTACACAAGTTCCCCTTTAATTCTGCCACGTGTCACTGCTCTGTAATTTTCGAGATCGCGACTTTAAAATCATCGGAAGTTAGTCATGGCACACGTGGTCCCCCCGCCCCGCACCAAAAAAAAAAAAAAAAAAAAAACACCGGCAATAATATATTACGCAAAAATACAGGAAAACGAAAATCCATGTGACATTATCACGGGGGGCACGGTCGTAAATTCACAATCTACTCCCCGAGCGAGCTCCCGGTGGAGCGTAAACGGACGGTCGGTGGTGGGGACGGCGGGGAACCGGATGGAACCCCCGGGGGGGGGGGAATCAAAAAATTGGACGGCCCGGATCGCGCCTCGTTAACCTCGACGCGGGCCCCGAGAAACCGTTGAAAACTCACCGGACGCGAGCTCCGAGTTTCCAAAACAGTTGGTAGGCTCGCTTGACGTCCAGACAAAACCGAAACCGCCACGTGTACGCCACCCTGCCCACCCCACCCTCCCCTCGCAGCTCCGAAATCAAACGGACGCGAGAAATCGACCAGTGGCCCCCCGAAGTTCATCAGGATAACATAACAGCAAGCAGTCGGGCACCCTCGGTCGTCGCGTCTTGCAATTTCTCGATTTTTCGTTCGTTGGATTTCGAGTTTTTTTACCTTTTTCTCTCCTTTTTTTTTTTTTTTTTTTTTTGCGGGGTGCTTTGTGCAGAGTTCGCGGAGCGGAACGAAGAGATAGAGAGATAGAGAGAGAGAGAGTGGAGCTCCGGCGGAAATGGCGAGCGGCGAGCTGAATGCGGCGGAGCGGCAGGAGGAGGGCGGCGTCGAGCTCCCGGCTCCGTCGGGCTGGCAGAAGAAGGTGCAGCCTCTCGCTATTCTGCCCCCCCCTTTTGCCCCTTTTTTTTTTCGATTTCGTTCGGTCGGAACCCTAATTTTGTTCCGCCGCGAGTGCTGGCTTTTTTTCTGGATTTTCCTCGTGTTAGGTTTTCGTTTATGAGGAAGCTGGTTTTTGATGGTTTCCTTGAAAATGCGGGTGACTGTGCTAGTGATAGCGATTTCCTCTTTTGCAAAATCGAGAGGGCGAGCGTGGTAGGTTACCTTGCTGTTCTTCGTGTGCGGATGAGATGAGGTTGGGCGTCTGTCAGTTGATGAAGATTTTTGCATTCTCTGTTGAGCTCAATTTCTGAGATATCTGTGGAATTCTAGAAGCATGGAAATTAAAGAAAGTTTCCTTTTGATTAGCTCTGCAGCTACTGTAGCTGCGCAATCGGTAATGCAGCTGCTGTTGTTTCTTTTGCTTGATCTTTTTCATTGTTTGTCTATCTTTTTTTTTTTTTCCCGGATTTTTGGTGGGCTGTGTGGGGTCGGTCGTACCCATATTCAATTTAAAAATGGGTTCAAAAATGAAAGTTGCCTTGTATTGAATCGAGAGTGGGGGGGGATTTTGGATTTGTCCATCATGAAGAACTGCTCTTTTTCTTTTCTCCTAAAAGCAAATAAAAAGAATAATTTTAAGTCATCATTTCAATCTTGTCTTGGCTAATTTGGTATCTTTTTTCTGTTCACTGCTGGTCTGGAGCACTATAACTTGGTACATTGTTCAGTGGCTGGTTTGCTTTTAGTAACTTATAGATATATGTGTTTTTTTTTTTAGGGACTTCAATGTTTACTTTTAGTAACTTACTTAAAGATAGATGTGTTTTTCTTAGGGACTTCGATGTTCTTTTTCCTGTACATGTTCTTTATCTCCAACTCGTCACAGCACATGCTTGCGTCCTGCTCTTTCCATGTGATCATTTTCACCATGAAGATGGTTGTCTATATGGAATGTTAATCTAGAAGGAATGGAAATGGGTACCATCTTTTGCACCATCGATGTTGTGTATTTCTTATGCTGCATTGCTTTCACTGAATGTAACTGTGGATTATGCATCATGGGCTGCATATGAATAGTCTACTTAGGGAAGAGTACGAAATGATGCACATATGTAAACATATACAACAATAATCAATTTTTGCTTGATTGGTTTGTAGAGGAACCCTACGTTCTCATTATCCATTCGACACGTGCAATTTCTTTTCCGTCAAGGCAACCTGCAATTTGTACTTGAATTCCTTTTGTATCTGCTTGTTCGGTTAATTCAATAGTCTTTTTTATGCTTTGCAAAATGAAACTCAATTCTTTAATTGTCCGGCTATAAATTATGCAAGAATAGTAAGGTGCCCAGAAGGATTTGTAATTCTTGTAATGTAAATACCTTTATGTACTGCTTGACTTCATCATTTTCGAGATGGCACAAATTTCCCAAATCTCAAATGATTAAACAGTTAAGCTGCCTCAAATTCCATATCACGATATTGGAAACAATTGTACATTCTTTTCTTCCACCAACCCTGTATATTTTTTTCATGCCTCTTTTGTGGGTCTATTTCGTAGTCATGCAAGAGTGGAACAAACATGCAATAGCTCATCTCAATCTGAAAAATGTGCTTGTTAACCTACTATGTTTTAGGTATTTTTCTCGACAGTGCAGAAAAGTACTGAAAAATAATTCATGGAGTCTTAGCTGTAGGATTAAATCAAAACCCCATTAAGTGTGAAAGTTGGACTATCTTTAGCATCATATTCCTAGTAAACCAAAATTTGTGATCAAAAAACATGATCGACTTTTTGTTTGTTCAAATTTGACTGTTTTGATTGATTATGCTTTTGAAGATATTATATTGGGTAGTGGTATTATACAGTTATTGACTATTCACACTGTTTTATTTGTACAAGGAATAGAAGGATATTGTCTGAATTTCATGGAAGGGAATGTCCTTAATGGTCTGCATGCAAAGAACTTAAAAGTAGTCTCCCATTTTAAATTGAACTGCCCTGCTTTTCTAAAGGCCTGATACATGTGTGAGAAGTGATACTGGCACCTTCTCGAGATAAATGACATGCCTTTAGATGTGAAGAAAAATTCAAGCTGGTAGAACCCGAAGTGAGGTAAGGTTGAAGCCAAACAGCTAAGTTTTCTATGAACATTGTCATGATACTGCTTTGATTGTGAACGGTTCTCTTTGCTCTCTTTGCTCTGCTGAAAGCCCCCCTAAATTTTCAGGACAGACTTCTTATGTTGTAGACTTGAGGTCTCTAGGGTTGATCAGGCATGAATATTCGAGAGCCCCCGCGAGGTTGAATAAGTAAGAGTAATAGAAAGTAAGCACAAAACAAAGAGATTTTGCCTTTAGTGTAGTACGCTTGTTTTCTGATGACAGTTGAGTTCATCCTTCTCTATTCCCTAATGTGAAAGGTCCATCTTTTCACTGGTTTCATATAAATGTCTTGTCTCTCCTCTGCAATTACATAAGTAAGAAGAGGAATATGTGTCTTGTCTATTGTTCTCGTGTTATGTCCTTCTCTTTTCTGGTTTTTTCGAAAAGAAAAGCGGGTTGTGTTACCCTATACTTTGTTGCAACATGATGAATCTTACCAACCACAGCTAGCAATCCTTTTCATCTACTCTTTTTTCCTCGTACCAGCAGCTCACTCCAAAGAAAAGTGGGACGCCTCGGAGGAACGAGATAGTCTTCATTTCACCTACTGGTGAGGAGATCAAGAGTAAGAGGCAGTTGGATCAGTATCTCAAATCCCATCCTGGAGGACCATCAGCTTCTGAATTCGACTGGAGCACAGGTTCCCTCTCTCTCTCTCTCTCTCTCTCTCTCTCTCTCTCTCTCTCTCTCTCTCTCTCTCTCTCTCTCTCTCACACACACACACACACACAGAGGGTGGATATGTGTTGCGTTTGTATTTTTCATGCATTTTCGATGCTGTGGGAATCAGGTGAAACTCCGAGGCGTTCTACAAGGATTAGCGAGAAAGTGAAAGCAACAGAGACCCCAGAAAATGAGCCCCCTCTGAAGCGGTCCAGTGGAAAGAAGGGGGCAAAAGCTAAAAAACAAGATACTGAAGAAGGGCATGAGGATACTGAAGAGAAAGAAGATGCTGCAGCTGGGGAAGAAACTAAAGCAAGCGAGCAAGTGGAAATGAAAGATGCAGTTGAGGATGATCTGGCAAAGAGCAAAGGAGATGTTCCTGATAAAGAATCTGAGGAAAGAGCGAACAGAGAGAAGATAGAGAAACCGGGAGCTGCTGGTGAAGCTGAGAAAGAACAGCTTGACCATGAGTCGCAAGCACCCAAAGTAGAGTCAACCAAGGACAATCCTGAAGAGAACTTGGCAGAGCCTGAGTTTGAAGGTAAGACCACTTCTGATGCAAAGGAAGAGCAAGCGCCCATATGTGTAGGTTCTGAGGATAAAAAGGAAGGACCCGAGGACAAGCCAGCAGAATCTGAAGCACCATCTGTACAAAAGGAAAGCGAGACTCCAGAATGTCCAAAAGATGGACTTCCTGATGCTGCTAACAAGGCTGCCAAGGACCTTCATCCAGAAGAAGTCGGTGTCGACGGAAATAAGGCGAGTTGAGATGGAAAAAGCTTTCCAGATTATCTCTCTGACCTCCAGGGATATTTAATATGAGGCTTAGGTCGTGAAGTTATCTATAGAGATTTTGCTAGTCTTAGAACTAAACTAATTTCTTTGTTAACATCATCCTCCGAACTTCATTAAGTCGGATCTTGACACTGGATCTTAAAGCATTGTCATCCCATAGCACGGTGGCAACGATGATGTCCTGTGGCCGTAGCATGGTCGTCACAATAGCTGAAGTTCTTTATGGTGCTTTTTAATTTTTTGGGTTAATTTTTTGTATTGTATCCTAGAATCGAGACACATGATTCTTGGACATTTTAATCTGCTCTAGATTCAGTGGAACTTTACATCTCGCTATCCTTGTTAATAACCTAAATCCCTTGCAGATGAATTCGTGGCCATCATCGATTTTCTTCTGGCGTGAGATTTCAGTTCTTTCGTACCTGTGTAGCACGACGCTGATGTGACTTCACTACAATGATCATGAATCGGTACATGGGTCGTTCATGCATTCGGACAATGGGATGATTGGGGCCGAGAGTTGGTGATCGATTATTGCTTTATTCCAACGATGTAAGGTCTTTCACCAGATTGCGTGTTTGCCTTGTGTGTTTCTTCGATTGAAGTATGGAGCTGTGATGATTCGAGTCTTATCAAAATAGATTTTTCTCGAGAAATTTTGGAGAACCTGCCTTTTGAGAGTAAATTTGCTTTTTCCTGGTTTAGTAGACGTTGCTAGCGTTCCGTGCACTAAAAAGTGGAACCCGGTTTGGCGTTGGTAGCTATTGACATGCACTGATATTTATGTGTACTTAGAAAACTACAGACTATTTTAATAATATAATGATATTCAGTTTTACAACTTACCAACACCTTGGCCAACACCTTGGCAATTGTATCAATTTAGACGAATCTAAAACATTCACACATTAGGTTATTAAATCGGTAATATTTGAAGCATAAAGAAATGTTGACACATTCTGAAATAAAGAGAAGTAAAAAAGTTGGTGAGTGATTAAAATCAAATATCTTTACTTGATGAACTTCAATACTTCAAATAAGTTAAGAACGGTGGTTTTCAATGAATATTTCATACCTCCCACACCTCTCTGAACGGGAGTAGCACACAATCGAACAACAAAGGGGCTGCATGTTTTTATTTCTAAAAAGTGTTCTTGGAACACTTTTTGTTTTTTTTTGTTTTCTAAACAAAAAAAGAACGAAACGCGTTTGGTTGCGTTTACATTTTTTTTCGTATTTTTGTTCCCTAACACAAAAAAAAATGTAAAATGAGAAACAAAAAAAAAGTTGTTTCTTTGTTCCATAAACGATTTTAAAAACGTTTCTTCTTCTCTCTCTTCTTCTTCTTCTTCTTTCTTCTTCTTTTTTTTTCTTTTTTTTTTTTTTTTCGCCAGCGCGGCCTCGGCCATTTCGCCGGTCGCCGGCCTCGGCCATGGCCGGCGACCGACCGTCGAGGGCCGGCAACGCCGTTGAAGGTCGGCAACCTCGCCGGAGCATCACCGGCCCCCCCGCTCGCCCAGCCAAGGCGAGGCTCGGCCTCGTGTGGCTAGGCGAGGCTCGGGCTCGCCTAGATCCGGCGAGCTCGAGCTCACCCGATCCGGCGAGCCTCGCCGTGGCTGGGCGAGACTGCCGCCAAAAAAGAAAAAAAAAAAAGAAAGGAAGAAATGCAAAATAAAATAAAAACATTAAAAAATTAAAAGAAACAAAAAAAGAATAAAATTTACCAAACGTGTTTTTGTTCATTTTTTATTCTCGGAACAAGTTTACCAAACGCATTTATTTATTCAAAAATTGTTTCCCGAACAAACACTTTTTTTTGTTTCCGTTCCCTAACAAAAAAAAAACAGAAACAAAAACATGCAGCCCCAAAGTTGCAAAATCACTTTTCCATCACCGAGATTATTTACCCGTTAAGTACAGATTCAGTGATGTGCCCAATTTTGCCGGAAAGGGAATGTGGAATCTGCAAAGAGGCACACGAATAAATCAGCAATAACCGTCTCTCGTCATGGACGGTGCTCCACCAACTTCTGACCCATCATCATCCCCTCCGGATCTCCAAATTCCCTCCACTGTAATTCGAACCTCCTCCTCTCTTCTTCTTCTCCTGAGAAATTTATGCTTCCATGGCAATGGTGTCCAGATGA
The DNA here is from genome assembly GCA_014182725.1 of Eucalyptus brandiana. NCBI lineage: Eukaryota > Viridiplantae > Streptophyta > Magnoliopsida > Myrtales > Myrtaceae > Eucalyptus > Eucalyptus brandiana. The sequence goes on along the minus strand of CM024669.1, from coordinate 43,443,602 downwards.
TCTTGGAACTCAAACTCATTAATGACAGTGTGCTGTAGCCTCTCCCACTCACCAAACTCTTCTCTGTCCATCTACCACTTAGCCCCCACGCTCTCACCAACCAACCCACCTTGCCCAACTCCCATCAAAACCTTGAACTCCTCTCCAAAAACAAACCTTTTCGTCTGCTGATAAGACCAGACCACACCTCCTCTCTCACTCTCTCTCTCTCTCTCTCTCTCTACCCATACGCCTTCCAATGTCGCCGGTCGGAATACTCGGCGGGATATGTCTCCTCGCGGCCCTGTACTGCGGGCTAGACCCGCTCGGGCGGAGCGCGGTGGCGAACTTCCCGGACTTCGAGGCGTACAAGGTCGACATGCCTCCTTGGTCGGACGTGCCCACCGAGAGGGACGCCGAGAACCTGTTGCAGAGGTCGGAGATTAAGTTTCTGAACCAAATACAGGGGCCCGAGAGCATCGCCTTCGACCCGGCGGGTCGCGGGCCCTACACCGGCGTCGCCGACGGCCGAGTCCTGTTCTGGGACGGCGAGTCTTGGAAGGACTTTGCCTACACTTCGGGGAACAGGTCCGTCCCTCTCGGTTCTTTTTGAGCATTTCGCAAATTGAGGCGCTTGAGGGCGTGTCGATGCCATTGCTTGTACCTGAACCATGAGCTATGCAAGTTTTGATCTTTGACGAGAAAGAGAGGGAAAGAGGGCTCAAAGTTCAAATTTTTTTCCTTTCCAGTGAAGCGTCTACTTCACACAGAGCTAAACTATGAAGGTTTACTATATGCATAATGCTTTCAGATCAGACAATCATTGAAAAGGTTATAAAAGCTACAGAAGCCAAGAGCTTGAGGAGCTAAAAGTAAAAACCAAAAGGCTATGGCCGCCCAAAGCGGGCTCAACCGTTATCTATGGCAGTTGTTGTTCTATAGAAGTTAGGGGTCGTGACTATGTTCTGCCCCCATTTCACCATTTGTCATTTAACATAGTTTGGGTCATCTGACTCCATACCTACTTTTACTTGAACAAGTTGGTTACTCGTGCACTTAGTCATAAGTATGGTTACTCGAAATTATTCCCAGCAAGAGGACGAGTATGACATGTATAAAAACTGTGGATCGAGCGATGATGATGTCACCCAAGGAACATTCCATGTGGTATGACGGCAATATTCTGTAGGATGCAATTTCTCGCCATGATCATATGTTGAAGCCAGAATGATTGAACTCATTAGTTTGAACTGAATCTGGATGAACATATCAACATGCTTATTGTGCACAATATTCTGATCACTTTACAAGTAATTGGCAATCGTCAGTCCCTTGGTCTATGAAGCCATCGCTTGATAGTTCCTATATTTACAAAGGAATGCCGAGTCCCGTATTTGTGAATATGAATCTGAACCAGACTGTTGTTATTTGTCTATTTGATAGCTGCCGGCACATATCAGAATGTCTAATTAAGTTTCATGAGCTACTCATTCTAGTTGAAACCATTTTAGTTTTAACGTGTCAACATGATTTTGATCTTTCTTCAAGATGCTACCTTTTGGAATTAAGTATTAGTAGGTCATGATCAGTCAGAAATGTTCCAGGTTTAGTTTAGTCTCATGCCTGAAGCACTTGACTACTGGCATAAATTGGGCACAGTTGTTTGACTAAATACACTACATTCATGTATTGTGGTTATCATAGACCTGTCTCCGGATACATTCTATCTTCTAACAAATCTGCCTTTATTTTCAGGTCAGGCCTGTGTGATCCAAAGCCATCTCCTTTGAGTTACTTGAAAAATGAGCACATTTGTGGAAGGCCCTTGGGTCTCAGATTCGACAAGAGAACTGGCGATTTATACATTGCAGATGCATACTTTGGGTTGATGAAAGTAGGTCCTGAAGGTGGATTGGCAACCTCACTTGCAACTGAAGCTGAAGGAGTTCCTCTGAGGTTCACAAACGATCTTGACATTGATGAAGAAGGGAATGTCTACTTCACAGATAGCAGTACCAAGTACCAAAGGAGGTAAGAATGGCCATCCCTCGACCTTTCCCAATCTTGGATTACACCTCCCCATTGCTTCTTATCTGTTTTACATGAGTTGATGGAAACTGCCACCTGTGAAGGTGGATGATTCCTTTTTTTCTGAAGAACTCAACATAATCTGATTGGCATGCCTATTTGTTGAGTTTGGAGAACCTGGATTAAGTATTAGTGCTAAAATTTGGATTGTAAGAGAGGAACGGTGGATGTGACTTGATAATCAGCTATTCGCTAATTCCACTTTGGTGTATGGTCTTAGGTCAGCTCTTATTATTTCGACCACCTACCTGGTTTGCAAATGATTTCTCCGTTTCATAATCAGGTTTCTCTTTTCTCAGATCCCTGATGACCTTAAGCTCAATGTTTCATTGACTCCATTCTAAACTGTATCGGTTAGAGAAGAAAATGCTCAAGCAAACATCTTAAATGACTTCTCAAATTCCTGTAGATTGTTGAGAAGGTGTCGTGATAGTTCTATTTTGGGGTAATGACTTTGGTGGTGCCTAAACTTTTCTTCAATATTCAACGTGGTCCCTGAACTTTTTTTTTTTTTTTTTTTTTCAATCAAATCCCTAAACTGTCGAAAATCCACTCAATGTAGTCCCTCCATGAAGTTTATCGCCACGTCATGTACATTTTTTTTGATGTGGACCACCACATTGGTGTTCAATGGGCCAAATAATGATGTGGAGTGCTACATTGTCTTCCCGAGTCATCAAATCCTTATTTTCGTTTATTTTGGGCAAAATAAAGAGAGGCAGAAAGATATAACGTAACGTGGATGCCTACATGGCAAATCTAATGTCAAGTAATAGAAATTATGGTCACATCGGCTAATGGTGTCAAAATATTTAACGGATTACATTAATTTTAAAAGTTGAAGGACTCAATTGAAAAAATGGTTCAGGCACCACCCTGAACATTGAAAAAAGTTTGGGGACCACCAATATCATCTGTTTTCTTGGGACCTTTTCGTTGATATGTCCTGGGCTCTATTCTTATCTTATTGTAGCAAAGATATTAAACGCAGGTGAAGTAATTAGGCCACTATTCAGTTGGGTTTGATCTGATGAGGAGGATCAGATCATGTGAACCAGTGAACTCCCAGAGGAGCGACACATTAATTCTGGCCAGAAACCGAGTTATCTGTTATTTTCTCTGTTTGCATTGTTAATAAGATGGCATTGAACTCGGCAGTCTGACCTAGTAACTTATTCATCAGGAACTTCCTGCAGTTGGTTTTTTCAGCAGAAGATAGTGGAAGGCTTCTGAAGTACAATCCAACCACGAAGGAGACCACGATCCTAATTAGAAACCTCCAGTTTCCAAATGGCGTTTCATTAAGCAAGGATGGATCCTTCTTGGTGTTTTCTGAATGCGCCATTGGCAGGTCAGTCAAAATCCATATCTTCCGAAGAGTGCATCCGTTTGATGCCACACTTCCTCCTTTTTCTCATTTGCCAATTGTCAATGTGCATCTAAGAATGAGTTGTTTTTCAACTTTGAGACACTTATCCCACTTAAAAATTGGGAAGAAATTCTACAAAACTGTGGGACTTCTAGTGTCTGAAACTTTGGAACCAGTCACGATGTTAGGATGTGATGGGTATCCAATCCACTGAACGGTGAAAAAAGGAAAAGGACTATTATTATGGGATTTCCTGAAATTTTTATCCTTTATATTTTGCAAGGACTCATTCTCTATCGACTGTTGTAGATTAAGGAAGTTCTGGTTGAAAGGCGAGAAGGCAGGGACTTCTGAAGTATTTGCCGTTCTACCCGGGTTTCCTGACAATGTCAGAACTAACAAGGATGGTGACTTTTGGGTGGCGATCCACTGTCGTCAAAGCATGTACTCTTATTACTCTGGTCTCTACCCAAAACTCAGAAAACTTTGGCTCAAGCTCCCCATCTCAGCGAAGACGCAGTTCCAACTCCAAATTGGTGGCCGACCCCATGCCGTGGTCGTGAAGTACAGCCCGGAGGGTAAGCTCGTGCAAATTCTGGAGGACAGCGAAGGGAAGATCGTCAGATCAGTTAGTGAAGTGGAAGAGAAGGATGGGAAGCTGTGGATGGGCAGTGTTCTCATGCCTTTTGTTGCTGTTTACAGTTTAGCTTGAGGCAAAAACTGTTTAGCTCTTCTCTTATGACCAAAATAAACCATTATAGGCTCACTCCTAAAGGCATAACAGCTCATACTTGATGCTTTCTTTCTGCTCTGTTCCTTTACTCAGATTAACTTACAATCGATTGAGTTTGTTTGACATAGAAGGGTGTTTACACTTGATGCCTCATGCAATGCCCGGTGAGACGCAGCATTACTGTCAGGAAAATATATAGCCACTAGCCCGACACTGAAATTGGGATAAATGACAATTTGATTATAGACTGAAGTTCAGTTTTCAGGTATCAACTTCCAAAACATTTATGCAGTTAGATTCATCTTTTATTCTCTGAAGCCGAATTATATCGCCTTCATTCTCGAGTTCTTGAGATCGCTACAAAATAACTTAACTAGCTAGAATTTGTTGGGAACTTCTATTGGGGTTGTCTGGGAGGTTTCTCTTGTTTCTTGGACAAGTTACTCAGAAGTGGCGGTTGAATTATGAGGAGTGATGCTTGGAATGAGGCTGGCATCGAGCATTGCATGGTGTTGAATCGATCTCGAAAGTAGATTCTCCTTCTCCAGAATTCACACTAGTGTACGCACAGATTAGCTAGAAAACCATGGTGGGTTTTACAGAAACAATGCACGAATTGCGGTCGTAGGGATCCTCCCACCTGAGCTTTCGAGACTTATATTGGGTGATAAAACGAACATATATATGCCCAAACTCTTTTACTTGTCTTCATGCCTTTCCTGAACTGAGCAAAAGAAAAATAGATTTGCTTCTGGTGGTTAAGAAACTGTTGTTCCCACTGTTGTTCCCATTTCTGTCAAAGCATGAACAGCTTTCTTTGGACCTCTCTGAACAGCTTCAGTTAGCAGAAGACGAGTCCAACTGCAGCAGTTGGTCAACTCTCCGGACTCGGGAGTTAAATTGAGTTAATGCCTCCCTAACTCTGCTTCCCTATTTTTATTCCCCACGTTTCTCTCACCAATTAAGCAGTGTTAGTTCCTGCGCCGGTATACTCCTTGCCTCTTTTAAAATATGTAGATTCTCTTCCATGTCAAACCCACGATCATGTTAAAAACAAAGAAGCAGATCATTCTCGAGTAATTTAATAGCTTCTGCTCTGCTAGATTTCTGAACGCTTGCCAGTTTGGAAGACACCAGAAAGAACATGATGTAGTCGTTAAAATAGCTGCTGATAAGGTAAGACTCTCTCAAAGGTGCATTATTAAAATCCGATCAAGGCCGATTGCATCTTCTCCCAAAGGTCAGACATTGCCAAGTCTAGCATCCACGGGAATGCACAGTACAAAATCATTTCATCTAAGGACCGGAAAAAAAAAATAATGAAGGGAAAAAGATTCTCTACTGGGTATGTTATTACAGAAAAGAATCATTTTATTGAGTTCCACAAATTTCTGTAAACGTTTTATTGAGAAGGGCAGATCACATCGTGCAAGGCGATGCCCTGTCCGTTCTTGAATACACACATTTCCAAAAAACACCCACCTTCACAACCACCTAAAAAGAAGCACTATGTACTAAGTAGTATATATGCTAGGAGTCCTTCCCTCTCGAGAGAGCCAGCCACCCAAAAAAAAAAAAGGACAAAAGAAAGAAGACGAAACCGAAATGAAAATAAAGAAATGGATTTGACTCAGACATGCAGCCACCTGTTCCAGACGTGTTTTTTCTTTACATCCTCAGCCAGTCATTCACATCGCATCTGCATCAAGAGAAAGCCATTTAGAACTCATCAGAGCAGGTAATGCGAGCAGCAGCAGCTTCGAGGCTGCCAAAGTTTAGGTGATAGTTCTTACCATCTATCTAACCCACTAGACCACGAGTAGATGTAAGATACTTATCATATGCTAAATTTTGATAAATGATGCCAAGTATTTTTTGCATAATGAACGACTGTTATAGTTGATGGTAAATGAACCATTTATAGTTCCATGTTTGGTGTGTAAGGGGATACCCTAATTACTGGATCTTGCTCTCTTACATCTTAAACGACTTTTGAGATGTGAGAATTTGATCCTTCTGTTGCATGAGAATTCAATCCTTCTGTTGTATTCGTTGTCGTAACACGAGTTTAAAGCAGCATTAGAATTTACTTAAGAACCACCGTCCATTAACATGAAGAGTAAAAGCAAAACCACAGGACCTCAGCTGCATATAATATCTTGAGCACCTTTTTTCAGGACCATTTGTTCCATAAGAGATCAAGCAGAAGTGTTGAGCTATTTTAGTTTCAAAAATTGTATCTGACTAGGTTTTCAATTTGTTTATTGACTATGGGGGCTGAAAGAAATGGGATCTAAAGAAGAGCTAGAATAAGTCGAGTGACTCAAAAAGTAAACCTTAATTGCTTGTTGTGAAGCCTGTGTGCAAAACCAGGGGTTGACTTTCATCGGCAACTGTTGAATCGAGAATGCTGTCCGAAGGCAGTTAACATTTGGCATGTTAATTCCAGCAATTTTCCTGCCAAATCACATTTATTAAAATTTAGCCAAAAAAGAATTGTGTCTATGGAAATCATCTGAAGAATATGCAGAAGACATGTCCTAGTTGATCTTAAATGCAATGAAGCATATTACCACAGATGAAGCAGAAAAAAGTCTATCTTAGCACGAAATTTACCAAAAGCTTTCTAAACCAGGCTACCAAAAATTAATGGCAGTGGCATTGGAAACAATAAACTCCTGTAGAGTGAATAGACATCATATAGCTCCGTAGGTAATCTGCATCTCCTTTAGTAATTAAGAAGGTCATAAGATAATGACCTGGTCCATCAGTTCTGGCACAATATTGTCTTTCCCTTGACAACCTCCTTGCTCGTGCATAAGAATTAATCAAGGTAAAGGAGAAGGCTTATTATCAGCTAGCAGGCTACTGGCATTTCATACTGACAGTCCGATTTCTCTAGGAAATCGTTAAAGACTTCAGAAACTACCCAAGTCCTATTCCTCATTTCCTTTTGACCTACAGCAACTTTACCTTCAACAGCTTATACTTTCATGGTAATAACAAAATTAGAAACTCTAATTTTTATGTTAATCATGTCATGCCTATGCCTCTTTTAACCCTTTTTTCCAACAAAATGAACACATAGCCCAAGAAACCTTCTGGTAACCTAGAGAGGGATAAGAAATTCTACAGAATCTAGCTACACATCATTGTGAAACTGTGAATTGTTGCAAATCTGTGACAAGGATGCGGGACCGGATAATCTCTGTCCATATAAACGTAAAATCTTCCTTGGCACAATGTGGTGCGAATGATCAAACAGTGAAGGACTACTTTACTAATTGGGGTTTTCAAGAATTCCACTGTAATGGGCTAATAGGATAGTTAATATAAGGAATGACCGTAGAAACCCTGCTCCATAATTTTCCTACACCTCTCTTGTACAAAAAGAACTGAAGCCCAATTTTATCATGATTTAACGCACATAACAATGATTAAGTTCCAACTTTCCTCTAATATTAGTATACTCAGAACCTCCAGGTCACACAGTTCACAATATCAACATCCCAGTCACTGTATCCAGCCGCAACCTCAAACCAATAACTCCACCGACACTGCTCCATTTTCCTTATCGGAGGTCAGCACGGAAACAGAACAACGTCATCCAAATAGATAATCTCTAGCATAAATCGGCATGAACTTCGGCGGTAAAATTACAGGCTATATGAGACAAGATCCTTAAACGACCATCAACAACCAGTTCGCACCATACAAGGTGAAAGCAACATACCTCTCCGGGGCTTGGCCGCAACCTTGGTAGGCGTTTTCTTCTCGACCTTAACCTCCGTCTCCTCCTCCGGTGGAAACAAGACACCATCGATCCCCTGCACGGAAATCCGCCCGTCCGTGTAGATATCCGGGTCGAACAAGTACGCCGAACCCTCGCCCTGCCCGAACTTGACCGAACCGTCCGCCTCCTGAGCCATCATCTTGTGAGGCAACCTCAAGGTGTCGTACCTCACCTTCCCGAACCTCCGCACCGCGTTATACATGCTCTCCTCGGTCTGGTACTCCGGTATCAAGTGATAGTACATGATCTGCTCCGGCGCGCCGGGCTCGCTGAGCTGGTCCGTCGTGAGCTTGGCCATGGCTTCGTCGTTCGGGGCCAGGACGGTCAACAAATACCCTTCCGACACTAATCTCCCCATCTCCGAGGCTAGAGAAGTCAAGTTGACCAGAATGTCCGCCATTTCGTTGTAACCCCCGTAGTGAAGCAGGGTGTGGATGAAGTCCTTCACCTGCGCCTCGCCGTCGAAGTGGTGGTGCGGCCCTCCCGGTCCAGGCGCCGGCGCAGGCGCGAGCGAGGGCCCCGGCGCCATCGCGTCGTATATCGGGAGCGCCGGCGCCGAGCCAGCCTTCGCCGGCGGCGCTGGCTTCTTGAGCCGGTGAGTCCGCGGGTCGACCTCCGGCGCTCCCTCCGGCTTCACGGCGGTGATGGAGCGCAGGCTCCTGCGTCGGTTGAAGTCGTCCTGTACGGCCTGCGGGATCAATAGCCGCTCGATGCCGTGGATCACGCCGTCGGGCCGGGCCACGGCGTCGGCGTGGATCACACGCGCCCGATCCACTTCCCTCTCCCCGGACTCCCGCTTCGCGAGGCGCAGCCGGTGGCTGGACAGGGAGAGCTCCTCGCGGTGCCCCGCGGCCGACGGAGCCGGCTCGGGCCAGTCGGCGGAGTCGATCCGGGAAGGCACAATGTGGAACATGAGCAGCGTCTGGAGGGACTTGAGGTTCCGGGGCTCGAGCAGGAAGCGCTTGAACTCCGGGTCGAGATCTCGCTCGAGGGCCTCGTTCTTGGGCGCGAAGATGGTGATGTTGTGCCTGCCGACAGTCTCCTCGAGGGTCTGGAGGAGCAGCGCCTTCTCCACCAGCTCGGCCAGCTCGGTGTAATGCGAATCTAGCAATGCCACGAGGATGGAGTTGGAGTTTATCTGGCCGGGCCCGGAGCCGCCGGAGCCGCCGCCGCCGCCTGCACCAGGCGACGCCGGGCGGGCGTGGGGGCGGGGGTGGTCGGGCAATGCGGGGCAAGTGCCGGCGAGGAAGAGGAGGGAGGCGAGGAAGAAGGCGGGCAGGGCGGGGACGCCATAGATGGGAACATCCATGGCGGAGGGCGGAATGCAGATTCAGGGCGGAGGGAGGAGGGAAGAAGGGACCGCAGTAGAGAGAGAAAGTCAAGGGGTGTCTGATCTCGAGAGGGAGAGAGAGAGAGAGTTGTGTCTGGGGTCTTCTTCGTTTTCTTTTCAGCGCTTTTTTACTTTCGTTGTGGCTTCGGGGTTGGTGTAGGGGTTACAGTTGGGGATGTGTTGTGCTGTCTAAAGGGAGAGTTCATGCGGGCTTTTTTCTTTTTTCTTTTTTCTTTTTTTTTGGCGCTTTGGTCCGTTTGTTTATGCCGTTAGCTGTTTTAAGGCGTGTCGTTTTCTGGTCCTCACGGCTTTCACTAACTTCGATGCCGGGGTTTTACCGCGAAAAAGTTACCGCGGGACGCTTCTCTTTTTCTGTTCATTTTTCGAATTTCTGAATACATTGAAGGGTTTCCGACCAAAAACAAATACATTATAAAAGGTTAATATTACAACAAAACTATAAATTAATACATCCATTTTAAATTTATTCTGAACTAATTTTTATGTTATCAAAAACTTCGAATTAATGTACTTATATACTAAATTTATCTCAAACCGATAAAAATTCTCACATGAACTTGTTACGTCTAACACAAAAATTTTCATTGTAGAATTTAATAAAATGATAAATATGTCGCGGATGTATCGATTTGAAATTTTTATTAATCGAAAAATTAATTTAAGCTAAATTTGTCACGAGACTTTGGTTATCTAAAAATTAGTTTTAGATAAATCTATTATAGATGTGGTTATATTAAATAAAAGCTCATAAATAATTTTAAAAAGAAAATGATTGTCAAAGTGAATCATTGCGTACGTATGGTTGTGGCCACGATAAACGCTTGAGATTAATACGTGACGACTGGGATTAATTATTGGTCGTTAATGTGGTCTGGTCTTGTTGATGTGAATGTGCTGATGGCTTCCCTGTCAAGGGCGAGTCGCTCCGACGGGCTACCGGCTGAGAAGGTTAAGTTGGCTGGGGAGTGGGACCCCCCCCCCCCCCCACTGGCCGGCGAAAAGAACCTCACCTTGCCTTGGCTTCCAAGCACGTCCATCCATTCTCTCTCTTGGGCTTTTTTTTATTTTGGTGGTTCGAGCCTTGGGCTTCAATCCAGGCTTTTCCGGTTCACGTGGTTTTTATATATCTCCCTTATTTTTTCTTCCTCGTGCCTTTTGTGTTTTTTTAAAATATTAAGCAAAGGAACTCCATGGTCGAGCGACTTTCGTTAAAAATGACCAGCCGACGGTGGCTGTGTCGCCGGATCACAGGTGTCCTCCTACTTTCGATGCCACACGATGCGACTGTTGCTTGACATTTTTTTCTCACATTGACCCTTAGAGCTTGAAATTATTACCGTTTCTCTTAAAAATCAACAAACCATACTATCTCATTTAACGTATCGCAATTTTATAGTTTAACGTTATGATATTATAAACGACCACCCCATTTATGCTAATCAAATATTTAATTTTCAAAACATTGATTCTACGTATCAAGATGGCAATTTTTCTATTTCATTGTATATTCTTTTTGACAAAGCCCTTGTACGTGAATATTTGATCCGGTCTCCTCCCTTTTTATCCCCTATTTGAAGTAGACCGATCTTGTGATGATCATTAATCACATTTATGCCTGTGAATTAGTGCAGGTCCAATCAAAAATTGATCCAACCCAATTTAATTGATATAACACATTTTTACTCATTTCTATATAATTGAAATCTAATTAACCATACTCGACCTAATCTATACGTAATCAATATTGCTCAAACACCTCTGTATTTAACTAAATTTAGGAACTCTCATGTCTAAATGAAGGCGAGAGCGAGGACAATAAAGATATAGACGTGAATTGAGTCTAAAGTAAGCCATAAACTTATTTAACAATTATATTATATTAGACTCTACCATTCTAAGTTCACTTATGATTCATTTAATGAGTATAACTAATATATATATAACAACTCAGTCCATTAAATTTGAGTTGAGAAATAGACTTATGAGTTAGGATCTATCTTGGCCGATCTAAACACATTCAATCGCGTTTGTGGGGAGTCCAGGTCAACACACTGCTCGGTAGTTTAGAAGACATTTTCCCAAGCTGCTGCTGATAAGAATCTACCGTAAGCATCCTATGCTCTTTTCTCTTTCTGCAGCTCCCTTCTGTTGACCGAATCATGCCCGACCGACACACTATACTCCTAGGTGGGGGCCTCGGCCAATTATTTCGGGCGTCACCATTATGGACACTAGAGACCAAGAAATTATTCATTTTCTTTTTCCTCTCTCATTTTATTTATGCTGTTTATTTTTTGTCCACTTATTTATTTATTTTTTAAGAATGGGCATGCGGGAGTTGAAAATGTGGACGATCAACGTTGAGGAGCTGGCAATGGCGAAGGCGATGCATGGAGAGGCCATTGAAAAGGGGCGTCCGCGAATTTAACCCAACAGATGGGCGGGTGCCGCTGCCTTTATTTTCCGAGCAGAAGCTGAGCTGTCGTTGTCCCCCCATCCCCCCCACAGATATCATTTTATTCGATTTTATTCGTATTTTTTTTTTTTTTTGGGGGATTATTTCCGCGGTACGTTCAAGGGGGGAATATCCCCCCGCCGAAGCGTTTCTGATTCATCCGACGTCGTCGTCTGAATAAAGATATTTCGTGCCGTGAAGAGGGATGGGGCATTCGCTAGTTAGGAACAAAATGTGGTCGAATTCAATATTATCAAATAATAACGAGAGAGGAGAAATTACCACCTAAATAAATTGGAAGAATCGTTACAATATTCGCCTCGAAGAAAAAATCAAGACGGTCGGCACAATATTCATTCATCACATAAAACATTTTATAACACTGTTCTTCACATGCCTTAACTTAAAATATGAATACACACAATTGGAGAGTCAAATAAGGGACAGGAATATTTGAACTTAAAACCTCCTAATTATGATGAAATGTGAAAATTTATAAGATTACTGTCAATTATCCTAAAAACTTAAGATATAAGATGTGTAGCTTACTATTTAAATATTTCAATAGGATTGTGTCGATTGACCATTTGACTCGTTTAACCTAAGAAGGCGGACCGATTTTACTTGCTCGGATCGTTGTCGTGGTCGGGTGATGAGCGAGTGTCATGGGGCGGCGCTATTCGGGCAGATATCATCACTGGGAGATTTGGAAATAGGATATCGTGTCGTGCGAGAGAGTGTTATGGGAACATATTAGAAGAGAAAGGGGGATTGGGGGGGGGGGGTCCGAAACAGGGACTTTTCCCGACGGGGACGTCTCTCCTGCTGGAGGGCCGCGGGTCGTTCTCACGCCCATTTTATTTTCTTCTTCTTCTTCCGGGGCTCCATCCCGACCGGCGGATGCGATCCCCGGGGTTAGGTGACGCGTGCAATTATGGGCGTCGGACGGGGGGAAATCGAACGCATCGAATCGTGATTTTGTCTTCGCCGAAGCAAAGATTATATGAAAGAAGCCTCGGGCAGCAAATATTATTAAAAAAACGGGAGGGCAGGTTTAGGTGAATTGGATTCGCATGATTTTGCAGCGGCGTTGCAAACAAGAGTGGGGTGGGGGGTGTCTTCTTGCGGGCTTTCGGACACTGTCGAATGGGCCCCGCGGGATTGTCGGTGGCACCCCGTTTTCTCTCTCCTGTTTTTTCATTTCTCGTTTTTTTTCATTTTTTTATATTACCTGTCCCCGTCTCGGTGCACGTTGCGCTTCACGTTGGAGAATTCCTCCCTTTTGCGAAAGCAGCCTTTGCGGTGGGGTCAACGCAGGGATGTTGTGGTTTCGGTATTCAACGGGTATAAACTCCGGATTGGATATATATATACACACACATAATGTATATGTCAAAAAGGAAACTGTTTTGCATTCTCTTTGAACAATGACACATTCATCAATTCAATTTGAGAGGAGGTGATAAATGACAGAAATCGACTTAAAGATATAATTACTTATTCTTATTGTGAGCATTGGATAGAATTGATTGGAGAATAAGTGAAAAGTACATAAGAATAATAGTTTTGCATTCTCTTATGGGCAAATTTACAAAGCCGTAAATTCAATTAAAGGGGGTGATGTGATTGATGGAATTGAATTAAAGATGTAATTTCTTTTGCTTAGTGAGTAGCCTTTGGAGTTGATTAAAAAATTGGTGAAAGTACATAGATGAAAATGTAGCACTTTTATTTCTTCCTTTTTATCTAGTACGGGTCTAATTGTCCGCTCATGACCGCGACTAATCAACTGATTATCCTTTTAAAATGGCATGATCATTCAAGACAATGGCCCCACACAAATTCTAATGGGCCTACTTTTTAGGCAAGTTGGGCCGTGGATGCATGCGCGGGATAAAGAAGGCCTGGCGAGCAAGAATCCACCGACAAAAAAACGAAAGAAAGAAAGCGAGCTAGAAGCGAAGCGTGGAAAATGTGGAAAATCGAGATTCTGTTGTTTCGTAAAAAATAAACAAATTGAAAATTAATTTTTTCAAATAATTATTTATATCAGATGAAATAATTAATCAATAATAAATATTCATATTATCAACAATAAGTTATATTTAAACATTCTTTAGTGCGATGAAAATATTTTTCTTTCGTTTATTTCTGTAATTAATATAAATGATCATATTTAGAAAATATATTTGTAAAATCATTCATTTTTTGCGAAACAAAATGAACTTGAATTCAAAAATTATCTGTCTCTAAAAATCCCATTTAGCTTCGCTATGTGGTCACTTATGATAAGAACTTACCCTATGCTGGTTAAGGGGGACTGTGAAGTAATGGAAAGTTCACCCAACAAAAAAAAAAAAAAGAGTGAAGGAAAGGGGTCTAAATATACAATTGCTTCTGGATGAAGGGAAAATAATGAAAAAGGGCAAGATTAAAAGAGAATAGGGTGGATTTGTCGGGTCAATTTTTTTTTTTTCACCTTTGCTCTTATTTCATATCTATTTATCAGTGCATTAGATGATATTCATGTCATGAAGCATTTTTTTTAATTTCTTTTTGCTCGCCAACCTCCAAACAACTTTTCATCTCAATCCCTTCAAATCACTTCTTTTTTGTTCCCTCATATCTTTCTAAATCCCTTCTTTTCCTTCCTCATCACTGCATCCAAATCGAGAGTTAAATTGTCAAATGACGACGATAGTATGCTTAGCATATCTGATGGCATGCGTTTCTCTTATTAACCCCTTGGATAGCATATCCGATGGCATGCGTTTCTCTTATTAACCCCTTGGATAGCACATCTGACAGCATGTGTTTATCTTATTAACCCCTTGGATTGGTTTTGGTGGCTTAGGATATGGCCTGTGCGTGAATCAAGTGCACGACACAATTTGATCCCCATGCCAATTGGGAACTGATCCATAAAGATTGCGTTTGGGAAGGATTTTGGAAAAAATCCTTGAGAAAATGTAAAGCATTTGAGTTAAATGAGTTTTTCAAAATGTAAACTATATTTGGTAAATCATATTTGTGAAGGTCCACTATGAAGTATCTTTAAGCAAAATAGTGTTTTGACAAATTAAATTTGCAAAAGACTTCTGTTATTAAAAAAAAATGAGAGTTGGCTGGGCAATGGCTTGGCTGGTTACCGTTGGCGAAGGGTAGGTGGTTCGAAGAGGGGCAAGCGATATGATGAAGGGCAAGTGTCTAGCTAGGGTTGGCGTGCAGAGGAGGCGGCATGGCAAGGGTCGCCGCGACCTTTGCCGAACAGTCAAGCAACCCATTGCGCCACAACCTTCGTGCAGAGGTGGCCAAGGCCTGTGATTTGATCACCACAACCTAAATTGCACGACTAGATTTGCATGTGATCTAGGTTGCCGTGACCCTCGCCGTGACGTGTCCTCTACACAGTGACCCTCATTAGAGGGCCGCAAGACCCTAAACTAACCATCTGTCCTTTGCTGCACCGCTTGCCCTTTGTTGCACCACTTACCCTTTGTCAGCGACCACACATAGATGTTGGTGGTGTTTAGTGGAGAGAAGGGAAGAAGATGAAGATGATGAACAATTATCGGGGTAAAATTGGAAAAACAAAAAATTAGTGAGGACAATTTAAGGAGAAAAATTTCACTAGCCTAAAAGCTAGCATGCTGAGAAAGCCCAAGGTAGCCCTTAACCTGCTTTGGGTTTTTAGTCTTTTGAAGGCTTGCATTTGGCAAAGGCAAGTAAAAAAAAAATTGCCAAAGGCCCTTACACACCCAAGGGGCTTTGGGAAGGCAGTTCCCAAATGCACCCAAAGTCGGTGGAGTATTTGATGGGCCCGTGATTTATACATGTGAGGTGGGCTTCCTCTTAAAAAAAAAGCAAAAAAAAAAAGATAATGTATGGGTTTGTAAAGGCGAAGGTGGGCCCACAAGAAATTTCGATACTTATCATAGGCCTGACCCAATCCATCTTGCACCAGGCCTTGGCGTAGATTCAGCCCATGAATTATATGTCTAAGACTCTAAGGTGGGTTTCCTTTTTTTTTTTATTAAAAAGGAAAGAAAAAAGACAATGTTCGGGCTTGGAAAGGTAAAGGTGGGCCCATGAGAAATTTCAATACTCTATAATGGGCCTGACGAAAGACATATTGCACCAGGCCGCGGCCCACGATGTAGATTCAGGCCTTTAACGGAGTCACGACTCACGAGGCACAGGCTTCGCTGCATGAATCGATCAGAGTCTCTTTTCTCCGCACTTTCCCCTCACGACATAGGGCACCGGCGTCTATCAGAGTACCCGACTAATCTCATGGAGCGACAACTCAGATCGATTCCGTTGTAATATCGATTAACATCCACTTTCAAAAAATGTTGCCTGGCATTGAGAGGTCTTTTCTATAATCGGGGCTTTTTAAATGGACGATTTGAACTTTATTGACCGCATTGACTTTATGGTCACATGGTAGTAGCTTAGATCTTTACAGAGTAGAGTGACAGTTGTACTCTTTTATCATAGTACATATGACAAAGTAGAATCTTTTTTATTCTTCTTTTAGTTTTATTATTATATCGTAAGTCATCGACTTTTATATTGTTATACGCAATACCATGATGAATTACTCAATCACTATCTAATGATTGCATTGCTAAATGTATTAAACACCACATTTCGCATGTAGTCCTCAATAGTATTCAAACAAGTAACCAATCATCATGATAATAATATTTTCAAGATAGTGTAACTAAAATAATATCAAATTACTCTATCAAGATGTGATTGCTATATAATTCTTTCTGTTATTAATAACCAGCGCTACTACAAATCGAAGTTCTTAGATTACCAGTGCGAGTAATTTCAAGACATAATTGATGTCATTACGCCTACCCGCAGACAGAGAATACGCATTGGCACTTTCGGAATGGTTATAACTAGACGACAACGAGGTGGATCTTGGTGTAATCACTGTTGCTACACAGCAAATGGTACTGCGCCTGCTGTGGCCGTCACATGTTGTGAATCTCGAGGTTCAACGCTTGTGACAGGCAAAGAAAAAGATATTGATTTGACCGGGAACGGAAGAAGGAAAAGGAAGTGTCAGCTCTATGACGTGGAGTTTCAACTTGCATGTGCAGGCGGGCCGCAGGTATCAGCATTTGCAAACATTCCCAGTGATTACCAGAAAGGACCGAAATTATGGTCCAACTCGGCGTTTTCTGTAACTTGTCGCTTTCCTTTTACCAATGCGTGATGTTGCACTCGATAAACAGAGGAGAATCGCCTTACATCAGCCGAAGCCCTGTTGGCTATGCTTGACACCATGGTAAAAAGAAGGGATGCTCATTGGTTGCGTTTGCAGGAAAGCTTAAGGCTGGCATCGCCGAAAAGAGCTACCATTCAGCATTCACGTTGCAGAAGAGTCGAAATAGACAGGCGACATTGGAGAGATGAAAGGGGCGAGAACGTTGTCCGACTGCTTCGATCACTTGGCTCGTCGCTAATCTATGGGTTAGCGTTTGTCCACAGTGGATCTCATTACAAAAGCTATATGACAGTCGAGGTCGGTCTCTATCAAAGATTCCCCACAATAACAAGCCACAAAAAGATTTAGCGGACGAAGTTCGATTCCACCGTCACCTTCCTGCCTCTACCTGTGCTCTTAACAAAATATAAGCAGCGTATAGGAACGTAGAAACACCTAAAGGCAATATTTTTCTTGCAATTTCTGGGAAAATCCTTGTTGGTCGAAGTTCTCTTCTCCTGCTTCTCCAGGAGGAGATGGAGATAGAATGAAAAACCTACGAAGCCAAGACTCAACCCCTTTCCTAGTCTCCTCAACATCACTATCGCAATCAATGATGACTACCTGCTTTGTCTTTTTCTCAGCTCTTCTGAACTTAACCCAACGTCTGCATTACACCGATGGGTCCCGTTTTCGCCGACGGACGACATCATCTTCGACTGCAAGCTAATTCTTTATAGCCTTCCTAGGTACAAGGATATTCAAGACCAACGTTAATTCTGCCGGTACTTGTAAGCCAAGGACAACGTACTCACATTTCGATCGCATCCACACATGTTCCCTCACCTATTTATGTGACGGCTAGGATCTTTGATGCCGAATGCCACGTATCCCTTCGATTGTCTAGTGTGGGGTGGCATGGGTTCAACAGCATTTCTTTCAAATGATAATGTTGAAAATTTGAATATGCGGAAGAATGATTTTGATATTAATGATAATTCGTGTGATGTGCAAATGTATATGTGTGCAAGATATATTTGGTGAATGATAGACACCGGAACAAGATAGGATAATTTTGAAGCTATAAATTCTGGGATAAAAGGCAAATATAGTTTCGTTAGTTCAACGAACTAGTTTTGCACATATTGGATGGAGGGGTATTGATGAAGCTAAGGATGTGACACTTCTTCATGAACGAGGATAAAGCTCTATTTATAGTTGCAGAGATTTTTGTCGGATCTTTCTACACACGGCGATGTGGGCTTCTCTTAACCATAAAGTCTAACCACTCCTTAAAAGACTCGAACACCGTTAAACTCAACTTCCCACTGCGAGACTAGATGCTCGCAGCAATTTCTACGAAAATGGATCGCCTTTCCAATAGGCCAATACCCAGTTCGACCACCAAACCACAATGTTTGCAGTAAAGACAAGAGATGCGGTGTTAACAATAGCAAATTTTTGAAAGAGTATATCTCATAATAATTTATAATAATTTTTTATTTTATTTTATTTGTCGAGAATAGACTGCTTTTTTAATAGTGAATTAAAGACCGTCATCTAATCATTTCTTATAACAGCGCCTAATATATGGTCAAGAAGTATCTATTGAACGCGATTAATCATCATTTTACTACCAAATTTAAGTCCTGTGAAGGCCTCTTTCACATTCAATCTATAGAGATGGTTTCGGTTCCACGTTTCTTGATTGCCAACGCAAGGGCACAGTGCTCTTTCCCATCACAGATTACGAGGGTCTTGATGCTTTCAATTACTAATGTGTTTAGAGGATCAATATGGGCAGATCTCTCTAGGGGATTGCACCGGATTAGGTAATTTATAGTTCGGTTAGTCCATTTTGCACAACCCTAGATCCGTCGTCCTTTTTGCGGGAACAACACGTTGGGGAGGTGTTGGGTGAACGATGTCAAGCATGTCAAGGGCGAATTCTTTGGCTAAAAGCGCTTCTATCCCTTCCGAAGTCATTAAATTTTCAAAGGAAATGCACGAGTTGACTGGGCCGGCCATTGTGTATGCGCATACGCCACTCAAGATGGTCGATGCAAGAGTTCAAAGACCGAACTTCAACGTGACGGGGAGCTTCGATAACGACGTGAACTTTTAACTTCGTGGCCAAGCTAGACTTCTGCTATACGGCAAGCAGGTCGTTCAAGGTGGCGATATCCAATTTGGACTTGTTGAGGTTGACTAACAGCCCGGCGGTGCCTTTCTGTAAAGATATTGTGGTGAATGCTACCTGGATGACCAACGGGCTAAAACCTCGAGCGGGTCTGATGGGTTCGGGACATCGGCCTGACGAGTGCCATCTTGAATGGTGTGGAGATCTTGATAAGAAGCAACTCTGTGAATACTCTGGATGGTGAATTCGGGGTTGATGGGAAGAAAGCTACTTCAGCTGCTCACGACACGCTTGCCACAGTTGGACTGGCCATGACGTACAAAGCCTTTGGAGGCCTGGGCGCATTGGTGATCAAATGGCATAAGAGGCCTCGAGACCGACAGAATAGGAACAGCTTCTGGCCTTGGTTGCTTCTGACCCACGCTAGTGACACGAGCTTCGCGAACAGCAAGACCTCGATAGGTCCTCACTTCTCCTTCACGGAGTCACAAGAAGCGACCAAGAACTTCGACTCCGATGCAGGGATCGGCATCGGGGCTTTTGGCAATGTTTATTCTGCAACGATCAATGATGGGACTAAAGTGGCTGTTAAGAGAGGAAACCCTGCGATCAGAACAAGGCATTACGGAATTCCAGACGGGAAATTCAGATGCTGTCCAAGCTTAGGCACAGGCATTTGGTGTCTCTAATCAGTTAGCGGACGAAAACGATGAGATGATATTGATCTAGGAGTACATGTCCAATGCTCCTCTGAGAGTCCATTTTATATGGCAAAAACTTGCTACCTTCGTAATAGAAACGTAGGCTAGAGATTCGTATAAGAGCTGCACACGGGCTTCCCTATCTCCATACTGGCGTGGCTCAAGGTATTACCTGCAGTGACGCGAAGGAAACCGACAATTGCTAGTCGACAGCTTCATTGCCAAGGTTGCAAATGTTGGCCTATCAAAGGATGCGCCGATGGGCGAGTCGCGTGAGCACAGCGGTAAAGGGGGGGCTTTGGACATCTGGACACCGAGTATATTATAAGGCAGCAATTGGCAGGCTAGTCTGATGTTCCCTCGGTCGGGGTGGTTTTACTTGAGGTACTATGTGCGAGGCCAGCTCTTAACCCCGCGCGCTCTGGTGAGAGCAAGTGAACCTGGCGGAATGGGCAAAGCAGCGGAAGAGAAGGGGGCTGCTCGGCAGGATCATTGACCCGCACCTCCAAGGCTCTGTCAATCTTGAAAACGTTTCGCCAATGTTGCGGAGACTGGAGAGGCGCTTGGCTGAGCACGGAGTGGATAAGCCTACCGCAGGAGATGTGTTTGTGGACCTTGGAACATGCACTGCAGTTGCAAGTTGCTTTTTCTCCTCGAGCAACAATCAGGACCTCTCTGGACGTCGCTTTGTGCGCTGCATCCGGCGCTGTCTAGATTTGAGGAATAGAAATGTCGTCGACAACCACTCTCGAACTAATACGTATAGTGATTTGATCTTTAAGAATGTGTTCAATAACCATTCTATTCCTGGGAATAATATTTGCTCATAAATGATATATATATTTTTATTTTATTCTCCGGATAAATTTCTGAGTATTTCATGATATTTAGTAATTGTCCAAAATTTCTATTCTTGAAATAAAAATGCATTTGGTACGACATTTAATTTTTTTTGACTTATAATTTCTTTTAATTTTTTAATACTTTTATTATATTTTTCTATTTTTTTGTTTTCGTTTTCTTTCTCTTTCTTCTCTAGCTAACTGCCAGCCACCATGATGGCGGCAATTGGCAATGAGGAAGAAGAAGGGAAAATGAAAGAAAAGGAAAAGACAAAAGAAAAGAGGAAAAAATAAGAAAATAAGTTGCCTTGGTTTTGGAGTTGTTCTTGAGAATAAGAAGAAACTTTATCTTTTTCCTGGATCCGTGCTAAATCTATTCCTAACAAAGAATTTACCAATAGATTTTTTTTTTTTTGGTTCTAGATAATAATATAATAGAATCAAGCATTGTTTAGAGTGTTAACGAATAGGCCCCAAGTGACTAATGGCAAGATTGCGAGTTGCGCAAGTAGACGTGACCAACCCATGCCTTTAAGCTGTTAATGTGCTAGCATTTGATGTGTATATGAATCGAATATAGTTAAACGTGTAAGTTTGATTTGTTTCACAAAAAATTGATGATTTGAAAAACATCATCCCATGATTACTTGTATCATGGTTTACAAAAATAAATAAAAGAAATTCTTTTTCACCATCCATAAAAGTGTTGAAATATTAATTACGTCGACAGTGAAAATATTTTTTATTAACTAATTATTTCAAGTAATAAAAATTATTATTTTTAAGAAAACATTTTCCAAAACTTTAATTTTTTGTAAAACAAACGGAGTTGTAAAGTATTTCTCTACTTTAATAACTATTGATCATAGCTAATTCTACTGCATATATTGAATTACAATATAATTAATATCTGTATGTAGATTGATATTTCAAAAGATTCTCCTTTAGTTTTCGCTTTCTTCAAAAAAGCTTTTAATTTTTTACCTTTATATATTACTTTGGTAAAATTTAGTGCATTTAATGTCAAAAAGTCTATTTTTCTGTAGTTTTCGCTTTCTTGGCAAACTTAATATCATTTGAAAAGGGAAAAGACCCCTTCCCTTAAAATTTGTGCCTTTTGACGTTTAGAAGTCCATCTTTCTCTATTATTTATAAATAGATTGGTTCACATATAAGTCAAATCTCGATTTCTTTCTTTTTTTTCCTCATTATGCAAAATCGCCTTATTACTAAATGTTCACATTGTTTATTTATGGCAATAATTTACTGACATGATATGAAGGGATTGTACACTTATATGTAAGGTTATTTGTAAAGTAGAAAAGACTCGTATTATAAAATTTAAATAGGTGAGAAACTATGTAGAATTCTAATTTAGATTTCATTTAGTGATAAAATATCTATAAATGAACTAAGTTGGGGTATTTTGGGAAAAAAAGGATTATGATTGATTCATTTCTCCAGATAATCATTCAAAATGCAAGTCAGCTACGATAACAAAAATGTCTAGCAACTAAAATAAAATCGAAGTTTAATGACATGAAGATGCATAACTCTAGTCCCAAATCCCAATTTAGATAAATTTTTAAATCCGCCATATCTAACAATTGATTATTTTTTTTATATGAAATGCATAAAGACAAGATAAAGTGCCCTAATTAATTATAATATGATCTCTGTTTTATATATCGATCTTTCTCGATATTCACGACGTTTGGAAAAAAAATATAGAACAGGTTCTAAAAAGTAAAAATCCCTAATGTTACTGAACGAGTATTTGGATTTATTTCTATATAGTTCATTACTTACTTGATTAGAACCGATTAATAAATACCTTTTTTTTTTGCTGGATCATGGTATTAAAGAAATTTTTAGTCTAAGAGAGTGGACAAGAGGACTCGCGACATGTTATAAAATAAAAAAGTTAGAAAACATCGCATATATAATAAAAATCTAATTGTTTAACTAAGGGCAGCTATGATTCTCTCCATTCCTTTCGCTTGTTTCGCATGATAAATCGAAATTCGAGATACATATAAATATTTTGGTAGCTAAATAGAACTGTAAATAAGCTTTTGCCCATCGTTACTTTATTAAAAAAGAAGAAGAGTTTCTGCACATTATTAACGTTTTTCTTTTGGGTTTTCAAATCCCACGGAGATAAAAAAAAGAAAAGAAAAGAAGAAAAATGGATTTCGCTCCTGCTCGTCGCAAAGTAAAGGAAATCCCCGAAATGCCCATGCCTCGACATAAAGACCACGACCCTCCCCTCTCTCTCCTCCAAAGTTCGACCGCGACCAGCTCTGGTGATCCCTTCCTCTGCACTCCCCCCTTCCTTCCCCTTCCCCCTTGCCCCTTCCCCCTTCCCCCTTCCCCTTTCTCTCTCTTCTGCACGACTGCGCGTGCGTCTCTGTGTGCATATCGCGCAGTCAAAATAGCTGTGCTGGTTTCTCAATCGCCTCCGTGTCCAGGGAACCCCAGCGAGAGCCAGAGATAAGAAGAGGAAGCGCCCGCGACGCCCCCCGATTCTCGGGATCCTCCACTCATGACCGTCATGACTCCTGCCCCCATCGATGTACGTCCTCTCGAATCATTCGCTCTCCCTCCCTCAATTCGTTTCTCTCCGCGTGCTCGCGTGCAATCCGCGGCCTCCGCGCGTCGGAAATGCCCGCGTCGCCCCCCGACATTCGGCCGCGGCGGCGACCGCGGGGGGGGCCGATGGCGAGGGATTGGCCCCGCGCCGCTTGTCCCGGGCTAGGGCTTCCGCGCGTCGATTCTGTTCGCGGCGGGCCGGGTTAATCCCGATGCCATTCGCTCGCTGGTTTGTCGATTTGTAGGGTTTTGAGGAGGAATCCGTAGGGTTTTTAATGCGTTTGGTGGATCCGCGGGGATGGTCACTTCGTCTTTGCTTTGTGGTCGCAGCAACAGGAGGATGAGGAGATGCTCGTTCCCCACTCCGATTTGGCCGAGAACAATCACCAGCCCATGGAAGGTGAGCCCTTTGGATCCGTAATCGAGTACTGTTGATTCAGTGGTTCCCACGGGCCATTGACCTTTGTTATTGTGCGCCCAAATGCGTCTTCGCTTTGCTAATTTTGTGCCCTTAACACGGTAATATTGCAATCATCCTGGTATTCCATCGCAAATGAACTTTGATTATCGGGGGAACAGAATTTTGCCTGTTGGGAGCATGCGAGATCGAGAATTTTTCTCTTATATAGTTTTCTGTGATAGCAGTTTAATGAAGTTTTAATCTAGGTTGCTGTCGGGTGGATGCCTTACCTCATTCTAATGTCAGTTTGGGTTCTAATTGTTCCATTTCTCTTTGTGACGATTACTAGTGGCAGCGCCCGCTGAAGCCCCTAACCCAGCAGACAATCAGCCAGTGGATGATCCTCCACCATCAAGATTCACATGGCGAATTGACAACTTCTCTAGGCTGAACACCAAGAAGCTTTACTCTGAAATATTCGTAGTCGGTGGTTATAAATGGTATTTTTCTATAATGCACATTCCAATGTCTTGATTTACGAGTGGTTTAAATTTGGATTGAACATTTCTTTGCTTGCCTTGCTTATTTCAGGCGGGTACTTGTTTTCCCAAAAGGAAACAACGTGGAGTACTTGTCTATGTATTTGGATGTGGCTGATTCGGCAAGCTTGCCATATGGATGGAGTAGATACGCGCAGTTCAGTTTAGGGGTTTTAAATCAAATACATAACAAATATACTGTCAGAAAAGGTACATTTGTTAATGCATGGATGAATTTATATATGTTGATATCTTACGTAGTTGCTAAATGTGCTTGCTGATGAACTGACATCTGGAATTCATCGAGATATTTATCATAAAAACAGCAGACATGATAATTTCGATTATGAAGGTCCACTCTGTATTTGTCTGCAAGGTATTGGCTGTATATGAGGAAACTTGTATGTTTGATGAGACAGTGCAGTATTATTTTATCCAATGACGATGGATACAGAAAATATTCATTTCGATAAGCTTCTTGGCAACTAGATAATCTGGGCGACGACAAGGGTATAGCTAGTTAGCAGCTTTTGTAGTCTTTTTATGTAAAAAAATAGGAGACATCAGGCAAGGAAATTCTCACAGATAGACAGTGTGTACTATCGAAATATCGTTTATGGTTGATTATACAAGCGACTGTTAGCATGTGGCTCTTTTGGGTCCGATGGCTTATGCATGACTCATCTTACACGGTGGCACCCCCAAGATGAATTGTTTTCATCGAAACTGAAAATAGAAAGCTTATGTATTTTTTGGTCTACTAAAGCACATAATCTTTGCTTCTTTCGCTGACCAACTTGTGCTGTCTGTGGTAGATGCTCTTATGAATAGAGAGCACACTGTTTAAAAAAGAGCATACCGTTTTAAATGGAGAGCACACTTTTCCTTCTGGATTTCACCGTGAAAGATGCTATATTTTCAGTATGCTTATGCTTAATTATGTATACAGTTCTTTCTTTGTTTCCTAAGTATGCCTTTTTATCCCCGTCCTCTTCCTCCTCCTCCTTTGTTCCCCTACACTTCATCTTCTCACTGAAAGGACGCCCACTTCAATCTTGTATGATAGAGCAAGTTACTCATGAAACTTCATTACCTTTTTACGTGTCTCTCGAGGTACAAATGATCATATAATTTAAACTTGGTAAAATGAAATAGGCTTGAGCGTTTTGTTTATATGCTCATAGATTTTCTTGGCTATTAGATTGTATCGACCTCTCATTGGTGGGATTTTTTCCTTTGCAATGTGACAATTAATTTCTAGTTGAACGTTTTACAAGTGTAAATTCTAGTTTTTATCATTTCTTTAATTTTGCAACTTTGGTGCTAGCATATTCTAATATGGAATGTGACCCATGAATGCTCCTCTCCATGCGCTTTAGAGAACTTTCATGTAAGAAAATTTTAAAAATATTATGAGTTCGGCTTCATGAGGACCAGCTATGGAGGATTTCTTATTATGCTTAGGAAATCCCTTTTCTCATAGTTGAATACTCCATTCAAAAGATACATGCTTAATCTTGCCCTTCATTTTAAGACATTACGTTTTACTCGGTGATTTTGCTAGCTTTGCTATGTTGCTTGTCATTTAAAAGAAGTGAGGAAATATTTGAGCAGCCATCAATCTTTGCCATGAACATAATGCACCTTATGGTTCGCAGTTTGATGTGCAATGGATCCTTGTATAACCAAAAAATGTTGGGAACTTGTGCCTAAATTTTACTTCAACTCACGGGATATTTTCCATGTTTTCTTTGCCAGATACGCAACACCAGTTCAATGCCCGTGAAAGTGATTGGGGTTTCACATCCTTTATGCCTCTTAGTGAACTTTATGATCCTGCTAGAGGTTATCTAATGCATGATACTCTTATAGTGGAAGCTGAGGTTATTGTTCGTAGAGTTGTAGATTACTGGACATATGACTCCAAAAAAGAGACTGGTTATGTTGGTCTCAAGAACCAAGGAGCGACATGTTATATGAACTCTCTCCTCCAGACACTATACCATATTCCTTACTTCAGGAAGGTAAAGCTGTGCTGATTGCTTACTCTGGCTTGTATTCAAAATGAAGCTGTGGCACTTTGTATTGATTTGAATGGTTGGACCATCTGTTACAGGCTGTGTACCATATGCCTACTACTGAGAATGACATGCCGTCTGCAAGCATTCCTTTGGCTCTCCAGAGTTTATTTTATAAGCTCCAGTACAGCGACAGCAGTGTAGCGACGAAAGAGTTGACCAAGTCATTTGGATGGGACACGTACGATTCTTTCATGCAGCATGATGTGCAAGAACTAAATAGGGTTCTATGCGAAAAGCTTGAAGATAAAATGAAGGTGAAAAAAGTGAACTTCTTAGAAGTGTGGAACTTCTCTTGATATGTACTAATTCATGGGAACCATTGTCTACAGGGTACTGTTGTCGAGGGGACTATACAGAAATTATTTGAAGGGCATCATATGAATTACATTGAATGCATTAATGTGGACTACAAATCTACGAGAAAGGAGTCATTTTATGGTACCATTTTCACATTTGGCCATAGCAATTATTTAGGGCTTTTCTTTTGCTTATGCTAATCTGTTCACATATGATTATGAAGACCTTCAGCTTGATGTCAAGGGCTGTCGAGATGTTTACGCTTCTTTTGATAAGTATGTCGAAGTTGAACGTCTCGAGGGTGACAATAAGTACCATGCTGAGCAATATGGCTTGCAGGTTAGTCATTCTATTGCAGGAAATCTTGGTAATTACTGATGGTTCACTTTGTGAACATGCTTGAGCAGACACAAACACTCATTCTTCTTCACTTGCTCCTGCGTTAAGTATTATGCATGCAAGCAATCACTGGAAGGCATACATTGATGGTCTTTATTTATGTCAATTTTTCTGGAGACACTTTATCAAGGTTTACATTTTTTAGATCAATCATTAGGTGATCATACTCGCTTAACTCTGATCAGTTACATCTCTTGTAAGGTGTTCTGGTTTTTGAGACTGAAATTCTGAATCTTGCCTTGTTTATTCACCTGTCAAACCTTAATGTGTTCATTGCCAGCTTTGGGTCAAAATGTGTAATCATGAAAATATTAATTCGCAACAAACCTTCGGAACCATTAATTCTAGATGGAGTTCTTGGAGTTTAGCTGAGAGTTATGCCTTCGATTTTCCACTGCAATTGTTTTACAGTAATTTGCTTTAGAGGTAGATATTTCATATAAAGAGAATGTTAGGTCTGTAATCTCTCTTGTAAACAAGTCAATGGCTTCTAAAGCCAGTTTTAGCTGATCACCCTTCTCCTTCTTCTGTAATGAGACCTTTTACTCAGTTATTACATAATATACTTTGTCCTGTTCCGAGTCACAGTTTTCTTTGATTTCTCTTATCAGACCTGAAATTAGAATTTCCATGGTATCCTGTCTTGTGATGTGGCTTCCTTGCTGTTTCCAAGATGGCTGAAAGGCTCAAGATGGTTGTCTTATGTAGTTCTAGCTGTTTCCGCTCTTGCTTTTTAGTTTCTTAAACCAAGGACCGCTAGATTATGTATGTGCGACACATTCTGGGTATCTGCCTAAATAATTGTCTGATGGGTGGTTGGATGACGAATTAATTCACTTTTGGAGTTGTGACCTAAATTTAAGTTCTCACAAGTATGACTGCCTGCAGAATTCAGGTGACTTGGTATGTGGAGTTATTTAATTATAGAAAGTGATACTATTTGTTCGTTCAGATGTGTGTAGTGCAGAGTGTAACTGCCACAAAGGCAGTCACCAAAGAATGACAGAAGCATTAACAGGATTGACTCTAGGTTATGCTCATAGGCTACAGTATGGCATTTTTATTGCATGATCAGGAGGAAATTTGATCAGAAAATCCAGAACTGAACTGCTTTATCAATTCTAGGCATGCTAATATCATCAACGCTTCCTCAATTTTTTGAATTGTTAGTTCAAATATTACATTCTTCTGTCTTTTACTTGATAATGTCTGTTTTGATTTTTGTTTCATTTCAGGATGCAAAAAAGGGGGTTCTGTTCATTGACTTCCCCCCTGTTCTTCAACTCCAATTGAAACGATTTGAATATGATTTTATGCGGGACACTATGGTGAAGGTCAGCCGTTTAGTTAAACACTGAATAACTCTTTTATTTGGTTGGTATTGTGGGGGGGGTTGATACCTCTTGAAATTATGTGCTGCCTTCATGATTGCTGTGACTGCTCTCAACTTATGTAGGAGTTTTGGGTTCTTTTATTTTTCTGGTTTGCATTGTACTTCATTTTGTACGTGGCCATGATTTGTGGCACTGGTGGCCTACTGCTACAAGATGTTCAACTTCTGCAAAACTGTGAGGTGTACACCTATATCAGCTGACTCCTAAGTTACAGGCAGAAGCACTGGCTAGTTTTTGATGTGCTTAAGTATTGTCTGGATTTATTTTAGGCAAAATAATGTTACAGGTTTTCGCTTGATTCCAAATTTTTATTTTTATGTGTTAGCAGTACCAGTCCAGTTTTGGTCGATATTGTTTTATCGTTGTAATTGAGGATCTTCATGCTTTCACTTTTTAGATCAATGATCGCTATGAGTTTCCTCTGCAACTTGATCTTGACCGCGAGGATGGTAAATATTTGTCTCCTGATGCTGATAGGAGCGTCCGCAATCTCTACACACTCCACAGGTACAAGTATTGTTCATTTGCCACTATGTTGTATTTATATCAATTGATGACTTGACCTTTAGTCATATCACCATATTGAGCCTTGGAAGGGTGATCTTTCCACAAATCAAGGGGTGTCTTGCAACTTGTGGTGTATTTAGGTTTCTGATTGGTGCCTTGTGATATGTAGTCTGAAGTCTGTCGGTTGTCCATCTGGATCTTGAGATGCCTTTAGGTGGCTGAAGTGACAAGTGATTTTTTCTTGGATATGCTGCAAGCTTTGCTTATCTAAGCTGCTGCCTTTAGTCATGATAAGCACAGTTTCAGTGATTGTTGCGAGTTCTGTAATGATTTGCAGAGTCTTTTTGTGACACTTTGTCACTAGATACTGTTATAGTCAGGCTACGGGATGCAGCTTTGTCCTGACCTTTCTTCATTGGTCTTCTATCCCTCTTTTTCCTGGATTATTCTCTCTCAGTGTTCCACAATAGATCAGCCTGCTGCTTTTGACCTGGAGGACATTTGAAAACAAACCTTTCAAGACTGACAGTATTGCCAGATTTATTGTTCTATCTTACCTCAATAATGAAGGATAATCTCAAAATGAAGAAGTCATTTTTGGAGAGTTTGTGCTGCTATTTAGCTGTTGTCACTGTGCTAATATTGATTACTCCATTTTTTTTTTTTTTTCAGTGTTCTGGTTCACAGCGGTGGGGTGCATGGTGGACATTATTATGCATTTATCAGACCTACTCTTTCTGACCAATGGTATGCTATTTCTCCTTCTTTTCATTTGTTCACTTAATAACTGAAAACTGTCTTTGTATCATGAAAAACTATCATACTGCAACTCATCTCTTGTGCTTTCAATTTGAATCTGCTATTTCATTTCTTCTGTTTTCCTTTGTTATGGTTTATATTCTTTGTCGGATATTGCTGAGCTTGAGTTGTATGTGTCAGAGTTGCAGTTGTTGCATTAAAATATGGTGTGTGGTTTGGAGGTGCTGTGCTTTTGAACACTTGTTTGGCTCACTTCCTTTATTCTATGGAGTTTGGATAATTGGTCACACATCTCCTGGGATCCTTTGCACTTGTCAACAGAGTGATGTGATTTTTCTCCACTTGAAAATTTTGAACCTGTACATTTTGCCACTATTTTCAACTTCTCCTTTCCAAACGTTTTAGGATACTTTCAGTCAGCAGAATACTCAATTTATTTTTATTATAGATTGAAGTGTTTGAGTGAAAATAATAAATGTTTGTGGGGGTCTGGAGATTTCCATGCTCTCTGAGGGTTTCTCCCATTTAGGCTCTATTTGCTTCAAAATAAACAATTGTTAGAAACTAGGGAAGCTTTTCTCATTTTACTGTGTTGATGCTGCCAATGAGGATTGACTGTGAGTCTTTCCACAACTAATCAAATGAAAACTAGTGCACTTTCTTCAGAGTATTAGTTGTTTTCTCAAACAACCTATTCTATTATGATCTATGTTGATGTGTTGATCAGTGGTCTTTGCCTATCCTCCCTACTACTTGTTATATCCCAACTAGCTGGTTGAGTTGTCATGTCTCATGTCTATCAACATCACCACTATCATTACCACTTCAACTGGCTGGTCATCACTCATCACTCAAGTATCCTTACACTTATTTAAGTATTCTAGATTTATTCGTCAGTGTCCTTACGAAGATTTAAAATAATAAAAAATGATGCATTGTAAATTTTTAGAATGATGGGACTACATAGGATTGGGTTTTTTTGGTTGTTTCTCGGTATCTAATTTGGTGATTAAAATGTTCATGAGGATTTTATGGGCCATATGTTATTTCTGTCTTACTGGATGGATGGATGTGTAATATCTCATTTCCGAGGAGTCTTCTATTGCTCATTTTCTTTGTTTGGACTTCTGATCAGGTATAAATTCGATGATGAGAGAGTAACAAAAGAAGATGTAAAGAGAGCACTAGAGGAGCAATACGGTGGAGAGGAAGAGGTAATTAGAGGGAGCATTGCTTGCAGCCGTATATTCCCTTTGCTTCCTTGATTAGATGTTTAGTTTTGCCTCCTTTTCACCTTTTAACCTCATTTGACTTGACAGCTGCCGCCAACAAATCCTGGATTTAACAACACTCCATTTAAGTTTACTAAATACTCAAATGCATACATGCTGGTGTATATACGTGAGAGTGACAAGGACAAGATCATCTGTGATGTGGATGAGAAGGACATTGCCGAACATCTGAGGGTAAGATGCTGCTTTTACGATAATTGGAAGTTCAGATACCTTGTAGATCACAAGTATTAAGTAATTAGGTGATAAGATGCTTGATGGACAAAGTATCTCATATAGGTCCCATATAATTAGCTAACATCAAGATGTTGTGATCTTTTTGGATTGAGTATTATATTGCTCGAGGTTGTTAAAAGAAATCTATTGGCCTACCTTATCGTTGCGCTTGTCTCATTTCCTCTTCATGTATAATAGATTGAGCCCTTGCAGAGTTGGGATTGATGTAAAGTCAAGGTCTCTTGCCTTGTCTCACTCAGAGTGTAGTTTTCTCTAGATTTATTGTCTACTGAAGTTTTCTAATGCAAGATTACAAACGAGGATACTCCTTATATGTCTTAGGAGAGATTGAAAAAGAACAAGAAGAAAAGGAACATAAGAAGAAAGAGAAGGCCGAGGCACACTTGTACACAATCATTAAGGTGAGCATTTCTCAAGCCTTGAGTCATCTGCTTTGATTTTGGTTATCTGGGATGCCTTTTTGAGCTTGGCAGTTTATAAACGTCATGGTGCTTATAGGTTGCGCGGGATGAAGACCTTGCTGAACAGATTGGCAAGGATATTTATTTTGACCTGGTGGATCATGACAAAGTTAAAAGTTTCCGCATTCAAAAGCAGATGCCTTTTAACATCTTCAAGGTGCAATTTCAGATTCTGGTTGCTTTAATTTTCCCTGATGAATCACATTAAGAACTCCACTAGCCACTTTGAGCAAAAGAATGGAGATCCAGTGCTTTAGCTTAAGCTAAGAATGAGAGCATCTCTTTCATGACACCAGGGTCAATAAAGGGAGAGTCAGCATTAAGGTTCTTTTGGCTTAAGCTTTCAGGATTAAATTGAATTAGTGGCAGGGCTTTGAAGGCCAAGAAAGAAAACTTCATCAGACCATCAGTATATTTGCCGTGGTAGAATTTGTTTACTGTCCTATATATTAGCTTCTCTGTAGATCCAACTATTGTGCACAAGCGATGCTAAAAAAATTCAGAATGCTTTGGGAAATGGGAATGTGGTGCTGCCTTCTGTTTTTAATGCCATTCTATACTGAATAATTATCTTAAACTTTTTTCGACCAAAAACAAAATATTATCTGAAACTTCATTCACCCTTTTCCGTGCCCAACTTGTTCTTGGTTGTCTTATAAAGTTTCTCTGGCTTCTGTCATCAAGATTTTTTAATGAACCGGCCTAAATGGTGCATGCAGGAGGAGGTTGCTAAAGAATTCGGTGTTCCGGTGCAATTTCAACGGTTCTGGCTATGGGCAAAACGCCAGAACCACACTTATCGTCCTAATCGGCCATTGACTCCGGCAGAGGAAATGCAATCTGTGAGTACAATTTCTCAGAACTGTTTCTCACGCACTTTTCTTTTTGTTGGTTTAATTTCTGTTTAGCTTCAGTTGGGGAATCATTTAGCCTTTTTAGTCTACGTAATGTTGTGTTAATGTGCTGCACTATTTACTTTCTATTATCTGGTACTTGAGTTTTTGTTATCACTTGGTTGATTATTTTTGTGTATGGGTGGAAAATAACGGGGAAGGTGCTTGTTCAGCTTATTCATGCCGGAGTTAATTGTTCTTTAGAGTGATATTTTCACTTACCTGCATTGGAAGGATATCATTTGATTCTGCATTTTATTGGCAGAGATGCTTCCTTTTTTCTATTTTTGCATTTCATTCTTTTGTTTTCTTTTTAAATTTTCCATAATGCTTATGTTCATTTCGTCATTCTCTGTCCACTTTTTCAATGCTTTTGGTTTGGGTCTTTGCTTTCTTTCCCATTGTATTTGTTTTTCTTTTCGATGTACTGTAGGTAGGACAGTTGAGAGAAGTGTCAAATAAAGTTCCGAATGCCGAATTGAAGTTGTTCTTGGAAGTAGAACTCGGGCTGGTAAATTTTCTCGTTGCATCTTGGTCAATAGAATGCTTTCATATGCTAGGTGGCATCACTCATTTGGTTGAACTGTATTTTTTCAGGATATGCACCCCATTGCCCCACCTGACAAGTCAAAGGAAGATATATTATTGTTCTTTAAGCTTTATGATCCCGAGAAGGGAGAGCTGCGGTAACTTATTGCCTCTGTGAACATTCTATTGTAGCACATAAATCTGAAACTTAAATCACTCGTCACTTCGTTCTGATACAGATATGTTGGAAGGCTTTTCGTGAAGGGTACTGGTAAACCTGCAGAAATCTTGACCAAGTTAAATGAAATGGCCGGCTATTCTCCTGACCAAGAAATCGAGCTTTACGAGGTTTATTTTCATTGATGGATTTACATCATTTATGTAATTCATACCTATTCAGCTAGTCATATTGAGAAAACCCAGGGGTTCTATTAATTTTAAGGCCTGTGTTGACACTTGACATCCTATTTATGTTGACATGTTTGATGGGGACTCTATTTTGTTGACAAGCTCTATTTTGTTTATGGATGTGCGATATGATTGCAGTATCTTTTTTGTGCTTTCTTGTTCAGGAAATAAAGTTCGAGCCTAATGTCATGTGTGAACCTGTTGACAAGAAAGTGACATTTCGAGCTAGCCAGGTACAGTAGATTGCCTTCTAATGCAGGGTTGCCTGAGTAAGTCTCCAAATTAATTGTTGAATTGGCTGCAGCTTGAAGATGGAGATATCCTGTGCTTCCAGAAATCTTTTCCAACTGAAAATGGTGAACAGTTTTCCTATCCAGATGTCCCTTCCTTTCTGGAGTATGTGCACAATCGTCAAGTATGTATCCTGGGGTTGTTCTTTTATGGGGTTCATGATATTGCTCTCTCCAAAGGCATGGATTAATACCCCTGCAACTTCATGTATTGTAGATTGTCCACTTCCGTTCTCTTGAAAAACCCAAGGAGGATGATTTCTCTTTGGAGATGTGAGTATGGGCACAGTTCTTAGTTAGCCTTTCTGCGTTGCTTGTGCATATGTTGCTGTTAAAATCAAAATTATTGATATTTGCAATTTTGTATTTAAGGTCTAAGCTGTATACCTATGATGATGTTGTGGAAAGAGTTGCTCAGCAGCTTGGTTTGGATGATCCATCAAAGATCAGGCTCACATCTCACAACTGTTACTCTCAGCAACCCAAGCCCCATCCTATAAAGTATCGTGGAGTGGATCATTTGTCTGATATGTTGGTTCACTATAACCAGGTAGAGTAATCTTATCCATTGGAGACTTCTAATGGATTGAAATTTAAGGAGCTGAAATGTCTTCTTCCACTTCCACATTCATGCAGAGTTCGGATATATTGTACTATGAAGTGCTAGATATACCTCTTCCAGAACTGCAAGGTTTAAAAACTTTAAAAGTAGCATTTCATCATGCTACTAAGGATGAAGTAAGTATTCGATTGATGCTTGTCACTGTGTGTAGGTTTGCTGCTGATTTTTGTTGTTTCTGCTTCTGTATCTTGTAGGTGGTCATCCATACGATCAGACTTCCAAAGCAGAGTACCGTTGGAGATGTGCTTAGTGATCTCAAGACAAAGGTAATTTTGGCTGTCTTGGTGCTATTTCTTGCCTTTCTTACCTTAGCTTCAATAGCACCTATACTTGTGGTAAATGGTAGGTAAGTGTACTAATTTTTATTGTTTAGGAAATATCTACTGGCTTGGGTGCCTTTTTATCTTTTCTTTTCTTTTTTTCTTACACCGTCTGTTGCAATCTATGCCAGGTCGAGTTATCCGATCCTAATGCAGAACTTAGGTTGCTTGAAGTTTTCTACCACAAGATCTACAAGGTTTGCTTGTTTTCTGCAGGAATATCTTGATTAGATGCTGTTAATGACGGTTTCAACACTAATACGTCTTTCTATGTGTGCTATTGTGTGTGGAAGTTAGGGTTTGTGCGAAACTATGCAATTTCTAATTTTTGCAGTTGCACCTGATGTCATGAATTTTTCCAGATGTTGTAACATTGACTTTGGTGTAATTTGGCTGGTAGTTGGGGCGTTAATGCTTGAGTGTTATCCAATCCCATAGAAAGTCTTAACTTTTCTGTTATACTATCATGTGAATATTATTTCCCCTCTCTTTAGTCTCTTGTATTTGAAATAACTAAGGGGTCTCACTAAATTTCTGTCTCATATATGCAGATCTTTCCCCTCAATGAGAAAATTGAGAACATAAATGATCAGTATTGGACATTGCGTGCAGAAGAGGTGGGTGACTCCCTGGCTTGCAATTGTGTGCATCGTATATGACCTTGTATTGTAAATGTAAATCTAAAGATATAACCTTTCTAGGGGGATCTCTGAGATCTGGTAAGCAGTTAATTGTTGCTTTCCTTTATGGAAAAGGTTAATTAGTGCTCTTCAGGAAATTTTAAAAAGCTATATTGCAACTGTAAATAGGTAATTTTAGTGTCGTATAATTGTGAAATTACTGTACTTTTTGAAGTCCTAAACTGCATTTCTCTATATGGTAAATATTAACATGTATGCCTTATGAGTCCTAGAAGCTGCCATAGAAAAGCATTTTTAGAAATCTTAAAATGAAATGAAGCTACAGTATGGGTATTTTGCATGTGGTTCTAGGCTAATGTCTGATTTGATGCATTGTGGCAAGCAGTATCTTTGTGTGTAGTTTCTAATATCCTTTTGATTATGCTTCATCGAGCGTGATTGGTATATCATTTAGGTTTAAAATATTTATTTCGTTTTGATAATTAGCTGTAAGGCTTTGCTTCTTTTGTTTTGAACATGGATTTTAGAATCGAGTGCCATAAGACAGCATTGACTCTTTGGTTTGGTTTCATTTTTCAGATTGATTTATGTATATTAATTTCTTTTCCTGTTCTAATTTTGTAGATTCCGGAAGAAGAGAAAAATCTTGGTCAAACTGATCGTCTAATCCATGTATACCATTTCACAAAAGACACTGCTCAGAACCAGGTGGTAATTACTTGATTACATAGTCAATTGGTGCCTGGGCATTGGTAGATGATATTGCATTTAGAAATTCTGGTTTTCTAAAGGTTTTAATTTTGACGTTTCTTGTTTTCTTTTCTTACTTTAAACAGCAAGTTCAGAATTTTGGAGAACCCTTTTTCTTAGTAATTCATGAAGGTGAGACATTGGCTGAAATAAAGGTACGAGTACAGAAGAAATTGCAAGTGCCAGATGAGGAGTTTGCTAAGGTTTGTTGAGTTCTATTTAAGAGATTTTCTATTTCAGATGGTTTTTGTCAATACTCCTTGCTATTAGATGTCATATGCGTGCTAATTGTGTGTGTTAACCGTCTATAATATGATGTATCAATTACATGTCATTACATCTGATTTTACTGTCTCGATTTCTGCAGTGGAGGTTTGCGTTCCTCTCATTAGGTCGTCCAGAGTACCTTCAGGATCATGATGTAGTGTCAAATCGTTTTCAGGTCTGAACTTAAGTAGTCTCTGTTATTGCACGTTTTCATTAAAAAGCAATGTTCTGGATAATGTGTACTGACTTTCATGGTCTGCTCTAGAGACGAGATGTTTATGGTGCTTGGGAGCAATATCTTGGATTGGAGCACTCTGACACTGCTCCTAAAAGAGCTTATGCAGCTAATCAGGTGAATGGGGTTCTACCGTATCATGTCTGTCCATAGTCTGTTTATACTAGCCAAATATTTATTTCTATAATGGCCACCTGCCACTTGTGTCTAATCACTGACATCTTCTAAGTATAAGTGGGTATATCTAATTCTGACACTGTTTTGTGTATTGCAGAATCGCCACACATTTGAGAAGCCAGTGAAAATATATAATTAAAATCCAACTGATGGATCTTCTTTAACTGTATTGTTGAGCTCGATACAAGATGGCACCATTTGTTTGTGGAAAATCAGCAAGGTGGTTATGGTCAAGGTGATTTCAGTTGATCTGATGTTTTTGTTGGCTCGTTTGTTCCTAGTGTGGATGGAGAAGTTTAGCCTGAAGCAAATTACATATTCTGAGCGCACATACTGCTTCCATTTCTTGAGATGGAGTCTTGGGCGATCTCCGGTGGACCGTCACTGGTAGTGTATTTTAACGGTATATAAACGAAAGATTTTGGACTGGTTATTGTATACATGGTATAGTAGGTTGCCTTAGTCTTTATCTTTTGCTTCATCTGCTTCTTCGATTTTTGTTTACTTGAGTTATGTCTAGAAAAGATGGGGATTCTGTAGTGGCTTTTAGGTACTCTTTGCATCTTTCTTGATTTGTAAAGGAAATTTGAAAGATGCTGTATTTACATTGATGGACTCTTAATTTTTAGTCTCCAAAGGCCTATTTCCGGCGCGGAGGAATCATTTTGGATTTTCGCAAAAAAGGTCCCTCGTTGAATCTTGACTTTGTCGGCCCCAAAAGCAAGGAAGAATCTCTACACCTTCGTGTCACCTGCTTCGTTGATGATTTGGGCAAGGCTTCTTTATGGTGGTGAATAGCGGGCGAATTCTTGCCTAGATTCAGTCCGTTGTGATTCATGTGATTTGAGCCGTTAGATATGTGATCTTCTCGTGAGATTCGTTGGATCCAACGGTTTAGATCACTCGGTCCTTGACGACCCGTCGCGTCATCTTAGATTAGATAACTCTTGCGGGGAATTATTCAGATGCTACTGGCACTAGATGTTATCTAAATTCAAAGGTTCTCAAAGGCCTTTTCAATCACTTTTTTGGAGCCTGCAGCACATCAAGATCAGAGAAGAAACGTCCGGCTTGAACACTCTTAACTCTTAAGTTCTCGAATCAAATGAGACCTCATGACACGTCATCTTAGAAAAAGAAATAGGTAAAAGTCCACTGCAATGTAGGACGGCCGAGTTGTCAAAAAGAAAAAAAAAAAAAGGTAGGACGGCCGAGTCATGGGACAGGAAAATGGCACTTAAACGAAGGTAGTGCCAAACTGGAAAGCGAGAACTCTATACCACGCCACTTCAATTTCCTTACGAATGGGCTCGTCCAAAAGCAAGATGACAAGAAGCTAAATGCCACCATCACATGCTTCCAACTTCAACCTAACGCCCGACTTTTCCCTTGTTCTCTTTCCTGTCTCTCTATCCTCTCCTTATAACCTCCGCACACTCAACACACGCACGAGAGAGATGGCGGGAACCACCGGTTCGAGTACTGACACTGCCGCTCCCTACGAGGTTGACGAATGTCGTGGCGTCCTTCGAGTCTACAGCGACGGTTCCATCGTTCGCTCCTCCAAGCCGAGCTTCGATGTCCCCGTCCATGATGACGGCTCCGTTCTCTGGAAGGACGTCCTCTTCGACCCTGCCCACGACCTCCGCCTCCGCCTCTACAAGCCAGCCTCCGCCTCGGCTTCGTCCGCCAAGCTCCCCATCTTCTACTACATCCACGGCGGCGGCTTCTGCATCGGCTCCCGCGCCTGGCCCAACTGCCAGAACTACTGCTTCCAGCTCGCCTCCGAGCTCCACGCCGTGGTCGTATCCCCCGACTACCGGCTGGCCCCGGAGAACCGGCTCCCGGCCGCCATCGAGGACGGCTACACGGCCGTGAAGTGGCTCCAGGCTCAGGCCCTGGAGGGTAGCGACGCGTGGCTGGCCGATGTGGCCGACTTCGGAAGGGTGTTCATATCGGGCGACTCGGCCGGCGGGAACATAGCTCATAACTTGGCGGCTCGGCTGGGAGCCGGAGCTCCGGAGCTGGCTCCGGTTGTGGTGAGGGGTTATGTGCTCTTGGCGCCGTTCTTTGGGGGAACTGTGTGGACCAAGTCGGAGGCCGAGGGTCCTAAAGATGCTTTCCTCAATTTGGAACTCATTGACAGGTACAAAAGAACAACGATAAGTCGTTCCATCAGTATTTTTCTTTTCTGGGTCTAAGTGATTATAGCTGTTTTCAACTTTTCATAGAGAAACATACTGAAATTCACATTTACATTTGAATGCTGGACTTACTCATTGTCACGCCATGCGAGTGTTTATGTGATCTTTGGCTTGGTCAGGTTTTGGAGGTTATCGGTACCGACCGGAGACACGACCGACCACCCGTTGGTGAACCCCTTTGGGCCATCGAGCCTCGACCTGCGACCCCTCGACCTGGACCCCATCCTCGTGGTGGTCGGCGGCGCCGACCTTCTGAAAGACAGGGCGGAGGAGTACGCGACGAAGCTCAAGGCTTGGGGAAAGAAGGTGGAATACGTGGAGTTCCAAGGGCTGCAACATGGATTCTTCACCATCGATCCCAACTCGCAGGATTCGAAACGCCTGATGCTCATCATCAAGCGCTTCATCGCCGACAACTCCACCTGATGCACCAATTTGACGTTTAGTCCCTTCTTTACATATGCGATTTGATGTTTTTTGTTTTCTTTCTGTTGTATTTTGGTGTGTGGAAGTTCTCTTTGTTAGTTGTCGTACTGTCCCGGGGAACTCTAATGCATCATTGCCCAAATAAATGTTGATAACTGTCAAAATATTGTTGGTAAAAGAAAATCATTGATATGTTTTCTTCCAGGTCCGACACCTCTATGAAATTATTAACTCTTTCGATAGTTTGGAAATTAGTTCGTACCGACTTTTTTAGTTGTACTGATTACCGGTTTCGAATTTACTAATTATTATATGAAATTAACAACATTAATAAGAGTAATTTATCAAAAAAATTTCCAGGTTAAACTAAAAACTAAACTAGTTTTATATTGCTTACTACCATTTGAGCCCCCTATAAATATTTGATTTTGTTTCCTAATTCACCTACTTTTTAATTGAGTACTAATTTTTGTTTGTATTGCTATCGACCCCTTGTGATTATGAACTCTTTTAAAAGATTACCAACCTAAATTGAAGTGACTCACCGACTTTCATTTGATTTATTCACTAACATCTATGGGTTCCTTCTTATTTTTCCAACTGATTTTATCATTCACGAACTTTACTTCTTTAATTTATTAGCAACGTCATGAAATACTAACTTCATTTTAGAAATTACCAATCTTATTTAAAGTAGCTTACCGACTTTTCTATAATCAAGTTTCTAACTGGTTTTCAATTACTAACTTTCATTTACCTTTCTTAATTACACCTTAAACTTACCAACTCTTATAAAAGTGTAGATAAATTACAAGCAAGTTAATAATAAATCATGTTAAATTCAACGGAGATCTGGTAAAATATATTTTCCTAAAGTCCAAACAGTAAATTTATTTTAAATGAAAGGCCGGTACGATTAGACTCATTTTAAATTAACAATCGAATTCTTCGACGTGTTAACACAAATCAAAATCTCATAACGAATTCATAGTATAACAATGACACGCAAGCACAGATCGCCGGCCCTTAGATCGGCCAACAAATTATTTTTTTATTCACATTTTAAAATCGAGAATAATCCATTTGCACGTGCCGTGGGTAAACGATACTTGCACGCACACGCGTTCGTCTCTCGTCTCTGCGCCACAGCCCTTTAAGAATACAAATGCGGTGCGTTTCACTTCTTTGCTTCAGGGTCGTAACGGTAAATTCACCCCATGCCATCCAGGTTCTCTTTCCAAAAATAAAATACCCAAAAGGCCAAACGGTCTGTTGAATTCAAATTCCGCGACTCCATCTCACCGTCCATGCCAATCGCTCTCCACCGTCCGATCTCTCCGTCACATCTTCTCCCTCTCGCAACGACGCTTTAAACTTTCTCCTCGCTCCCCTCCTTCTTCTTCTCTGCAACTCTCTTCCCCAACTAAATTCCGCCACTGAAAATCCTCCCGACGAACCCTAAACGAGCGGCTCTCCCACTCCTCCTTCCTCGCGTCCCCCGTCGCGATCCGTTGGCCGACAATGGTGATCATCTCGGACACCGCGAGCGCCAC
This sequence comes from Eucalyptus brandiana, assembly GCA_014182725.1. Taxonomy (NCBI): domain Eukaryota; kingdom Viridiplantae; phylum Streptophyta; class Magnoliopsida; order Myrtales; family Myrtaceae; genus Eucalyptus; species Eucalyptus brandiana. Next base: position 43,402,655 of record CM024669.1, on the reverse strand, counting down.
CAAGGGCCGGTTCGGCTTCCACGACCGCTCTTCGGATCCCGCGCTCTCCGACCTCACGGCGAAGTCCGCGTCCGCGGAAAACCTCGCGCGCTCTCGGGATCAGGAAGACGGCGGAGTCGGCGGCGGCGGCTCGGGATCGTCGTCCCGGGGCTTCGAGCTCCGCGAGGATCCTTCGTTCTGGAAAGACCACAATGTCCAGGTCCGTGTCAATTTGAGTCACTTGCGTTTCTTCAGATATCGATTTTTCTAGCCTAGATTGGCCGATCTGTTTAGCTATGGTTTTGCTCTGCGTTTGGGCCGCGAGCTAGGCTAGGTTAGGCACGGCAGCTCTGGCTCGAAAAATTTGAAATCGAAACTCTTATTTCAAACAGCATGCTCTCTACTATAAAAGAGAAAGGAATGACGACTTATGCACGCTGGTTTTATAGGTAATCATCAGAATTCGACCGCTTAGTAGCAGTGAGATATCGCTGCAAGGCTACGGCAAATGCATTCGGCAAGAGAGCGGCCAAACTCTTACCTGGACTGGGCATCCCGAGTCACGTTTTACTTTTGATGTGGTCGCAGACGAGACCGTTAGCCAGGTAACAGTATCGTTTTTCATATCTTTTGTAATTCTATCCTGAGATGCACTAAATTAAACGAGTAACATTACAGGAGAAGTTATTCAAAGTGGCTGGAGTACCTATGGTGGAAAATTGCGTGGGAGGATACAACAGTTGCATGTTCGCGTATGGTCAAGTAAGTATAATATGACAACAATACCCTTAATATGATCCGTTTGAGTCTCTTAATTATTGATGGTTTTCTTAGACTGAACATCCACCATTGCAATTGTGGGGATTCGATTAGCCTATCTTTTCGCTAGTTTATTTGGCTGTGTTTATGATACTAAATAGCTTTGCTTTTCTGTGTGTAGACTGGAAGTGGGAAGACTCACACAATGCTTGGAGACATCGAAGGAGGAACTCGTAGACATAGTGTTAACTGTGGGATGACACCTCGAGTCTTTGAATATTTATTTTCACGGATTCAAAAGGTCCGTGCCCTTCGCTGATATCACACAATGCATGATGTTCATCTTGAAAAAGGAAACCTTTTATTTGGCTGAGGAGAAAACAAGGAAAAAGACTTGTTTGGGAGTTGTTGCTTGGTAGTATTATGACCAAGATCTCGCTATCTTTCTAGCGATTTATTGAATCAACGCAGAGTAGTCAATGGGGCTGCTTTCTTCTCTTTCTATGTTTGAGAGGGTTATTCTCATAAACCTATGCAGTAACATCATGTGCCACTTTTACATATATCTGATGAAAGTTATTCCCCCTCTTGTGACAGGAAAAAGAGGCTCGCAAAGAGGAAAAATTACGATTTACTTGTAAATGTTCATTCTTGGAAATATACAATGAACAGATTCTAGATCTTCTGGATCCTTCTAGTAGTAATTTACAGGTATGGATTAGTTTCAGGCTTTTTATTTGCGTTGCCAAATTTTTCCCTAAAATGACTAAAGAATTCCAATATCACTGGAGGTACTTTATTTGTGCTTTGTGAAACTAAATGTCAATGCCTGCAATTTACAGATAAGGGAGGACATCAAGAAAGGGATTCATGTCGAGAATCTAAAGGAGATAGAAGTTACGAGTGCACGAGAAGTGATACTTCAGCTGATTCAAGTACGTGAGCTGTTAATGTAGTTCAATGTTTGCATTGCCTAGTGGAAGGAAATTTTGTGCTATATTATTACTTAGTTCTTTTATTGCTAGTCAGTACTTCAAGGACTTATCTTTTGTGTGGCTCAAGGTCAACTAAGTTGATTGTTGTTATTTAAGAATATGCTGATAAACTAAGGCCTTTTAAATTGATTTATCTGGGAAACATGCTTTAGTGTTAGGGAAGTTGGAGCTAATCATGATGGGTGATCATCTTTTGCAAGAAAAGAACTAGAAGAAATTAATGCTCTCGGAAGTTTCAACTGCTACCAAGCAATTCTATGTTTTTAGAGATCATCTATGGTGATTTTAGGCGTTCTTTTCAACTGGATAGAGGGGCAAGTGTATTAAACAATGCATTGAAGGTTGTTTGATGTACTTTAATCTGAACTCCTTTTGCAGGGAGCTGCCAATAGAAAGGTTGCTGCGACCAACATGAACCGTGCAAGCAGTCGTTCTCATAGTGTCTTTACATGTGCCATTGAAAGCAAGGTTAGTGTTTTCTTTTCTTTCTTTATTTGCCTCCAATCTCAACTGAACGGTTTCCTACTTAAGACAGTGTTTCGGATGTTCCATTCCATTCTCTTGGTTATGTACTAAGTCAAGTGTTCTAATTGAGCCTTCAATTTTAGTGGGAGTCCCAGGGTGTTACTCACCACAGGTTTGCTCGGCTCAATCTTGTTGATCTAGCAGGGTCAGAAAGGTACCTGAGAATGCTAACACTTTTCCATTAAGAGTTGATACTTTTTCACAAAGTTATGTGAGTGCGAGGCTATGTTACAATTTTCTCACAGGCAAAAAAGTTCTGGTGCTGAGGGGGAACGTCTTAAGGAAGCCACAAATATCAACAAATCTCTTTCAACCTTGGGGTGGGTAGTCCCATATCCTCATGAAATATGTCTTAAGATTTTCTTGATCATGTATTCAGGCCATTTTAATATACATGGCATCTCACTTTTTATGATAATTGTGTTCTGCAGACTTGTGATCATGAATCTTGTGAGCATATCCAATGGGAAGTCACTCCATGTCCCTTACCGAGATTCAAAACTCACTTTTTTGCTTCAGGCCAGTTGACTTCTGAGAAACTCTATCGCTGTGAACTTATCTATGAGTTGATCTCCCATTATGGTTCAACAATGTTTCAAAACTAATTTAGTTACATGTTAGATACACGCTTCCCTCACAATAAAATGTCTTATCTTAAAGTAGTAGACTTTGAGAGAAATTTACCAAATTGTTAGGATATTGTATCGTCCAGTTTACAGCACAAAGCTCTTTGAGAATTTGAGGTTCCAGACTTTCGTGCTTCCGTTTAGTCAAGTTGTAGATTTTTGTTATATGGAACTTTTTGTTGGGATGATGCATCATATCTTTGTGCATTCAACTGTGTCCATGCAGATTTACTTTATGTGCTAGAGTTCAAGGCTTATTAAATTTAGCATTGATCTAAAAGGATGTTAATTAAAACTTGGTGTGACCAGGAAAAAAACTTCAGCAGTTAAAACTATTATTTAGTCCTTGCAAGTTGAGGGAAAACTATGCTTCATCCTGTGCAAGTACTCCTTGACAGATTTTTTCTGTTGCCTTATGAGTCTTGATGAATGAATTTTCACAAAAAGAATTTTGCTTTTAATATTTCAGGATTCACTTGGAGGAAATTCAAAGACAATTATAATTGCAAATATCAGTCCATCCAACTGGTTAGTGAATTTGGTGCACACATATTTCTGTCTCGAGATGGTACATATCGATGACTAATTTTATAATTCTTGATTGCTGCAGCTGTTCGTTGGAGACTCTGAGCACTCTAAAGTTTGCGCAACGGGCTAAATTTATAAAAAATAACGTATGTGTTCTTTACTTGAGGCTTGTGTTTAATTAATGGCCTCCAGGAAAAGAGTGCTATCAATTGCCTTTTTTCAGAGGCATGTTTCTTCGAAAATGTTCAAGTCCTTATATTTCCCAATTATTGCTTAAATTTTAAGTGGATAGTTCAATATTTGGGATTTATCTGACCTATGAGATTTTTTAGTAGATTCATTGAGTTTTTTTGTTCTTCATTATTTTCGCCAGTGCTACCAGAAAGTCATAGTGGTGTTGCTTTTCAGGCAATTATCAACGAAGATGCATCTGGGGATGTAATTGCTATGCGTATGCAAATCCATCAGCTAAAGGTACAGTGGAATTGGATGACTCGTTGCTAACACGGTCTTGCTTATTGTAATCACAATATAACTTTCACTAGTTCGCATACTTTACAGTCCCATATCTCCTAGAACATGGATACTTTCCAACTTGGGCAATTTCTCATATATTCTCTTCTATATCTTTTTAGAAAGAGGTTTCCCGTCTAAGGAGTTTGCAAAATGGAGGAGGTGAGAACTTTGAAAGTGATGGTCTGTCAACAACCTTTCCAGGGTCTCCAGGATTTTTTAAGTGGGAAGGGTTTCATGGATCATCTACTCCACTCACATCCAATAAAAGGACAACAATAGTAAGAACTGTCTTTCTTTGGCCTTTTTTCTTTGTTTGATATTTTTTTCCTCATCATTTCTCATCCTTTGATTGTTCAGAAGGACTCTGAAGTGGCTCTTGTTGGAGCATTTAGAAGAGAAAACGACAAAGAAATTGCATTACAGGCACTGGCTTCTGAGAGTCAGGCAGCTTTGCAACTGGTATGAGAGCAGAAAAATGTTTTTGTACCCTTATCTGACCTTTTGTCTACATATACGGACAACATATATGATATGCTTCTACAAACTTTTAAACTTGCTTATATGTCATCTTTCTTCAATCTGAGGAATGAAAAGTGACATGTTGAAAAATTTGGTTACCTTTAAAACAATTTAAGATGAAAGAGAGAAAGAATGGCCTTTTCTTTTCTTTTTATTTTTGCAAAATTGGTTTTTTTATATAAATGTTCATCGAATATTTTATATACTTTTATGTTGGGGTCTCTTTTGGCTTTATACTGGAGCAAATATGACATTTCAGGATTTCCTGATAAAGGTTATTAATTTCTGGTGGATCAGGCCAAGCAAAGAGAAGATGAAATTCAAGGCCTGAAAATGAGGTTAAGATTTCGTGAAGCCGGCCTTAAGAGGTTAGAGGCTGTTGCCGCGGGAAAAATCTCAGCTGAGACACATTTGCTGAAAGAAAAGGAAGAACATCTGAAGGAAATTGAAGTTTTAAAAACTCAGGTTGACAGGAACCCAGAAGTGACCAGATTTGCCATGGAAAATCTACAGTTGAAAGAAGAAATCAGAAGGTATGATTAATTTGGGTCCAGTGTGATATACCTATCCCAAACTTTATTAGCCTCTCTTCTCGATTTCCATGGCCTATTCTAAAATGACAAGACAAACTCGCTTTTTGCAAAAAGAATTGTTTGAGAAGGTTTGTGCAGTAAAATATTTTTTGTTTTTGTATTTTTGTCTTATCATGGCTTTCATGTACTCCATCGGACAGGTTGAAGTCATTTTGTGAGGGTGGAGAACGAGAGATGATGAATGAACAAATCAGGGTGTTACAAAATAAGGTGGGCAGTTGCTTGCAAACAGTTTATTAGTTATCCGTAGGATTATAAGCTTATAGTTTACACCTACTGCAGCTGCTAGAAGCACTGGACTGGAAACTTATGCATGAGTCAGATGCCTCTGCAGTCCAGGTTAAACATCTCTTCTTAAAATTTAAACAAATTGCAATGTGGGGAATGTTGTCCTGTTGATCTATCCTGTTGATCTAACTATAAAGTACTTGGAGACAGAAGCCCAATTCAGATGCAGCAACAGACATACTTGGTGATGAAACCCTACTTCTTTCTACGAAGGTTCGGATTTCAAATCAGTGCGCTTTCTGCTGCTTACTTTCTCGTCTCCGCTTCAAGTTTCAGATTCTCCCCTCTAATTTTCATTGCAATTTTATTCAACAATAAATTGTTGTAGCTGCCTGACATTTAAGCATTCTTTCCTCGTACTTATTCTTTTTGTACAGGAAGGAGGGTCCCCATGGCTTGCATCCGCTAATGATGAAAATGAGTTCCTTCGTTTGCAGGTAGCCACTTCTAGTTTCAAGGTTCTCCATGTCATAAAAAACTGCATGATCAGAAATGAAAAAATAATGTTTGTGGAAACTATGTTTTATATCAGGCAATCCAAAACCAGGCAGAATTGGAAACACTCCGCAAGAAACTAAATTTCTGCCTTGAGGAAAAGGAAAAGTTAGAGAGGTACTAAACAAACACACACTCTTATGAGGTTTTAACCTTTTATTTAGCAAACAGCATGCTGGTGTCAGTGCCCTTCCTCACATTTTGCACTTGATTGTTCCAGGCATGTAAATGATCTGTTAACAGAGCTTGAAGAGAATAGATCTTCGAGAGCTATTGGCGGAAACCAGCCACTTGAGCTTCCATCTTCCTCAACTGGTGTCAACATTGTCAATTTTGATGATCAGATAGAGCTGAAAACTATGGTGGATGCTATCGCTGTTGCAAGTCAAAGGGAGGCAAAAGCTCATGAGAGTGCAATGATCCTGTCTAAAGAGAATGACGAGCTTCGGATGAAACTGAAGGTGTTGATTGAGGATAACAACAAGCTCATTGAATTGTACGAGAAGGCAACTGCTGAAAGGAGTGAATCACATTTGTGTTCTCTTGATTGTACTCACAAAGAGAGAACCGGAGTCTGCAAGAGTGATGCTATTACCGAGCCAGAAGAAGGGAAACTGATTGAGATGAAAAAGACTGTTGAGAATCTGGAGCATCAGCTTGTGGAAATGCATGAAGAAAATGAAGAATTGATGGGTTTGTATGAAAAAGCAATGAAGGAGAGGGATGGCTTCAAAAGGATGCTTTATGCAAATGAGCAGGTCAAATCTGGAACTAAAGGAGAATTTGATTGTCCGGAAAAACTTGTTGAAGTTGATGCAGGCAATAACTATCCATCAAGTCAGGTAACCATGTCTACTGAGAAAACCCATGTTGCTGGAGTGTTTGCCCCGGAAGCAAGGAGAAATTCAAAGGCATTTTATTGCACCAACAGTGATAATTCAGAAGTTGTCAGGGAGGAAACAGGCGATCAAAAAGTGAATGGTGGACCTGGGGCAGATGAACCTCCAAGTAATGCCAAAATCAGTATCTCCACGGAGGAAGCTACTCAGTTAATGAAGCCTTTCGTGTTTGATGGATCAGATATACTAAATGAAAATTCTGGTTTCTGTGTGTTAAATGCTGAGGTCAGATCTAAACAATGTTCTGAGGAAACAGGGGATCGAAAAGTAAATGGTGGACATGGGGCAGATGAACCTCCAAGTAATTCTAATGTCAGTATCTCCATGGAAGAAGCTACTCAGTTAATGATGCCTTTCGTGTTTGATGGATCAGATATACTAAATGAAAATTCTGGTTTCTCTGTGTCAAAAGCTGAGCTTGGATCTAAACAATGCTCTGAGGACTATCAAGCAGATTCACATTGCTGCATGGAAATTGATCCATCAATATTCTCTGCTGTTCATATACCACAACCACAAGAAATAAATCTGGTCAAATTGAATCTTGCAAGTGCAGAGGAAAAGCTCAGTTTTTCTTCTAGAACTGCCGATACCCTTCACTTGGTTGAGAAATCAATCTTTGAGACCGGTCAACTCTCGAGACAAATTGAAGAAATGGAAGACAGCATGCAAGTCGATCAGCAAAATCTTGAGTCATGCAAATGCCTTTTATCTGAAGCGCAAGAAAGAGTATCGCTCACTGATAAGAAGTTCTCTGCTCTTAAGCATTCTCTACCAAGTTTCTCTTCATCTATGAAGTATTTTGAGCAACGAGAAGCTCGGGCCAAGGCAAGGGTTAATGCTTCAACGTCATACCTAGACCAAAAGAATAAAGAAATGGCCCGTCTTCAAGCCTGCAAGGATGACCTTGAGGTACTGCTGGGGAAGAATCAACAATCCGACGAAGAACTAAGGAGAGAGCTGGCGTGCTTAAAATCAAAACTTGAAGAAGAGAAGCGAAAACAAGAAAATGAAAAGGTTCTTCTTGCCATAGATAATGTTGAGAAAGTTGATCTCGCAAAGAGGAACTGGGGTAGTAAAGCCACAGATTTACTCCACTCCGAGGAAGAAAAAACCAAGCTACAAACTGAGATTAACTGCTGCCGAGGAAGACTTGAGGACATAAAGAAGGAATATGTGGAATTGAGCGGGAAGTGTGGGAAGGTTGATGACGAGATCCGAGCTGTGCGAAAGGAAATAACCAAAGCTTCAAGGGCAGTGGAGGAGATGGAAATTGCACTTCATGGTGTCATCAAGGAGAGAGAGAGTTTGTCAGAGACTATAGAGAATGCGCAGCATGAAACTCAGAGTCTGATTCTTTCCTACCACCAACATGTATGTGAAGCAGATTTGAGGGCAAAAGAAGAAGAGATTTTGCAAGAGAAAATGCACGAGAGTCTCAGAAGGCTAGAAGAACTCAAGGAAATTAGAGCCACGACTTCACAGCGAAACGTGCAGTTGCTAGGGGAGATTAACGGGCCTTCCTGTTTATCAGGGAAGATGCAATTGGAGCTTCGAAATGCCATGGCATTGATTCAGGAGGCAAAATCATTGCTTTAGTTCCACCCTGGAAATCACGGAGTCTGATAAATTGTTCTGTTCTTGAAATTACTTCCTTGTATATCCACTCCCTTTGTCACGTTTGTTAATCTTTCTGACAATGGAATGCCACCGTCGGAATATAATCTGAGTGCACCGTTTTCAAAGTCTAGAGAAAGCATCAATACCTTCTGACTTGTATTCCCCCTTGCGACTATATTATTTTGAGAAGGCAAGGTCAAAATCGAACTTCATTCTAGTAGCTATCATCATGGATTTGAGTTGAGTCTAGTCGAGTCAAGGCAAAAATCATCTAGAGTATTTGGATTGCCCCACGTAGAGGTGAGCATGGTCTGGGTTGGGCCGGTCCGCCCCTGACCCCAGGACTAACCTGTACAGTATTGCTCCTAAATTTTTGGGACCAATGACCGACCCTATTGAGCTTGGGACCGAGAACCGGACCGACTCAATGGGTTTGATCCGGTTCCAAGGTTCACCCGGAATCAATCGATAATTTTTTATTTCATTTTTTGTACTCTTTAAAAAAGTGATTGAGGACCGAACTGACTCATTGGGTTTGGTCCGATTTCAGGGTTAACGAGGACCAATTAATAATTTTTTATTTCATTTTTTGTATTCTTTAAAAAAGCGATGAGGACCGAATTGACCCAATGAATTCGATTCAGTTTCAGAATTAACTCATGACCAACTGATAATTTTTTATTTCATTTTTTGAACTCTTTTTTTAAAATAGATTTTTTGTACTCTTTAAAAGGGCAATCGATGATCATACCGACCCAATGAGTTTGATGATGAGCGAGGTCAGTTAAGAAATGCAAGCAGTAAGGGTCAAGTGGGGTGAGCATTCAACATAATGAGCATTAAATGTCGAGCGGGAAGTAACAAGCCAAGCAAGTATCGAGTGGCAAGCGGCACGAGTGACTCAACGCGAGCAAGGAGAGCGTCAAAGCGGCACGAGTGACCCAAAGTGAGCAAGGCGAGCGTCAAGTGGTGAGCGGAGAAGTTGTTTATTTCGATTTTGGCAAATTAAAGACTAAGATGACAAATAAGACAGAAGAGAACGAATACTAGAGGATGATGCCATAAGAAGCTGTTTATGCCTTTTTGGACGCCGTGAAGACTCTTCACAAAAACATTTTCCTCATTGGTAGATTATAACTATTAACACCATAAAAGACATTAAAAATCTAAGTTATTAAAAAATAATGTAAAATTACTTAAACTCCTCGTTAAATAGTTGTTTAATATTGTTAATGCCATTTATTTTAAGTTTTTCTCTATATAAAAAAATTATAAGTAATATATTAGATATATATATAGTCAGGGTCGACCCAGAACTTTCAGGATCGAGGACTAACCCACACAGTGCTGGTCCAGGAATTTTAGGATTAAGGACCGACCAAATTTCCCTGGGAACCGGACCAGGAGTGGCAGGGTTGGGCTGGTCTAGAATTGGTCTAAGGTTGAGCCTAGATTGATGCTCACCCCTAGCCCCACGTACCTCTTGCCCTATTAATTATTTGATTGTAATATGATAGTAAGACTATAATAAGAAAGGAGATTAATCGACTACTCCTAAGAAACTGAAGACCGGTCTTTTATCCAGGAGAGAACTCTTCCTCAATGATTCGACATCACCAGCTTGCCAGGCCCATGAAGATACTACTAATGGATGTAAATTACCAATAAGGTTTCAAGTTTATTAACTTTTAATGGTTTAAAATTAGTTTTTATAATAACGTGCTATCATAACACGTGAAAAAAATAAAAATACTAATTACATATTGATAGAGAACTGACATTTTGAATAAAGTCATTAACCAACATTGAAACCTTTTACTTCTCATTTGCAAAATTACCAACAATCACCTATAGCTCAAAAGTTTCTAATGTCTAATAGGTGTAAATTATTGTTAAACTTGGAAAGTTACCAAATAGATAGAGAAATTCTAGTTAGGTAATATATTGCAAGAAGTAGAAAGGAGGTGACCCTTTCCCATAGTTAGAATTTGTATCTCACTCGAACCGTGATCAATTGACGGTTAAAGAAGCTATTTTGGTGATGTCATGAATGGTTCTGTCCTTATAAGTGACTGCAGGTCATAGACAGGATGTACGTAGAAGCCAAAATGTACGCCCCCGGCACCCCCTCTGCATGCGAGCACTGGCATTGATGATGAAGAGTTCGTATAATTTGTGAATGATACATCTTCGATCTTCAATTGTATCGTGAAGATTAAATGCTTCACAATATCGGAAGATACAAACGGCACATGCTTTACACAAGGCATTTTGGGTGAACACAATTTTTTTCTGCGATATCAATGGACATATCTTAGGATGCTCATTTGCCCACCATTGGGATTGGCTCGGCACAGAGATTACCAAAAGAAAGCTTGTTGCGTACTGGAGTTCGTGAAATAGTCATTGTAATTAAGATAGCTCCATAGCTTAGAGAGCCCGAACTTCCCGTGTTTGGCTGACCTAAGATATATAAGGTGTAATTCCTTCAGGTTTTTCTCAAAAGTTTCCTTTGTAGCACGCACCTGTAAAAGCAAACACCCAATAAAAGGTGAAAAGAAAATCAACAAACAAGATCATCATCTAAAATTCATCATCACAGACAAGGATGCTTATACTCATACAGATGCAGTTCATTCAAAAGCACACATGCAGGATCTTATAGAGGGAATATAGGAGATTAACTACTTTTATCTAACAGGGAGCATTACTTGGGAAAAATTAATGATAGGTTCATTAACTGATAGGTCTCCTTGTCCTCCCGTACTCCATGCACCCCCGTATATGGTACCCCGAAAGTCCACAGCACACTGTAAAATATTTCGTATTATGCCACCAATATCCCGTGTCTCTTCAGATAGAAAACAGCTGCAGAAAGATCACATTCATTGTTATAATTAAAATAATAGTCACGTCTTCCCATGGCCACCGCGGTAGATATTTGCATTTGGACAGATTAAAAGAGAGAGAGAGAGAGAGAGAGAGATTAAAAAGGAAGAGTGCTGTTGTAAATCAGTAGAACGAGTATCAATCTCGCCATTTCAACTGCCATGATAGCTAGGCATCAACTATTAATTCAACTCACTGATTTCATTTTTATTCAATTTGACATCAGTGGCCTATACCAGGTGGATGAAACAACCAAACATCACTTTGGACCTAATGATATTACTGCAAATGTTAGGCAGTCTGGTTACTGCTTGTAAGCTAAGCAAAAAGAAATCAGTGTAGTATTTGTATTTCATTCCCTTCCTAAACCCTGCAAGGCTCAACTAGCATGATTGGAATGAGGTCAACAATGACCAATTATGACGATCTTTCAGAAGTAAAAGTCTAATAACATCGAACCAAAGTGAAATGCAAACTCACATGTCAAGTGATTCGGCAAGATATTCCATATGCACTGATTCAAGATCCATCATATCTTTGACCTACATCGACCATGGGAAATTTCAAGCTAACAAAAATAACACAGATAGGAAGTAATTCGAGAGAAAGAGGCAGATAAAGTAGATATGCATGTTCATTGATGCTGACATGCGTAATCTACATGACAAAGATGCATGCCCAGCAACTCTTCCATGTACAGCTCAGTTTCTGCAGGTCATAAAAAATCAAGAGGATTGATGGCATAAGGGAAAAAAGATAACACATTCACTAAAAGGGTAGATGCCTTTGCAAATCTCTCATCAAAGCTAAGTGAAAAATTAGAGTTGCCAACCTAACATACACCAAGCAATCTAAACGCAAACACAGGTACAATGAAATAAGACATCAGCTGAAGGTCCAGGCTACAAAACATCATTGCTAATCTTTCTCACTCAAAGAGGAGAAAGACAGGGTTACAACATACAAGACCACTTTCTCACGCTTCATATCAAGAGGTTCCCCAGTACTCTTAGATTCCATTATTTGATATCTATTATAAAGGAAAAACTTAGATTCCGCCACTCAGCCATCCATTAAACATGTACGGGAAAAATCCAGAAAAAGATTGGACAGAAACATGCCAAAGAATAACATCTTAAATATCAGTTGGGCCACACAAAGCAAACTTCAGCATAGGATCCCCATCCACCAGCTGGACAGAGATATGATGAATTAAAAATTATTTCTCAAAAATTTGCAGCAAAAAATGCACTTCTTGGAATATTAGTGCGGACCTTGTGTTGAAGGGAATGGAGAAAACCAGACCACGAAACATGAGATAACTGGGACTGCACATATTGCTGTAACATGGATAGGAAATGATTTAACTGGTGCCTGTTATCACAGAGAGAAGAAAACTCCCTTTATGAGTTTCAAACAGAGAACTTCCACAACATGAGGCATCCTATCAAATAGAAAATGACGCCACTAATAGACTTACAAACAAAAATTAACAAGCGAGAGATCTAAATTGTAATTATTGCAATTATGAAGTCTCTTAAAACATGAACATGTTGTGACCGACTTCTATATCATCATGCATCATCTGCAATAATGAGATGTTTCCTCAATTGTCAATCTCAATGAAGTATGGTAACGGTTGAATATGATTACCTAGAGATCAGAAATGAGGTCTTGTATATACTCACGTAGAAATGCTGTTAGACAGCATTTGTTTTTCCAGACGACGTAAAACAAAGAAATAAACAGTGATCAAATCTTTCCACCAAGTACAAGGTGGGTGCAGCTATCTCTAAGCATTAATCAACCACATGACAGGAGGATGCAGAATTAGAAACCCATGGTGCATAATTTGCACCAGAATGCCAGATCAGATCATTCCCAGAGGTAAGAGACCTTGGAAGCAAACTCAATGAATTGGCCTCAAAGCGTCTATCTTGCTGGGCATACTAACTAAATCCACCCCTGGTATTACTTAAATTTTAATTTTCTTGGTCTCAGAAATAGGTGTCATTGGAAGACTACTGAACTTATCAGATGGGTTAAAGGAGAACAAAAAGAGAAATTTTTCGTGCCCATTAAAGTCCTGTTCAAGTAGGAGATCCGACGTCAATCTTGTTGCAATCAATTTCCTGATATCCTGAAAAGGCCCATGCCTATTAAACAATACAGTTAATGGTGTACTATCTTTTCGGGCATCTGAAACTAACAGAAGACCTGTGCATCTGAAAGAAACGCATGAAATCAGTGAAGGTGAGTAGCTCGATTGGTTTTGATAAGATAAAAGAAACTCATCAACAGTGACAGCCAGTTAGCGTATCAGTTTTCTTACAAGAAACTTCCAAAAGCCCGAAGTGTTTCATTTGCTCTATATCTTAAAGAAAATGAAAAATAGAGGACATGCCAGAGGGCATACAGGGAAATGCTTTTGTTCACCTCGCTAAACACAACAACTTGGCAAACTGATTGTAATGAAAGATGCATAAAAAAATAGTGTAGGTTACCTCATATTCATCAAGATAGTAAGACGATTAACTTCCCCAGCTTGCAGTTCACATTTACCACTTTGACTGATATGCTTTGCACCCTATTAAAATATCAAAAACAAATCATATTGAGTGATCTTCACAAAATCTTTAATTCCTAGACCCTTTAACAATCATATCTCAACTTTAGCAACAAGAATGACTACCACAAAAACTCAAACTGCTTCTGTTGCCTCCATTAAAACTAATAGATAGTTAGCTCCTTTTTCAATAACATTGCATCCTTATTTTGGAGTAGTGAAGAAAATTTATGAGTTTGAACAAACAATAGAAAGTAAATTTGGAGAAGTAAAAGTCAGACATGAACTGCATATCACTAAAACATAGAGCTATATTGCATATTACAGAGTTGATCAATAAGGCACTTTTATGAGGTTCCAGCAATTTCAAAAATTCTAATTTTACAATTGGAAGCACAGGAAAAAGAAGAGAGTGCAAAAGGCTAAGATCTGGGCCAAAACACGAATACTATCAGTGAGATGTATGAGAGGCAGGTCAATTCTCCTTGAACTACATAGCCAAAAAAATGATCCTCCTAGAACAGTTTATTCTGCCTAAAGCTCAACCAATCAACAGTTCAGTTTGTGAATTAATAGAACATGTATTGTAGTGTCAATTGCATTTCCATGAATACAGCAGAAGAAGCACTCAGTACAATCTTTTACACATGGAAAAAGACTCAAACACAGAAGCCAAAGCCAAGAACAAATACCTTCAACAAGCACCACACATTACTTAATGAGAATGCAGCAAGCTTCACTTTTATTAGAAAATTGAATATCTGAGCATATATATTCAATGCGGCAGGAGTCAAAATGATGCTGACGGGCCAATCCACACGATATCCTAATCCCAAAAAGTCAAAAGAATGGACTCCTGTGATAGTTGATAACCCAAGGTTAGTCAAGTTTCACAAAGTTACTTTACTGCATCCAGATGAAATAACAGAAAAGTTCACTGTTGATGAAATAGGAATGAGTTGCTTATAAGATACAACAAAAAGATACCAATTGCAGTTGACCGAGGCAATCTGTCATTTTCTTTACTATAAACGAATAACCTATCTTTATTGTTGTCTCCTTCACATGAAGACCTCTGAATCGACATCTCAAGAAGCTCTTGAACATCTGAAACGCTTTGACCTATGCCAGTAGAGAACGGCTTCTGCAGTCAAAATTAAAAAAAAAAAAAAAAAACCGAAGAAATTGAATAAAAGACAATCACAAAATTTCAGCAATAAAGAAAAACAATATTATCATTTAAATTCTCGGAAAGAAGTACATGTTGCCAAAGTGACATGATGAAAAGATCTGCCCAATCTGCTCTTTCCATGAAATGATAGCGCCGTAAAGAAAGCAAATGTTCATGCAAGTCAAAACCTTCTTCAAGCAGCTTGATTATTAATCTGCTTACATACCTGTATCTAAAGTCATTGAGGAAAGCAAAATCTACATGCAAACCAGAACAATCGAGAAAATATGGAACTTTACAGGCATTCACTTCCATGTACCAGGAAAAAATATTGTGTTCCCACAATTAAGATTGACAAGAGCTGTAATATGTTACTACAAAGTATAAATCAAAATGTGGCGAAAATATTCCAGACTACTGCCTCAAATTTCTTCAAACCGGTGATTCCAACTACTTTCTACAGGATCATGTCAAACATAATTTCTGGTTGCTTGGTGGATTCATTAATAAAATTTATCTAAAATACTAAATCAGGAGGGTGTCAGCATTAATGTCATTTATTGTTCCATCTTCCAGTGCGGCAAATTTGACCACACAGAGTTCCAACAAGGGATCAGGCATCTATTGTTTATTAAACAGATCGTTAATTTATATCACGCATCTGGGCAAATTTTAAGTTTCTTACAAAAAATATCAAATTCCAGGAAACTTAAAACATGAAACAACCGTACAAATTAAGATATACTCAACGGGTGAGAAAGAATGTGAATGGTGGAGCACTTTACCATGGAACGAAAACTCCAGATAGTTGGAAACTCAAAACAAAGAGAAATCAATATCCCCTAGCAAGCATAGAAAAAAGGATACTGGAGCAAGATTTCCTGCAATATGCATTTTTCAATGACCATCTCAAGTGGTATTTTGAAATTGGCAGACAAATGTTCTCCTTGGTCTCTGACACCAGTAGGGCCATTGTTTCCGCAACTGCCCAGCATAGTCTCCCAACTACTTCCACCCGAAACATTCGTCAAAACCGCATGATGATATTGGCCCTTTGAAACCAGAGGTGAGGATATGGATGACCCTTTCTTATTAGTAATGGCTAAGCTATCAAGACCATGCTCTTCTTCACCGTGGTGATGCTTCTTACTACCAATTGTTGAAGCACTAAAATTCCCGAAAAATGGTGGCTCAGAACCACATTGATGTCTAGAAATGGTGTCTAACTTCTCAAGACATACTTTAAAAGGGTCTTCTACTGAAGTGAAGTCAAAGCAAGGCAATGATTGTCCACCATATATGCTGTCCTTCACTCCAGACTTATTTTTCGAGGGAGTATGGGTCAGCACAGGATTCATGCTGAAAAAATTACGATGACTGATACTGTCTAAAGGCTGCAGCATGCATAGTATGGAAGAAGAATGAGTCCCAATGCCATTCTCTTCCGTGCATAAGGTTCTGTCAGTTAAACCAGTGCTGATGGCAACATTTCCTGTGAAAACTTCCGCAAATTCCGACCTTCTTTTGCCTAAACCTACAAAACAGCCTGGTGCATTTAATCTATCTTCCAGCGGATATCCTTGATGAATGACACTAGGATGCTCTAAAACGCCACTAACTGAAAAATCACCCTCAGGTGGAGAATATGTGATCTGATCTGGACATAAATTTGACCAATCACAGTCCCCAAACTCAACACGATATGATTTACTAATTGAAGAGACAACACCCAATGGCAGATCTGCTTCTTGAAAATCTCTTCCCAAATCAATCTTCTTATCATTAGGATCTTTGTTTTCCCGCAGTGAACTAGCAGTTAGAGTACTTGACAAGAATCTTAGAGCAGATAAATACATTTGTTCAGAATGAGATGCATTATTTGGCTGTTCAATCAGCTCCTCACTCTCAGACATCTCTTCCGAGCTATCTGAAGATAAGCAATCAAGTGACTCACATACCTCCTCATCGGAATTGTTGTGGCGATTAACTCTGCAAGAAGAAGTCGAAGCACAGTAAAGAAAATATAACATTTGAATGGAAAACGGATAGGAGAAATATCTAGATGCTGATGAACCAAAAAAGGAAGAGTGGATTCTAGAATTTACTTTTGCACCAAATGAGAAGGAGTGTGTTCTCAAAGTATAATTATAGACATTAGTCAGTAGTTAGTAGGTGGTCATAAATAAGGAAGTTGGTGTCTCTCATGCTCTATATACAGAGTCATCTTATGTACCATCTCATTAAATTATTGAGTAAAATTGTGGCTTTTGGGTATTTTCTCTCTTCCTCTCTCTTGACAATCCTAGAACATTTACACATGTTATGAGATAACCATGTAATAAATCATAAGTGGCAGAAATTCCAGAGACGAATAAGGTTCTCAACATACCATGCAATCTCAGATGGACACACACCCTTAAAACACAATCTCACATTGCTTGAGAGACCTTAAAATCAAAAGAAGCTTATTTGTTTCCATAAAGATTTGAGTTTTACTAAGCTGGAGCTCAAGTCAACAGGTAAAGCCTCTGTGAAGTTAAACTCCAATTGTCACTCTAGAAAATACAAAGCAAATTGTATACTAATTTCAACATACATGATTCAATAATTATTATGGTGGAATACTCCACTAATATTTATAAGCCAAAGCCTTCTCTTCAAGAAGTAATTTCAAGTTTACAAGTGAGAAGTTGGGCAACGAGGAAAGAACTGAAATTAACAGGCTTATATGTGTACTGGCCTTCCCTACCCCTGCTTCCAACGAAAGGCACAGAAGCACATGCATATGCCATGACACCCATAGAGAGATCACATGCGCACAGAGAGAGAGAGAGAGAGAGAGAGAGAGAGATTACAGAGCCAATCCCTCTTCGACTGGTATGGCAGGAGCTCCAGAGCTGTTGTTCAGCAACAGTGAAACCGCAGCATTTGAATTTGCCCAACTGCTTAAAGAGACAAAAGGTACAGTGTTGAATGCAGCAACCTGGAAAGACCAAGCCAACATGCTTAAGAAACATTGGGCTCGTTTCCAATGTCTTAAACTTTTAAAGAAATGGATATAACACCGCTACAATGAAACAAAGTTCCCAAACATGGATATCTATATCTACACCACGCAACAAGCAAAAGGATACTAGACAAGTTGCAAAGTTCAGGTCTCATAGTTCCTCTTTTCACTAAGTTAATATACAAGCATGAACATAGGTGTAACTTTGCTCGTACCTTAACTGAGCTATCCTTAGAAAACAGCAATTATAAGAAAAATGCTCAAATAGACCGTACATAAGTCAGTTACACAGCTTTACCTGCTTATAACTGACTTGTAACTTTGTCAAGAATTTCTCGAGTTTTTCATGCATCCCGATGTAATAACTGTTCCTCACATTCACAAGATCCTCTATGTTTTCTTTGTTGAAGGTCAGAGCAGATGCATGGGATGAATGGCTGCTCGAAAAATCTTTCCAATTGGGCAAAAATTCCTCAAAGGTGTAGCTTCCAGGAGAAACATAATTACATAATTCAAATAGTTTCATTACAACTTGAAGCTGCTGCCCAGCTCGAACAAGTGGAACCAATGATTTCCTTAAAAAATAAGGAACAGCAACTTTTTCTTGCACCTGTAGAGCACGGCTGTAAATCACTATCAAAAGCCAGAGCACACTAACCACAAAGGCATACAAATCAATGTTCAAATTTGAAGCCTTATAGATGCTGAGGGATTACCTGTATACAAGCCACATGTGTATTGCCAGCCTTACATGGTGGATGTAATGCAGGATCAGATACATAGTCCACAACAAACTCCTTGAAAGGGTCATTAATTTCTGCTTGGTAAATCCATGATCTGACAAACCCAAGGTACGGAGCACAAGAACGTACAAATAGAAACTTAAGTAACATATAATGAGCAGGATCCGCAACCTACAATAAAGAACTAATCTCTTAGATATGCTCACTCACAGAGGCAAAAGTACAATATCAAAGAGAGACTGAAAATTCAAAAAATCCTATATTTTGGAGAACAGTGGAGCATGTACTCCTCCGATATAATTTATTCCATATAATTGAATTGCCTGGTGATCGATAAACTAAGGGAAGTGAAGCAGCAAAAGAAAGTAAATGTAAGAAGATTGACAAAGCATCAGTAAGAGAACAGGTACTCCCAGCAAGGATGAGAGAGCTTACAGCCAATAGGGATCAGCTAATAGCAACTACATTCCTATTAGGAGATGATCATAAAATCATTTAATAATTTCAAAACTGGATAAAATGAAATGGACAACAGATACAGGTAAAAACAAGGATATAAGGTTCATGACTAAGGACAATGTGGCCAACGTTAGATTCTGTCACTATGAGCTAGAGAGAAATACAACAATATGTGCCACAACTGCATATTCAGGGGAATGGCAGGAATAATAGGGATTAAACATGTTTTCTTTTTGGCTACATCTTTCTATCTATATTGGGTTTCTGCTTTATTATGGACCCTCGCAGCGCTAAAAATGCTTATCCTTGCTTATTGAAGCAGATTGCTTGAGTCATTCAAAAGACCCTCAATATCTGTAGTATGAGAAGATGATGCAAGAGCACCACACATTGGCATGACCATACCTGCAACTGTTCATGCAAATAAGAAAGCAGTTCACCACCTCTGGGGAACTTGCAAAATTCTGCTGTTGTTTTAGTAAGTAGATCTTCAAGGGGCAATTCTGAGAAGTAAAGAGCAACATTGTGCAGCTTACATATATTTCCAAGAGCTTCTATTCTAGTCCTCAGTTCCTTTGTGTGACAATGCACCTCCAACAGTGAGATATCCGACAGCACCACATTTGTCAGACATCCAACTCCAGAAGATACATCAGCAGGAAACTGAGCATCCTCAGTTGACCGCCTCAAATGTATCGAGGCACATAAAGTGTCTAAAGAGCACGTGTATCCCTCTAAGATTTTTCCTAAGGCCACTGCGAATGCCTGATTTACAAGACTTCCCTGAAGATGCTCCTCCTTCTCAACGTCGATATGGCATTTATCTCGGCCCTCTGATTCTCCTTCAATTTCACCCCTAATTCTTGTCGGCCCAACATACGGTTGCAAATTCGCGAAATACTCCACAAACTCCCTGAGGAGGAAAACCAGACAGCCCGAATGACCGATCGATTTTAGAATCATCCCCAGCGAATGAGTGCTCGAAGTCCGGCTCCAGAGACTGGTAATCCGGTGGAAGGACCGGTCGGCTGGATCAGAACAAAAGGAAGCCGATAACTTCTCGATACTGACGACCGCCGATTGCACCCCTTGCAGCGCATTCATCGCCAGCCGCACCAAACTCGCCTCCTGTCGAAAAGCGTCTCAACAACACGTTCCGAAGAATGCACTTCAATTAAAAAAAAAAAAAAAAAAACAAGGCGAAAAGATCGGGACAGGTGAACTCACGGAGACGGTTTTGACATCGAAGAGGCTGCGGCGAGGGGAGACATCGCCGGCGCGAGAGTGAAGATTGCGCCCGCTCTGCGAAGGGATGGATTCCCAGGTCCTCGGAGGAAGCCACGGATCTTCTACTCTGAGCTTCTCGTACAGCGAGGCCAAGCTCGCGTCCACCGCCATGAGTTCGCCGCCGACTGCTATGCTCCGACGCCTGCGGATCGGATTTCTTCACTCAATCCACGTCCGGTTCGCCGGCGAGCACGCCGTGCGCATGCTTCCGACCGGCGAGAGCCGCTTACTTCTCCGAGTTCGTGTTCGGATTCGAATGAGGAATGCAAGAAGATCGAGGCCGATGGAGACGAAGGAATTGAGGAAGATGGAGGCAAAAGTTTTTTGAAAAGGAAGTGAGGTTTTTGATGGCGATGAAACTTCGCAGTTTTTTTTTAGAGCCGGGAAATAAGAAATTGAATTAGCAAAGGGAAATCCGGGTAAAAGGGAAAAAGTAAAAAGCAAAACGAAAGAAAGAGATTTTCATAATTCTGGAAAATCCAAAATTCCACGTGGCGTGTAAAATTGAGAGCTACGTTTATTTCCAAAGATGTCCTTAACAAAAAAATATAACAAATGTGAATAAAAAATATAGGAACATTCCATATTCGTCCAAAAAATTGGAGAAAATTGTGAAATTATCTTGTCGGAGATTTTTCACAATTTTCACTCCCATCTCCAATAATCATTCTATTATCAAATATACATATAAAATTTCCTCCCCTAAACATGAATTCTTTCAACGACTTATCAATTAATCATCTCATCCTCTAATCTTTAGAAATACAATTCCACATATCTTATATGTTTATGTGTTGACCAATCAACGTGGTTCTCCATCTTCTTCTTTTCATTAAAAAAAAAAAAAAAAAACTCGATTTTCGAAGGCCCATTTTCATTGCCCCTCCTTGTATTTTCTGAACCTAAATAGCCCCCATCAACAAACGATGTTCCATCACTTTTAATCATCTCATCCTCTAATCTTTAGAAATATAATTCCACATATCTGATATGTTTATGTGTTGACCCATCAACGCGGTTCTCCATTTTCTTCTTCTCATAAAAAAAAAAAAAAAGGAAGAAGAATAAAATATTTTTTCTCTATTTTTGAAGGCCCACTTTCATTCGCCCCTCCTTGTATTTTCCAGACCTAAATAGCCCCCATCGATATTTATATTCTCTTCTAGGGAAACTTGGTGAGCAAGTATGAAGTTTCGTCATATAACTATGTCAAGCAAAACAGTAATGGTCAAGATTTGAAATACTTGGGTCCCAAGATAGGAAATATATATTTGTGGAAACTTAGTACAGAATCTGTGAAACCTAATTGCTAATATAAAAGCATATTCAAGCTTCAGAAAGTTGGATGACTTAGCGATGTGCGTTAATCCCCCGGTCTTTTCTTCTACGCTTTAAAGTCATGGAATGGTGCAGCCATTGTTCAAGCTATGTCGACCCAAATTATACCGTCACCAAAAGCATGAAGCATGTACTTCGGTGAGTCTAATCTTCACGTTCATATCTTTTATGTATGGAGTGTAATAGTTTTTCTGATGTGGACTAAATTAATTGATGTAATTTACTGTTTTTACGGTTACCGTAAAACAGGGTTAGTCTAAGGTGAGATAGAAGGTTTCTTAATTAGTTTAATATGGGCGCCTCATTGAGCTAGTAATACGGAAGGCAATAGAGGAGAATGGCTTGATGTGTGGATTCCCTCATTGAGCTAGTGATACGGAGGGCGAGGAGAATGACTTGATGTGTGGATTCCCTTTATACGTGGGTAATCCCTTTCTCTGCTTCCGCTCTATATTCGATGGATCCAGTTAATCTTTTTACTTAATTATGCATGTTTTTATTCTGATTATGGAAATGGAAATCTTGGGTTGCGCAATTTGCGTCTAACATGGAGATCTTCACACCTTATGATCCTCCACTCGAAATCGCGATTGTATGTTTTCATGGCTACATTGATAGAGACATCCGATATCTAATGATTAGAAGCTTGATCAGCCATTATCGACCTGTAGTTTTCTCTTTATCTTCGATCGATACATCATTCAAGCAGACCTTGTGTCTTGTTTTTCTTGCTAAGGTAGTTGCATCACCGTTTCAGGGAGTGTCCGTACTGTGGAAAGATTCTACCTGATCGCGAGATTGAAGTTCCCAACATAAACAAGAAGAGATCCAGAACGATCCGGGATAAAAACAAGCGAACTCGCAAGCCAAACCTTCGCCAGATTGATGCTGACAGGGGATCCTAGCCCCAGAGGAAGGGGAAAATAAGAAAAATCCGTTCTTGATCCCATCGAGCGATGAGATTTTTGTGAATATGTTGATTTTAACAAAAATCCCGGTCTTCGAGTACTCATTCTTTCATTGTCAAAACTTGGCACTTTTTAAGTGAATAAAGACTCTCTTATTGATGTAATTTAAAAAAAAAAAAATGATTCAGGTAGTATTTTTCTTTTTCTTTTAGAGTAAATTTTTTAGGGTAGCCAACCAGTTGAACGGACAATATTTTTTGTTACTAGTATGTACGACTTGTTATTATTGCAGTATATTTGTATTTTGATGATAAATTTTTTTTTCATTGAGGATTCCATAAAAATTCTAATGCATTTAGAATTGACAAAAAAAAATTGTGTTTGCAATTGGGTTGTCTTATAATGTCATTACAATTGTCATAATTTATTGCCAATAAATAATTATACTATGTAATCAAGACAAAGACAGTATTATATGTAATAATGTTTTAGGGAGCATTATGTTTAGAATTTTTTATGTACTTAACTTTGTTATATTTTTAACGTCATTCAATGATGGCATCAAAAGTAATTAAAAATTGGACTATTAGATTCATTTTTAAAATGAAGAAAAGAAGTTAAAGTATGCAAACTACAATCTAATGACGCATATTAAAATTATAATTAAACAAATTACATAATAAAACTAGTAGATGATTCTTTGTACTTTTACTTGTGCTTGGGTTATACTTTAAATAATAGCTTTTTAGTATAAAAGGGAATATACAGCTCAGTAATATAATAATTAGTTAGTTATATACTAAATAAACTTTTTTTTTTGGAAACGAGGGACACCAATTTTGTTTCAAATGGAGAATGAAAAGGAAAAAAATAATAATCTTAATTCAAGAGTGGGCCCCACATTTAACCATAATAAGGAGCATAGGTAGTAAAATTGAAACAACAGAAAAAGAAGAAAAAAAGGAAAGAAATCAACTTAAGTCCACAATGAGACCCACAAGAAATGATGTAATCAATTTAATGTGATAGGAGATATCATGAGCCAATAAAAGGTGAAAATTGTGAGGGCCATACATATTGTGGAAACTTAGAGCAAAATCTGTGAATACCTAATCGGTAATATGAAAATATATTCAAGCTTTAAATGGATACACGACTTATATATGTTAATCTTGTCTTTGTTCTACACTTCGATGTCATGGAATGGTGCAGCCATTGCTTGTGCTACGTTGACCCGAATCATATTGTAACCAAGAGCATGAAGCATATCCTCCAGTGAGTCTAATCTTCACATTCATATTATTCATATTTTTTAAGTGCAGGGATCTCCACATCTTTTAATCCTTCACTCAAAATCGCAATTTTTTTGTTTTTCCGTCGACGTCGATGGAGACATCAACTCCGATATCTAATGATGGCTAGAAGCCCGATCGACCATTATCAGCCTGCCATTTTCTCTCCATCTTCAATCGATGCATCACTCAAAACAGAACCTTTGACTTGTTTTTCTCGCTAAGGCAGTTGCATTATCGTTGCAGGGAGTGCTCGCGCTGTGGAAAGATTCTACCCGATTGCGAGATTGAAGTTCCCGACATGAGCAAGAGGAGATCCAGAACGCTGGGGAAGAAAAACAGGCGAACTCGCAAGTCAAAGCTCCGCGAGATTGATACTGACGAAGAAGCTAGAGCCCCGAAGGAAGGGGAAAGTACCGAAATCCATTCTTGATCCCATCGAGCGATGAGATCCTCATGAATACGTAGGTTCGACAAAACTTCGGCCTTCAAGTGCTCGTTCTTTCGCAGTAAAAACCTCGCGTCGAATCCGAAATGTAGTTATATTCCAATCATCGTCTTCTTGCACGCAGAAGTAAAAGCAATCTCATTATTCCAATTCCGAATATCAAGTGATACAAAGTGCAAAAACAAATTTAGCAGGAAAGGTATAACAAGGAGCCTGAATGGGACTGTTTTTACATGTATCGGTATTCTATCATCGGCATTCGTCTCAAATTTCCTTGAGCGTTCGCATGAGACCAGGGAAAAGCCACAAGTCATCCAAACATATTCCCATATTAAGAGAGAGAGAGAGAGAGAGAGAATATAAGGGGTAAGGAGGATGGGAAAATTACCACCAAAAAAAAAAGGGGCATAAAACTCATTTTTTCACCAGTGAACGTGCATCCGTATCTTTGCAAATACCATTTACATACCTCTAATCATAACCCCATAATAAAAAGATTATATCTCCCCTCATTTTAGCACTTAGGATTTTCGGTTATTTGGTTTTCACTTGATTTCAAGTGTTCTGCACAGATGCTAGAATTTAGGAATGAACATTCTATTAAAATAAAAATGACGTTTTTGTAAATATAGAGGCACCGGATCATTGATACGAAGGTGCAATGCGATCTCTAAAAGTAAAGTTCGGTTATGGATAATGGTATTTTCAAAACTAGAGGCATGTAAGTGGTCATAGACAATTATTTTCTACAGAAACAAAAAGAAAGGAAGGGAATCCTGGTAGTCAACTTCGCTAAAGAGCTATATATGACGTTTGCCATCGAAGACAATTTACAAGGGTGAAAAAGAGTGGCTAATGCGACCAAGGTTCCTGGGTAACAGATCCAAATAGATAGATATTCACAGGTCTTTACACCAGGAAAATGCATTCCACCATTCGGAAGAGAACACAGATGGCCAACGTGACAGAGCTCCCAAGTGACGAAGGGGACCTCTCCAAGCCTCCGAGACTGACGAGTTGGTCAGTTCATCTGTTCACTATAGTTTCCCTGACAGGTTGTGGTTCCAAGCTTGAAGAACCAAATGGTGTGGCAGCCGACTTTTCCATTGTACACCAAAATTGCTCCTATGCAGAATAAGAAGCTCTGAATTCGAGTAGTAGAAATGTTGCATGAGCAGCTGACGGTTTTCCCAGCTCAACATAATCTCCAGATGTGAACTGTAGCTGCCACGATTGTTTGTTTATATTGCCTGCATGAAAGTGCATAGTCGCATCGAGTTAATTTTCTGTGTCTGCGCATGCAGATCTAAGACAATGTGGGAGTTTGAGACTTGTAAAACATTGGCATCTCGAACATGGCCCAAAAGTATAAGCCATGATGACCTACGCGATCCTCGTGCTTAAAGTCTTTTTCAAGTTTTTTCCTTAATGTCCACAGCGTCCTTGAAATTAGCACAAGTAATACTTACCCAGGTCAACTGCGCATAAGAAGCCCATGAAGCGAACCCGCAACCCCACGCTTTCTTCCCTGCAAAATTAGAAAATGGTCAGTTCTCAGCCATCTCCCTCATTCATCTTCAGCATAAACAGATCACCTTATCAGTATTAAATAGGTCTTCTGCCATGGCTTCCATTTGTTTCCTCTTCTTTTCTTCCCTGACTGATTCCTCCAGTTGCTCATTTCTGTAGTCTGATTCCCTACACAAAGTATTAATCATGTGAAGATTAATCTAACCAAAGCCTTAACAAGGGAAGAGGCTAAAACGAATTAAGGACAACAAACTTACTTGTAAGGAAATTTTGAAAATGGAACAAGATTGGTGAAGCTATTCCCTGATGGAGTATTTTTCTAGAATTGAATTGCAACACAAAATTAGGCACGTGTGTACCCAAAATTCAGCCAATCGAATCTGCCACAAAATGCCATTATATATGCCTAACTGGCAACTTCCTGCGGGAAGGAAAAAAATACTACCAGCAACTACAGATATTGTCCTTTTCATAAGGAGAGAAGGCCAACAAACTTTTATTCCTTCAGATTGTAATTAAGATCACTAACAAATAGAACACAATGGACATAAATGGCAAGAAATACATACACAACTTAGGATCTCTGCTTTCTCGGACTGGAAACCATACCTAACTTGAAAATTAAGTAGCGGAGGCATAAACGAATCAGAGAACCAATACCTTTTTAAAGCGTTTAAAGTTGACTCCAGAGCTATCTGCAGAGCTCAGTGCAGATAAAGTAGGGCGCCTCGCTATTAAATTCTGGCTGTAGATAATATCTGAAGATCCTTCAGCGGACTCATCGGTTCTGTCACTTTTGATCAAAATGTCATTGCAGATGTGCTTATTGCTCATAGCATAGTAATTTTCTGATTGAACTACAACAAAATCTGTGGAAGCTTTTTTTGAATCTTCAGTCATGGTTAGCTTTTCTAGATGAACAGGGGAAGTTGCACGCTTTGATGTGGCAGTTCTGTCACTTCTAACCACAATGTTATCGCAGCTGTACTTGTTGCTCACAGCAAGGTCATTTTCTGAGTCAGCTACAACACCATTTCGGGAAGCTTTTCCTGAATGGTTAGGCACAGTGGGTTTTTCTAGATGAACAGGAGAAGCTGCATGCATCGATGTCGCAGTTTCATCTTCTGCCTCTGAGTCAGCTACCACTGTCTCATCCGTAGAGCAGGAAGACGAAACGATTACTGGAAAAAAGGACGCAATTGATTATTAATGCATACTCTGACTAAAAATTGGCAAAGAATCTCACACTAAAGAAAAGTGTTGACTAGTTCTTCCATGTAGCAGCATACAAACTCTCCTCAGACATAATGTTGCTGCAGGACCAAGCGCAATTGCATGGATACAAATATAGCTGTCAGTCTCCTATCTCAAATCTCACACAACAGGGTCATAGTACATGGAAACAAAGTCCTGTACCTCTTAATATTGTTCGGATGAAACGTTAACTAGTAGGCACAGCAAACAGCAGAATGGACTTAACTATCGCAATTGCAAAGTACTGTGGAAAGCATAAAATTGAATGCACCAACATATTGAGTTTGGCAGAAGATCTTTTATCATCCGAAGATCTTTTATCATCCAAGTAGCTTATCAACAAAAAAGTAGAAAAACTTCCCCACAATTATAGATATTTCATATTTATCTTTTCTTCACCACCTTCAAAGAGGAAGAAGATTGGATTCTTTTCAAGTTGAAAGCTCTCCAAAATTTGCAAATGGCCTTTCCAAGCAGGAGTAAAACTTTATCCACTAGATGGCATAGAAAATGTCTTAACTTCTTTCGCATGGAACAGATGGTTCCTCCTAAGTTTCTAGCCATATCTCAGATTTACTCTTTTAGGTTATCGTTGACCCATCTTATCAGGAATCTTTTCAACTGCTTGGGATGGCTTGACATAGTAGTTCAGACAGCCAAGGAAACCCTGGATTTTATAGGAAACATCAATTTGATACTTTCTAGCAGTTTGCTCAACTCTGAAGATCAACAAGCAGATTCAACCAAAGGATACAGACAGAATTTAAAAATCTGTTCAATCGCTTTCTCTTTATTCTCAGCTCTCATCAAGAGCCCAGTAGCTCACAAGATTCAGGCTGCTGAAATCTATGTTATTAAAATCACACAATTGGTATTTATAGCCATTGGCAACATTAAATTTGGCCCACCAGCCTCCTTCTTATGTTTAGGCTTACACCAAAATTTTCCAGGAAAAGAATATACACCGAAGAAATGCTTGCTGGTAAGGGTCTCGACTGATGTGAATAAATTATGCAAACATATATAAAATATAGAAGAAAAAGTAGTTTGAGTGTGTAATAGTGCATCTGAATTGACATCATATGGTCATATTACTATTCAAGGACCTTACCAGATGGAGATATAAGTGAGGAAGTGTCCAGATGCGCAGACAAAACAGCGCATACCAAATCCAGTTCATTAACTCGAAACAATAAACTGACTTTGCTGGAGCGACTATCAACAGTTCTTCTAGGCATGACATACACAACTCGATTATTCTCAAACTCCGATGCCTATAGTAAAAGCAAATGGTGTGCATGATACATGTCAGCAGGAACTCATGCATGTATAATACAAAAAACAGCAAGTACAACAATCACAGAACGAACAATATCTTATTCCTGCCCCAACTGAAGCTGAACTCCCTTAATTGCATATCATTAGCTTTTGCAGCAAGGAATTAATAATATATTGCTTTGTAGGCTTTGATACCATTTAACTATGACTTCCCCTAATTTGATCCAAAGATTCCATGCAAAGCAAAGTTTAAAAAGTCAAAAATGCAACAATAAGAAGCTTTCAAACTTGCATACATATTATGTTGCCGATTTTTTTTATGATCTCAAATATGTAATCTTGCAGCCTTAAATATCTTTAGTGCAAAACACAAATAACAAAATTTCCACATCAAAAAATATTTTCTGCTAATTAATTTAGCGCAAACTCTGGCAGGATGTCCTAGCTCCGTCCTTACTGAGTTGATGATTAAATGCTTTGTAGATCTTTTAAAGGAAAAGTTAACTGCAGTTACAGAAGCTATATATTCACAGAAAGCTTGAACTTCCAAAAGTAATCACTACTATGAGATGAATTTGTTTGTAAAAGACTGGACAAGTTCCATTCAACTTAATAATACCGTGACTAAGATAATGACAGCATTTGAAGTGTAATGATTGCACAAACAGAATGAATAGCATATGAGATGGAATGCCACCAATGTAGTTCATTCACTAACCTCAAGCAGATGATTAGAAGCTTTTGGTTTACAAACAAGGTGACATTACCTACTGAATGAAATACATACTTGGCTATTAAAATGAAATTCATTGGCCGAGAGGATCTTTGCACCACCTACGCCCAACAGCATCTGCAGTCTATCTCCAAATTTATACTGCATGTCAAGAAATAAAAGATAATTTCAACATCGCATTAAGATCAGATAAGGTTCTCAATAGATACATCTGGTAAAGCTGTCGTTTGCATCCCTTAACACATTCATGGTCCTGCTTTTTACTAGTCTGAGTTGGCAAATGCCTAGATATGTCAACCAGATACAAAAGCGTTAACTAACCATATGAACTCCAACCATAATTCTAGACCCATTTGTATAAACAGGAAACACAAGAGAGATAACTCCTCTTTCCAGGTTAAAACAATTAATGGACATTAGATAATCCAATTGCTAGAATATTCAAACGGTGCATTTTCAAATGGAATGGCATCAATAGATGAAATAGCGGCTCAAACATCTCAGCTTACAAATTGCATAATATAAGACTTGCCTTCTCGCCTATCATATTAAAAGCAGAACAATCACAATAGACAAAGAAGCTGAAACATTAATTTAAAGTCAATTTCATGTTGTATTCCTAGGTCAAAGTTGCCTCCTCTATTTCAAGCCTTGGAATTTATCAATGCCTATAAGCATGAGTTGACGGAACTATGTGAGCATTTATACGCACGGATGGAACTCGACTGTCTTGACAGTTGATGCAACTATATAATGATGATAATTAATCTTAACTGCAGTAAATTTATTTATTTCTTTCATATATTGAAAAAGCATAAAATTATACAACTATGTCAAATTCTAAAGCAAAATTAAAAAACAAGACACGTAGGTGAAACATAATGAGAGATATATAGGTAAAACTTAACGAATATAATTTTTTATGGGGCCAAAGGTAAAAAACACATGCAACCAACCTTTTCTTTTCGTAAAAATACACAAACTCCTTAAAGAAATTAAAAACCAGTGGTGGCAAGTGCCCCACTGATAACGTTAGGTGCCATCCCTCTTTCTAAGTCCAAACCACAAATGAAATTATGCACCATATATTGCAATGGAGCAATAGCAAGTAACAGTTGAACAGACAAATAAATTGTGATCAAGATAGTGGAGTACCATCTGCAATGGTTCCAATAAGAAAGTATATCCCCCCAAACAAGTATCGCGAGTTTTAGGTTCAGCAATTTTGACTGATACTCCTTCAGCTACTATTGTTGGAAGGTGGCTGATCGGAAATGAATATTGCAGTTATTCAAATGAGATGCATATATATAGTATTTTGTTTAGAAAAACCAGGTGCAATCAAGCTAGAATGGAATAAACTTACGAAGTGTAGCTAGGTATCTCATTCAAGATATTTTTTCCTGCAAGATACTAGAATAAAGCATCAATCAGATACTTGTGGAAACAATTTTCACTGGCAATGTATCTAAGACATGTCGAACATTGATAAAGATTATCCAGCCCATTATCTATCCTATGGCATTGGCACTTGTATGAATAAATGCAGACCAGTTTTCAAATCTGGATTACATTTGACTGTCAATGTCTCAACAAAAGATTTTGCATTATTCAAATACAGTGATGCTACATGCCAAAAGCTAGAAAATGCACTTAAGCAAGAAAGGTCGGAAAAAGATTAAAGCCTTCGTTTTCCCAAAGAAAAGCGTATGTAATTAATGACTACAGTCATATTTCACAGGACTGTGGGACTGGAAAATAAAAAAAGAGAAGAAGAAGAAGAAGAAGAAGAAGAAGAAGAAGAAGAAGAAGAAAAGCAGTTCTGGGTCAGGATGAAAAGTGATATCTGAAAGCCCTCAGCACTCAGTGACATGATATATGTGCTTCTATAATCCTGACGGGGTGAAGCCCCATTTCCCTCCGAAACACATATTACATCACTCTAGGAAACTCGACCAGTTCCCTAACAGCCATGCGAATGACCTTAAAAATCAAGCCAGAAAGCACATAAAGAAAGGAGATGGACAGAAGAAAATTTAATAATAATTAACAGAACAAAAACTGATTTTCAAAAAAGAGAAGTTCCCTTAGAAAGGGGGAATCTGCTCCACCAATCCCACAGAACACTATTGTACCTTAAATCAACACCTAAACCTTCTACCTTTCAAGACACTAGCCACCAAACAGCTAGCTACGTAAACCAAAGAACTAGAGTTAAATTTATCTTACCAATAATGGACAATGATAGCATGAGAAATATGTGAATGCATACATGAGACTGATCAAAATTAGTAAAACTATTTAGAAGACCTTATCTGAATGCCAAGTAGGCTTGTCAAATTAAATTTATAAAGAAAAAGGAAAATCATTAATTATAATGTCTAACTAGACTGCCAAGTGACAAGCAGAAAGAAGTCCTGGGAGATGTTCAATATAACTTTACCTCAAGCCAGCTACTAAGCACAACATGTTTCTTGGCCACAACTGCATCAAGCAGGCTTTCCTCAAATTGCATGCTTTGATCAACAAGGACATGTGTGCAATCTCTACAATTCTCAGTTACCAGACCACCTACTTGAGAAAATAGTTAACCATGAGGCCATAAATCTATATGAAATACCATGGTAACCAATTAAACATCTCAGTGCAGCCAAAAACCCTCCTATTTTAAATTAATGTGGTAGAAGGCAAAAAACCATCTATATAAGCAATCTCTAAAGTCCAAACCATATGCAGAATGAAAGAGGTCTCATTCTTATTGACATGATTGAATCTAAATAAAGAGAAGTGCAGGCGGTAAATGATCTATGAGGCAGAGGCACCTAAGAGACCTGTACATGATTATAAACTAAAAAGGGCCACTTTCTCACTTAATAATCTGAACATATGGAAAGTGAAACCACAGAATAAGAAGGCAGTGAGACTCTCAAATCTTCAAAATTCAAAACAAAATTTTTATAAGTTCCCAGGTTATGAATTCTCCAGTCAGCTAGGTACTTCAGTAATGACAGGAGCTTCAAGGCTATTTGTTCAGTCCAGATATGCACCAATAGAAACACAGCATACTAACAGCAAGGGACCATCCAAGAATGCTGGATTCACCACTATTTCTCAAGTCGATAATATGACGCTATCCCAAGTACAAACACACGCAAGAAAATTATAACAGAAAAGAAGAGATAGAAAGACCTAGCATTTTGACTTCTGCAAGTTACCAAGTTGACCAAATGACGTCTCATTATTCACGACTTGATTGCTGCATTACATTCCCTTGCAGCTAAAATTATGCATGAGTTGTGCCCCCAAACAAAAGCAATGACTGCAATTCTAAATGCACAGTGGATACTTGTTATCACACCTCAACCTTTTGCCACTTCAAGAGAAGTTAATAAAAGCATCCAAAAGAAATTATAACATTCATTTATTCGGAAAGCAAATCAATATGATGCACAAGCCCACATCATGAAGCAAGCCAACTAGCTTATGGGATTCAATAAGAAAAAAGAAAACTGACCAATTGATGATACTTTATCTTCAAGACTACGAAATGACGAGGGAGAGTCCGTGCAGACAACATAAAATACAAGCGGGACAAAACAAAACCTGCCAGATTTCAAAAGACATAATCAGGTAAATGTTGATGAAGAAATCATCACTTTCAATGCCAACACCAATCTTGATCTTTCAAGCACTAATCCTTAATATTATTGTAAAAGATTATGCAAAAGTGAAGACTACTCATTAGAAATGTTAACGGATCAAATTTTCTTACAGGCAAACAAGAATGAAGTTACCTGTAGGTTGCATTACCAGTTCCAAAAGAAACCATATCGCCATCTTTTAAAGTGGCTTCCTTGTTAGGGAACTCATGAACCTTTTCTTGGGATCCAAGATTTTTGTTGACAAATGTACCATATTTCGAGCAATCTCTTATCAGGACCTTGGCAGAAGAGGTGGAAGACTCGATTGCCAAGGGACTCGCGTTAGTCATTGCGGCAACAGCTATCTCTGCATGAATCCTCGAAACTCCTTTGTCTTTGTTGATAATTATGTCGCAACCTGTAATTACAGCAACGGGCAAAAATCGCGACCCCATAACTCAGAGACAGCCAACAGACATATTCAGAGCTACGGCCCATTCGAAGATAGCATTTTTAGCGCCGACGTTCAGACGGCAATGCTTATATATATGTATGTGATCGCAAATGTTACGCAGCTTAGCTGAATGTAAGTTCGTGTTTCTCAACAAACCGAACGGTACCCCTCGAGAAACCGGCACGGGTATGCAGATCGCACGCGACATCGATCGAAACCAAACCAACATACCGGGATGCGTTTTCAAGAATTAGATGCACAGCACATACCTTTCCGGCCCACTTTATAAGTCCCCTTGCTGAAGATATAGTACTTCTCTTCACCTGCCACGCGATCAGACACACACACACACACACAGAGCGCACGTCAGAAACAATTCGGCCGTCAAAATGCAAACCAAAGCTCGAAAACACATCGCTAATAGCGAGGGCGACTGTCTACTTTAACAGAGAGTGACTCGTCTCCGAGGTTCGCGCGCCGCGAGAGCCTCCATGCACGAACTGGAGACGTCTTACCTGAGAGCGAATCCGCCGGGAAAAGTCCCCACACCATTTTTCCTCTTCCCTTCGATCGACGAGCCTTATGGGGAAGCTATGCTTTCGAAACAGGTAGGCGAAGGCTTCGGCGAAAAAGGGGCGGAATCGGAGGGTCCGGGGCAGATTCGGGTCGGGTCGGGTCCGGCGACCCGGCTGAGGACGCACCGAGCGCAAGAGGTTAGGAAGTGGCCACCGTCACGGCGTACGATAAACGGCGGGATGAACGGACTCGCCGCTCGCCGTCGCTGTCAGCTCCACTCTCGAGCTGTTTTTAAGGCCGGTTTGTTCTTAGTACTTACTCGTGTTTAATTCTATTCTTTATTAAAAACAAAAAAACAAAAATACGTTTGACAAATTTTTCGTTTCCGGAAACAAAAATAAGAATAAAAAAACAAAAAAGTTGTTTCTTTTTTTTAGGCGTCCTCTCTCTCTGTCGTGAGTCCCGCTCTCTGTCTCACTTCTTTGCTCAGGTCTTTCTCTCCGGCGCCTCTCAACTGCAATCGTCTCTGCCATTCTCTCCGTCATCCGGCGACTCCCGACTCATTCCCTCCGGCGCCGACAAGTGCTGCTCCTTCACCGACTCAAGCTTGTCGTTCGAGGTAAGTTATACCCATCTTGCTGACTTGCACAGTATGGGAGGGATGCCTTTGGCGAGGGCTTGGTCGAGTGAGTGCAGCCGTCGCCGATCTAGGTGAGTACTCGCTCGAGCGAGCGCGGCGAGGCGAGCTACCTCTGCTCGAGCCCCGACCCAGCGCTGCTCGCTCGAGCGAGTGTGGCGAGGCAACGATTCGCTTCGGCGAGGGCAACCCTCGTCATTCGCTGCACTCGCTCGAGCAACCCGTTGGTGAAACGTTGAAACAGCAAGTTGACTCCGTGAGATAGTTTGTCTCTGCCCCAGTGCCTTCAGTTAAATGCTTTTAGTTAGATAATTTGGCTTGCAACCCAAAAACTAAAGAAGACTCGCGTCACTCCATCAGGCGTCGGTGAACTGGAGTTTTGCTAATCTTCTGGTTTTATTGCAAATGATAGTTCAGGGGGAACAAAAGATCAGAAAGTCCCTTCTTCTCTCTCTGTTTTGTTTGTCAAATAAATTTATGCAGTGTAGTCTGAAGATTAGTCTAGATCTATTTTGGAATGAACATTAACTTTGTAGGCAATGCAAAGTAGATCCGCGAGGGCCGAGCTCGCCGATCTGGGTGACGGCTTGCTTGAGCCCTCACGCTCGAGCCCGAGCCAGCGCTGCTCGCTCGAGCCCTCATGCTCAATTTCCTGCATTAACAAATACACATGCCCTTAATTGGTGATTGATTGCCAAATGCACAAAGTTGATCTTAGGTAATTGGTTTTTATGCTATCCAGATCAGTAGACCTAACCGTTCCTCTGAGAAATGTCGACATGTTAACATCAATGAGGTTCACACTTAGTTTTCTCTTTTGTTGGTTTGCTGGTGTGAGAGCATGATCATTAGTTTTCTTACTTGTTTTGTTGACTAGGCCCAAGTCGTAGTATGACATGTTGGGTTGAGCTTGTGCATGTCCAAGGTTGGCCTTAGACCAGTGAAAACTTATTGAAAATGAGAGTTTATCAAGACTGCACACCACTTGACTAACCCTTCCCAATCTCCAGCTAAGCTTAACTATAAGGGCTAGGGGGCTTAGGGCTATGGCTGTCACGAATTCAATTTTTTTCTATTTGTGTAGTTCAGCTCGGTTTGGTTTTTGCTTACTTCTTGTCATTGCGATCGTTTTTCATTCTCACTCGACCAGTTTCTACTTGTTCACTTGATCTATTCATTTTGCTAATTGCGCAGATCCATTGACGTTGGTGCTTTCAAAATTTTGCTCATCTCCAAAATCTGGTAGGTTTCTCATAGTGTTCTTTGTTTCATTTTGGGTATTCTATTTCATTGATCATCGATAGTCATAGTACTGTGTAGCCCCTGTAGCTCAAAATGCAATCTTTGTTATGTTATGTACAAGTTAGTTTAAGAATTGTCAATGCTTTGCCATTAGAGTCTTCTTTGTTTGCATCTCTTGAGAATGGTTGTGTGTATTGCGTGTAATTCCTACATTATTATGTTATTGCTTTAATTCATAACTCATATAATGCTCAACCGGTCAAGGTCAAATGGCATCTGAGAAACAAACATTCAGTGCAAAGTGGACCGAGTCTTTAACCAACCTGTTTGTAAGTTTGTTGATAGAGGAGATCAAAAAGGGGAATCACACCTCTTCTATTTGATGAGAGTCTTTATATCTGACAATGCTGCAACTCCAGTTTATGACAAACACAAGTTGGATAGGACTCCAAATATTAAAAGGAGAAGAAAAAGTAACTCATTTGGCATGGCTAACGCAAAGCCATACAAGATCTAATAAAAGCTTGGTTCTGCGACCTTAGAGGTCAAGCCACCATTTGTAAACCCTTTCTTGGTATTTGCTGTGATTGATGTCCTAATTAGTATGCATGAGTTAGAGCAAGATCTTTACAACAAGGTAGTGGAACAAGCATGCACTAGTACCACATGGAAGGAGGCTTTCATCAAATCCCCACCTAAAAGGAGATATGGACTTCTTCGATGTCTTTAGTAGATGTTGGGAAATGTACTGTGGATTGCGTGGGGTTTTATTTGATTGTATGACTTATATTATCAATTAATACTTAGTTTTTAAAGATATTGGTATTGAGATTGTTGTGCTTATGTATAGCATGTGTACGATGGATTGTTTGGAATTTTTATATTGGGTTTGCTTTCAATCTACAACTTATGTTATTGATTTTTATTTGATATTTTTTCAAAATCCATATTGATATTCTTATATTTGTGTGATGGTATAGGTACCATGGAAGGGGGATCATCAAATAGTGTGTCTGTTGAACAATTCTTGGATGATAATGATCTTGAACCAGTTGAACAATCCTTGGATGATGATGATCTTGACATATTGATAGCATGGTTGTGCATTGTTATGGTGGACATGTCCATGCATACGAAAGAACCTATTAGAGACAGTAAACTATCAGGATCCGAATGGATAAAAGAGATTGTTTATGGACATTCAGATAGAATATATGAAGCCTTCAGGATGGAGAGACATGTTTTTCTGAACCTATGTGATTTAATGAGGACAAGAGGTTGGTTGAAAGATAATCAGTATATTAGAATAGATGAACAAGTTGGAATCTTTTTATCTTTGGTTAGTCACAATAACTCCAATAGAGATTTATGCGAGAGATTCCAACGTTCGGGAAAAACGATCAGCAAGTATTTCAATATAGTATTGAAAGCAATTCTCAAACTCTCCAAAGAGATTATCAAACCACCGTCCTTTGATGTCGTCCCACAGGAAATTCTTATGGATCCTAGTCATAAACGTTACTTCAAGGTATGATTTTCTTATTAATTTTGCACCATCAAATACATGTGATTGATAATCTTGTATAACATAACATTGGTAATAAATTCACAGGACTGCATAGGTGCTATGGATGGCACCCATATAAATGCTATCGTCCCTGAGTTTCAGCAGATCCGATTTAAAAACAGGAAAGGGATTACCACCCAGAATGTGCTATGTGTTTGTTCGTTTGATATGAAATTTACTTTTGTGTATGCTGGGTGGGAAGGATCTGCCAACGACTGTCGAGTGCTTTCAGCAGCACTCGAGACTCCTCAATTGCAATTTCCTCGACCACCAATCGGTATGTACTTTATCTATAAAGAAAAACTTTCTTTATGTTTATATAATGATTGCATATCATAACAAACTTATATATACCATGTTATAGGGAAATACTATGTGGTAGATTCTGGTTATACAGCACTTCCAGGATTTTTAACTCCCTTTAAAGATGAACGGTATCATCTGAACGATTATAAAGGGAATGGAAGACAGCCAAGAACAGCAAAAGAATTGTTCAACTTCAAGCACTCTTCACTAAGAAATGTCATTGAGAGGTCATTTGGGGCATTAAAGAACCGCTTCACTATTTTGAGACATATGCCTTCATTTACAATTCGAAAGCAAGCACTTATTGTAATTGCATGTTGTGCTCTCCATAATTATATTCGTGACCAAGACAGGATGGACAAAAACTTCTCCTTATATGAAGATCCAGAGTACCCATTTGGATCTAGAGAGATGGAGGTTGCAGATGATACATTGCAGGAGCAGACGATTGGGATAAACATGCTTAGGAGAAATATTGCAAATAAAATGGCAAGAGATTACAATATGCCTGAAATTTCATAACTTTGTGTTTCTGAATTTTGTAATATTGTTTTTAAGTACTAACTTATCAAAGTCAATATGATGAAGTTGTTGAACAATGGACTACATTACTTTATTATTATGATGTCATGTATGAAGGATCCATGTAGAGATCTATAAAATACTCTTCTTCTTGCTAGCTCTTGTTGTGTGAACTCTACTTATAATATTATACTTACTTATAACTCTAATAAATTGTTCTCAGGAACATAATGGTTACCAAACACGTCGTAAGTGTCGTTGCTGAATCACTTGAAATTTATGAAGAATTTCGGACCGCATCTTGAATTTTAAAAATATTACAAGGGAGGCCTCCTAGTTAATCAACTAATTTCAATCTCATCCCTCCATCCTGTGTCTATCATGGCCTATGATTCAAGATGATCTATAATCCCCGGAAACATAAGCAAACAAGCAGACTGGTGCTATCTAATAGTAGAATTTCAAAAATTGATTCTACTACAAATAATTAAATTGCGCCAACCAAACTATAAGGTAAAACAATAATCAAGCAAAATTTTTATAAGCTTATTATCATTTTCTTTGATAATTTTAAAATCAGACCTTGTTCTTTGGACCATCTTTGAGCATCGAGAAAAGTACAAAACAAGTCTCATACTTATTATATTTATACAAATTCGATCATAAACTTTTTAATTGAACTAATTTAGTCTTAAATTTTTTACAACTATACCAATTAAATCTATCCAAGCGATTTTTTTTATATAAATCCCTAAATAAATGTCAAGCATCACACAACCTACGTTAACATTGACATTTTAATAATTTTGCTAATTTCCTTTTCTTTTTTAGCATTGACCCTCTATTAGTCACTAGTTGAGGACTATGAAGCCCTTGCCTAGTGGTGGCTGAGGACTCGTTGCCCTTGCACAAGTCCGACAAGGGCCAAGAGTGCTTACTCAATGATCGACAAAGGCCGCAAGCCCTTGCCTAGCTATGAGTAAGGGTAACAACCCTCGCCAACCATGGGTAGAAGGCTCCGTGGCCCTTACCCATTAGGCAACGACCCTTTGCTAAACAGCATTCATATGAGCAAGTTTTTGGTTAAAATGGTTGGATGGACACTAAATTGGTGCCCGAAAAAAATTAGAATTAAGTTAATATCAATTGAATAAGTTGATGGATTTTTGGAAGCTTCTCAGCTCAAGCTTAAACTTTCTGAATTGAATGTAGAGGGAGTTTGACTGGGAAAAATATCCAGTAAGTCGAGGGCTTGATCGTGCGTATCTTTCTCGTTTCAACAATTTTTAGATAGGCAAAAGGGGTTAAAAGACAAAGGAGGAATCTCCCGGTCAGCGTTTCAACCGGGCCGCATTTCTAATTTTCTGCAACCGCGATTCTCCCTTTTATTTTTCTTTTCTCAAGAAAGAACGGAGAAAAGGAAAAGCTCCCTTTTTTATTTTTGGTCCCAAGAAAAGAAAAGAAAAAGTCTTTTGAAAAAAAAGAAAGAAGAAGATTTTAACGGGGGGGAGGAGATCGGAATCACCTGAACCCGAGCACTTTTCGATTTTCCTGCAACCGGCGTCACGTCCGCCCTACCGTACCGACGCCACCATCTATGGCCGCAAAAGTAGACCAGACTCCAACGGAAAGCGACCGGAGCGAAGGCCGATAGAGAGAGAAAGCTCGCTTCCCGCTTCGCCAGTTCGCCTCTCTCTCTCTCTCTCTCTCTCTGCGATTCGTCTTCCTCGAGGAAGTCGCCGCCGGCGGTCGCAGCCTCCTCGGCGGTCCGGAGATGGAGGCCCTGCAGTCCCACCGCGTCGAAATGCTGAGCATCGCCGTCGCCCTCGTCGCCGTCGGAGCCGGCACCGCCTACTACTTCTACCTCCAGAGGAAACCTAAAGGTCCTAAAGGTCCTAAAGGTAAGGTCGTCGGGTTTCACCAGCCGTTCCCCGTGCTCCTCTTCGGAGATTGAGATTCGTTCCGGCAGTCCTTCGATTCGATTGACTTGAGGCAATTTTTTTTTTTTTTTTTTTTTTTTTTGGGTTGGGATGGGAATGTGTCAGGCTGTCTCGATGCCGACAACTTCAAGGAGTTCCTGCTCGTCAAGAGGACGGAGCTCAGCCACAACGTCGCCAAGTTTAGATTCGCTCTCCCGACTCCGACCTCAGTCCTGGGGCTTCCGATTGGGCAGCACATGAGCTGCAGGTTTTCAGCTCGTTGACCTTTTTTCGGTTCGATTGGTGGTGATAAATTCGTGACGCGTGGCTTGTGTTTGGTTTCCGTGTGGCATTGATTGTGGAAAATTTTCTGGGTGTTTTCGTTACAGGGGAAAGGATAGCGTCGGACAAGAAGTTACGAAGCCTTACACTCCGACCACTTTGGATTCCGATGTTGGATACTTCGAGCTGGTTATCAAGGTTTGGGCTGAACTAATTAGCTCGGAGGCAGATATAATTCCTTTCAACCCCGTTTTTTCCACCCATTCACAACGTGGTCTGTTTTTTTCGTTCTTTTCCTTGTGATTAGATGTATCCCCAAGGAAGGATGTCCCACCATTTCCGGGAAATGCGTGAAGGCGATTACTTGGCTGTGAAGGGGCCTAAGGTAGATTTCAAGTGAATTTATTTCCGAATATAGTTTGATTCCAGTTGCTGATGGTTTCAGGCTGTAGGCAAGTGATGAATCATCTTAAGGTTTTTCAGTTCTCTATGCACTAATGTGAAGCAGGTTGGGAATTGGTGTACTGGTTTGGTAGCAAGAGATAATTTTCCTGGTAGCCATCAAAAATTTGAATATCATAGTCATGTTACCATTTTCCCTTCCGGGAGTTAAGAGGAGTTCCTTTCACTAAGACTTAGAATTCATATCATGGCAAAGCACATATTAGGGCAAACGGCAAAAGCACCAAAGGCGAGATTGTAGATTTTAGACCACATATGATCTTTTGCCTCAGGATTGCTTTCTTAATGGCTTGGCTTCCTTAGATGGACTAGATTGCTTCTACATGAAAGCATTTTTTGTCTAGCCTCTTGAATTACTTCAATGCTTTATTGGATTAAATATGTGTTTGGAAGTATTGTCCACTGCTCTCTACAGAGCTAACATGGAAAACATTGGTGTCGTGTGTGTTACGTTAGTGGATGCAGCTGTAGCTATGCCCATGGCCTATCAGATCAGATATATTTAAAAGCTTGGCTTTTTAGCATGCACACCACATGTTGAGACAAGTTTTTCATTTTGATGATTCTACACACTGCGACATGATTCAAGTAATGAAGCTCATAAAGAGTCTTAGTTAGTGTTCATTTGAAAGATAACGAACCCACTGCTGAATCTCTTTGCCAAATTCTGATGCTAGAAAATTGAAGTGTAATGCGAGTCTTATCTGCTGCTGATAGTTATAATGGATTAAATTTCAGTGTACTTTTTCTTATTTTCTTAGGGTCGCTTCAAGTATCAACCTGGCCAAGTAAGGGCTTTTGGGATGCTCGCTGGGGGTACTGGCATTACTCCAATGTTCCAGGTATGGATGTAGATGACAACAAATTTGATATGCATATAGTTTTCCTATTTGATGGTTTGATACCACATGCCAAAGTGCTGGTTTTTGTGATTGCCACTGTTTTCTTTGATGCACTTTAGGTCGCTAGAGCCATATTAGAGAATCCTCATGACGAGACCAAGATTCACCTCATTTATGCCAATGTCACATATGAGGACATCCTTTTGAAGGTTGGAGTCTCTCTCCCTCTCTCCCTCTCTCCCTCCCTCCCTCCCTCTCTCCCTCTCTCTGTCTCTCTGTCTCTCTGTCTCTCTCCATGATTTTATTAACTTGAACTTTTTTTGTTCTTTCGGATGACTTGAATGATTTTTAATTGTATCATCCATTATAGTCCGAGGCAATGGTCACTAAGTTGAATAGTATTGCGTAGCATGATAAGTATTTAAATTTTCTGTTGGAGTTATCTTTTCGAATGCATGTTTCTGCTTCATACAGCAGTGAAGTTCTACTTTTAAGTATCCTATTGGGAATCACTTCTTTCAAATTTTACAGACCTTAGGTCCTAACTGATGGCTCTTCTAGGATTGTGTTATGCCAGAAACCACTTTGGGCAGCCTTTTTGTTGTTTAATTTGCTTTCGATTTGAATTGATGTTATGGAACCTAGCCTTTTGTGCAAACAAGGTGCTCAGAGAGCCCCCAGGCAGATGGGGTTTACCAGTGGCTCGTGTCATTAAGGGCCTAGTACATTATCTATTCCTCCAGGAAATAATCTTTCTTTGCTCATCTTTCTTTTGCTTGCATGATCTGCCGATTGAATATGTGTGTAAAGAGTACCTCACTGCATATTGAAGTTACATTAGATTATCAAATTCTACTGTCTGAAG
The DNA here is from genome assembly GCA_014182725.1 of Eucalyptus brandiana. Lineage (NCBI taxonomy): Eukaryota > Viridiplantae > Streptophyta > Magnoliopsida > Myrtales > Myrtaceae > Eucalyptus > Eucalyptus brandiana. Next base: position 43,360,155 of record CM024669.1, on the reverse strand, counting down.
GTGGGTCAATAATATTAGCAACACATTTTTGCAGGAAGAGCTGGATAATTTTGCCCTGAGTTTTCCTGATCAGTTCCATGTCTATTATGTCTTGAATCAGGTCTGGTGCCTCTCTTTTTATTTGTTTAATCTTTTGGTTTTCCTTTTGTCCTTCCTTGACATGCCTCTAGCATAAGTGTGCATTCTCTCTGATAAATATGACAAAACTTGGTGCCTAAACTTCTAATTCCTTGTCCCATCTGACTTGAATCAGAACTATCTTTCCAGATAATGTTTGATAGATTTTCTGTCGTCTTCTTAATATCCGAAACTATTAATATTAAAAAAAAAAAAAACTCAGGACAGACAATTTGGTAGCAGAAAGTATTTTACAAAAGATGTATTTTCACTCTGCTACTATGGTTCTTCTGCATTGTACTGGTGGACTATAATAATTTAATAAGCAAATTTAGACTTGTAGTTTGTTGATCAGACCACTCACACTTTTTGCATTACTTCTTTAGTCATGAAATCAATTCACTTCGTGTGTACTGTTTGCAGCCGCCAGAAATATGGGATGGTGGTGTTGGTTATGTATCCAAAGAGATGGTTCAAATTCATTGCCCAGCGCCAGCCAGTGACATTCAGGTATATGCACTATCTATAGTGTCCCATTCTATCTTTCTTCATCTCTGATCAATAGATTAACGGATGATGCAATGTTTAGATATTGATGTGCGGACCACCACCAATGAACAAAGCAATGGCTGCTCACCTCAATGAGCTTGGATACACTCCGGAGATGCAGTTCAAGTTTTAGGCACATGGAACTCCACCTCTCCATTTCTTTGTAGCCTGCAAGCCTGTTACAAGATTCATCTCAGATTGAGGATCAATTAGCTGACAGACTGGACGATAGCATTATTGAAGTCCAGCTCAGTAGTTAAAATTTTTTGTCTTGTTGATGCAGTCTTCAAATGATTTGCCGAACAACTTTCAATTTATTAATCCTGGTTTACCTTTAACCATGGTAACTATCTTTATGAGACATCCTCTGAAAGCCTATTTTGGACAACTGGAATAAAGAGATCCTTATCCTACAGTTCTTGTAAGGGCATATTTTACCAACTACTTAGCATACCTTGTATGCAAAGCAGAGGAAACCCTGGACACTGCTTCCTCGACCTTGCCCTGGCTCCCCCGAGTTTAGAAAGACACATGAACCTGAATGTGACTTCTTGCTATGTTCCATCAGGCATGACAGTGATCGAGACAATGATGGGTGTTGATTACTTTTCCGAAAAAAAAGAAGAGAAAAAGAGACATAACCATCGGTAGGTTATCATATTTAACAGCTTACGGGGCTTGCACAAAGGAAGCCACACGATCTAGTATCTGCATTTAGCATTTCCCAACTATAGAGTTCGATTAGATACAGCAATCCATGGCTCTTGAAGTGGTAATTAATAACAGAGAATGATTTGGTCAATCTTTATTTGTTAGCATAGTCAACTTCGAAAGATTTATCACCAATGAAATTAAAGATTAATACCACAAAAACATTCAAATCAATTTTTTCCAAAAAATTGAATGTAGAATAGGAATAGAGTAAGAAGAAAAAAAAAAAAAAAATACATTTGTAATAAATTTATTCCAAATTAATTTTTTAATCACCAAAAATCTCAAACAATAAATTTATCTCAAATTGGTACATTTGTAACAAATTTACCTCTGTTAGGTTTCCATATATTTTAATATTAAATTATTGAGTTGTATGGCATGTAACTATTGACTGATATATCGATTTAAAATTATACTCTCTGTTTATCATAGTATTACCAATTTTGCATTTTTTTTTGTATTAATCTAATTTAATGGAGAATATATTTATGACAAATATACCAGTTTGTGATTTTTTGACGGTCTTGAGTAAATTTATTATAAATGTACTGATTTAATTTTTTTATTTGAGATAAATTATCATATGCGTACTAGTTTAAGATTTTTTGTGGTCAAAAAATTAATTTGGGATAAATTTATCACATGTATACTAATTTGGAGTCTTATGTGATATTAACCCTAAAGTAACACCACTTAAAAAGCTCAGTCCTACTGATAGATCGACCTTTAGTCACTGGTCATAGCCAAGATGCCAAGGAATAACACGAACCAAAACCTGATAAAACTCCAATATGAGAGAGAGAGAGAGAGAGAGAGAGAGGGAGAGGAGTGCAAGCAAGGAACCAAGCAAAAACTTTTATACGTATTCATTCATAATCACAAAATCTGGCTGACACCAATAAATAACTGCAGATCCTGATATTTCTTTGCTTTGTTCAGACTTTGGACGAGCTTTCTGTTTTGTTCCCGGAAGCAATTTCCCATGCATTGCTCAATGCTGCGCCCTGCTCTGCTTATGTCCTCTCTTGATAAATCCCTCCATAAGAATGTACAGGCTTAAGAAATAAATAAAAAAAGACTAACTAGTTACCTAGGCACACGTGTTACTATATAGTGCCCCTTCTCCAGATCATATACTGTCTTTAACTGTGGTTTTTGCCATTGCGAAATGAGAAATGCAGCAAGTACAACTATCAAAAGTACAGCAAATAATGAAAAGTAGGTGACTGACTCATTTCCAACAATTTCCCCAAAGTTATCGGATTCATGTGCAACGGCATCCTGCATCGTCAGGACAACATAAGCTCCCAGAGTCCAGTCAAATGGAATGCTTCCAGTTCTATTTGCAGAATGGACCCTGTGATTGCTCAAGTCAAGTTAGAATATCAAACACTTAAAAGGAGGAACTCATAAATTGCACACATACACATGTACTGCTGTATACAAACTTCTATTGTGGCCAACTTCCACTAGAAAGGACCATATAGGTAAAAAGAGAGAAATTCCACCAACCATGCCGCATATTACGGAGAAAGAGGAACTGACAGAATATATCTTATTAGAGATATGGTCTTCGGCAAGGAACGTTAAGGAACATGAATCCCAAGTAAAGGCCAACAAGGAGAAACTATCACAAAGGCGGGAAACACTTGCTGAACTTGGATCGACAATGAGAGTGCAGACTAACACACAATCTGCAAACAAAGCACTAAAAGATAGCAAATCCTATATACTTAACATCTTAGTTGTTGACCCTCAAGATCAAGTTCCACTTTTGAAATGAAAGGTTTTTCTACATTCATGGTAGAACAGAAATATCAATTCATGAGCAGCCCAGTTTAGAAGAATCCATACCTTTTATCATCAAAAGGGATTCCGAGACTGTCATGCAGTAGAGCCACCACATAAGCTGAAGAGAAACAATATCTGGACAAATCCAGGTCTTCCATGCTATTTTGCTTGATTCTCAATTTGTCCCAATCATCATCAGCGCAATAACGTTCACCAGCTAGCTTCAAGTCAAACAAACCCTCCCTAGAGAACATCCCAAAAAACTGTAGAAGGTTCAATATTGGGATGGAAGGCTAGCTTATAATAGAAATAATTAAGCAGAATCTATCAATTAAATACAGATGACAATATTAAGGAAAGTTGCCAAACGCAAGATATGTATTAAGATATTATTTTCCTGGTGTGCACAAGCGAAAGGTAAGAAAGCATGAGAGTAACCATGGTACTGGATCCATCACTTGATCGCTTTTCAATGAACTCAGTAGGTTAATATACTAATGTGACATCATCCCATTTCTTCCTAAATTGCTTATGTGTGCTTACAAAAAGATGTAACATAATTTAAAATTAAATAGACTTGCATTGGAAGTGAGACCTAAAATTTTATATACCAATCATTGAAACAACAGGCAGAGGACTAGCACCTGTGCATCTTTACTCCCCTGTTCCGCAGAAAACAATCGTATCTTTGCAATGGATTACTGCTTGAGACTGGAGTTCAGACAACAATGATAAACTTAGGAAGTGCTGTACAATTTCCTTGTGGCTCACTTCATCCTCAAAAGGATGATTTCAGATTTCTTGCACAGGATTTGCAAAATTCTTGCTTTTCCTTCTATATGTTTCTGATAAATTTTGGCATGAAATTCTTGAACTATGGCTAGCACCAAAATGCAAGGTTTTAAGAGGCTACAATCTTTCTTCGACTTGTCATTAAAAATGCATTTATGAACAGCTTGAGAGGTTTGACCATGACTTGGTAACAACAAACTTTACTCTCAATTGGGACAGCCAAATGCACAGTCATGGTGTCACCTTTTCCTGCATTGTCAACATCATTGCTTTCATGAATGGCAGCTCTACCCTAACAAATTCGTTCCACTCGGGCAATTGCTCCATTCTAGCAAAAGGTGAAAGAATAAGTCTTGTTGAATACAAGAATGCTCCACATTCTGACCATCGAAAAGTGATACCAAAAACCTCTAAGCTTTGAGGAAATCTCATACAAGAATACACCTCTTCATTCAAACATACACAACTACATTTGTATTATGGCTTTCTGTTTGCTTCCTATGAGTTACATTTAGCAATGACCAAACTCAAGTTGACTGAATTATTCGAGCTCATTTGCTGAACACAACATTTTTTACATACCTCAGATGTATAATAGAATCTTTCAAGAGGAATTGCACTGCCCTGTAGATTCCCAATAGAAGAAAGGAGAATTTTACAGGGTGGGTGAGAGCATTTATCTGCATCCAGAAAAATGAAATGGACACTTGAAGATCATACTGTTTACATAATGATTTGGAGGAAGAAAAATATACTAGCACAAATAAAACAAGTCAATGGAATGTGTGTAACTATACAATTGATTGTTCTATCATTTTATTCAAGTCATCTCAAATAGCATAATTAAATAATTCTACAACAACGACATCCTTCTAGAGAAATTAAAAAACACAATTTTAGATTTTAGGTTAAAGATAAGAGGGCAGGGCACCTTTTCTTGTTCTCAAAAGTGCCAAGGCATCATTTTTGCAGGCAGAATAGTTTCCAGCAGGATATGATGTCAGAGACTCTGCATCTCTCACTTTTGATGTCAGCCCATATCCTCTGGGAAAGCATGGGTTCATGACGTGTTTATCATTTGAACTTGAAGCTGCGCAGCAAATAAAAAGTCTTAATTATCACTAACGCACATCAAGCAACAGCAAAGTAAAGAATGACATTATCAAGTCAGTGAGATTCTAAGTCACACACAAGCATTGATATCCCAAGAATATACATAGACAATCATCCTCATCGCAAAAAGCCAAGAACATACTAGTTACATATCATTATAATTATTCTTTAAATCGGGAATAGAGAAAATAATTGTAAGATGCACACTAATGCAAGAAAAATTGACCATTTTCGATAAGGCAGTGGTATTTGTTTAGATGAGCAGTCATCTTTCTGAGAAACAAGAAAACTTCATGAGAAATTGGGAAATATCTCATCCTAGTCCGCATCCTCATTAACCAACCACTAGATACAGTATAGCCATTTTTAAATGGATTCTTTATTTTCCAAATTAATTGAAAACAGAATGATGCTGGGTGTTCTGCACAAGACATATATGTTTCATCAACTCACCAGTTCTCAGCTCCCCAGAATTGTGAAGTTCAGATCGCCAAGCATCATCCTGCATAAAAATAATCATTTGAGTTTTGCAGTCGGGCAACTTCAACTGCACCTTCAGATCAAAGAATGCGTTACAGCAGTAACTAATCAAGTTAAAAGTCACACACACACACACACACACACACACAGAGCACTAACATCCACTTCCATCCACATCAATAGGAAGCTTCAGTACAACAAGATGAAACAGAAAACCAAATGTACTTAGCTCTAAGGATCACCTTTTAAACCAAAGTTTTCATAATTGACAGGAAACTATAAAAGATTTCACCTCGACATATCAATATCCTGCCATAACTATCACAAATGCAAATTGTTCGCCTCAAGGTTCCTAAGTAATAGCAGGTCAGATTAAACATGATTATGAACTATCAATAATTCAACGACAACACTGCTCCTGCAGTGTCTGTCTCATCTCTAACTTCACATTTAAATCTTTTCTTCACCCTGTTTAACCTGGATTCTTACATGTATATTGTAAAAGCTGAATCAAATGGGTTCAGATCGCTAGTAATGCCAATGCATCTCCACAGTCAGTACTATTTGAATAGCCTAATCATGATTTTGGTTACTTAAAATTAGAAATTGCAAGGAGGGCAATGTAGAAGAGTAGTCCTGAACCATTAATTCCCGAAGCATAGCATACACAGAATTGAGATATGAGGACAAATATCCAAAAGGAAATGTATGTGAAGAATTGCAAAATATTGGACGTTACATGGAAACACCTGACCAAATTGTTGCAAGCTTAGCGTGTAGAGATTGTAGGTAGTTCCACCCAATTTGACAACTCGGGAAGTTTGCATTTGCGTCGATTCTCTAGGAGCAAATGTGACCTGTAAGTACCCATGAACTACTTAAAACAAGAGTCATCCATATACAGATATCCAGCAGACAACACATGTATGCATGCTCTCTGCCAGAATTATCATCCATCACTATATAGCTCATAACTGCCAAAGGTCAAATAATCACTAGATTGGCAGAAAGAAGCCCTGGATCTTTCATAATTCATTATATTCGGTTAAATGCAAACATCTCCAGATGGCATACTAGCAAGAATGGGTTGCTCAATTTCAAAAGGCAGTTCAATTTCAAATGAACCGCTGAATAATCTTTCAAAGGGGGAAACCTCTTAGAATGCACATTGCAACAGGCAATGCAGGTCAAAAGAAAATCCATTCTAGAGGAAATATTGCTTCACTGAGATTCAAATGTTTTCATTTTTCCATGGTTAAAAGACTTGCCTTATTGACTCATCTTTGTTCAATGAATTGGGAAAACATGCTGAAAGTTCAAAAACTTAAAAGTGAGTTTGAAAGGAGTTTCTGAAGTATAATTTGAGCTGTGTTTGTGAGTTAGTGCAGGATCCTAATTTTACACTGCGTACAGCAGAGTCGAGAAGGGGCATCTTTTCTTTGCTGCTTATCCATCTGAGCCATGAACAGAGTTTTTTAAGAGAGTAAACAACAGGACTCAACAACTCTGGCTGTCGCCTACAAGAAACTACCCATGGCCTGGCATAGTATTTCTGCCATGTTGCACTGCACCTTCCTATGAAAAAGGCCCCCAGAAATATGCTATCAAGAATCAAAAGGCGCATCTCCAAATACCAACCTTGCATATTGGAATGCAAATGCCAACTTTCACTCCAAGAGATAATAAAATCAGAATAAGTTAATGGGCACAACCTCCAAAGAACGGCCACCAAGTTCGACTGTCCCAATGGTATCTTCAGATTCACTTCCCAAGGTTCCAAGAATGTAATTTACGGCAACCCAAGAAAAAACCCCTTCATCTTCCCCTACATTCACATCATTTTCCATGACCAATGTTAAAATTCCAAGAAAAAAGGCACCGATACTAATTGTCTATCTAGATGAAGAAAAGTCAACAGATAACCACGTAAATCACCATTCTATATTGTTCTGGACAGTGTGTGCGCTAAAAAGTATAACAGAAAGGACTGGGTGAAGAGGTCAAGATAATCAGTTATTGTGCGAGAGCTTACATACACAGTAATACCCAAACGTGCATAGCAACTAAGTTAAGTTATAAGGCATAAGAGCTCCCTAGCATTTCACCAGAAAGGGAGTCCCGCCCCAATTCGTGCGAACCAATGCCCTACGAAGAAGAGAACTAGAACAAAAGGAAATCACATGAGCACAAGAAGATTAGCTCGGCTTAACATCAACACGACTCTAAGGACATTCGCAATTCCAGATAACAAAATGAGAGAGAGAAACTCGAAGCAATTCCAAGCAAGTCTCGCTTCAGCTAATCGGAGTTTAGGATTCTATTAAGCGTAACAAACAAGAGAGCTGGAATAGAAATCGCTACTGCTCTTTGGTTCCCAAACTTCAGCAAAAGAACTTCGTAACAAGGAACCAAAAGTTCACACATTCACAATTTACCAGCAGCGAATATCAGCCGAAACGTTCCAAAACATTGAAGGAATTGAATCACGAACCTGTGATCACTCGCGCCCACTCATCTCTAAACATAAATCCAGACTTCCTCAGGACTCGCCTGCACGACTCCACTATCCGGCCTCTCGCCATGGGACTCAACCCCTCCAACCCGCCGCTCACCGCCAACACAACCTTCGTCTTCGCCCTGTCCTTCTTCCCTACCCGCCGCTTGGCGAACTTGATCAGCTCCGAGATCGACCGGCCCGCGGCCCCCGGGTCGTCCGCGAACGCCGCCAAACCCGGCCGGACCCTCTCGGACTCGGTCCCCGATCCGTCGACAGCCACGGACGGGAGAGCCCCCTCGCTGTAGAACTCGAAGACGTAGATGCTCGAGCCGGAGGGGGCGGCATTGATGACGAGGCCGTGGAACCCGGGGCTCGGATAGGCGAACTTGGAGGAGCCGTGGACGCTGAGGGCGGTGGCGAAGATGTAGTAGAGGAAGGGGGCGACGCAGAGGAGGGCGGCGGCCGCGAGGACGAGGAGCTTGGGGCGGGATTTCTGAGGCTGCGGCGGCTGGGGAGGGAAGGGGGGAGGGGAGAAGGAGTGCATGCGGGGGTGGAGCTGCGTGCGGTGAGGAGGGATGTAGGAAGAGGAGGATGATGATGAAGAAGAAGAAGAAGAAGAAGAAGAAGAAGAAGAAGAAGAAGAGGAGGCTCTGGACTGCAGATTGGAGAAGTCCATGGAGCCGGTGCCAGCAGCGAGAGATCCTTCACATTGCAGATCGGCGATGGAGATGCAGGCTGCAGGCGCAATCTCCACAGTAGGGAGAGAGAGAGAGAGAGAGAGATGAGGGATGAGGTAAGTGGAGTCGAGTTTCGGGAATGGCGCTAGATTTGGCGAAGGTGGACGTTGGATGGGCCGGTTCGCAGAAAAAGCCCGAAAAGTTTCGGGTGGGCCGTGTCGCGGTTGTGGATCTGAACCGCAGGTCCGAAGATTAGACGGGCCGGGAGATTCGCCGGGCCTGCTGTCGTGCCCCCCCAGTAGATAGGAGGGCCTATATAAGTCAGGCCCACTCAAAATCAGTAATGCAGTTTTCTAGTGACGAGGGCCCGAGGGGCATAATTTCACAAGTGATTTGTGAACTTTAGTTCCATGAACTTTTAATTTGTATAATATGATTTATGAACTTTGATTCGATGTGCAATATCATCCCTATAGTTTTAATTTGTTCAATTTTGATTAATGAATTATTTATAAATATTCAATATAATCTCTAAACTATATGAAAATGATTAAAAGTTCATGAACTACATTAAATATTTATCAATGTTTAGAAGTCACATTAAATAAACTAAAAGTTGATAGCCCATTGTAGTAGAACCTCTAATGATGTAGTTGACTGGGTAGCAAAATGCCATAGGAAGAAAGCCCTCCCCAAAACTGGTTGACAAGCCCTCCATGGGGCCTCTGGGATCTGCTCTGATTGGATATTCTGCAAATGGGTTTGGTTTTAAATGAAGCTATGAAGTTACGATTAAAAAAAAAAGAAAAAAAGTTTTAATTACTTGTGTCGCTTTCCCAATACCATGATTTGTCATTTTTCCAAATGAAATCAGAGTTGGATGGGATTTGCGACTCTGACAAAGATTCCTTTTTCTGTTGTGCTCTTGTTGGAAGCTTGGAAGCTTTCGCCAAAAAGAGGATATGTGAGCGTTTCCACCAGAACGCCCATTTCCTGCTTTTTTTTATAAAAATAAAACACGCAGATTTGCCTCTTTTCTAATATGCAATTCGAAAACTACAGTCAATCTCACTTTTTATTACCTTCCTAGGTATCCAATACATGATTAGAACTTCCTAAGACAGATCCTACTAAATTAAAACAAAGAGCTAACCAAAGGGATAAAACCGTAAATAAACATGTTCACAGTGGCATTATATAATGTTGGTTTCCACCGTCCAAACTAGTTCTGAATTTCTTTTGTTTAAAGTGCCACGCTTCTTTATGATAGGTCGGAAGCTTGCGTTCTGATCGTGGAGAAGTCTGCAGGAGCCAATAAACAGAAGCAGAGATAAACACGCCGTCTTCTTCTTCTTCTTCTTCCAATCTACGACGCTGACAATCACATCGGCGGATGCGAATCCGGCTAGGCGATGGCCTTCAGGCGGCCCATCTCGCCGCTCATGATCTTGCACCTGACCAGGGTCGCCATCGTGCTCGCCGCCATCTTCACGCCCTCCCACCCATCCCCCTCCACCAGCCTCTTGTACATGTAGCTCTCCAGCGACACCCTCTGCACGTACTCGCCGCCGCACATCTCCACCATCGCCTCCCTCCCCCAGTTGCTCCCGTAGAACACCTTCTCCAGCAGATCCAGCACCCGATATGTACTCACGTACCTGTCGTCCCACTGTCGCAAGTACTCCCTCCTCAGGTCCTCCTCGCCCACCATCCTCGCCCCTCCTTCCGACGCCTTCACGATGCCTTCCCCGCACATCCTCCCCGATTTCGCCGCGAAGTAGATCCCCTCGCCGGAGCACTTTGTCACGTAGCCCGCCGCGTCGCCGACGAGCGCCACCCGCCCCCTTACCCGGACCGGCCGCGGGTGCTCCGGGATCGGGTGGGCCTCCACCTTGATGAGCTGTCCGCCCTCGATCTTCGGCCTCACTCGCTCCCTGATCCCCCTCTGGTAGGCCTTGATCTCGCGCTTGGACCGGACCGTGCCGGTCCCGACCGCCACGTGGTCGCACTTCGGGAAGACCCACGCGTAGAAGTCCGGCGACACGTCGTCCCCCAAATACATCTCGGCCAGGTTCTCGTAGTATTTCATCTTCTCGTCCGGGAGCCTGATCCTCTCCTGGAACGCGATGGCGTACGAGTAATCCCCGGCGCCGATGGACTTCGCGACGCGGCTGTTGGCGCCGTCGGCCCCGACCACGACGTCGACGGCAAGGTTCCGCTTCGAGCCACCGCTCGTGTAGTGGACGACGTACGGCGAGGAGGAGGAGCGAGGGAGCTCCAGATCCGTCACCAGGCCGGTGATGAGCTCTGCGCCGCGGGACTCCGCACGCGAGCGGAGGAAGGAGTCGAGGACCTCGCGGCGGAGCATGGCGATGAACTCGTCCGGCCTCAGGGTCTTGCCGAAGTCGACGGTGATGTTCGACGGCGAGATGACCCTCATCTCGGTGACGTGGCGGTCGACGAGGCTGTGCGGGAGGTCGAACTCGTCCAGCATGCAGAGCGGGATGGCGCCGCCGCAGGGCTTGGCGGAGGATGGGCTGCGCTCGAAGAGGAAGGTCTCGATGCCGCCGGAGGCGAGGGACTCGGCGGCGGAGGACCCGGCCGGGCCGCCGCCGATGACGGCGGCGCGGAGCTTGCGGCCGGGGAGGGGCGGGTTCTTCGAGGCGGCGACGGTGAGGGGGCGCGGGGAAGGCTTGCGCGGTTGCCGGGTGCGGAGGCGGAGGGAGGCGAAGTGGTGGTGGAGAGATTGGGAAGCCATTGATGATTGGGGAGGGGAGGGGAGGGGAGGGGTTTGGCTTAGGGTTTAGAACTTTAGACTGGGGAGCGAGCGACGACTGATTAGCGAAGAAAAGCGAGGGCAAAATTATAAATAACGGGGTTAGAGAGCAATAATTTCATCTAGTTTAAGGAGTAAAAGTCAGTCACGAAAGTGCGCTGTGGTTTTAGATGCTGTTTTTGTTAGTCCGGTCTGAACGAGGCGGTCCTCACCACGTTGTCCTTGTCGTACTCCCTTTCCGATGAACTTTAATCGCGAGTGCTTTAAAATATCCAACATTCACGCCCTGTTTGTTTAACACAAATTTTTGTTCTTTTAAAACAGAAATGTGTTTGTATTTTTTTGTTCCTAAAAATAGATTTGGAACAGAAATAAAAAGTAGAAAAAACCCGTTTCTTATTTTAAGGAATAATTATGTGAAACACTTTTTTTTCTCCTTTTTCTTCTTTTTTTTTTTTTCTAGGTTCTTAGATTTATGGCCAGGCCGACGACCAATTAAAAGGAAGAAAAATTAAAAAATTAAAAAATTAAAAATTAAAAAAATTAAAGAAATAAAAAAAAAATTTATATAAGTTTATCAAACGTATTTCTATTTTTTTTCTATTTTGAGATCGAAATTTTGTGCGAATTATCAAACGCGTTCTTCCGTTCAAAATTGTTTTAAACAAAAATAGTATTTTTTAATTTATGTTTCATGAAACAATTTTTAAATAGAAACTTTATCAAACGCGTCATTAATATCTTTCTAATGGAAATGAAAGAAATGGATTCCGAAATACCAAAACTCGAACGATGGAGAAACATGCTCATAAAATTTTACATATATCACATAATGAATTTGTCTTGTTTTCAGATATTAAATATCGTCAATTGCAAATTAATTGAGAGTTCCTCGTCGGATCATTTTCTTATATTTTTGCTTTAAAATGGAAATGAAGGAAATGGATTCCAAAATACCAGAACTCTTCAGAACAATCAAGAACCATGCTCAAGAAATTCTACAACGCTAATCAAATAGGAATAGGTATATCATATAAACATATCTTGTTTTCACGTATTAAATACTGTCAATTGCAAACTCGGGAGTTCCTCGTTGGATCATTTTCTTATATTTTCGCTTAAAAACTTCACGATTACATTACGATTTTTCCCTATTGTTTTGGAACTTAATCACCTTATACTTATGATGGGTGTTGGGCTGGGTTAGCCCAACACGGGCGGCCCACCCATAAACCCATAATCCGTTACCTTCTAATTAAAAATTATTTTTTTAAGACAATATTTATTCATATCTTCTAGAAAAATTAGCCAATAATTAGAAAATATTTGCATTTGTATACAATTTATGCGTGTATACGACCGAAATATTTAGTATTTTTAACTTCAATCACAAAACTGGAATTAACAGGGAGGGACTGGCAGGCGATATGCAACTCAATCATCACAGTCGAGCCTTGAATAAACTCACATTACAGAAATCTATTACTAGCAAGTTCCCGTAAACAGTACGTCGATAGATGTCTAAGTATCCGATTTAATCATATGAAATCATGAGAAGAATCGTAACGAAAAGCCTCCAACTAGAATCAGAGGAATGCCTGGAGGATCGCGGCACCTACGCCAGCAGCTAAAAGCAGCGCATTCTGCGAAGCGCGGTTGCCTGTGTTCCCGGGTGTTGGAGAAGAAGCGCCGGCAGTAGGCGCAGGAGAACCTGCATTTTGCTTTTTCATTAGAAAGAGTGCGACAGAAAACTTAAACCGGAAAGGCATTAATTACAGCAATGCCCTGTACATTAAACTCGAAGGTCGTCTAGTAGACTGTCTAAGTAACTATATAATCACACAAAATCTAACTTGAGGCGAGTTTCGATGTCAGTAAGTCCTAAGATCATCGTCTCTATAGTCCTCGAAATCAATTCACGCGCGTATTTGATGACGATCTCTTTACTTGAAAAGGCGAACCCCAAAAGAAAAGAGCAAGTACCTGGCGCAGTACCCGGAACGCCAACAGGAGCTCCCGCCGGAACCCCAACCGGAACTCCCACATCTGCAAGAACACAAAGACAGCCGAAGACCGCGTCAAAACTGTTTCTGGATCGTAATTTGAACCGGCCGTTTAGATCAATCACGCCCGTCAGTCCGACCAAATCGGCAGTCAAATTACACTATTAAAAAACAGTGCTTCCCACCCGCTCGGTCGGGAACAGATGAAACCGTCATTACTCTCGGAAACAGATGAAGCATGGAGAGCGAAATGTGCCGAAACATGCGTACGTATGGACAGGCGTGACAGATGCGGGTGGTTTAGTTGGGCCGAAGGCCGGTGAGGAAATAAATGCAGGGCACTGTCGTGTGCCAGGGCCGAAGTGAAATTGGGCAGCCTCGCTTTCGACGGATGTCGCTAGCGTGACCGTACGGCTTGTTTTTAATTCGACAACGGTGCGAGGGCAGCCACACATTCCATTTCACGTGGAAAGGGCTACCGGAATTGATGATCGTTCACTGAAAAATAATTATGTTCCGCCAAGATAGTAGATTGTGGACCCTCACCCGCCTTCTTATGGTGCGTTTAGATGAGCGACAATAAAAATTCTTTTATTCGTGCATTGAATTCAAGTTAATCTTGCTTTCTAAAAAAAAAGGAGGAGCGCCGACCTCTCCAGATTTTTCTCAGGCGTAAATAAAAGATATTGTCCCAATAAATCAATTTCGCGTTTTTAATGTTCTTCAAATAAAGGAATTCGTGTTTTTTTCTTTTGTATTGTCCCTTTTTTGTAGCCATTGATCGTAATATCATTAATAAATCAATTTTATACGGACCAAAAATTGAATATAGCTTTTGATCATGTTCGTTTTGCGATTTCTCGTCGGAAGAATGATACTAGAAAAAAGTAATCAATTTAATCCACGACACTTATTTGGAACAAATAAATAGTTTCATACTTCTAAGTATCTAAATTGCGACGGTTTTCTTCATTTCTATTTTTATTCTTGTTTTCATTGTGACCTACCTTTTTCGTAAAGAAAAATTAAGATAGAACTCACTGGAATTTGCCAGCAAAAATTATTGCATTAAGGGAGATTCTCATTTTCCTAAGGAAACCGCGCCAACAAGTCTCCGGATTCCTCGGGACCGACCACGAAAACATGAGAAATTCTTTTTAGCACTTTCCAAACTTAGATTTAAGTTTTCTTTTTACTTTTGAAACTTTTTCGTGAGTTAACTCTTTCTAAATTTACCAAATAGATTTATTTCATCTCCCAGAACAGAGCAAGTCTCTAAAACTTTATTTTTCCTAGATGGACTTAGCATTTTATCTTTGGTAGTCATGCAGAAAATGGAAACAAAAATTATGTCATGACGAATAATTAGACTTTATTTGTTTCGCAAAAAAAAAAAAAAAAAAAACTTTTTCAAAAACGATTACTTGCGTCGCTGAAGTATAGATCGTCACTCTGTTTTGTTCCGTCTCTCGTTTGCAACAGAGGATTTGAACTTTGCATGGTTTTCCAGATGCAACACGACAAAAGAAGGGAAACCGGAGCCGATCTCTCGGCTCAGGCGGCGACGCACCTGCGCACGTGCTGAGCGGCGGGGTGGCCACATTGCAGACGGAGGGGAGCTTGAGCGCCCGGTTGACGTCGACACTGATGCCGAAGCTGCTGGCCTTGCTAAGCAGCTCGCACAGGCAGATGGGGTGGCTCTCCACCAAGCCCGCCAGCTCCCCGCAGCACGGCTTCTCCGGCGCCGTCAGCTTGCTCCCTGACGTCACGTAACTCAGGCAGTCCGTCAGGTTCAGCAGGTTGTTGAGGCACTCGTCCGCCGCCGGCCCGGGAGCCGCTGCCGGCATCTGCGCCGACGCGCCGCACACCGTCGCCAGGAGGACGGCCGCCAGGACGGCGGCAACGGCGCGCGTCTTGGCCATTCCCGCGATGTGGGTGCGGAGTTTGGAGAGGGTTGTGGAGAGAGTCTGCGGAGAGAAGTGGAGGCGTGTAGGTGGATCGGTGCGGGAATGGAGTTATAAGTGGGGAGATGAAAAGGGTGGTGGCGGAATTAAAGTCCCGATTTTTTTATTTTAGCCGAAAAGCGATAAATGCACTCAACCACTTCCACCTCCAGCTGGTGCTCAAGCCAGCGTCCTCGTGGAAATGTGCCCTGCGCCCTTTTCTGCTTTCGTCTTTTAACGATGCCTGTGGATTTTGATGAACGCGGTAATTTATTTTGCGTCAGCGCAGGCGATTTTGCAACGACGGGCGATTCCGGTCGCCCTCGCTTTCGTTAAAGGTTAAAAGCGCGTCGCGCGTCGTGTCGCGGATGGAAAGGATCGCGTAAACAAGACATCCCCCCGGATGGAATCGTGTGGAAATTTGTGAGTTGCGTGCGTTCGGTGCCGATAAGACCGAGAAAGGGGAGCCGTTCCATTTTCAATGATGTTTTGTCCGGAAGATGCCGTCTCGTTATCCTTCCGGGTGCGAATGCTTTCGAGCCGTGGAGAATCTTTTCAGCTGGAAACCTAAAATTCTAGTGATGCCCGCACTCCATGGGAAATGGAATCACATCTCAGCTGCGTCGCGAGAGAGACCATGTTACGAGAAGTAATTATTCAGAGGAGGAAAGAGTCCGGGGGGGTCGATTTTTCATTACTTATCATCGTGGGGGTGAGGAATTGGTTGTTTCCCAAGCTCAATTGACTGTTTAATCTCGGAAAAAATGACATTTCTAAATTTTAGCTCAATATTTAATACCGTCCTTAAATCCTCAATTTATTTATTACGATCTTCAAATTTTATCTCGACTTATAATGCCATTCTCGAATTAATAATTTAATCTCCGAATTAGATGGGTGTGGACGGATTTACCTAAATGTAACATCGCAGTGCCGCGTGGCGGTGGGGCGAGACAGGTGGCGAGGGTCCATGGCGCGGGTGGGAGTGGGTCCCCTTAGAATTTCGTCCATAGAGGCTTTTTACTCTCCCTCCATCTCTGTCTTGATGGGAGTTGGGAGTTGACACGTCGACGGCTGAAGGTTGGGGAGATCAGTAATGGACCAGCTGGCGCTGAGTTCGGAATCGGCATCTGTTTCGTGTCGTTTCGCTTCACATGCGCTGCTTAGCTTCTCTGTCTGCTTGCAATTGTGTGGTTTGCATTCGGCTGTGGTGACCTCGCACCACCGTAACCGCATTCCGGTTGGGTCCGAGAGGGACTTAGGTCTATTCGATAATATTTCTATTTCGACAGAAATAATTTTTTTTTTTTAACGATTTCTAAGTTAAAAAAAATTATTCTCGAAATCGAATAAAAATAGAAAAATGTCTGATGCGATCCATAATTTTTTTTTGTAACGTAATATTTTTTTCAATTTTTTAATTACTTTTTAAAATTTTATTTGTCTTTTTTCCTTTTCTTTGCCGTCCACCGTTGCCTATTGTTCGTGGCACGAGCAGCGGCGGATGACAACAATAGGCAACAGGTGACAAGTTGACAACACAGGCTGTTGGGGGTGGCGGCGACAAGCAAGAAGGAATAAAAGAAAAGAAAAAAAGGAAAAGAAAAGATGATTTTGTCTTTAAGAAATTGTTCTCGGGAATAATAAACTACATTTTACTTCTTAATTCTGTTTAAAATTTATTCCTCTACCATTTTTCTATTATGAGAAATATTTTTAAATGACATTATTAAATGAATTTATGTTCTTTTTATATTCTGGATAGCAAAATAACCACACAAAAAAAGCATTGCCAAACGGATTCTTAACCTCCCACGCTACCATCTGTACCCCTTTTATTACAAATTACCACTTTACATCTCGAGTTTTTCACCTTAGATGCCAAAATTACACCATGTACTAAGATGCGTTTATTTTATAAATAATAAATAATTTGAAAAATATTTTCACAAAAATAACTTATTATATCGCTCATAGAAACAAATGAATAAAAACGTTTCAACACGGGTTATTGTTGATTATGAAACTATTTTTTATTGATTAATTATTTCTTCAATATACTAGCCTTTGTGAATCCCATTTGACCATACCATAACCTTTCGACATGTCTAGCAACCATTAAATTTCAGCGTAAAATCACAAGTAAATAAAAGCGAGAAAAAACAAATCAAGACACTAGATTTTTATCATGATTTATCCCTAAATTATAGTCACATTCAGTAGATAATTTCACTATGTTTAGTATTTCCCACGTCTTTGTCACATCCCTTGATCACAAAATAAAGACATTATACGTACCTAGTGACTATTCATAGACCCAAGTCAATATACTAATAAAGTATGGATTCAAACTATAAAATCCTAGACCTCATTAGGGAGCAAATATCAATGCCTTTCGAACGAGGGGGAGTATGAATGACATCTTCTGAAATTTTCTCCTTTTTCTAGATTCGCAATTGACGTTGCGCCTCTCAAACAATGAAAGCATTTTCTTGAATCCCCCTTTCACATACTAAGACGCCATCTAATTAGATTTTCTTTGAGCGCGTTGAAGCAATTAGGAAAGAGTATGACCGATCGGTTCGCGCAAGACGTTAGACCTCGAAAGCAACGATCGATTTGGTAAAAGCTCCCTTTTCTTCTGTTTGCTTATAACCTCAAAAGCTGTCTTGTGTTTTTACCAAACTACTCGGTAGGAAAAATGGCCGGAGAGGTAATATAAGAAAACACCGTGCAAGTATCAAATCAATTCGAGCAATGATTGAAGAATCGACGAGGAGGGGGAGAAAAACATATGGTCTTTTTTGAATTTTCATTTAACGTTGTCGTTTTCGAAGTGCGAAGTTTGTTGGGGGGTTGACATTGCGCGATGCCTAATGGGCCCCATCGCTCGAGGCTTGGTCGAGTCCAATGTGACCTTCCTTTCGGTGCCTCCAAGCGTCTTCGAACGCGGCTCCTGCTTTGGCCCATTTAGAAAAGGGCCAAAATAAGGAAAGAAGAGAAAGAAAAAGTAAAATACTAAATTCAGCAAAGTGACTTCCCAAGCGCGGCCCTCAAAAAGTAAGGGTGAAATCGTAGAAGTCACAGAAATAATCTTAAACTATACTCACCATGTTATATTTGTCCAACAAAATTTTGCGATATCAAAAGTCCTAAATTTGTACACACGTGACATATTTACCAAAAACTTACACAATGTAATGCATTTACTCAAAACTTGTTACTGTAACATAAAAAAACAGTGAACGAGCTTAGAATTTTTTTGTAACACAAAAAAAAAAAAAAAACTCAGATAAATATATTTGATGGGTAAAATTTTAGATTTTTTTGGCTTTTTTTCTTAAATAATTAGTATCTAGGCAAAAGAAAAAGGCAAAGCCACGTTACTCGGGCGTCATCACTGGTCAGCCGCCACTTGGGTCTGGTTGCACTCGCCAAATCGCATGATGTCGACAAACAAAATCAAGGATGACAATACGTGCGATGTGAGGTTGGACCACGACCACTCAGATAAAGCAGGTGCTTTTGCGTAGGAGGTCATCATTCGAATGGGTGGCTCCTCTACTCCATTTCTTGCGTGTTGCTCATCCAATGGATTTGAAAATTAGGAAGGGGGCACTACGAGCACTCGCGCTTCGTCCGAGGAATAATTTTTGGCCCGAAGCTTCCATTGTCGAGCGAAAAGTCGCACGCTTTCGATGGGAATATAATTTCGGCATCATCTTTTGATTCTCGACTGAGAAAAACACTAAAGAAGTACTAATATTCATTATGAGGATGAATTTTGGTATAGACTTTCAAGCGTCACGTGTGAGATGACCCAAAATTTCAACCCAATGATAGTTTTGGCCTCAACTTTTGATCTTGGCCTGGGAAAAGCCAACTTTTATCATATATATAAGAAAAATTTCAATTAATGACCAAAGTGGAATCGTTTTCTCAAAAAAGACCCAAAATAGGCGTTATGCTCAAACAAGAACCTTAAGTGGACCAACTTAATTTCAAATAAGAAATTTCAACTTAAAAGCCCAACAAAATCTTATTTGCGTATCTGGGATATTTTTGTTTAAATACTTTTTTTCCTTCTTTTTTTAACTTATTTTCTCCTTCTCTTTCTTTTATTCATCATCATCATGCCTTCGCCTTTTTCGGTCTTTAGATCGCGTTCTCCAGAGTCCATATTTATCTTCCTTGCCAAATTAGCTATCAACACCCTCAAGCTCATTTGTCATTGCCCTCAACAACAATTCCAGTACATTTGTTGAAAGATGAAGGTCAATCCAAGCCCTAGATTGAGCACGAGTGGACCAAGATGTGACACTCAGCTTGATTCGATCCCCACATCTTGTGGCCGTGGTCAAACATGAAGCATGATGAGGTGTAAGCCATTAGCTTGCTGCCCTCGTTGTCATCGATGCTTGAATTCAAATCGGTGCTCATGCAGGCTATGATCAATCTTAGCGAGGAGAAGCCAGATTGAAGTGCCTAAGCCAAATTTATTAGAGGTTTCTGAGGATTCTCTATGATACTTGTGTGCATTGATTTGTTCAATGAAGTATGTGGTTTAGGGAATTTCTAAGCGATTTTGCACTTTTTTTCATCTTGTTATTCTCTCTCAAATTTGTGTAGATAATATTTCGGAGTTAGAGAGGCAAATTTGTTTGAACATGTGTAGACCAAAGTCATTCGTTTTTTAGATTAAGTGCTATCTAATTCGAATCGCCACCAAATGCGAGTATCTTCAATCACGGGTCAGAATGATTCAGCAGCCTTTGAAAATAACTAGTATGCACGACACAATTAGATCATCTCAAGAAGCCACATATTCCACCTTAATGTAATCTGCGTCTATGAATGTTGTGAATAATCAAACCCGAATCCAATAAAACATTCCCAAGAAGCTACGAGTGAAAGTTATCGTGGCATAGGCAATTTCATTGGTGGGGAGAGCATGAAATTATTACTTTAATTGCCATAATAAGTTTTTACAAGCAAATTGAATAAAAACAAAACTCACTAATGGATATTTCTTGATTCTCAAGTTCATTATCATCATCAAAGAAGGTGAGTGGTGGTGAACAACTTAAAAACCGACTTATGCCGAAATTGATGAGTTCTTGGTGAGGATGCAAAATTACATAATGTAGAGCATGCGCTTTAAAGTTTACTGGGGAGGCTACAGAACTGAAGTATGCAATTTGCAGTTCTGCAAAATTGCATAACTTCTCGAATATCTTTTCGTTTTCTCATTTTCCTAAATTGTTCAAATTGTTCTACACCTGTGCAAGCTTGTGCATGAGGAGTTTGATGCATTTGTCAAGAAGGAGGTGAGCAAGATGAAAAAAGAAAGGAAAAAAAAAATCTTTAGACAAAAATACCCCTACCTGCAAATGAGATTTGACTGGTTTTCAAGTTGAAACCCTTATTCGAGACTTAATCAGTCATTTTGGGCAATTATTTGATACAATGTCCACTTTAGGCCATTTTTTGAGAAAACAGTTTCACTTCGGGCCCTTAATTGAAATTTTCCCTATATATAATTTGTGGAGATTTCAAAAAATGATATGAAATGTCATTATTTTCTAAAATAAAAATTCAAAGTTGACATTATTTCTAATAAAAACCTAAATTGGCCATATTATGACTTATAGCCGGCCAATGACTATTTCGTTCATTAGATAAAGACTATTTTGGTCTTTTTTTTTTTCTTTCGTTTTCTTTTCTTTTCATGTTTTATTTTTTCCTCTTTCCTCTCCCAACGTTGGGGGAGGGTTATCTCCCCTTGGACTAGGTGATTGCCCTCGCTTGATTTGGCATTGGGTGAGAGCTGCCCTGCTTAATTCTAGTGATCTTCGTCGTGGCCTATGGAGGGAATAGGAAAAAAAATAAAAAAAAATAAAAAATAAAAGATCAAAGTAACATTCAACTAGCAAGGTTGGATACTTTTTTAAGAATGATATGACTACTGTAAATTTTTATTTGAAGTGAATTTCACTTCAAGCAATTATTTAAAAAAATGAGAACACTTAGGCCTTTTTTTGAAGTAATATTTAGTCAAAAGTACATGACATTTGAAATGTCAATGGATGTTGACATGGAAGATGATGGTTGCCCGGCGCATGTGATAGGTACCATAAACAATTAAAGTAGCATCATCATCCACATGTAATGAAAGCGATATTGTTTATGAATCAAAATATTAGGATCTCAAATTAGGCTAAGAGAGAGGCCAATGCACACATTTGAAATCTCATTAATTGGTTCAGGAATGACATCATTCTTCTTGCTTAGTTCGAATAATGCGGGTCCAAATTATCATCGATATCATTGGAGATGATGTAGTTTTCATTAAATGGGGAGATTTTATTATCTATAGAAGTCATATGTGTTGACGTGACATTCACCTTGACATGTCAACATTTGTCTGTCACCTTAAACACCATATATAGAAATTTCGATGAGAATGTTTTCCTGTTTTTTTACGTGACACATGGAAATTTATGTCGAAATTGTGCATGGGTCTAAATTTATAATTGAAAGTTGGGGCAAAATTTCATCTCCAGCAAAAGTTTGGGCGTTATTTGGTGAAAATCCCCCAATCCAAACCGATTGACTACGAGGCCGTACGTTTCTTTTTGTTAGGGATACATCGCGTTATATAATTAAAACAGTCAATGGAAGAATGGACCACAATACATCCTGTTTTCCAAATTCCCAGACAACCGAAAATCTCAACTAGGCCTTTTTCTTTATATTTTTTACACCAATCATCCAGCCCTTAAAAAGAAACCAAAAAATAGATTATAAAATCACGGACAAATCATATGCATGTAACCCATTGTATAAACTCGTTTGCACTATCTTCTACTCATTTAAATAACTGTAATTTATATATCAATTGAAAGGGGATTTGATCACTCATGATTTCAATATTTTTCATATCAATCTCGAAGTTTTCTTCCATAACTATTACATTCTCGCGACTTACGTTACGATTGTCATGTTCCGTCAATCTTGCAAATTGAAATTATTCATCGTTCAAGTTCAAATTGACTTAAATTTTATTGACTTCATTTTCAATGTTAAATGTTAAGTTTGACTCACGGACTGTGATCCGCATCAACAATAAAATCTAGGGAGGTAATTTTTTTTTTTCTTTTCTATCATTATTTTTTTAATGGAGTTGAGATTTTTCGACTGGCCGTTTATTTTATTTTATTCTTTTTCAAACGGCGAATTTTTCGCAGGATCACCGAGACCAAGGAAAATCGCAAATGATCAGGCTACGAGGTTCAAGCCGAGGGCCGACATGTATCGCACGACACTTGCAACTCGCGGGGCCCGCGGGTTCCTTCCCGCTGGAGCCGACGTTGTTTTCACTTACCAACGAACACGAGCCGTCTGATCCAAATCTAGCGGCAGAGAACACGCGAGTCCAATTATTGTCATCTGGAACCCATCCATCGGACTCGCACTCTTTCTCTTCTCCCTCGCCTCCTCCTTCCCCGTCGAGCTCTGCAAGTCGGCCGTTGCTGCTGGACCAGAAACCCTAGCCAAAAAAAAAAAAAAAAAATCCCCGAGCGAAAGCACGATTCGAAGCGTGTTTCATCAGGTACTTCGCGATTGCGTGCTCATTCTCGTTGCGCTTTCTCCGTTCGGGCACCGCAATCGGTGCTTGATCGCTCGCGGATCCCGAGGGGACATCGTGGCGTGGCTTGGATGATGGCCTCGAACTTTTTGTCGGCTGTTTCGGCGGCCTCGCGGTTCTCCGAGCTCGAGAAAGCGTCCTGCGTCCGCGTACTTTGTTGCTTACTTAGTATGCGCCAGTTACTAGTATGCTGGTTTTGAAATGGAACGATTGGACTAAGGACACGTTTGACTTAGACCGACAGGCAGTGCCCTTTCGTTCGTTAGCCATGTCGGGGTTCGCTTGTTGTGATTCCGGGGATCACAGTGGGATCATGCACGGTTCCGCCCTGCTGGCTCTTGTTCTGGGTTGGCTTGATTAGCCGAAAGCACTCGTCTTTGGAACCTTTTTACTGGAGGCTTTATCCTCTGTTGGTCGATTGGAGCACGGCTTGAAATTTTACTGTCGATTACTCACGATAACTCGAACTCGATTTTAATCTTCGTGATGTGTGATCATCATTGGGGTATCTTCGTGATGTGTGATCATCATTGGGGTTTTTTCTGACTGTGGGCGGATAAAGCTGCTAAATTTCATTTTCTGATAATATATAGCTGATTGATTGGCGCTAGCCTATGTATATATCTTCCATCTGACAGACTCTTTTAGATTCTTTTATGATGGAAGAAATTGGAATGACAACGATGATTTCCTCTGAAGGTGGTATACGATATATATTGACAGGCTATGGTTTGGTTGCCGCTTAAAACTTTAGCAAACGTTATGCGTTCTTTCACTTCCGTTATGTAGCACAATAAGATTCTTGGCAATGTGTAATTACGTATTGCCTTCTGACTTCTTGGCAATTAGACTGCTGGTTTTGGATTTGCCTACTTTGTGATGTAGCATTCCTTTATATGTGCAGATTGTACAAACTCCTGGAACTCATGCAGGACACTGCTATAAAGTTTGGCTGCTTATTGATGGATTGATAACTTATGTGAACTCCAATGGAGGTCAGTGTGATTGAAGTGCAAGATGGGGTAGGGCATGCTGGAGGGGTAGATGAGGCTAATGTTGAAACGAATGAAGCCGATCATAGTAATGTTGAAAACTCAACTGTTCATGTTGAGAATGGGATGAGTGAGCCCCACGTGGGTATGGAATTCGACTCTGAAGAAGCTGCCAAGACCTATTATGATGAATATGCTAGACGAGAAGGATTTACCTCCAAGGTTGGTCCATCTAGCCAGTCTAAGCTTGGAGGAGTAATTGTTGCACGGGAATTTGTATGTACCAGAGATGGCTTGAAAAGAAAATCGGTGGATAGTTGCAGTGCTATGATTAGAATCGAGTTGAAAGGTCAATTCAAATGGGTCTTGACAAAATTTGTGAAGGAGCATAACCATGCTATGGTTAGTCCTAGCAAAGTGCACCATCTTCGACCTCGAAGGCATTTTGCTGGCGCAACAAAAAACATGGCTGACAATTTACGAGGGGCAACAGTAGTTCCTAGTGGTGTTATGTATGTATCCATGGATGGTAACCGCGAGGTTAATCATGGATCTACAAGTTCACCGAGTGAATCGAATCGTCCTGTTAAGAATGCTGGGACTGCTAATTATGTTGTCAAATCATCTAGTCAAAAAAGGACCTTAGGGAGGGATGCTCAGAACCTGTTGGACTATTTTAAGAAGATGCAGGCTGAAAATCCCGGTTTCTTCTATGCAATTCAACTTGATGAAGAAAACTGCATGGGCAATGTTTTCTGGGCTGATGCAAGGTCAAGGTCCGCATATAGTCATTTTGGAGATGTAGTTTCATTGGACACGATGTATCGGGTATATCAGTATCGAGTGCCATTTGCTCCATTCACAGGTGTGAATCACCATGGCCAGACCATCTTATTTGGTTGTGCACTGCTGCTAGATGATTCTGAGGCTTCTTTTATATGGCTTTTCAAGACTTTTCTTACTGCAATGGGTGATCGTGCTCCGATCTCCATAATCACCGATCAAGACAGGGTAATACAGGCTGCAGTTTCTAAAGTCTTTCCTGGAGCCCGCCACTGTATTAGTAAGTGGCATGTTCTAAGAGAAGGCCAGGAGAAGTTGGCTCATGTGTGTCATGCACATCCAAATTTCCAGGTGGAACTGTATAATTGTATTAACATGACCGAAACCATCGATGAATTTGAATCTTCATGGTACTCAATTCTTGAAAAATATGACCTTAGGAGAAATGACTGGCTGCAGTCAATATATAATGCTCGTGCACAGTGGGTTCCGGTGTACTTCCGTGATTCCTTTTTTGGTGCTATTTCTCCAAATCAAGGAATTGATTGCGCCTTCTTTGATGATTATGTTAATCAACAAACAACATTACCCATGTTCTTCAGGCAGTATGAAAGAGCTTTTGAAAACTGGTTTGAAAAAGAAATAGAGGCAGATTTTGATACTATATGCACCTCCCCAGTACTAAGAACACCATCACCCATGGAGAAACAGGCTGCAAATCTGTACACAAGGAAAGTGTTTGCTAAATTCCAAGAAGAGTTGGTTGAAACTTTTGTATATACTGCAAATAGAATAGAGGGCGATGGGATAACCAGCACTTTTAGAGTCGCAAAGTTTGAAGATGACAGCAAGGCATATATAGTCACATTGAACCATTCTGAAACTAGGGCAAATTGCAGTTGCCGAATGTTTGAGTACTCGGGCATTCTGTGTAGGCATGTTTTGACTGTCTTTACAGTGTCAAATGTTCTTACATTGCCATCCCATTATATTATGAAACGGTGGACCCGGAATGCCAAGACTTGTCCAGGCTTGGATGATCGTGCCACTGAACTTCAGGGACACGAATCTTTAACCGTAAGGTATAATAACTTATGTCGGGAAGCCTTGAAATATGCAGAGGAAGGTGCAATAGCTTCGGAGACATATAATGCAGCGATGACTGCCCTAAAGGAAGGTGGGAGAAAAATTTCTGCAGTGAAGAAGAATGTTGCTAGAGTTCCTCCCCCAGCCTCTCAGATTGGTGGAGTTGGTTATGATGACCGTAAGAGAACATCATCCTCAGACATGACCCCTTTGCTATGGCCAAGGCAAGATGAGGTGACTAGAAGGTTTAACCTCAACGATGTTAGTGCTCCAGCTCAGAATGTTTCTGATTTGAATCTACCACGCATGGGCCCCTTGTCTCTTCATCGGGATGATGTTCATGCAGAAAACATGGTTAGAATCGTTTTATTGATCCATTTTCTCTATGATAATGGAGCCAACTACTGAGTCCTTGATCTCAATTTTCTTTTGCCTGCCTTGTCTTGATAGGCGGTTCTTCCTTGTCTCAAGTCAATGACTTGGGTGATGGAGAACAAGAATTCGACGCCAGAGAACAGGGTGGCCGTGATAAACCTGAAGGTATACACTTAGTTTAGCTTACAACTCTAAAAACCAGGGGAAAATATTATTTTAGCAGTCAATAATGTATGGATATTCTTATCCCGCAGTAAAATTTCAATGACTGGCACATATTCTTTGTTATTGCTGTACTATGTATGATTAAATTTGATTTATTTGTGTTGTTGGTTACTTTGTTTTCTTTAGGATGTCATCTTACATAAGTATTTTCTCTTAAGCAATGCAGTTGCAAGATTACAGCAGAAGTCCTTCAGCAGAAGCTGAAGTTAAGTTTCAACTTTCAAGGGTGACACTAGAGCCCATGTTGAGGTCAATGGCCTACATAAGTGAGCAGCTCTCAACGCCAGATAACAGGGTTGCCGTGATCAATTTGAAGGTATTTTTGCTTTTTTCCTTCATGAATCAGATGATTTATTTGATAGATCTTCCAAGTTAGCTGTTAAGATGATTGAGAAAAGGATGGATTTCGCCCTTCGCAAATTCAGAGTGTGTATTGTGGCTATCCTCCAGGATACAGCAGGCCACCTAAATAACGTCCGCTCCACTTTTTATGATATACAGGAATACCAGAGTTCTCTTGATACAACAAGTCTCTCTCTTTAAGCACTTGAGTTTGTTTTTGAAACTAAACGTGCTTGTGTGACTTCTGAAAAGAACTCTATGGTGAAAACATGCCCACATATATTGTAATACCTCATGACCAAAATGTTGCTTCTTATGTTTCAAGATATGGCCAAAGACCATGTTAATTGCATTTGGTGCTAGCTGGTTTCTCAAGCGAACATCCTTCTTGGAGTTGGCTACCTCTTGTTTGCTCGTGTAGAAATTTCCAGCTCGCTCGCGCTTTACCACTGCCTCCAATTCGCTTCATGAAGAAGCAGATTTTTTGGACTTTGTTCATGGTGCATTTGCTTGACTTCCAGTGCTAACAAATGTGCCGCCAACAAATTTCGGTTAAAAGAAATAGATGAGCCTTTTGAAATAGCTAACTGTATTCAACAATCCTCCACATATCTCAAGAGGTTTATGAATAGAGAGAAACGAAACTTTTCTGGTCTCCCACTGGAGTGTTATGCTATCTTGTGTCTTCTGGACTATGAACTGGATAGAAAAAATGAGCCCTAGCCTATAGAACCAATGGAGAACTTATATAGCTTCTATAAACCAATGATTCTTTTTGTCAGTTAGAGTTCTCACTAATCATATTACCCCTCCACAAATTCTTCTGTGCAATTTGGGTTTGTGTTAATAGGATGTGCGTGTGTGTGGGGTAATCATGAGTGCTCTAGGATTCAGTGATGAATTTCATGGGAGTGGCCTCACTCCCCACTCACACAAGGGACTCCATCAGGTGCACACTGCAAATAAATACCCCACCCATGAGGGAGATGAAATTCATTAAGAGCACTCATCCTCTTCTAATATGCAGTTTAGCACCAATCACATGCAGATATGAGGGACTTTAGATCATTTTTGGTGCTACAGTGTCAACAAGTGACTTATTATTGTGAACCTACTTCATCAGATCTCCAGTAACATAGCCATCATTGCTGATATCATAAATTTGCATAAGTCCCATTATCGAGGTCAAGGAACCAACTACTGTTGACTTTTTTATTTTTTGGGGGGGGGGTCATACACTTGGTGGAGAATATTCTCATTGTTGTTAGCTTAGTCTTCAAATATGGAGCGGAACTAAGGAGTCTGGTACTATCTGAGGGGAAAAAAGCAACACTGTGGGAGTTTCATTTTCTTCTGTTAGCACATCTTATTGAGACTGTACTGTTTATATCTACCGTTATTATCCGTGAGTGACAAACTTGTTTTTGCAAATGAAAATCACATTTAGATCTATTGCTCAATGGGTAGATCAATTGCTCAACAAACTTGTTTTTGCTGTTTTAGCTCCAAGATACGGAGACAACATCAGGAGAGTCAGAGGTTAAATTTCAAGTGTCTCGAGATACATTGGGTGCCATGTTAAGATCTATGGCTTATATACGCGAGCAACTGTCAAGCAATGTAAGCTTTTCAATTTCTTTTCTGGAAGGATCACTGTTTTGATTACCAAAGTTGCAGGAATGCAAACTTCTTAATGCAGTTTTTAATTCTCATTTATGAAGTAGATATGATGCTACAATTATTCATTAAGCATATCGTCATGCGGTTGCTTTTTGCAAGCAAATGAATACAGCCAGATACCTCATCATATATGTATGTGTTTCTGATCTCTTCATCTTTAATCTTGACTTCAATATGGTTTATGATAGGTTGAACCCCAGCCTGACCCCCCGGTGAAAAAGCAGCGGAAATGAATAGTTGAAGTTGTGAATTTTCTTTATCTTAGCTAGGCGTCTCACTGCTGCGATTCTGCAGTGGCAAAGTTTGTTCATCCAGCAGCGTTCAGTCACTCCCATCAAGTTGGGTATGGCCTTTTCTCTTCTAGTTCGGCTGCAAATGAAGCCTTGTAAATTATGCATTTTTGTAAATGTAGCTAGTTTTTGTTCTTCTTCTTTTGTTTGTTTCTTTTTATTTTGTTTTTTTTTTTAATTACCAAAGCTCTGAAGAGTTCACAATTTGGACACTCCTCTGTCTAGGAACCCTGTAACGTATATGATTTGAGGGTTGAAGTTAGTTGTTTGCATGTTGGGGTTGTTACATATTTCTCAATTGATTTGGAGTGGGCAGAATTTCAGTTTACCGACAGTGCTGGACAATAAGACTGCAATGGAGTTTTTCTAATTATCCCCATCTTCATGCCAGCGAGAGAGCTCAGACGATGAATTGAATAGAGTGGAACCTGCGAAACTAAGTTTTGAGGCCCTAAGATTTTACTTTTCATCGTTCCTTTTAGGTCGTGGTAAATCATGGTAAATCTATTCCCTGTTGTTCCGGAGGCTGTTCTTGTGGTTTCAAGTTCATTATCGGGGCTTAGTTTCTTGCAAATGGCACGCCCCGTTATCTTCCATGATCACAACATTCAAAACGTGGATACCAAAATCTCGTGAAGTGCATATTTCCAAATGCTTTCTCTTATCCAAAATCAAGAAGTCATGGAGCAACAAGTACAAAGATTCATTACTCCAAATATTACAAGCTGAATTGACGTGTTTCGAAATGATCACTACAGTTGCATAGAGGTCATAAAAAAAGAGATGAGATAAATTAGTGTATGGCTAATCCAATAAATAAAGTTTCATAAGGGGACTGGAGCGGACTATTATGAGATTAAAATTCTCTCTAAACAAATCTTATATGATGCGGAACTATTACACATCCAAGTTCTAATGTTAAAATAATATCAGAGGTTTTTCCCAATTTTGTTTGTGTCAACGAACAATTGAAGAAGCCTTAATTTTTTTAGAACACGTCCGAGTCAAATAACAATGCTTCAAAGTACTTTGATGAATAATTGGTGTCATTTGGTTGTCTAATTTTTATTTTACTTAACTCATTTTGCTAATTTTATGGATTTGTTCAATTTAATCCTCTCTGTTTTATTTTGTGCAATCAAGTCCTCCAATTTTCTCAATTTGTGAAATTAAATCCTTTGATTGCCCACTCTAACTAAACTGTCAAATCAATTAATGACGGGGCAATGCTTACATGATAGAAAATGATGCGTGATGCTAACTAGGCACCAAAAGAGCAAAAAACAAACGGGAAAAATAAGAAATAAAAATCCTTATTTCACAATATTGGTTATAGTGAGTAAACAAACCACTTGACTGCACAGATCAAGAATATTAAATGATTTGATCGCATGATATGGAAAAAATCCAAAAATTTGAAGGACTTGATTATGTAAAATAAAAGTTAGAGAAATAGATTACACGAACAACGGAAGTTAGAGGACTAAATCTGTACTTGACCCTTAAATAAACATCAGATGGTACTGAATCTATTGACATGGACATCCCATGGCCCATCCAGTTATGGATCCGTCATACCGAGTCCACTAAAACTGGCCCACGATCAGTAGAGCCTTGGTCAGGTGACCGTAACCCTGTTTCCAAACACGCGCTATCTGCGCAAACAAACAGAGGGGAGAACACCATTCAAAACCCTAATTCCTTCGCCTTATAAGCACCCTCTTCTCTTCCTCGCTCGAAGCTTTTGCCTGCGGTGGACTGGACTCGGTGCTTCAGCCTCAACCTCCGATCGAAGCCCTAAGCGTTCAACCATGGTGGCCGCGAAGAAGACCGTAATACCTCTCTCTCTCTCTCTCTCTCTCTCTGTGTTGAACTTCATATTTCTTCTCTCTATGTCGCCGATTCGTATCGGAGAAAGAGAGAGCCATTTCTGTTTAGTTTGGTTCGGTTTTGTATTCACCGGAGTAATGTGCCGCCGTGTTTGAGCTTTGAGGTCGATGTTTGATTCCGTTTGATCTGTGAATCCGCAGAAGAAGACTCATGAGAGCATCAACAACAGGCTCGCTCTCGTCATGAAGAGCGGGAAGTACACGTTGGGGTACAAGACCGTCCTCAAGACCCTGAGGAACTCCAAAGGTACGTTTTCCGTTTGGAGATTAACGAGTCGTGGAGGTTTTTGGCAATCGTCTAAGTCAACAAAGAGAGGCTAGCGGTGCTTAGACGGTGGATGATTAGTGTGTGAATGGCTTTTGGTATATGGCACGAAGCAGAAGTTCTGGACCTGCATAACCAGATTGAGCAACGAAAGAATTAGTAACAGCCCAATATGCGCATCAATGCGATGGTTGTTGCCTCATTTGATGATTTAGAATGGTTTTCAGTTTGAATGTTGCGTTGTAGTAGACCATGGGGATCTGAATTTCAAAGTGAAATCGCCGGTTTAAATGACTAGATTAGGCTAATTTCAGTGGTATCTGATGACAGCGATTGGTTTAAATTTGGAAGATTTCACGTTTAGCTTGCTATGGGATTAGGATTGTGATGTGAAGTTGTTTGGTCAGGTAAGCTGGTCATCATTGCTAACAATTGCCCTCCTCTCCGAAAGTCCGAGATAGAGTACTATGCTATGTTGGCAAAGGTTGGAGTGCATCACTACAACGGAAGTAAGTCTTTTCTCTCAGATGCCGATCTTATTTTGTTTTCGGACTTATGTTGAGACACTTTGTTACTTTGAAAAGTCAATTTAAGTAATGGCTGCAAGAATGTTATGTTCTTTTGCATCTTGCTCGTGATTACTTATGGCTATATGATTTCCAAGCTTGACTGCAATTTCGCCTTGAGAATTGGATTGTCTACATTTGTCTTCAGTGTTTGATATGGTCTTTGACATTGTTTGCTTATTCAGTGCTTTGTGCTGATCATGTCTGCTCATTGCAATTTGGCTGCTGAATGAGAGCCTCGTTTTTCTTGGGTTTATATGTGACTGCCATCACCATGCCTCCTGCAAAGTCTTTATACCTTAATAGGAGGTTTATGCCATCACCATGTTTCACATGGAATTTTTAGCAATTAAAAGCCAAAATAAGACCGTGCAATGGCTTTCCAATCCTCTTAGAAATGGACAAGTTATTTAGGAGCAATGAGCGTCGTCGTTTTTCCACTGCTGTTTAATGCTTTCAACATGTTTTCTGATAATCTTTTCTGAACAATTCTTGTTTTGCTGTATCAGACAACGTAGACCTAGGCACTGCCTGCGGAAAATACTATAGGGTATGCTGCCTTAGCATTATTGACCCAGGTAAGTTGATGGTCACTTCCTGTTGGTTAATGCCACTTCGGTTTTCTGATTTACATGAACTCGGTTTGACGGAGAATGATTTGTGATTTTCAGGTGACTCTGACATCATCAAGAGCATGCCCGGCGGCGAGCATTAAGATTTTGGAACGCTTAGATGTCACTTTAGATTTTTCATTTCTTTACTGGCTCAGCTGGGCATTGTGTTTCATTTATTCAGATGAGCTTTTATGTTGATCCGAGAAGTTTGATTGCGAAACCGAAGAAGCTTTTTGTAGCCCTTTTATGTGTTGGATGTTTTTTTTTTTGGTAAGGATTTATGTGTTGGATGTTGGATTACGTCTAAACAAGTTTTTGCGGACGAACAGATTGAGCTTTTATCATTATTATCCAAGAGTTCTGGATCGGCCATGTCCTTTTTATTGATCCACGGAAGCTGCTGTCATCGAGTAATCGTCCCATGCTGGGCCTGGTCAAGTTAAGGTGTATTCTGGTATCGATAATCTTAATTCGGCAAGGGCATTTAATGCCATTTCCATCTATGCGAGGTCAATCCTCGATGTTGGAATCAGCAATCCTTGAGATGTGCTGTTCTTCTGATGTGGGGTCACGAGGTAGGAGAGGTGATGAATATTTGTCAAGTACTAATTTCTTGGAAAGGGGGTTTCGGGTCATTTTCTTTTACTAGCTCTACTTCACCAATGCACTATACAAGGAAGAGAACAAAAATCGAGGAATTAAGCTCTGTACCGTGCGAGGATGCCGGTTGGTCGGTCGGTCGGTCACGACCGGTCTCATTTGTGTTGGCACAGGTCCCTCGTCTTTAAATTCTTGAGTGTACATCTGCATCTGCGAGGATGCTGGTCGGTCGGTCGGTCGGTCACGACCGGTCTCATTTGTGTTGGCACAGGTCCCTCGTCTTTAAAATCTTGAGTGTACATCTGCATCTGCGAGGATGCTGGTCGGTCGGTCGGTCGGTCACGACCGGTCTCATTTGTGTTGGCTGTAGTAGCTTGTTGCTGCAGATATTTGGTTCTGGGCCCTTGAGTTCGTGACGCGGTTACTGTAACCGGACTACTCGTCGCTCATCCCTCGCCGGTGACCTGCGCCAACTTCACGATATGGGCCATGGACGGAGGCGGAGGCCCATACAAGCGAACTTATCCAGTTTCGTTCTCTCTCTCTCTCGCTGTTCTCTCTCTCCTTTCCAAACCACTCAGCTCGTTTCCGTGGGAAGTTCCCAAAAAATTGCGAACCTCCACACATCCGTCCCTTTCCTCTCCCGTTCGAGTGCAAAATCCGCAGCCGCGCGATTGTAAGCTTCTTCCTCCACTAGATCTCCGCTTCGCTCTCGCCTCCTCTCTCGCATTCGCCGCCGTCGATACATGCGCTCGGACTGTTGCGCTCTCCTTTCGTCTCGAATGCGACGCTCCCGTCCCGATCCCGCCGCCCAATCGTGATTCCGGCAACTCTCCGCGTTCGACGGTCTCCGGGGAATCGGGGCGCCGGATGGAAGGCTTCAGCGCCGAGGATCTGTCGACGATCGGCGGGATCGCGACGGTGTCGCTCCTGCATTCCTTCATCCCCACGCACTGGCTCCCTTTCTCCATCGTCGGCCGCGCCCAGAAGTGGAACCTCTCCCGCACTCTCCTCGTCAGTACGTCTGTCTCCTCCTCCTCCTCCTATCCGTGTCCTCATTTTCGTCGCGAGTCTTTTGCTGCTCGCGCGTTGCTCGCCAGATCTCAGTTCCTGATTCCGATGCGGCGGTTCGTGTCGCGTGCGTTTACGTTTGATTTCGTTGCCGGTAGATGCAGAGGAGTTAGGAGGAGATAATTCTTTTGAGTGTCTTCTTAGCTCTCGCATCAATTTGCTGTTTTCCAGCTTGTGGACATTATCGGTATTTTGATGACTCTTACTTGAGGCGTTGTGTTTCGGTTGTGGTTTCATGTTGAATACTTGTGCATGGCGGTGAGATTTATCGCTGATCTGTTATTTTGTCCGAAGCAATCGTGCTTGAGAACGTACCAGATGGACAGTGAAGGACGTTGATACATTCGTTGCAATTATGCTACTTTGCTTTCTAGGAAGATGTGAATCTCTGAACAATCGTAGAGGAAATGTGCTGCATTTTTAGGCTGCAAAGAACACAGTTAGGGGGGCTTTTGGTTCTTCTTTACAAGTGAGTGGGGCTGAATTGTTTATGTTGGAGAAAAAACTTGGATTAGATTTTCTACTTGGATAGGAAAGGTTAGGCTCTAAGGTTGTTTAAGAACTTCATAGTCGGATTTACGCATGGGAAAGGAAACCAGAAAAGATAGTCTCAATGGTGAAGATAAGTGGAAAAATTTAGAATGCTATGACACTCCTTCTTGCGGAACTCGCAAAATTTGTGGTGATCTGCTGTGTGATTGAGAGTGTTGTGTAAGGGTACCGATACCAAAGCTGTCAATAGTATTCTTGCGTACTGGAATGGCCTAGTTGGTAGGTGGCTGCTTAGTAAAAAGTGGAAAGTTTCGCTGGAGGTAATTGCCCGTGGGAATTTTTTTGCTATTTGAATGGAGGATTCTTCATAGCAACAAATTTTGGCTGTTTAAAAAGCATTGTAACATGTTTCAGTCTCGTCTGGTTTACTATCGAAATGATAGTCGCTTAGCCTGCTTTGGTGCTGGTAGTTCTTGTAACGAATCTTTTTTCTCTCTGCAGCTGCATTTGGGGCAGTTTTGCATGTAATCTCTACTTCACTTCTTGGCATCACTGCTATTACAATGGCAAATACGATTGCTGGCGAAGAAACAGTCCATAAACTTGCTTCTCTTTTGCTTGTAATTCTCGGTGGTGGCTACGTGTTGTTGTTTATTTCTGGAAAGGGTGGTCACAGTCATTCACACAACCAACCTATGGAGAAAATGGCTGTTGCCGGTCTGGTTCTCGTACCAGCATTATCTCCTTGTGCGACCACACTTCCTGTGTTTCTTGCCGTGGGAAACTCATCTTCCATGATGGTACTTGCCATCATTGTGCTGCTCTTCAGGTAGACATTGAAATCTTATATTCTGATATGTATCCTTTTTATAATGGTGAAATGATAGTAGAGTACGCGACTGTTCTCTGCAATAGTTATACAGTAAATAGAAACGAAATTTAGATACATATGTTAAGATTTTTGGCCTGATAAGTACGTAACATGATATTTGTCAATTTGCTATTTTTAGTGCATGTATCTGAATGCTGTTGGTAGCTTATTCAATCCTCTGATATTTAGAGGATTGACAACATTTTCTATCATCAGACTGCCACGTTCTTAGGCAGAAATCTCGCTGTTTTTTTTTATTTTTTCTCATCCCCCTTCTGGGAGAGTGAAGATTAACTGCTGGTTGTTGGTAATGTATTTGGATTTTCAGCACCATAACTGTGATGACCTCATTGGTGGCTCTCTCGTTTTATGGAGCTAGCCAGCTGAAATTCCACTGGGTGGAGCGGTATGACAAGCTTCTTGTAGGCTCAGTCCTCTGCTTGGTGGGAATACTAACTCTCCTTTTTCATGATCACGATCATAATGGCGATGTGGGTTCTGGAGGACAGCATGTGCATAGGAAAGTCATTGGGTTCTGATATCTTTTGTTTCTTCCGCGTATGTCGTTGGCAATCTGCAGAAAATGTTCTGTTATCTGGATTAGTTAACCCTGCTCGTGTGCTGCTTGTTTTGGCACGAGCTAGTTACGAGGCCGATTTCCCCTTGCCTTCCAGAATCATTCAAGCGCGGCTCCTTTTTGGGAGGAGGGGAGAGGAATTCTGTGCCATGTTCTTTCACGAGATAATACTCTTAAGTCATTTTACCAACGCTTATACTAATGAAGCCAAGTGTAATTTCAATTTTCTTTTCCTATTGCTATGTGGGGATTCAATTCGAGTGGATTGCACATTGAACAATGGTTGCGTGTATGTATATATTTCCACTTAGAATCCGTTTGTTTGAAGGGAAGTTGTTTTTAGGAAAGTCCATTTATTTGAAGGAAAATTGTCTTTAGGAAATTTTATTTTTGACTTTCGGTTGTTTGAATGATGGAGAATTAATTAATTTACAGAAAATCTTTATCATCGACTGATAAGAAAACTACTCACCGACGAAAAAAAAAAAACAACTTCTTTTTATAGTAAGAATGAAATCACTTTTTCTAAATTATTAAACAAATCCATGGAAGACACTTTTTAATGACATAAAAGGCGGAAGTGCATCTAAGGTTGACAATAGAGCTGCTTGTATAGAAAGTACGATAATCTCCAATAGGTCCGTGCCACGCCCCTCCTCTAATGCTTTAAGAATCGAAGAGTGACAAGAAGCTTGCAGCGCTCGGCTCTCGTTTTGTAAAGTACTTAAATTCTTGGCTTTTCTGAATGATTCTGCAAAGTCGACACACGAGTCTCTTGCGAAAAGCGAGAAGTTTGAGGGAATGTACAAACTTGAGCCATCCGTCCGAACGGAAACATCATATTTTACCATCGGGATTGAGGGATGCATCAACCCAGCGATGCTTTTCTTTCTTTTGCGAGGCTGCGTGCAAGCCAGCTTGTAGCTTTGATTCTTTAGCAGAAGGACAAAAGGCAAAAGTGAGCCGATTACCTCTTGCTCGGTTCCCAAAAGACGAAAGTTTTCCCACGTGGACGTACATTTCGAATCGCTAATCCCACGCTCCTTTTGTCCCCCGAATGCCTTTTGGGTCCATTACCTCTCTCTGTATTCGCATGAGATGAGAATGCTTACGCAGATTCGTCCGTACTGGACCGTGGAAAAATTACGCCGAGCATGTTTCGAATCTCGCGTTACTCTCTGTACGACTTCTCTTAAATCGAATAACGAGTCAAGGACAAGCATGGGGAGAGGTTTATAATAGCGGGTACAAAAGATAATGCATGGACAATCGTGGTCTGAATTAAAGATTGCTATGTAACATACAGTGACGAGTCAAGGACAAGCATGGGGAGAGGTTTATGATAGCGGGTACGAAAGATAATGCATGGACAATCGTGGTCTGAATTAAAGATTGCAATGTAACATATAGTGACAAGTCAAGGACAAGCATGGGGAGAGGTTTATAATAGCGGGTACGAAAGATAATGCATGGACAATCGTGATCTAAATTAAAGATTGCAATGTAACATACAATGCTTGAGAGAGAGAGAGAGAGAGAGAGAGAGGAGGAGGAGGAGGAGGGGGAGGTGGGGGAGCGGACAAGCATGGGGAGAGGTTTATAATAGCTGGTATGAAAGATAAATGCATGGACAATCGTGGTCTGAATTAAAGATTGCAATGTTACATACAGTGCTTCGGAGAGAGAGAGAGAGAGTGGGGAGGAAGAAAACTCAAAGAATCCGTTTGTTCGCAAAAAATATTATGTTTCTGAAAACTATTTTCTAGAAAAATGTAATTATTTTTTGATATTTGATTGAAACTTGAAAAGAAGCGGAAAATATTTTCAGCTATTCAATAAGGAAAAATTATCTTTAATGCACTCTTTTTCAATATTTATTATTTTATATTTATATTTTTCTTTTAAATGCTTTTGTCTTCTTCTTCATCATCGGTCGACAATCGGTTGAAGGCGAGGCTCACGCCCTCTAATTTGTTGTCAATTTGACGAGGCTTTGAGCTCACTGCTCATCAAGATCAATGAGCTAGGTAAGTGGGCTCGCAGAGGCCTTGAGCTCATTGTTGGCCAAATTGTCGAGCCTAGATCCCTGGCTTAGCATCGATTGGGTGAGGGGGCGAGTGAATCTCAAGGCTCGCTCAAGGCTTGCGTGTGGCTAGTTGTCGACGATCGGCCAAGATAGATTAAAGAAAATGGAAAAAACGAAAGAAAAAAAGATTAGAATTTTTTTTAAATGAAAAAAAGAAGATAAAAAGATTAACATGGGTGTGAGATAAGAAAAAGTAAGTGAGAAAAATGTTTTTCTCTTTCTTAAAAGTGAAAAACATTTTTTATTATTTCAAAAGACTTTTTTTTTTTATTAATTTATTTTCCATGAAATGAGTTTAGGAAAATTTGGAAAGTATATTCCTATAAATTATTTTTCGTGTGGAGTCAAAATTTGCTGATGATTGTACAAAGAGGAAAAGAAAAGATTGTTCGCTCCAATTAGCGTGAAAAATACTTTGCCTGATGAGTCAGAACTAATCTGACGTTGAATCTCGTCGAAATTAGCCGTTCCGTTTGGGAATGATGGTCCCCCTCCCTCGTTCCGTACACCAATGAGATTCCACATTAACGCTTCATTAAAATAAGGAGGTCGAAACCGGACAAAGCGAAGTTTTATTACTGACGCACGGCGATCCTCTCCCCCTCGCTCTTTTTCTTTATTCCCCTCGGATCCTGCTCAGATCACATGGCGTCCTCCAATTTCTTTAATTCCTATCGCGGCTTTCTATCTCTGATCCACTTACGTTCATCCTGTACCTTTACCTTTTCACTTATTTTTCACCTACCCCTAACCCAACTTAAATTCATGTGATTTCCAATCAAAATTAAATAGAATAATTATATTAATTAAATATTTAAGAATTAAATCGACAAATCGTCAAAATACTTAAAAAGTAAATTGATAAAATCGAAAAGTTTGGAATCGAATTGATCGTCGAGATTTTATGACTTCTTTAGATAATTATCCCATTTTCATTTAAAAAATTTGCCCAAACTACTTCATTCAACACCGGTCTGGTACAACCCTTCCCGTGCAGGAGTTCGCTTCTACTTGAAAAAAGACTAGGAAAAGGGAAGCGTCGAGCAAGACGACTTGCCAAACCCCCCCACCCATGTGGAGGAATCTTCTCTCGAGGATTATAAAAAAACCAAGCGTGGTTCGCCACTAGCGATCATGCTTTCTTGTCAACGTCATTTTGTCGACGTTACTGTCCAAAACCATCCGCTCTTTTTTTAATCCTACGCCCGTCCCATTCGAAATCGACAGGTCATCTTCCCATGCAAAATACTTCTTTTCGGGTACTACGTCCATATAACATAGGAAATTCTCCGATTGACTTTCTTTCCAAGTGAATTGCGCCCTGTTTGTCTGCGTGATAGGTTCGGTTCTATTCAATTCAGCTTTGGATGAAACAAAACTAATTTGATTCGGGATTTCCAACTCTGTGAGGAGCGATATAAAAGGATTGCATGGTTCTCGATAGGATTTGGCACATAACCATAAGGAAATAAAGAATAAAAGCGAGAAAAGAAATCTAGACACGCGATTTTTATCCCGTTTTACCCTTAAATTATGGCTGCATTCAATAGAGAATTGCACTTTAATTAGTACATCTAATAGTTATTAATGGATCTAAGCATGGACATCCAATAAAATATGGGTTCAATCTATTAGAATTCTATAGAAAGATATTATATATCCAATAGTTATTAATGGATCTAAGCATGGACATTCAATAAAATATGAGTTCAATCTATAAAAGTGCAGTTTAGGGGCACTGCTCTGTGGCCCTCGACCTCGCCTCTCTGCCTGCTCACTAGGGATTGGAAATTTGGAACATCTTAAACCATATATATTGTCCTATGAATAGAGACCCATACCCTTACTAAAAGTTACACTAAGCACTGATGGTCGTTAGGACGGACGGCGACAACCTAGGCCGGCCCCGGCGGACCCCGCTGCTCACGTCCGCCATCCGTAGCTACTTTTTTAGACTGCGTTGGGCGTGACCAAGAAAAGAAACGCCCGGGAGTCCTCCTCCACGACGTCACGAAAACGGTTCGTACACCTTTAATGCCAATATTTCCACCGATGACGTGTAAAGAGGGAAAGAGGGAGAGAAAGAGAATATGCTAATCCTGTCGTTGTAAATTACAAAAACTTCATTGTCCCACGCCTAATGATTCCCGTGGCGGGCCACGTAATTCCCCCCTCATCGCCAACGATTTGATCTCCTCCAAAAGCGCTCGTCAATTTAGGGCAAAAAAGGTGCGCTCGTCTCGTGAATTCCCCCGATCCGAAAACGGTTCCCCGACCTTTATTAAAGAGCAGTGATGAAAGGGGTCGTTGGAAAGATAGATAGGTCGTCCGACATCTAGGTCGTCCGACATCGTGAATCGGTTCCGAAAAATTAAGAATAAAAATAAGACCTTAATCGACGAATGAAAGCGGGGCATGCAAAAAGATTTCCCTCGCCATGCTGCTTTGCTTTGGCTTTGGGGACTTTTCCCAGTTGTCCCCCTTCGTTCTCTCCCCCCCGCACCCCCCCCACCCCCACGCTTTTGCTCTGTCCACCAAAGCAAAAGGTGCACTGTACTTGGAATATATAATTTGTGCTTGTTTTGCATCTGTGACCGGGCCGCTCCTGAAAGCTTGATCCTTTCTTGCTTTTGCCACCCTTTTGCCAGGAAATAAAGGTCTCCACTTTTTTCCGGGGGATTCATTGCGATATCACCGTGAGAGGGAAAAGATAGTAATGTCTTTAGGAAACTTACGCAAATGGTCCCAAAACTTTGACCAAATATTTAACGTGGTCCCAAAACTTTTAATTCGTTCGATATGATTCATGAACTTTAACCCGATATGTAATGTGGTCCGTGAACTTTTAATTCGTTCGATATAGTTCATAAACTTTAATCTAGTATGTAATGTAGTCCATGAACTGTTAAGTTTGTTGAATGCGGCTCTTAAACTTTTGGTATATAATCAACTCAGTTCTTAAACTATATGAAAATACTTAATATCGCCCATTGAATTAGTGGAATGATGATATTAAATATTTCCGAAAAAATTTAGAGAGTAAGTTCAACATATACCAAAAGTCAAAGGATCGCATTAAACAAATCAATAATTCAAGGACCATATTACAATTTGGGTTAAAGTTCATAAACCATACTGAATGAACTATTTGTGTCGTTATCCTTAACATCTTTTAATAGGGTACATTATCTAGAAGAAAAATAATGATTTCAAAAATATATTTTTTTAAATGACCACTTAAAACACTTACAAAAATAAACCAACAAAATGATGATAGCACAGTATCATTATCTCCTCAAACATGCATTTGAATGAGAGTGACATCTCTTGAGGTCGAGAGTCATTTAATGAAGCGAGGTCAATTTCGATTGAAGCAGTTGAATATTCAGTGATAATAACATAGGATAGCGCATGCGACAAACGACCTAAACTAGTAATTCCGAAAGCCATTTGTTTTTTTCTCTTTTGGCATAGAAACCCTCAAAGCTATAGTTTAAGTTTAGCCCAAAAGATTCGAATTGCGAGGCAGGTAGAGACTAGGAGTGTGGACTCCAATCATTCAATTAGGTCGCATCGGGATCGCATCCTATTTAAAGATTAAGAGAAGATTACCCTTCACATAATCAATTCATAAGTTGTCTTAGCACGAAACAATCACCTCTAAAAAATTATATAAAATTCGAGATGCGAAAACGACACAGCCGTAACTCTTTGCTCCGTTTGGATAGAGTGTTGGCTCCGGTCTTCTATGCCGCGACTTCTCTACTAATCAGGCGGCAAATGCGATTTCGATTTCGCGAGGAACGTTTATTTTCGAGAGGAGATCGGTCAATTTGTGATCCGAGCAAATTCAAAATTAATTTTCACGAATGGACCACCCCCTAAATGCCCGATTGACCCAGTTAATAAAATGAATGGGGACGTGAAAATAAGGAAAGAGAATGGGGTCCACATCACATGTGAAATAGCGTTGTTTAGCCAAAAGGGAGACGGAAGCAGGACGAGCTGACGGTGACGCTGGCGAAAAAGAGGGACCAAAAAAAAACAAAAGAGAAGAGAACATGCAAAAAAAAAGCACAAGAAAACAGAACGAGGAAGCGCTGCACCTTGCACGTACATGCAACGCCACGAAATCCGAAAAAGGCAAAGGGCAAAGAAAAAAAAAAGAGAGGAAAAAATAGGCGAATCCCGACGGTCCGTCTCAATCAAGATCCTACGGCCAAGGCCGAGCCGAGGCGAAAAAAGCAGGACGAAGCATGCGGGTCCCACACTCCACTCCACTCACTCATCGCTCGTCGTCCCCTCCCTCCCTCCCTCCCTCCCTCTCTCTCTCCTTAACTCCCCCGCGTCTGCATGAAATCGGAAACCACCGCGCCCGCCGTTCATCCGTTTCTCTCTCCATCTCCATTTCTCTCTCTCTCTCTCTCCATCGCAGTGCAGATGGTTCGATGATTCTATCCTGCGGCGGCCCTGTCCCTATCCTGCGGCGGCCCTGTCCTTCTCTGAATTCCTCAATCTCTCTTTCTCGCCTCGCCGTTGAGACTCTGATTTGACTGCAGTCATCTCTCTCAGGTAACTCCAGCACTCGAGCTCTCTCTCGCTCTCCTTCCATTCGCGTTCCGGCGCTCGCCGCGATCGACTGCGGCGGTTGGTGGGCTTCGCCGGAGCCTCAATTTCGCTGGGTTCCCGGCGTGTTTCGCCTCCTGATTTTATTTCTTTCTTTCTTTCTTTCTTTTTTTTTTCAAGGCAGAAATAGGATCTGCGTTGGTGATTTTGGTAGTACAGCTGCAGCAGCAGCTGGCGGAATCTCTCTCGGCCCCGCTGGGTGCTGTCTTCTGGATTTCATTTGGCAATGTAATCTGTCTGGCCTTCGCGAATCTAGTCACGCGGATTTCGATTATGTTATGTCGGCGCTGCGGATTGAATTGCGATCTCCCTCCCTCCCTCCCTCCCTCC
The DNA here is from genome assembly GCA_014182725.1 of Eucalyptus brandiana. Lineage (NCBI taxonomy): Eukaryota > Viridiplantae > Streptophyta > Magnoliopsida > Myrtales > Myrtaceae > Eucalyptus > Eucalyptus brandiana. The sequence continues at coordinate 43,317,295 of CM024669.1, read as the reverse complement.
CTCCCTTCAACTCTCTCTATCTCTCATGTACACCCGGGCAAGGAACATTCTTTCCATGCGTCGAATGATTGCTGGAGTGTATCGAAGATCTCTCGGTCTGTGCGATTCCCCATTTCCGGCGTTTCGTAGCTTCTTGTACCGATTTTGTCAGTTTCGCCCCTGGACTTAGGATGCTGCGATTCGTGTATCTTTGTGGACATTTCCCCTTATTTCCTTGATTTTCCTTCTTTTAGGACACGAGTTCTCCAAATTTCCAGTTTCTTTTTCTTTCCTTCTTTGGGCCAAATGAAAACTGCCGTATTCAAGATCAGCAAAAGTAGACGGGTGACGCTGTTACAGCTCGCGGGGGCAGGGTTTTAACATCATTTACCATCGATTCTGCTAAAGGGAATGGGGGCGACGCTACCCAATCGCTACAACATCTTCCCCTGGTGACATGATTCATTTAGTTAGGCTCCTTGGCGTGATTTATTTTCCAGTTAGGGAGTTAAACTTAGTGTCGAATGCCACGGTTTCTGGCGAGTAGTACTTTCATTTATGCTAAGATTTTTTTATTTTTATTTTTTTGGGCGGGGCATTTCTAGAAGTAGTCTTGTGCTTGTCGTCTAACTTGCTGAGTAGCATTATCTACATTGCTCTGTTGCAGTATGGGGGCCGCAAATTCTAAGGTTGAAGAAGATAAGGCCTTGCAGCTATGCCGGGAAAGGAAGAAGTTTGTTAGGCAAGCCCTTGATGGTAGGTGTTCTCTTGCGGCGGCTCATGTTATGTACGTTCATTCTCTAAGGAGCACAGGAACTGCGCTTGGGAAGTTTGTCGAACCCAATGCCCATGTGGAATCATCTTTGTATACATCCACGAGTGCAACACCGGAGCCACTTGCATTGACGGAGAAGTCCCTTTCGCATTTTTCATTCTCCTCTCCATCATTTTCGCATGGTGCAGATGCGGCTTATACTCTTTCTCCATCTCCATCTCCTCCTCCTACCTCTACCATTTATCATGCGAATCATATGAAATTCACGGGTAGCTATTCTAGAGAGGTTCGAGAAAAGTTGCCATCACCTATCACAGGGACAGTGACTTTTTCTAGTACCCCACGGAATACTACACCGGATTCCTCTGAAAAACCAGATCTGTCAGCATTTGAAGATTCTCCCGTTCCACCTGGAACGCCCCAGTGGGATTTCTTTGGTTTATTCCATCCAATCGATCATCAAATGCCTTCTCAAGGAGGGAAGCATATGAACCGGGGGTTTGAAGATGCTGATGACATCAAAAGGCTTAGGGAGGAGGAAGGCATACCCGAGTTGGAAGATGATGAAGAGAAGGGTTCTATGGACCGAACTGAAGAGGAATTCCAGGATTCAGATGATGAATTTGATGAGCCTTCCACAGAGACCCTGGTTCGCAGATTTGAAAATGTCAATCGGGTAAATGATGAATCCATGTCTAGTCCCCCTCCCACTGCGCCTTCAATGAGAAGTGCAACTTCAGAAGGTGAATTCGTGAATGGAGACAAAGGCCAGTCTCCTGATCTGTCATCACGAAGGGGCAAATCACCTGCCGTTGCTCCATCATCTGAGACAAAGAGAACTCCCATGAAAGAGGTTACGCCAAAGGACTTCTCTTCAAGCATTAAAGATATCGGAGGTCTTTTCATAAAAGCATCAGAAGCTGGGAGAGAAGTTCCAAGAAAGCTAGAAGCCAATAAGTTACCTGTTCGTCCAATATTTCCGGGGAAAGAACGTATAGCACTCTTCTCTCTTCCACTTACTTTCTTCTTGTATCAGTTGACAATTGTCGAGGATAACATTCAGAATAATGACCTTGATCAATATTACGTGCTTATTTAGCTACAGGATGTGGTTAACGGTCTAGGTTTCTTGTGAGTTGCACTTTTATACTTCCAACAGCATAGCTCTTTGATGTGGCAGGTGCATCAGTATTGTCCGTGTACCTCAGGACATGTTTTTCTTGTGGGGAGGATCGTTGGCAAGTTCAAGAAGGTATGTTCTTTTCAGAATTATGTAACTCTTGAAGAAGGTTGTGATCTCTCACTACAATAACTGGAGACATGGCATTGGTGCATTGGTTTTTTCATCAATTTTCACAAGTTAAAGAAAGTATGTCAAAAGTAGGCCATCTCAGCAAGATATTACTGCACTGTGTGGGCAAAAATGGACTAGAGATGATTTTATGATCTGTTCTGGAAAGCCAAAGCAACTATTTGTAGCTTGTAATGTGTAGTTGAATGGTGTTCTGTTTCTTTGACAGTTGATTATTCTTGTCTCTGCTCTGTATGTGTTACTAACCTTTTGTCATAACTTTGTTACCTAGAACCTGCTCAAGCGGCAATGAAGTACTTAACTTGGCATAGGACGGGATCATCTCGCTCTTCTTCATCAAGGAATCCTTTAGGGTTGAATTTAAAGGATGACACTGAGGAGCTTAATGACAATTACATTGGCAGTGTCTGTATGATATCTGGAAGCCATGCCTCAACCTTGGATAGGCTATATGCCTGGGAGAGAAAGCTCTATGATGAAGTCAAGGTACTATTACGAACTACTTGTCATGACTAGACTATAATAATGACATCTTTGTCATTCATACACACACACACGCACGCACGCACACGCACACACACACATATATATATGTATATATGTATATGGATTTTTGGCATGTTTACTCCTGTGGTCTGCCAAAACAAAATGAATTTGTGGACTCATCTGAAGAAATTTTTTAACTGTATGTTGGATTCTTGGGCACCTTTTGTCCTATCATCATCATGATGCTTAATATTGATTTGATTGGTGTGAACGGTTAACAGTAGTTTCCAGATGACAACTGAATTACAGCAAGCTATGTTTGGTTATTTGGAAGTTGATCTGGCTGACTCTAGTCAAGATATATATCTGATTCAAGTTGAATTGGATTTTGATGTTTGTGCTGGGAGTGAAACAGTTTGTTTGGTTGTTATATCTGTGGCTATTGTTCTAACAACAAATAGGTTGCTGGTAATCTTTGTCTTGGCAGCTTTACTAGTGCATATCTCTTGTGATTTCACAGATCCATATCTTGTCACATGCTGTGATATCTAATTGAAAGTTCAGTAAACAAACCCTCAAAATATGGTTTAGAAGTTAGAAAATGCAGAAGGGATACGTTTTGGATTTTCTCGTTCTCTCTCTTCTAATTTTCTCTATGGATCTATATTGCCAAGTGGAGAAAAAGTCTCCGTGAATGGCTCTCATTACCATTGTTGTGTTGGTTGTAACTATCGGCATTGTCACCAACATACACATTGATGGTGAAGAATGCTACTTGTGGAGAAGTTTTACTTCCACAAGTGGTGTTTTAAATAGAGATCCTTCTGTTATTGCCTTCTTCTTTTATCTGTTGAAGCACCCATGAAGTGACTTCTCTAGATTCTTACCGAGTTGTTCCTTTAAATATTTTGCAACATATCATGTGAACTGACTTCATTTTCTATTACAACATTTAAACATGCTGTGAAGGGTACCCTGACTTATCTTTTATTGTGCTATATGGGGATTCTTCTAGTAGAGAATAACTTTGCTTTCTTGCCTTCATTATTTTTTATTCTGTTTACTTAAAAGTCAGGTCAATTGCAAATTTTGATATTTCAGGCCTGTGATGAGATCAGGAGGAATTATGACGTCAAATGTAAAATTTTAAGGCAATTGGAATCAAAAGGACATCTGGATTTAAAGGAAAGAACTGATAGAATTGGTAAAACTCGTGCTTCCATCAAGGATCTACACTCGAGGATCATAGTTGCCATTCACAGAATTGACTCCATCTCGAAGAGAATAGAAGAACTACGTGACAAAGAGCTTCAACCTCAGCTGGAAGAGTTGATTGAAGGGTAGGTGCCGGGTGGCTTCCTTTTTTGATATCTATAGTAGTCGCGTTCTTTTTCCTGTGTGCGCATCAGTTGTGGAGCTATGATGCTATGTACTCAGCCAGTCATATGTTGCAGGTGTCAGCTCATGCTTGACTGAGGATAGTTGCTTTTTAGTCAATTTTCTCTTGGTGCTTCATCCCTGACGCAAAGGATGGTGGAACAATCACATCAACTCCTAGTTAATACAATTAATATGTTCAGGATGTTTTAGTCCTAAGATGACAAATATATTCTGTGAAAACTGTTCCTCTTGGTTTATTAGATGCCTTTGTTTGGACAATGAGAGAACAATTTGGAGTCACAATGCTAATTTGAGGGCATGTTAAACATGAAAAGCCATAAGCAGCGCTGATAACTCAATACTTGTAATGAACAAGGCTGAACATTTAACCTGATAACATACGTAGGAAATATGACTAATGGCTATGACAGTATAAACTTTAAGTCAAATAAATCATAAGAAGATGACTTTCTGCTGATGCACTTGATTGATAACGGACTGTTTTTGGGTTCTGGAAAGCTCTGGCACAGCAAAGGCAAGTACAAGTCCGTAGCTGGTGGAAGCTTTTTGATATTCTGCTGCTTCTGCTTGATTTGTTGCCTGCCTCCTCAAATCTTGGTCTCCATGTTTTGGAGTATCTATGTCAGTGATCTGTGGTGAATTCAATCTTCTTTTGAGGGATTCATCTACAGATGCCACTTCTCATGATGCAGGTTAGGTCGGATGTGGGAAGTCATGTTTGAATGTCACAAGCTTCAGTTCAACATAATCTCAGTAGCTCATGGCAGCAGCAACACTAAAATCCCAGTACACTCAGAAGCACGCCGGCAGATTACCCTCGATCTTGAAAATGAACTGAGTTTACTATCTTCAAGTTTTACAAAGTGGATTGGAGCCCAGAAGACCTACTTGGAGGCCATCAACAATTGGCTCGGGAAGTGCTACTTGCATCCCCAAAAAACTCCAAAGCGAAAAAGGAGGGGGGCCCAACAAACGCCACTGTGGAAGCATGGGCCGCCAATCTATGCCACTTGTGGACTGTGGTTGGACGAGCTGAAGGATTTGCCTTCCATGGGTGTGGCAGAGTCAATTAAACGTTTGGCCGCAGACATTCGCCAGTTTTTACCACTTCAAGAAAGGAACCAAGGAAAGAACGCGAAACATGCTCAAACACCCCCAACATCATGGGAAGGTGGAAGTGGGGCTGATTCGGAGGTTAACATGTTGAAGGATTACGCTTCGGAGGACTGGATTACAAGTGTTGACCGCTTCCGGTTGAGCTTGGGTGGATTTCTTGATAAGTTGAATAAGTACGCGAAGTCCTCTGTTGATATGTACGTGTCCCTTGAAAAGGCCATCCAAGAACGCAAGCGTATTTATGATAACTTGAAGTCCCAACCATGAGATGTTGTCAGTAATCAGTGCAGAAACTCGATCCAGCCTTAAGGGGAGGACCGACCATACAGTATCGAGTTCATCTGGAAGCTCCTCAGAAAATATCCGGAACCAGAAATTCTGTGAGTTTCTTCTTCTTTTCTTTTTTTGCTTCTGGGCTTTTTACTTGGAAAATAAAGCACGGTTTTGGGGGCGGGGGTGGTGGGGGTGGGGTTGGTTTATATAATTATCGCCATGTTGTGGCAGGAAATAAAAAGGGTCGAGAGAAAGTTGGATGTTGAGATGTTTATAGACAGGGTGGTGGGTTTACATTACGGCTCTAGCTTAGGATGTGCTATTGAAAGGAAAGAGAGCTTCGCCAACAGAGGTTCCTGTATATTAGTTTTGTGAACTCAAAAAAAGTTGTAATAAAATTTTTTACAATTTGGCTATGTCTTCAGTGACTTGAGAAATCATGTGTCGTTCGCCTTCCTGAATTGTCGTGGTCCATTTGTACCCGGGTAATCATATTTGTTGGGGCCAGGAAACCATGGAAGTGTTGAAGGAAAAGTCATGTGGTGGTGAGCAATGGGAGAAATTATTGGATAAGCAGGGAGCCTCACATTTTAACCTACCCGTTGCCCAAAAAAAAAAAGACAAAAAAGTTTTTGCGCTCGAGCAGTCTCGAATCCCTGCACCTTTTTGTGTACTTCGATGTGATTTTGGAGGATTGAGCATGAGGTTTGCTCTCGTCGCTGTTCGAAGGAGTAAATGCGACAATCCTGAACTCATCGTTAAGTTGGTCCCAAACCGATGATTGTGATTGCTTTGGCCATAGCCTAAAGCTTGTTCTGTGAATTAGGGATGATCAGTTCTCGGTCCAGTTCAATCCCACCCAGGAACTGAAAACCAGACCGGTCTGAACTGGTTCTCGCATAGTCCAATAGAACTGGTTGATGTACAAATAATCTTGAGGAAACGTAGTTACATAGCCATTGCTTTTAAAGAAACGAAAAGTCAGCGATAAGAGCAAGATGTTGAGAGGCATGAGAGGCAAAGCTCTTCCAAGTCGTCTTCTGCCGAGATGAGAGGCAGGAACGAGAGGCAAGAGGTTGAGCGAGGTGTGAGCCACGTGAGAGGCAGAGCTCATTTAAATTTGAGGCAATTTAGGGCTTCCAAAGGGAAAGAGGAGAGAGGAGAGAAAGGAAAGAGGACTGGTGAGTTGAGAGAGGAGAGGGAAAGAAAAGAGCAGAACATGTGAGAAGGGAAGCAAAAGAAATTTGTGTGAGAAGTTTTATAAAAAAATCATCAATTTGGTCCAAGCGGTCCGATCAGGTTGGCTCATTTTTTGCTTGGAACCGAGAACTAGATCGTAAATCATTGGTTTCAATTTTATTAAATCAAATTGACGCTCCCGAAAACTGCTCAGTCCCGAGTTGATTGATCCCTGTTCTCAACCCTACTAGAATACCCAAATTCATACTCAATCATCCTCCCGTAAAAGACTATTAATCAAGTGTTCTTTTTCTCCCGATGCCACGGTTCCCCCATCTTTTTTTCAAGAACATCCATACACGTTGCATCTCCCCGTCAATCTCGCCTTAGAATGTATGATTTATACACATCCGAAGTCAAACCCCAAATTGCACAATGATCAAGCACTATAATATTCCAATTTTTCCACCGCAAATCGAATTTTGTACCACTCCTAAAGTCCTCCAAAGCTCGCAGGCTTCCCACAAAAAGAATAATTAAATCATTTTTATTATTTTTCTAATACGACAAAATAAACCATGTCCCCTCAGAATATATCAACCCCGTAATCACAGTCCGTAGATCCGATCTTGGCCGTCGCCGTCAGCTTATCGACCGTTACGTCGCACGTCACCTTAACGGTAATCTTCCACGTCCTCACGGCCCCCACCTTGAGCTTCACCGGCGCCGTCACCTTCACCGTCAACGGCACTCTCCCCTGGCTCTGATCGCTGGCCAGCGCCTGCCGCACCTGGCTCGCCAGGACCATGGCCTCTCCCTTCAGCGCCGCCTCGAACACCGTCGCGTTGTCCGGCGGCTGGTAAAACGCCGGCAGGGCGCCGCCGCACAGCTTCACGCCGGTGTAATAGACCTCCGCGGAGCTCCCTCCGAGGTAGTAGATCCCGATCTTACCGTTCGGGTTGTTCGCCCGGACGGTGACCTCCATCGCCGGCGACACCGCCGCGGAGGACGTCAGGTTGAGCCCCCCGATCGAGATGCCGCTGACGGCGTAGTCGGGCGACCGCGGCCTCACGACGAGGTAGAAAACACCGGCGGCGGCGGCGAGGAGGAGGACCAGCACGGCGACGGCGGCGAGGGAGCAGCAGCAGCAGCGCTGGAGTCGGCCGGTCTTGCGATAGGAGGAGCGCCGTTTGTAGCGGCGGTCGTTCCCCTGCGGGGGACGCGGTAGATTTGGTCCTTGGGGATCTGGATGACGTAGGTGCCGCGGACGGGGTGGGGGACGGGCTTGTCCTCGGGCGGGGGAGGGGCTTCGTCGGGGAGCCGTGCTCGGGCGAGCGGGGCGGGGAGTCGCGGGGGTGGACCCGGTCCGCCATGTCTGAGCCGGCCGAGCTAGCTATGGTTGCCGAAGTCGAGAAGCGGAAGCCCTCGAGCCCTGTGCGGCTGCGAACGAACAGAGAGAGCAGAGAAGCGTATTTTGAGTATATGGAGTTACAGGTATTCAAGGAGAAGAAGAAAAGAGGAGATGGAGACTGCTCCTGGCGTTTGCGTTGGTGAATTTATACCAGAGCGCAAGCGAAACGAGTCGAGGCGCGTGAGGTTTGGTGGCAATTCACCGACGCGTATTGCCGTGCGTGAGTGCGCGTGCGAAATTACGAAAGTGGGGCTCGGTAATCGTTGCTCGGTCCCATCATCTTGACCCAATGGTACGAGGCCGCGTAAGCACCTGGCCCGAAAAGGCGTGTGTGATTCTCACGTTTTCTGCATCGCGTACGGCTTCCGCGGTTTTCATCTCGTCTCTCGAGAGTGGAAAGCTCATCATCTCCGGGACTTACCTTTCTGGCCCAAGTATCTTATCCGAATCGACCTTTTCTTTTAATGAAATGTGCTTAGCTAGATCTATAATCTTCTTAATTTCGAGGTAACAATTTAAATTTCTAGAGATCAAATTCCCCTTTGACATAACTAGAACTTAGCATAGTTCTCATAATCAGCAAAAGATCAACACGGTCTAACCTGAGATGAACAAAGAAGATGGCAAAATACAATACCTGATGCGCTAGAACCGCCTGAGATGCGAGGTCCAGATCAAGATCCAGAAACAGGCAGCAGCTCCTCCCTCTCTCTCTCTCTCTCTCTCTCTTCTGCTCTCGAATCTAGTCAATGGCGCAGGAACGATGGAGTTGGACAAGGGAAATAAAATGCGCGAGCGAGGAAGAACATCAATCGCTTCGATCAGGTCACTGTCGGGATGGGGAAAAACCAGCCCTTAACTAATGGAGCACAACTGTCCATCCTTGGATGTCCCCACCATACCATTACATGAACCCCAAAAACCATCCGACATGGTCAATCCTCATCTTGCGTGTTCTCATTGTATAAATGAATAAAAAAAATTCCATACACGGCCCTCATCTCATATTTTATCATATGACATTATAGTTCGGGAACATCCGTTGAATCTTTAAATGAGAAAAAACATTTCGGTTCGTAGATACTACAAGTGAATTGCGCCGTTCACAAGCATCTAATAAGGCTCCACCTATAATGGAGATCTTGCAAGATTACTATAAGTGAGAACTAATGTGATTGAGATATGATAATCGGCACTTAGCCAATACTTGGGATTACTACGGTAGATTTGATGTTAGATACACCGACAATGTAAATCCTTTTACATTGTTCGTGTCGGGGAGGTGGATCCCCGTGCTAGTGTCGCCCCGGATTTACGTCGCTGGCTGCCAGCTGTACAGCAGTTCCCGAGTCATAAAAAAAAAAAACAATATAAATCATTTTTTTTATTTACACATTTTGCATCCAATACTATTGATATGTTATTGATTGCTCGTCTCAGTCGTGAGAAATGCAAGGGCGTGTCTAGAACAATTCCCCGGGTTGCGCATGCAATGTTAATCTTGATTAGTAAGTAGTCAAGCAAATTATATAAGTGCAGGCCAAGTGATCAAAATGTCTAGTTCGAATGTTGCGGATTGTTTATTCAAGTCGTAACATCCCCTGCTCAAATCAAATGTTTGTGGCCGGCCAACTTTGCCGGAGATCAATGAAATACGCGCAGACAGGGTGACATAATATGTATTCGTAGAGACGAAAGGTAAATTAAAAAAAGAAAAGTATTTGGGGCATTCATAAATACAATAGCTTATAATTAAACAACTGACCATTTTATTACTAGCCAATCGAGGCAATAAAAAAAAAATAAAAAATCGTACTGCCAAAGTGGGCAGCTTTGGTCGTCGCGTTGTTCGGCTGTATCCGGGTTGGATCGCAATAAGAAGTGGCCAAAGCTGTCGCTTGCTTGCCACTGGGAGTTCTCTCTTTGCAAGAGAGACCACTTTTTCAACCAACCGCGTGGCCAACGGCTGCAGACAGAAGATTCATACTGTCCAATTTGCAATTCTCTTTTCCTCCTAAAAATTCCAAGGATTTTATTCGTTTCGCGAAAAATAGGACGTTTTTGGAAAATATCTCTCAGGCGGTTATTTTTCAGGAAAATATAGTTATTTTCCGATATTCGGATGAAACCTAAAAATAAAATGGAAAATATTTTTCGCTATTCGGTAGGGAAAATATTTTTCTTCATATATTCTTTTTCATTTATTTTATTTTTAAAAATGGACTTTTCATATTTTTTTTAAATTTATTTTTAATTTTTAAAATCTATTATTAATTTTGTTTCTTTTTATTTTATTATTTTTCTTCTTTTCTTTTTTTCGATCTCCTTTTTTTCTTGGCTGATTGTCGGCCACGACAATGGCTTGCGACTAGCCACCGGCGAGCCTTGAGTTTGTTGATGGGCTCGAGGCTTGCCGCTCCCCCAAATTGGCGAGCACAAGCATCGAGCTTGAGGCACACCAGATCAACGAGCACAAGCTTGAGGTTCGCTCGGCGATGGCCAACAACTAGCCAATAAAGAAGAAGATAGGAAACAAAAAAAAAAAAAAAAAGAAAATAAATAGAAAAGAAAAAGGAAATTAAAAAAAATAATAATGAATAAAAAAAGAAGAGAATAAGAAGAAAGTGGAGGAGGAAGTGGAGATTTGTAGAGGTGTGAGATAAGAAAGATCAAATGAGAAAAATGTTGACTTTTTTTCTTTTCATGGAAAACATTTTCCTAAAGAAAGTCATTTTCCGTGAAATCAACATCGGAAAATTCGGAAAACATTTTCTTGGAAATTATTTTTCGCAAAATGAACGGAGCCTATTCCGTTTATTTTATAAAAAGTATTTTTTGAATTTTTTGACATTCCTTTGATGGAAAATGATCTAGTTGGGGAAAATATTTTCTATCAAAGGAAATAAGTCATCTAAAATATGGAAAAATGTTTTTTGCTTTTCAAATAGAGGCAAACATTTTCCTCACTCACCCTCTCTTATCTCACAACCGTGCTAGCCTCCACTTATTTCTTATTTCTTTTTTTTTAAAATCAATTTGCTTTTTTCTTCCTTTTTTGTTTTCTTTCTTTCTTGGCCGCTCATTGGCCACAGTGACATCCAAAGATCGGCCACAAACTAGCTCAAGCAAGATTTTGGCTCACCGATCTAGCGAGGCCTGAAGTCTTAGCCGTCATTGTGGCGGGCAACCAACGAAATAAGAAGAAGAAAAAGGAAAATAAAAAATAAAATAAAAAAGAAAGAAAAATCAAAATCAAAATCAATTTTAAAATATAAAAATAAAACATTTATTAAAAGGAGTGCAATAGGAAAATCGAATTGAATTTTCTATACTGACCGTAGAAAATAATTTCTCATTCATTTTCAAGTTTTAACCAAATACCGAAAAATATTGTTATTTTAGAAATGTTACATTTTCCACAAAACGAATGGAACATTAGTGCCAAGATAATTATGTAAAAAATCTTTAAACTTATTATATGATGTCTAATTCAATTCTAAATATTTTAATTATATTAATTTAGTCATAAATCCTATGATGATTCGTCAATTTTTTTTGTTGAAAAAAGATGCCATTTGTATATCAAAATAATACTCGAGTAGTATATAAAAGCCTAAGTAACTGTAGAATAAAGCAAAAGCCAGAAAGCAAAGAACAAAGTACAGTTTGCAGTGAGAAGCGTACTCTCGTCCATCAAAAACAAATTTGACACCATAAAAAATCAATGGCCAATCACCAAATTTCTCAATGTGCACACATTAAGATCTCCCACTTCATTTGCAATGGTTTTCGATGAGCATCTAGGTTCAATGTCCTCATCACCAATGTCCTGGTGGTGAACACGGATCAAATACCTATTAAGAGCTCCCATATTTATATATAGATCTAGTTCGAGGGAGTAAAACTCCAAAACTTAACCTAAATCTAAATCAGAAGAGGAGAGCGGCCTAATCTCGAAGAGGCTGTAGAGCCACATTATGAATATCCTCCTCAGTGTTTTTCTACTAGACTAATGATCAAACTAGTCTCCATGTTCACCCAATATTAGCTGCAGAAAATTTATTCAAACCCACAAACTCCCAATAGATCGAGAGAGAAAAGAAAGACGAAGAGCTTCAAAGGAAAAAGGGAAGGGAAGGGAAGGGAAGGGGGGGGAGAGGTCCCACTGAAAATAATTTGCTAGTGTAGTCTTTTTGGATAATTTTTCTGCCGTACGAGATAAGGGTACGAGATAGGGGTGATTTGTTCTTGGGTCGATTCCCATTGGAATCAGACCGGACAAGGCTAGTTCCTTGTTTGTGGAATTTAAAACTGACCCGTCCACTTGGGCATTAGACCGGTCGATCCCAATTTGGTTCTTCGGTTGGACCGGGACTGGCTTTGTAGACTTTTTTTTTTTTCCTGTTTCTTCTAAAATAAGGGCCTACGGCCGCTGGGAGGCTGAGCAGGTTCAAAATAGAGAGAGATGGACGGAGAGTGAACCGAACTACTGAAGAATCGAGCCCTAGTAATTAGTGCTAAGGTTTCCTCCGCTGCCCACCTAGGACTTGTTTCCTAACTTCTGTTTGGGCCTTCTGGTCTTTGTTTCTGTTTGCCTATTCCTGTGTCTTTCTTGCCTTATGCTTGTGAGCCTTGGGCTTCTTCGCCTGCACCCAATTTTTGTGTACTTATCTCTATTTTAGGGCTGTCGATTCCGCCGGTTCGGATGCCAATCCGGGTCAATCTCAAGGAACTAGGAACTATGAACACCCCTAGCGCAAGGACGTGATGGCTCAGTTGTCTAAAAGTTCATTAAATATTCTATAAATCCCACGACTTGTACCAAATCTCACTTTTACATATGGTCGACACATATTCCTGCTTAAACAAAATTAACTATAATGTTCTTAGACTATCCAATTAATGTGTTCAAAGAGAACAAGATGTTCAGACAGAACAAGAAGTTCTTTACGTCATCGAATTCATGATCTGTAAAATGATTATTGCCGTGTCCATTGTCATACTCATCAGACATACTAATTTTCTTGGATTTCTAATTTGTGATACCGAATATGAGAGGTCACAAAAATTTATTGTTCATTTTTGTAAGGATTAAATAATTATTAAAAAAAAAGGCTCAAGCAGGTGAAGGGGACTTAATTTGCTTCAGATAAGTAAATTTAGCACCGGACTTGTTTATTACAAACTTAGAATTTGAGGAATTAACTTCATGCTTCACCTTATATTTAAGAGTCTGTGTTGTCATCATCTAATAGTGGCCGGACAACTCATGGGCTCGAAGTTCAATTGGGACAAGTTGGGCCGGGCCAGGCATGGCACTCGGTTATAAAGCCTGGCCCAGTCCAGTTGTGCCCGAGCTGGGCCCATCTTGCAAAGAAAAAATCCTTAAATGACAAAATTGTCCTAATAATATTATATTATTACATTTTTACCAATTTAGTTGTAAACAACTTATTTTTGTTAAACGAGTCATAAATCTTTTCACATTGACAGAGTGAGAGCTCAACGGCCCTCACACATGGCCAGTGAGAGCCAAGCGACCTTCACCTAATAGCTAGCGAGGGCCCTACAACCCTCACGAGCTAAATAAAAAGAAAAGGAGGAAAAGAGAAGAAAAGAAAAAAGGAAAAAAAAAAATTAATAAATGAAATTTAAAAATATTAAAATATTACTAAAAATTGTCAATTGTCGACAACAACTAGCATTAACATCAACAATTTTGATGAAAATTGGCAAGATAAACTTAATTGACAAAATTAAAATATTTGGAACTAAATTGATAAAAGTGCAATAAATTATAACTTTTTATACAATTTTCCCAACTCAACATGATAGATAGTCCGAGCAACAAATTAAATCTGCATCTAACCCATGATTAGATCTTTTGACCTACTGTTAAGGGTGTTAGAACTGTTACGAAATCGCACGTCGATTCCAGAAAAATAACACTCGCAAACAATTCTCCGACATGCAATATAGTAATAAAAGAGCGAAATCGGATGAACACGCCGTAGAAAATTTGTTATCGAAGTTCACCCAAACCCGGGCTACGTCTCCGCGCAGAGGCACTCTGCGAATCCACTAGACTTCGAAAAAGTTGGAATACAACGACGATCTTCTCTCAAGATCGGGGTACAAAGAGATTGAGAACTCTCATCGAAAAAAACTCACTTTTTTCTTCTCTCTTTTCTTGCCTCTCTATTTCCTTTTTCGGCGTCTTGACGGCTAGGGTTTTGCCATCGCTAATATATAGGTATTCACTTTTAACCTAAAAGGAAATCTAATAGAAAGACAAAAAAGCCCCTAAAAACAAATATTTGGCTTTATCTATAACAATCTCCCACTTGAAGACAAATATACCCAAGCACCAAGCAACTTTGCATCCATCTTCTTCAAAAATAGTAGTTGTGAAACTTGTGCCTCTCGCGATACTCCTCATCAATCAACATGGAGTAATACCAATGGTAGTAGTACGAAAATATGCTTCTCTCTGTCTACTACCTTGGTCATCATGTCACCGGGATTCTTCGAGCCATCAATCTTTTGTAGCTTTAATTCATTATCTTTCAATGCCGACCGATAAAGTGATAACGCTTCTTGATATGTCTAGTCCTTGAGTGATAAGCCGCATTCTTTGCTAAGTGCACCGCACTTTGACTATCACTCCACAAAGGTACCGACTTGGCAAGTTTTCGATGTAACTCCTCCATATAATCTTGTAACCACATGATTTCCTTGGAGGCTTCGTAATCGCTACATATTCTCGCCTCTGTTGTCGATAAAGCAACTACTTTTTGTAGTTGAGATACCCAACTCACTTCGCTGTACACCGAATCAGAAAAGACATATCCAAAGTGGTACTCTTACCACTATCTCGATCACCCGAATGATCTCGCATCTACATAACCCCGCAACTTTAGAGATGTACCACTATAACAAAGTGAGTAATTGGAAGTACCTCTAGATATCTCAATATCCATTTAACTGCATTCCAATGCTCTCTACCCGGGTTCTCGCATATATCGACTCACAACTCCCACTTTGCTTGTGCAATGTCCGGTCTCGTGCTCACCATGGCATACATCAAACTCCCCACCGCCGATGCATATGGAACTACCGCCATCTCATCTTTCAAAGCCCGAGTGCTTGGACACATATCCTTGGAAAGTTTGAAGTGATTCGCTAAAGGAGTTGCAACCGGTTTTGCCTTGTCCATGTTAAATCTCTTTAACACCTTGTTCACATAGTCTTCCCGCGACAACCATAATTTCTTATTTTTCCTGTCTCTAATGATTTTCATGCCTAAAATATTCTTGGCCTCTCCCAAGTCTTTCATAGCAAACTGTGATGATAACATCTTTTTCACTTCTACGATTCTCTTCATATTGGAACTAGCCACCAGCATGTCATCCACATATAAAGATAAATACACAATGTCACCATCATCATATTTGCGAAAATAAACACAATGATCAGACTCACAGTGTGCAAATCCTTTTTCTTGCATGAAACCATCAAATTTTAAGTACCATTGTCGCGGAGCTTGTTTCAAGCCATACAAGCTTTTCTTCAAGCGACATACCATGTGCTCCTTACCTTTGACTTCAAAACCCTTAGGTTGTGCCATGTATAATTCTTCATCTAAGTCACCATGTAAAAACGCTGTTTTTACGTCTAACTACTCAAGATAAAGATCCTCCACCGCAACTATACTTAGCGAACTCTAATTGATGTCATTTTCACTACAGTGAAAATATCTCGGAGTAGTCGATCCCTTCTTTTTGAGAAAAGCCCTTAACTACAAGTCTCGCCTTGTATCTAATACTACCATCTGCTTCATTCTTAATCCTGTACACCCATTTGTTTAATAAAGCTTTTTTACTCGTGGGCAACTTGGTCAACTCCCAAGTTTTGTTCTGAAGCAACGAGCTCATCTCGTCTTTCATAGCACACTCCCACTGCAAGTGAGACGTGTCTGCCTTTGCCTCATTGTAAGTTTCTGGTTCTCCCGAATCTGTATATAAGACATGACTCGGAAACGTATTAGCCGATGGATCAAAAATTACCTTTGGCTTTCTCACACGTGTAGACCTTCTCAAGACAGTACTTCAAGGTCATTCGTTTGTTCCGAATCACTGCGTTCTTCTTGAACTACCTCTTCACCGATAATAGGCTCATCTTGAACCTCTCTTTCGGGTGAACTTTGATCTACCGGAAACATCTTCACGGGCATTGTGTCTAATTCAACATATTCGATTGTACTACCTTCTCATGCTCGTCTCTCGTCCGACGATCCTTGTACATCTTTTCTTCATGGAATACCACATTGCGACTCGGATAACTTTATTATTCTCATAATCCCAAAGTCTATAACCATACTCGTCGCCACCGTATCCGATAAAGACGCACTGGGACTTAGCATCAAGCTTTTTCCTATCCTCCCCGTCAATCAAAGCATATGCAATACAACCAAACACCTTTAAATGTGAATAATTAATCTTCTTACCCGACCACCGCTCCCGTGGTATTTCTCCATCCAACGCACTAGATGGACTTCGTTGATAAGATAAACAGCTGCATCAACTGTGGCAGCCCATAAGTGTAGCGGGAGACCCGCGTGTAGTCTCATGCATCTCGCACGTTCTAGAATAGTCCCGTTCATTCTTTCAGCTACACCGTTCTCTTGAGGAGTTCTAGGAACAGTCTTTAGCCCGTGTATGCCTTCTCGACTCGATAATTTGCAAATTCTTTACTTGTGTATTCACCACCATTATCGATTTCAAAGCTTTAATCGATAACCTCGTTTCTTTTCTACCATAGTCTTCCACATCCCGAACATCCCGAATACTTCGATTTTTCTTTAAGAGCATAGACCCAAGTCTTTCTTGTTGCATCATCAATGAAGGTGACAAAATATCTCTTACCACCATAAGAGAGTTCCCCGAAAGCAGTCCCCATACATCGGTATGAACCAACTCTAGCTTCCTGGCCTTTATTTTGTTGCCCATTCAATTGAAAACTAACAGCCTTTCGTTTTCCATAAATGCAACTCTCACAAAAATCTAACTCAACTTTTTGTAAACCCGGAAGTAATTTCCTCGAGTGTAATTGCTTTACACCTTTTTCACCAAGATGTCCCAAACGATAATGCCAAAGAGTAGATAAATTACCCGTAGCCATTGTAGTTGCAACTATATCACCGATATTGTCTCCTTGGAGAAGGTAAAGTGTACCCGTACGCTTTCCCTTTGCTACTACTCTTATCCCCGAGGTTATCTTCCACTCTCCACAGCCAAAGGTTATTACCAAACCTTCTTGGTCAAGTTTACTTGGTTGAAATCAGATTTTTCTTTAATTCTGAATATGCCTAGTTTCACGCAAAACTAGATGTCCTCCACCCGAGATGTTCACAGTCACGGTTCCTTTCCCAACAATTGGACACATGTGGCCGTTTCCCACAACCACTTGTCCAAAATCTCCACTAGCATAATCATCAAATATGTCTCTTTGCGAGGTGCAATGAAAAGAAGCGCCAATCAATAAACCATTTATCTCGTTGTCAAATCAAACCCCGTAGACAAACACAAGTTATCTAGCAAAGATTTATCGCTAACTACATTAGCACCTTGATTCTCATCTTGCTGCTTCTTTTTGTAGGCTTCACATTGAAACCTCCGGTGTCCGGTTTTTGTGACAAAACCAACACTCATCTTTTGCAACCCGTCTCTTACCCCTTGATTGTGATCTCGCCACGACCGCTGAAATTTCCTCTACTTTTACTTCTTCCACGGTTCTCCACTGCAAGTGCCGTTGAAGATGTAGATGCAAAAAGATTATCTCCACCTGAGACTTTCCTTCGCATCTCTTCATCCATGATACTACTCACAGGAGTTAAATCATCCTTCATGGTGCTCGAAATTCCCTGCACTGCGGTATTGTAGCTTTCTGGAAGAGAACATAAAAATAATAAAGCTTGAAGCTTCATATCTAAATTTATGCCTGCGGATTCTAATTGACCCGTGACTGCATGAAACTATTAATATGCTCGCCACGTAATCTCTATCGATAACTTCATATTAACCAGTTTCTTCAAAAAAATACCCGATTTGATGTGGATGGCTTCTCAAAAATATTTGTTAGAATATCCATGGCTTCTTTTGCGCTTTTGCTTTCGCGATGTGGTACCCTGTCTTTTCGTCAACCCTAGACGAATCGCACCTAACGCCTTTCGATCAAGAATTTTCCATCCGGCTTCGCCGTCGGATCCACTTCCGCCATCTCGGGTTTCCAACCCTCAAGTGGTGCATAGAGATCTTTTATAAAGATAATCCTCTATTTGTAGTTTCCACCATCCGAAATCCTCTCCATTGAACTTATCGATTCGATTTTATCTTCGCCATCCCGTTTGCTTTCAATCGAACGTCACCGAAAACCCTCAATGTTCTCGATTAGCCAACCCAAGGTCTCGATACAGCTTGTTACGAAATCGCACGTCGATTCCGGAAAAATAACACTCGCAAACAATTCTCCGGACATGAATATAGTAATAAAAGAGCGGAATCGGATGAACACGCCAGAAAATTTGTTATCGAAGTTCACCCAAACCCGGGCTACGTCTCCGCGCAGAGGCACTCGCGAATCCACTAGACTTCGAAAAAAGTTGGAATACAACGACGATCTTCTCTCAAGATCGGTACAAAAGATTGAGAACTCATCAAGAAAAAAACTCACTTTTTCTTCTCTCTTTTCTTGCCTCTCTATTTCCTTTTTCGCCTCTTGACGGCTAGGGTTTTGCCATCGCTAATATATAGGTACCACTTTTAACCTAAAAGGAAATCTAATAGAAAGACAAAAAAGCCCCTAAAAACAAATATTTGGCTTTATCTATAACAAGAACTTACGTTAGAACCAAACCAAGCCGAACTAAATCGGAATTTTGTACATTTTCAATTTAATTGAAGTTTCAATTCGAATAATGAAAAATAATTGTCTTTCATTTCGATTCAGTTTGGTTAACTAAACGAAATTAAAAATTACCCAATTTCTCAATATTACAATTTATTTCTCTCTCCTTTTAACCAAAACCTCTTCTTAATTTTACAAAAAAGAAAAAGAAAAGGAGGAAAACCTAAAAACCGAATCGAACCTGATCTTTGGTTGGAATCATATTCGGTTCGGGCCGTGGGTTGTCTTCGTGAAATATTAATTCATGTTTATTGATAATTTGAACGGTTAATACCCATCATATCTTGTCAAAAGAGAAAAAGATCTCGGACTTTGTATGAACATTTTTCACAATGCTGTAAGAAAAAAAAACTCTCAACTCACTTTTGTATTAATGCAAAATAAATTACAAATTACAACGAAAACGCGATCATATTCATTAGAATTACACGTAATGGACTTTCTGCCCTCATTTTCTTTTTCACGACTAATCTCACGCAAAAGAAGTCAACCCTAGTTGAAAAACCACGTGATGGAAAAATCCCGACCCACCGAGATTTTCCTTTTCCACCAAGAGGAAAACCAATCCCGGAGACTAATCTCGTAAGTCAATTCAATCTAAAGACCGAACTTCAATTAATTTTTTCAAATAATTTAAGTCTCCAACTTAGGACTTAATGGCTGACTCTATTGATCAAACCCAACACGATACTTTGGCAATATCATCTTTCGCCGCCGTTGTGCACGGCTCAGCTATGGCCGCCGATGTTCGCCGCCATCATCTTCGCCGTCAAGCCACAGGCGAGACCCTCGCTGGGGATCTTCATCTTCCCCACCGCGTCCGCTCCCACCGCGAGCACGACCCCCATGCCCATGTGCAGATGCGGCTCGATGTGGCAGTGGAAGGCCCAGGCCCCCGGATTGTCCGCCACGAACCTCAGGGCCGTCCAGCCGTACGGGAATATCACCGCCGTGTTCCTCAGCGGCGGGTTCTTCAGGTTCAGCCTCTTGTCGCCGTCCTCCGCCGTGAACTTCCCCTCTCCGTAGCCCAGCACCCAGAAGTCGTGCCCGTGCAGATGCCACGGGTGGATCTCGCTCGTGTTCGCCGACAAGGCGTTCGCGTTCTGGAGGATAATATCGACCGTCGTGTTGAGCGCTAGCGTGTAGATCCCGCTCCCGACGGTGGTGTTGGGGTTCGCCGGGGGGTGCATCACGTCGTAGTCTGCCGGGAAGCTCTCCGGCGGGCTCCTCGCCTCGAAGGCGCCGTGGAGGTTGTACTTCAACGCCCCGAGGTACGGCGTGGGCGGGAGCGAGAGGGAGATGTTGTTGATCGACCACTTGGTCTGGCCGCTGAACTTGCTCTGCGTGTTGAGGAGGAAGATACGGCGGTCGTGGGTCGCCGGAGGCCGGGGGGAGCCGGCCAGGGCGAGGATTTTAGTGGAGAAGGACTTGCTGTGGTTGTAGTCGTTCCAGAGAGGGGTGTTCGGAGGCGGCGAGGCGGGGAGTTTGGAGGCGGAGTTAGGGCGGTAGTTGAGGACGGTGAGGGCTTGGGAGGTGTTGGGCTGCCTTCCTCGGACGCCGACGGCAATCCAGTAATTCTGGCGTGGGTCTTGGTCGGTGGTTATTAGGACGGAGTAGGTCTCGCCGGAGTAAATGTCGAGGTCGTCGACGGCGAAAGGTTGGACGTAGTTGCCGTCGGCTTCCACCACCACCATCTTGTGACCCTGACAAGAACAAAGAGAAAACGATTTATCAATTAGGATGTGCTTTTCCGAAAAATAAAATAAAATGTGTTTTGACAAGTAAAAAATAGAATTAATAACAACCCTCGTGAGATTACTTTTCGACTAATAAGTTAAACCTCCATTTTTAGGCATTTCTTTGAAGAAAAAAGATCCATTTTCTCATTGAAGTATCATCTTCCTAGGTGAATTCCTTATATTCCCTCTTAAATTATATATCCCACACTTCCTTTACCAAAAAAAAAAATATATATCCCACACTTCTCTAAATATTTTCCATTAAAGCATTCACTCATGCATTTTTAGTGTTTAATCCTTAAAAGAGAAATATTGGGTTTATTAGAAATATGTTCTATAGAATAGTTTACTTACTAGATGATGTTTTAGATACCTGTTGAATGTGATTAACCTGTTTAAAAGCTTACTTGCAATTAGTCACATCACTCAATGAATTGATTTTGTAGATGAGTCTTTTTAAGCCTAGCATATCTTTGAAAGAAAAATATGTTAGGTAGAAGCCGCAGTGCAACTCTAATCAATGATTAAACCGTGTATAATATAAGTGGGGACAAATCGCCAAAAAACATCAATGCATAAAAAGCTTATTATAGCAATAATTAATCATGATTAAGGATGATACACTCTCATAAAGTGAAGTAGCAATAACTAATCATGATTAAGGATGGCACACTCTCATAAAGTGAAGATTATATACAATACATGACTATTTTTTATAAGAGTCACGGTTTGTTCAATCCTAGTGATCTACATTTTGTTTAGTGACCCTAATCATTTTAAAAATCACACCTTCGGAGTCGAAGGACCATCATGATACCGCAAAGATCTGGTATGACATTTGAGAGAGAGAGAGAGAGAGAGAGAGAGAGGGGTACCCCAATAGCCAAGTTGAGAGAAGCAAGGGCGGTGCTGCTGGCGAGCCTGAGCCTGTAGGTCTTGTTCGGGAGCACGGGAAGAATGAAAGGAGCACACTGTTCGCGCCCTCTGAATTGGCACTGAGCTGTGGACGTGGAGTTTCTGTAGCTCGCAGCCAAAGAGCAATTGTACTGCCCTCTTCCATTGATCAGCAGAGACTGAATCCAAAAACCCATTACTTGTTAGGCAAGTAACTTTGATAGCAGAAGAAGGAAAAAAAAAGAAAACTATGCACCAAAATTGGATTTTTTACCCTACTTTGTCTATTTAAACTCTAAAAGTGATCAGATTCATGGTTTAATCTCAACAACTAATATAGTCTCGAAGAGAAGTTTGCACATGCCTAATTTCATGCCTAACTCCACTTTGCTTATATATAATGTCACTAAGAAATATGATCTCGCGTCAAATAAATAAAAAAAGTTACGGTGACAAGCCTATAGGGGCCTAGGGTGCTGGCCGCCCCATATATCCAAAAAGTATTTTATAACTCGAGACTCGGAAGATAAGTCCCCACAACTCATAAAAACAATGTGGCATACTCTCTTTTGTCCTTGGATGAATCAATCAAGTGGCAATATGCAAATGGCCATCGCTTTCTATAATCTTGATAAAAAAAAACTATCTAACCAATTCTTTAATAGGTGAGATAAAGTATACACATCGCCCTATTTAAATTTGCATAGAGATGATATCCATAACTTGTCATCCAATGTACCGTTGGGGGAGGAGTTTTCAAAGTTGGAAAATATGTCCGGCAAAAACTGTTACTCTCTCTCTCTCTCTCTCTCTCTCTCTCTCTCTCTCTCTCTCTGTGACAAGATCTAGGCGTCCACAACACAACTGGTGACCTTGGGAACTAACAACGGTCGTCTCCTTGGTTTCTGCATCGAATAGATTCAGGACTGCCCGTGTCGCGTGGACGAGTATATGTCTCGGCTCACATATGACCTCACCGGGATGAATCCTTTGAAAAACACAAGTCATGGGGCAAGGATGTGCGGTCGAGTATTTTATTCCGTGGTGGTTGGCAATTGCATGTTATCTAGACAACATGCACCGGACGCGCAAAACAGCTTTTTACTATTTTAATGCACGCTCCCGAGACACGTAGGACCCCAGAAATCCAAGAGAAAAAACAGAAAACCCTCCAAACTTTTTGTACATTCACGTTTGGTTCTCTCAATCTTTATCACTATTACGTTTTCTTAGATTCTCTTATATCATAGTCGAATGAAACGAACATTGCACATCTGTATCTCTAGCATTATAATTATGAGGTTAATGCCTTTAGGGTTACCTGAGGTTCGCCGATCCAACGGAAGGGAACGGAAGAGAGGCCGAGCTCCTGCTCATGCGAGCTCTTGTGCCACCAATCGCTGAGCAAGAGGTTGAACTCACCGTCATAGTGGAAGGGCTCTTTCTCTCCTTCTCCGGCCTGCACTATCAGCGACCCGTATAGGCCCGCCGATCTCTGCATCCCGTAATGCCCGTGGTAGAAGTATGTCCCCGCCTGCAAACCACCGTCACAACAACTCCTCGATTATTAAAAGTTATTAATCATTCAATCGAGGCTATATCGGAATCAAATGACATATTCCGATCCGATTATTTCCGAACCTTTCTCAGTATAATTAGGGTTAGGAGATTCATTATAAATGACTTTCTCAATGCATAGTTTGCCTTCGCTTGGCATTATGATGGGTCATATTAAATTCCACAAGGGATGATAGTTCAAGCAAATTAAAAAAGCTTTATGCCTCTATCTATATAGATATATATAATCACCCCCTAACAGCACTTAAAATCAGGCACTTCAGATGGATCTTCTTAATGATTTCCTCAATCCTCTGGATGCCTCGTTGACACCCTTTAATTATGGTATCGGTGTTATCATATTTCGGAAAAGATGGCGCATGAGAGCTTTTTATTACTTGACAAACCAAGCGGTTTGTCGTGACATGAGCCTAATGTCAACTTGCACTATTGAAACAAATCAACAGCCCACGTAGCCATGTGAGCTTTCTGTGGAAAGTGCTTATTTTGTGGGTAGTTCTTGTGTAAAACTCTGTTCATCCAGATTCGTCTTGGTAAATGGCACGTATCGTTCAAAGGTTGATGTAGTCTTAGAGGCAAAATACCCTTCTTTCGCAAACTTATGACAGTAACTTCTTTCTCAGTAGGGAAGTTTACCAATGAGCCGGTTAGAGAGAGAGAGAGAGAGAGAGAGAGAGAGAAAGAGAGAGAGAGATAACCTTGTCAACTTTGAATCTGTAAGTGAAAATCTCTCCAGGGTTGATGGGGCACTGCGAGATGGAGGCTGTACCATCTGCCCATGGAGTCCCTAGCTGACCAATATTATAAAATAGAAGAGCTAATCATCATATCAAGCTCTGGCCTTTCTTTCTCAAACTTCAACTTCAAGCATTCATAATTCGTTCACAAACTTGATAGAGAGAGAGAGAGAGAGAGAGAGAGAGAGAGAGAGATAAACAAACATAATGGCTAAAAACAAATTAACTACCTGTCTGATCCCATGCCAATGGATAACAACACCCTCGGTGGCGAGCTTGTTGGTGAGCTCAACAGAGATGGTGTCGCCAACCACAGCCCTTATGGTCGGCCCTGGGAATTGCCCGTTGATGCTCATCACGACCCCTTCGACGCAGTCGGGAGACCCGTACTTGTAATCCACTTCCCATCTCAAGTGCCTGGTTTTCGCAGCACAAGTGCTCGGCCCAACCAAAACCACTGAGATCAGCACAACAATGCACCATTTGGCCGCTAGATCTGATCTCAGTGGCCTCACTGAGCTGGAGTCACTCCGTGGGTCGGTCATCGGATAGTAACGTAATACCTATATCAAAGGAAGAGTAAGTTGGGAGCTGAACGAGGCAATGAGCGCTATTCGCTGCTAGCGGATGAGTCCATTTATATACATATATGGCGTCCAGCTTTTTCTATTCATCTTGCCAATTTAATATGATATTTCGCCTTTATGGCACGACACTTTTTTTGACGGTCCATGTGAGGATGGAATATTTAAATGAAGCTTGATCTTAACTAATAAGGATTAGGTTTTGCAATTTAAAAATGATTTCCTCAAGCAGACAAGTAGGTGAGCATATCTCGGTCCTGTTTACTGCACTTCAAGGGAGATGAATTGATTATTGAATTCCTCCACTCTAAAACGGCCGATAATGTCGAATAAACATCATATAAATTCAAATTTACGAGCAGTTTATGAGGTATGGTACAAAAGAGCCGATTACGTTAAATACAATGCATTGGTTTTCCTGAATTTATGAGCCAAGATCTGGGTTGGAGCTCCAAAGCCACGAGAACGTACATATGCTGAGATTCTGCCCGTTGGACAAGGGATTGGCGACAACAATTTGTTAATCGTAAGCGTCATCCCAAAATCTTATATTAATTTTAAAAGGGGACTCGACCCAATTCAGTGACTACATTGGGTCGACCCGATTCTTGATATTTCCAAATCGTTAACACGTCAAGAGACGCCTGGCGAAGAGGGCAGAAAAGAGCAGCCATGCCAAACCTTTCTTTCCACCAAACTCTGCAAAGTTGGCAAGTTTCTTGTACGTTAAGTATCATGTGAATGGGGAAAACATGATGCAATGTACAATTCTAGCAATGAGGAAGGACCACAGAGACTATAGAGAGACTTCACCCAACCATAATGGTTCTTGCATTGTTGGAATCCATCAAATAATGAATAATATTACATCATCGACATTGCAATATAGATTTTGATTCCTTTGGAAGCAACATGAATTCCCTTTCACCCACGGCACAATGCTTTCCTTTTGCATTGCCCCGCTGAAGGTCGGACAAATTTCATGTGCTAGACATTTGTTTGACCAAAATCAAGTTAAAGCATCATGGATAGGGAAGAAAACACGGTTCATCGTGCCGTATAGGTCTGGCTAGCGATAGCGAAGAAGGATGAAAATAGAAAGTTCACTCTAGATCTGCTTTTGAATGCCTACTGCAGTGTGGTAATTGATTATATACGTGTTTACGTTTCATATATCTAGTTTAGTGATTATTCGGGGGAGCTCAAGACCGGAGCCCGCCAATGGGAAAACATGCGTGGGCCCCATCTATCGGTTTGCTTTTTGACTTTTCAAAGTTTAAGCTAAAAAATAAAAGAATTATGAGAAAAATGAAAAGTCATTATTTTTAAGTTTCGTCTTTTCATTTTATTTTGTATCAATCACATAGCATCAACACTAGGAATAGAGATAATCAATGGACAAGTTCAAATCCATCACATAACGTCAGTACTAATAATACAGGTGATCAGTGGATAGATTCAATTTGATTTGGATATGCGAGTCAAGGTAAGATTATCGCCACATTAGCATTACAATGAACAATAAAGTGGCAGGCCTAACTAAGGCCCTACAACTATTGGGGCTTGCCTAGGCTTGCCCAAAGATGCCTTCGGCTCTTGTGGCTCGACTTGAGTATGGGCAGGCTGGCCACTATGTTCATGATCATGTCCAAGTGATAGGGGATTGTATTCATGAAAATAATATGGTTCGACGACCTAAGATTGCCACTCAAAGAATGCGAGCACAGGCGCTAGAGAGAGCGCTTTGGGAAAGGAGGCTTAAGAGCCAAATGACTTTTTTAATTTGGCACTTACGTAGTGTCTAACTCAGTTTTCTCACCTCAACTAATTCATGTTCCCTGACAATCTTTAGAGTACATGCCTTTTTCTTTTTCATCAAACCACTGAAAGTTAATAGATTTTCCTTCTTCTTTTTTAAGTCATTTGTCTCTTCAAGTTAGGTATCTTGGATAGGGGGAAATGTTATTCATTGTACAATTCTGGTTAGTGATGTCAAAAATAAAGATGTTGCTCCTAAAGAGAATCTAATATATCTGTGTAGTGTAAACATTGAAAGTCAACGGTATACATTATCGATATTGCCCGTCTTTTCAGTGAATTATTGATACTCGCCAAATTTCTCGTGCTAGCTACACATTTTGTTTGATTGTATCCAACTTAAGGTTAAGTGTGGTCGATCGGGGAAAATGAAGACATGACCGTTGAATAGTTACGGCTAGTGACGACAAATAAACACAAGCACAGAGATTTCCCTCGCAAGAAAGTCTATAGCCTTCAAGAGCAAGTAATTGACCGGCCCGGCATTACCTGACCGGTTCCAGGCAGGTTCGCAAGAGGAACGTGTAGGCTTTGGGGGCGAAAACTCGGGAAATGGGCCTTGACCGGTACGGTTTCTGATTATCTAAACTATGGGACTAGCGGTGAGCTTAATAAACATGCACATCATTCGACAAGCATAGACGCCGTAGACGAAAAATTCAAACATCGTTAGGAATTTCGTGCTTTCAATCAACTATATAACTCCATTGAATAATGTGAGCTTTGAATTTTTATTATTTATTTTTTGACGGGAATCCGTCTCTCGAATATCATTAGAAATATATGACCTTTTGATCCGTAGTGGGAGGAACGCGGACGCTCCTTTACACCTTGGAAAGGGCAGATGGCAGGTAATGGATAATCCCATTCACTTTTCCCAAACCGCGTTTACAATACGACGGGTTTCGAAGCATTTGACCATTGATAATATCATATGTTAAAAAGTTCAAAGTACAGCTTGCTGTAGTCGTGTACAGATGTATATAGTCGGCGGTTTTATTCAATTAAATTGCGATTCGAATTGACTGAGTAAATAAATCGTTAAACAATGTTGGTGAGACGAAAAGGCGATATGCAAAACAAAAAGGCACAGCACATTGTTGTCGCACGTTCGAACGTTTTTTTATGTCTAGCCAAAGACTCCGTGGTCAAAAAAGTGACATGAGAATTCAAACTGCCTAGAGCTTGGATTTTCTATCATGGAGAACCAAGAAATGAATATCAAACGGATTTTCTATGTGCGTCTATTTTTGACAATGCGTACGTATTTCTTTACACTCATCCCCTTTTGCGGCACACGGTAAATGCGTGCGATTATAGAATAGACGGGAGTCCAGAATGATGGCCAGATGATAATTATTTTTTAGTATTGTTGTGTGTCTGAAATTCTTAGAGCACCTAATTAGTTTTACAATTGATGAGATACAAATCTAATCTTACGGAGCTTCAATTAAGTTTTGGATTTGTCACTTGAACTGACCGTCCGATACTTAAGTTGATAAGTGATAAGAGCGAAAATTAATTTGGTAGTTAGAGCAGAGATGTCTTATGCATACTTGGACAAGGTAGGCCAATGTATATAATGAGATTATCTTTTCGATGGGAATTTTCTCTCATTGGTAGAAAAGTTTGCTGCTACCTCATCCTGTTAATGGGCAGTTACTGACTAGGAGGCGATAAACCTATCAAACAGATGGATTGGGTCGAAAATTGGTTGATCCGAATAAACCCTTTTAACCAATTTTGACCTATTTTCATCTAATTACCCATAATCGACTTGATTCATGTCGTTAAAGCGCTTCCATATTTAACCCAATTTATGAAAAGTTATACATAAATTGATATGAGAGCGTGTTTTGAATGATCGCAAAATTGAGTGAAGATGATAAAGAATAAAGAGAGAGTCATGGGTTGGATTTAAATAAATTGTAAACCCATTCATGACTCATTTATAACTCATTTAACATTAATCCATTTAATATCTATATGGGTTAATGACTGACGGGTCTAAGAGGTGGTTGGGCCAATAAGATGTATTAATCTGAAGTCTACTTGACCGGTAAGAGCAACGTCGCCCATCAATGTAGAACCGCCTTCAAGGAGGTATTATCCGCCGGGCGTCGAATTCCGGAGTCCACTCTCGTCTCTTTATAATGGAGCAAATCATGTCCAAACAAGAAGTATTCGAAATGTGGCCCCGAAGAGATGCTGCACTCGCGCGTATCCCATAAGAGGAAAAGCAGGAGCAGAAAAGTCAACCTCCTTCCTGGGACCTAACCTTTTTACGGCATTTGGTAGTGGTTTTGTCGGGCCCCTCGCCACACAAAGATCCGGTTCCGCCAATCTGTTCATTCGCTGTCTTGGGGCTTCATGATTGAGCGGGGCATTTCCGTTCATGATCGCTGCACCGTCCTCTCATGATCGGCGAGTGGGGTTGACTTGAAACTTGAAAGACACGAGATGAAGTTGGATGTGGAGCGCGGTTGAGCGGTCGTGAGTCGTGGCCTTTACCATCACCTGCAGTTTTCGCATCGACCCTTTTAGTCAATCGAGAGCAAATCTAGTCAGGTGTCGAGCTTTTGGCGTTGGTTGGTGGGTTGCTTAGAGAACAGAACTCCCACCTCCCTGCATGTGGTTGGTGCGATGAGATCGTGAATGATCAGGACCGTCGGCAGTGCACAAGCCACTCAGCAATGACTGGACCTTATGGGACCGAGTGCGTACTGTGAATGATGCTGGACTCGGACGTGCAACAGGAACATGTGCTACCATCAATTACCAATGCGACCATTAGCAACACCTTGCGATTTACACAGATGGATGCGCAGGAGGGCGCGCCCATGAGCACCCCTTTCTTGCCAAGAAGAATCTCCCAGACGAAGGGAAAAAGGGGTAGCCTTTTTTGCGGGAGACATTTGCTCAAATCAGAGTGAATTCACGTTCAGACATCGGTGAGATGAATCTCTTTGCACGTGTGACATTGTTTTGATCTCGCGAAATGCAGTCCTTGCACGCGAGGAGTACCCTAAAGGTCCAGGGGGCCAGCAGAGAACAAAGGATGAGCATATATGGTGGGAGACGGAGGCAGGTGAGAGCGACTGATGTTGCTGCACCACAAGAGAGCGCCGAATGCACTTGAGGATGCGTGTTCAGATAGAATGCAATCTAGGCACTAGACAGAGAGAGTCGGTCTAAGTCTCCGACGAACTCGAAACCCTAAACGCATCATGCATATCAGCAGCAGCAATGCTCAGAACCACTTACCATATTTGGAAGTTGACAAAACTATTTATGATTTATATTAATCTTGACAATTGAAAAAGTTGATTACGTTTCAAGTTGAAAAAGAACTTTGAAATGATCAATAAAAAGATTTTAATTGACTTGAGGAACCTGTGTGGACCATATACGATCTTGGATATGCAAAGGAGTTAAGTATACAGGATTTATATCATTAGTGTATTCGAAATATCTAGAGAAGAATAATTGAATATATCCAGGAAGCCAAATAATCTACTGTTAAAACAACATATTGTGTGGATATAGGAAGCGTTTGGCCGTTCAAATTTTTATTACACGATTTATTATAGGTTAATACATGAAAAACCGGAAAAACCTAAAGTGGTACATTTACAACAACTAAATTTTTTTATCACAAAAAACTCAAATCAATACACATGTAGCAATCTTTTCACTTGATTATAATCTTTTCAAGTCTCAATCACTCGGACCTTGTTGTTTTACTTATCTTTCATCTATGCTAACCGAAGCAACATTCCTAGCATTTCTTAGCAAGGCAATGTTCCACCGACTATAGTAGAGAGACCATGACAAATATGAGGATGAGGCCTAACCTTAGGTGTGACGTCCCAATAGCGTCACTTACTAAAATGTGAGCGGAAGACTAATATTATGGGTATTGGTTGGGGTGTGGATAAATGGATACATGGCTAACACGCGTAAAATTGTTCACCCCCACTTATTCACGCCTATATATATACAAACGGAAAGACTAAGCATTCAATTCAATTTTCCTACCACATGTCAGCAACCCGCACAAACAACAAGCAACGGGCGCCAATTTCACAACATGAAATTTTCATTACCATGCTTACTTCACTTACATGGGAGCTCATATCATCACATGCATACATAAGGTATATTTTGTTGGACATTTCAATAATATTTTGAAATATTTACAATAATAGCTTCGATAAAAGTTATGACCGCATTGAAGACCATCATTATTTTTAACGGTCACATAACGGCTTCTTAACGGTCATAAAACAGCTTTTTAATCACTTTGTAACGTTTAATTTATTTCTCAAATAAATTCTCCATTATTTTACAACGACTCTCTCTTTTAACTGCTCTATTTTGTCAGGATATAAAAATAAAATCTGATAAGACAATCTAAAAAGATACATAGAATGAAAGAGAGAATATCATTTCTTTAAAAATCTTTCCCTTCCTTTTCCTATTTGTTGGGTTATAAACAAAAGTTGTTCTATTTCCTTCTAATATTCAGTGCGGAGTATAGAGGAATGTCTGTTATATCTGTTGGGAATAACTGATCCCCGAAAACCGGATTCGACACTAAATCGAACCCCTAAATCAATGCGGAAGACGAAGCCCGGGAAAACACGCATCACCGATCGTAAAGCACACCACGGATTCGAGCGTACCTTGTTAGCCACAGATTAAACACCAATGCCGAAGATTGAGGAAGAAATTCGATCCGATGATGTCAATTTGCCTTGAAAGGGAAGAAGAAATCGCCGTTTGCGTTCGTTTTCTTTTGGAGGGAGAGAGAGAGAGAACGTACGTTGGAATTGTGCCAAAAGGGTGTCTTCTCTCTCTCTCTCCTCCCTTTTATACCTTCCCCCATCCACGGGCCTTATTCCCGTGGGCCGGGCCCTTTTGGGCCCAACTTGAGCGGACAGGCCCTACTCATCCCCATCAGAGAAAAATCCAGCATAGACTCTCACTTAACATGATGGGCCGAACAGAATCCTCTTTTCCTCTCTTCAACATTCATACCGGTGAATAATCCGTGCGACCAAAGATACTTTGAGAGCTCGTTGCCATACATCATTAGGAATATATAGCACTCATAATTGGGCGTCACACTCCGAGTAGATTTAGTATGCGTACCCTAGATCGATTGATCACATTTATATCTCTCTTGATCTCTTTTAAACAATGATATATATATTGTATTCACAATTATGATTATCACAAAGACAGTCATAATTGGTTAACCGGTGAATACAAAACTACAATGTGATTCTCCAAAATCGATCTTCCTCTTTCCTTCAAACTCTCAATTTCGAGTCCGGCTTGCTTTTCTAGAAATGCCCCATTAGATCGAATCACTCATGACCATTGGCAACATCCTAAGATAGCAAACACTAAATAGAAATCTTAAGAATAAGTAAGAGTCATGAGGGGACAAAAAAATTGAGGAACTCTCTTGTCCTCAAGAGTCTCACACGACATAAAAGTTGAGATCAAACTTTTGTCACTCTTATTGGTCGTCTCATGCATACGTAGTATGAAATACGTATTACGGTATTAACTCCTTTCCCATGGAGCGTATGTCTACACTTTCAATACCGTACGGATGATAGTTCGGACATACCCAATGTCTAACTTGAGTTCACGTATCTACTCATTCACAAAATTCATCGAACTCACATCGGCATCTTAGACGAGATAAGGTAAAATATGTGGGGTATTTTACTTTCGGACATAGGAAGTATTATGTCCTCATCTTAACACTCGCCAAGGCGACATACGTGTTTTAAGCTTGAGCTCTCGATTATCACCTAGATAATAAGCTTAAAAACAGTCTCATCTCTATTTATCACACAAGAAATAGAGGCGATTACCCGTGTGAGTGGGCTAATCTTACATCTCGTCCGACATACTTCTCAACTTAAAGTAATGCACTTTGAGCATTAAGATGCATAAAGATCAAACAAAGATTCATAGGCATTAATGATGAAAACACAAATTCATCAAATTGTGAACACTTAGGGAAATTACAATATTCAGTACATCAGCTTCTACGCAACCCTAGAGATTTCATATGGCCACAAAACACATCTCTAGGTATTGGCTTTATCATAGGATCTGCTACCATTCTATGCGTAGTATGTACTCTAAGTTCACGTCCTTTCGTGCAACCATATCCTTTACAAAATTATACTTGGTATCTATATGTTTGGTCTTGCCATGATATTTTGGATCTTTGGTGTACGCTTTTATTTGCTTGGCTATCACAGTTAACAAATAACAAATCTGCAGCACTTCCAATAACACCTAAATGATCCAAAAATCTCTAAAGCCAAACATCTTCTTACACTACTCACGATAATGCCACGAACTCAATTTCTATCGTGGACAAGGCTATGCATGTTTGTTTCTTACAGCTCCAACATATGGTGCCATCATTCAAGAAGAAAAACAAACCTAGAGGTAGATTTCCTTTCATTTAAACCTCCTCCCCAATCGGCATCGGGATAGCCTTAGAGTCGCGATCCTTTCCTTTATAACTCATCGTATAATCGCGGTCCCTTTAGATACCTCGGTATTCTCTTAACGGCTTTCCATTGTCTTTGGACCTGGATTGGATTGGTATCTACTCACCATTCCAACTGCAAAACATATGCCGTCTTGTACACATCATAGTGTATATCAAGCTTCCAACGGCACTAGCATAAGGAACATGTTTCCTTTATTCCTTCTCTTGTGGAGTCCCTGGACACAGTCTATGGCTCAATCCTTCACCTTTTGCAATAGGAGTGTCTATGGGTTTATAATCTTGAAATCTTACCTCCAAGAATATATGCAACATCACCCATGTCCTTCATCTCAAAATTGGAAGACAACCAACTTTTGACAGTATTGACAAACTCCATATTACTTCTGGCAATTAGTATATCATCAACATATAATGATATGATCACAAATTGATCATTGGATCTTTTGATATATACACAATGATCATCATCTATCATTGTAAAGTTATATGCCATTATGGCATTATGAAAACGTATATATCATTATCTTGACGACTGCTTAAGGCCATATGTCAACCCCCAAAGTCGACATATCTTTTCTTCTTGGCCTTTCACTATGAAACCAGCAGGTTGTTCCATATATGTTCCTTCCTCTAATTCTCCATTGAGGAAAGCAGTCTTTACATCCATTTGATGTAACTCAAGATCCATACTTGCCATTATTGCCGAATAATGCGAATCGAGGTAAATCTCACTACGGGAGAAAATATATCTTCATAATCAATTTCTTCCTGTTGATTATACCCCTTCGCCACAAGGCGGGCCTTATGCCTTTCTATCGAGCCATCAGCCTTTCGCTTTATTTTGAGAACCTAGTTATTCCCAATAGCTCTGCGTCCTTTTGGAAAATCAACCAGTTCCCAAACATGGTTTGACTTCACTGACTCCATTTCCTCTTTCATTGCATGAATCCATTTTTCCTTATTAGGGCAATTTAGAGCCTTATTAATATTTCTTGGCTCATCCTCATCTTGTGGAGCAACCATAAAAGTTTCCCCTTCAATGTCAAAACATTGACGGGGAATACTTTGGCGACTTGTTCACCGTATGGGAGATTGTACACTTAGCACATCATTCCCCATCATGCTCCCACTTGGATTAGGTAATGATGATGTTGTCACATCGGTGGTTGCAATTGAGAATGAGTTGAATTCAATTCATCACATCTCATATTACTCCCACTTGGACGAACTCCACTGACATCATTATCTTGATCCAATGTTTCAAATAGGGAACAATCTTCCCTTATCTCGCCCTTCTTAGGAAATTCATCCACTAAGGATGTGACATCCCGTGATTCAAATTCAGTTATATTCCCACTTTCCTGCTCACCTATGAACACATACCCTTTCGAGTGTTCGCAGTATTTTATGAAAATACTATTATTTCCTTTGGGACCCAATTTCCCAAACTTGTGAGAGGACTCATGAATATAGGCAGCACAACCCCATGGCTTAAGAAAACTTAAGTCCGGTTTTCTAACCGTCCATAACTCATATGGAGTGGAAGCAACGATTTGGAAGGCATCCGGTTAAGTATATAGGTAGCGATTAACAACGCATCACTCCGAAAAGTGATAGGTAAGTTAGCATGCACCATCATGGACCTAACCATTTCCAGTAGGGTTCTATTTCTTCTTTCCACAACACCATTTTGTTGAGGAGTATATGGAATAGACAACTATCTTTATATTCCTTTTTCATCACATAATTTTCTGAACACATCAGATAAATATTCTCAATCTCGATCGGATTTCAATGCTTTTATTTTCTTGTCTAATTGATTTTCTCGCAGGTTCATAAACCTTCGAAACAACTTATGCTTGATTCATGAGAAATCAAATAGACATATCCGACTCAGTATAATCATCTATAACGTGATGATGAAATAAACAGCCCCATGCCTTCCTCTCACATCCATTGAACTACAGGCGTCATAATAGATTAAATACAGAGGAAATTCAGCTCCTTTACCTTTTTCTAAATGGTTTCCTTGTTGTTTTCCCTACTAGGCAATGCTCACATATGGACAAATCGACTTTTTCAATATTGCCCAACAAGCCCTCTATGGCTAGTTTATTCATACGTTGTTGGCCCATATGACCAAGTCTAGCATGCCACCATATTCACATCATTATCATATAAGGTAGAAGACGTGAAATAAGGGAATAACATATTGACATCACCATAGTCAACATCTAGTACAATAAAACCATCCAGAAAATAATCACAACCATAGTAGTTTGTATCCAAATACAAATCTACACTTCTATTATGGAAGTTCACACTAAAACCAAGCTTAACCAACGCTAAGACAGACACTAAATTTCGACGAATCTCCGAGCATATAGAACATCAAAGGTGCGTCCACCACTCATGTTCAATTGGCCGGTGCCAATTCCTTTAACTTCGGATCGGAGTTATTTCCAATATAGATCCACTTAGTTCCGGTTGGTATCGTCGGAATTTCACGAAGGATCCTCTATCCTTTGCTACATGGTCCGTCGCTCCCGAATCTACATCCACAAAGGATTGGATTCAGCCAATAATATTGAACTTGACACATAAGCAAAGTTCTCAAATGTACAAGAGGTGTTGACCTTTTTGACTCACAACAGATTGCAAGCATAGTGACATTTCTTGTCACAATTGTAACACCTCACCCTTGACATTTTCTTCACTTGAGGACGTTTTCCTCTCTTGTGTTGGTTAACTCTTGATTTCTTGCAATAAGGACTTGATCCTTTGCATTCCCACATATTGAACGAATCAATACATTTGCGCTTAGAGCACAAAGCCCTTTCTGAGCTAGAACCAAGGCATTGCAAATGTCCGTTTTCGGCTCAAATGCCGTTAGGCGGTCCTCTACCACTCAAGGTGGCGCATGGCATCCTTAAGATCTTCCATAACATGGTCAAGAGCTTCTAGTGCTTCTTGCTTTTCCAGCACATATTGAATCTTCTTATTCAATATTTCACAATTGTTACCGTTCATATCGGCAATCACGTTCTTAGTTCTTTGAACCATCGTTCAACACATCGACATCCATGCACGAATAATTAATGCCTATCATTTATGCATCCCTATTTGTATAGACCCATCATATTAATAAATAATTTCAAGTAAGGCTTCGAATCAAAAGGTCACTATGTTTCCAATCATCCTCCAAAAATCCTAACTCAAAATTATTATTAATATAATTGTCTTATGCAAAATCAATTCTATGAAGCTACAAAAGCTTCTAAAACTACCCATAGCTAATTACCCACAAAGAACCAAAGAATAATGAAAAGCAAATAAAATCTAATATCTAATAAAATAACAATGCTTTCACATAATACAACTATACATTACACTAAGCAATATATATACAGGGAAAAAAATATCAACATGGAAAGAGATATTGACATCAAAAAACATCTCAAATTAATCCAAGGGATAAATAGGGAATGTCCCTTCTAATCTGTCATTCAAAACATCTGAGAAAACTGAAGGCACATTTGCTAACCATGGAAAAACTTTTGGAGAGCTTTCATGTCGCCACCAAGGCGCATTCACTCGGCGCCATGTGGCGCTCAATCTAAGGGTTGAAGTTTTGGCCAACTCAATTTATAAGTACTCTCTTACAAAAGCTTCCACTAAACTTCCTATAATCCGGACCACGTTGACCTCCCATAGTCGATCCAACACTGCTTGCCATTCAGGTGGAAGAGTGTTTATCAAAGCCGGCACCTTCTCAAAGTCCGGATAAGATAACCATTCCGATGATTTCCCGTATCATCGATTGACCTTGATCACATGTGATACTAAATCACCGTCATGCCACCGATAATTAGCTAAATCGACATCGCCTTTTAAGTCTTGCATTTCCCTCGTCCCTTCTCGGGCTTGCGGTATCGTGTATAACTCATTATAGTTCCCGCAACAAATGCGGAACTAAAATTGGATCACTTATAATCCATAATAAACATAAGGGAAAATACATAATTTTCCAAAATTCATGCAACAAATGCAGAATAAAAAATGGATTACTTATAACCCACATAGGCATGACTGAAAAAAAAAACAAATTCCTTTTTTTTTTTCTTTTTTTTTCTTTTTTTTTTCGGGTCAACGGTCAACGGTCAAAGTCAACGGTCAACGGTCAAAGTCAACGGGTCAACGGTCGGTCAACGGTTGGTCAACGGTCAACGGGTCGGGTCAACGGGCGCGCGGGTCGGACCGGTCGCGACGGTCGAATCGGTCGGACCGGACAGGCCGGTCGGCCCGCGAACCGCTCGCGCGGGCCGACCGCACGTGCCTCGCGCGTGCGGGGCGTCACACGGGCGTCGGCGGCACGTGCCACGCGCGTGGCCGGGCGACGTCATGCGGGCGTCGGCTCGCAAGTGCGCGCGCGTGCGGCGAGTCGGGTCGGGTCGGGTCGTTGGTCGGGTCGCCACCGCCACGACGTCATCGGCCGACGTCATCCCGACGGTTATCGGCCGTTGGGTGACGTCACGATGACGCGTCGGCCTGCGCTCGGTTCGCCGATCGGCGCGTGCCGTTTCGCCGGTCGCCGGCGCGCACGTGCCGGTTCGTCACCAGCGCGTGTGGCGAACGCGCTGGCGAAGTCAGCGCTTCCGGGCGCGTCGCGCCCACGCGCAGCGGCTTCCGGCCGCGCGTGTGGGCACGTGCGGCGTCTCCTGGCGGCGTGCGACATGTCGCCGGACTCGTCTCGACGTCGCCTTTCTCCCAGTGCCTTCAAAATTCGTTTTCGACTTACGAAAACTCAAAAAAATGGCCGAACAGCGCTCGGGTGTCGGGATTTTTGCCCCGATCCGTACGGCCGAGAATTTCTTCGCGATAATTCAATCAAAAACATCAAATTGATCGGGAAAACGTGAACTAGGGCTCGATACCAATGTTGGGAATAACTCGATCTCGAAAACCGGATTCGACACTAAATCGAACCCCTAAATCAATGCGGAAGACGAAGCCCGGAAAACACGCATCACCGATCGTAAAGCACACCACGGATTCGAGCGTACCTTATTAGCCACAGATTAAACACCAATGCCGAAGATTGAGGAAGAAATTCTGATCCGATGATGTCAATTTGCCTTGAAAGGGAAGAAGAAATCGCCGTTTGCGTTCGTTTTCTTTTGGAGGGAGAGAGAGAGAGAACGTACGTTGGAATTGTGCCAAAAGGGTGTCTTCTCTCTCTCTCTCCTCCCTTTTATACCTTCCCCCATCCACGGGCCTTATTCCCGTGGGCCGGGCCCTTTTGGGCCCAACTTGAGCGGATGGGCCTTAAGCCCATCTGATAAATCCATCAATATCTTGAGAAGATAGCCACTGAAATCTTACAGCGAAATTATCTTTAAGGACAGTGTTTGCATGCTTCAGATATTCGTTTTTTCTATTTTCTAATCCTTCACAACGTATTAACAGTTATTATTAATTTTATGTATTCTAAACTTTTTCCAACATATTTATAGGTTTTGTTTCCAAAATGTGTATGCATTAACGTATCTGGGAAGAGGGTCGAGAAGGGGCCTACATTCTCTACCCAGCAAACCACTCCATGCTAGCTCAAAATTTGCTCCCACGAGTCCCGACTACCCCAAGCACTAGCAGCGTTAGCACCTGTTCCATCGTCCCTGACGCGAAGCGGCCTGAACAGGTCTCCATCGTGGTTAAGGAATCGTGCAACGAAAAGCATTGGTATCCAATCAGAGCGCCCGTCATTCATCCATAAAATAGCTTCATAACGGATGTAAGTCAGGTCAATATCGGGGTCATGAACATCATGGTATGAGACTTCAATGTATGCAATAGCCCCGTACCGCATGAGTGGAGGAACGTCTATTCTAACGATCTAAAGAATAAAGGGATCAACAATGCCCGGTAATGGAAACAATAGGGCTTTGAGCCAAGCAATCTACCAATCACAAGGGGAGATGCATGATCCAACAATAAATAGCACACATCGCCTAGAGTAAATTAACACATAATACACTCAATTGTTGTAACGTACCATCTTCGTGCACGTTCAAGTAAGTCACAATAAACAACTTGAAAATCATGCACACGGTTCCCATTTAAACACCCAGGCCAAACAGCATGCAAACCCCATGTGAACTCACATACCAGATGTATTTAATTTATCATGCGTTCACAATATCCACCCTGAAGTCGGATTTACACCGGGTCACTAACCAGTCCACTCGTCCGAATCACCAACTGGATTTCCATGGAACCTTCACCACGGGCACCTCATTCCAAGACATATCGGTATCACACAGTCGAGGCATCTCAATCACATAGCAAGGGCATCTCATTTCGAGACATCTCGGTATCACGAAATTGAAGCATCCATGATCACACAGCATGGGCATCCCACTCTCCACTCTCCAGGGCATTATTGATATCACAAAGTCAATGGAAGTCTCTTACACTTAGTTCATTTCACACAATTCACACGTCCACACGGTGGATTAATCGCACCACGTCAGTATACTCATCATTCAATACCTCTTGATCATGCTAGAAACCAATCCTCATGCAATTGCACACGTAACTTCTTAGTGCAATCTACTCCGCAAACAAGGCGCTCACGTGAGCACTAAACTTTCCTTAACTAAATGACAGCACATTACATTAAAAGAGAAATGCACCAAAGGTCAATTTATAAAGTGCCCGCACGATCATCGAAAGGTCACCAAAAAGGTTCAATCAATTTCCCATTAATATTCACAAAATTGGACTAAGACAGAAAATGGACAGAATTGCGCGATTAGAGATATCAGAGTCAAAACTATAGTAAATCACTTTGAAAAATTAGAAAATATCACTTCGAAAAATTATAAAATTTTAGTATGCTATAGAGAAGACATTAGTAAGTGTTTTTTATGGGGACATTAGACCTATTTCTCATTGTACAAAGAGCAGTAAGTCACCGACTCAACCTACAAACTTGTCAGATTTTCCAGAACCGTTACACACTGAAGAAGAGGCATTTCGACACACAAAACTCTACCAATTGCTACAAAAATTTTAGTATGTTATACGTGAGGATATACCCTATGATTTTTATGAAGAGAGCATGACCTGAATCTATCACAAAAGTTACAGAAAAATCAAAGAGTACACTGATGTCCCCCTATTTCACATCTCGGCAGAATATCACCACAGAAAAAAACGCATATTTTTACTACTTATACTAATCCAGAAAGGTCCACGAAAAATATATGTTGTAGTTTAGGACGGTGGGAGTAATTTCAAGAAGGAAACGTCATCAAATTCAATCCACATTAAAGTCACCAAAATTAGCAAACAGAGACGGTCGGGTAGAGGCCAGTTCTGGAAAAAGGTACTCAAGACACAAAACGCTTGCAAAGCATCCACAAATCGTGGTCACAGCCCAATAACACACTCAAATCAGGAGTCCTAAGCCTCATGCAATGTCCACTTCGCACCTCAGTCGTCTAGGACACTCACAGCAACCAGTAATACAAGCTACTTCGCATGCAAAGCTCCTGAGCTTCAAAAAAACAACAAGCAGTCCCATTCCTCAACATGCATGGTCTTTGACTCGAACAAGGCAGCACTCGCAGCCTCCTAGTTGGACCTCTAAGTCTGTTCTAGCCTTGAGACAGACATGCAACCTAAGAACAGCACATCACGGGCAAAAGATAGGTGGAACCGAGCCCAAACCGGAACCGAGAAAAGCGACCAGCCACTTCACGAGCAATAAGAGGATTTTCCTAGCCTAGTACCCAACTATTTCCCTCACCTAGTTACTACTCAACCCTCCTTGCTCCTTCTCCTTGCTGGTGAAGAACTTTACGAACAGAAACTGAGATGGAGGAATTCAATCGAGAGAGAGAGAGAGAGATGGAGAATGTATTTCTTCTTTCTGATTTCAACTAACTTCCTAATTACAGTACGAGAGGACTCTTTCATATATATATCCTCTATATTTCTCTCTCTATGAATCTGTTTTACTCTAGAGCAGTTAAAGAAAAACTCAACTACTTTAACTATACAGAATAACCGAATACCGGTCATAACAGCTAAGGTACGAGTAGAAGAAGAAACGAGCAAATGAACGAGTAGCGATTTTGGGCCGACTTCGCGGCCTTTCTTCATGCACTCTCTTGATCCGTAGATCATCCTTCTTCTTTCCTTTCTTTATCTTTAACCGTAGATCTCCTTCGTTCGGACATTTCTCAAAGCATCATCTACCCTTCGACTTTTGTTTTCATTTGTTGAATAGGCTCTTTGTCTTGTGTTCTTGACATCCCCCCGCAAATTGGGCACGGGTGAAGAACCAATGCCCAATTTGAGACGAAGAGAGGAGTGTATTAGTTTAGATAGTGACTTGGTAAAAATATCAGCAACTTGGTTCTGGCTTGGAACATATTTAACACACAGAGATCCAGATGCAACTTTTTCTCGGACAAAGTGGAAGTCGACTTCAATGTGTTTTGTGCGAGCATGAAGTATAGGATTCGCTGTGAGAGATATGGCAGATT
Organism: Eucalyptus brandiana; assembly: GCA_014182725.1. Taxonomy (NCBI): domain Eukaryota; kingdom Viridiplantae; phylum Streptophyta; class Magnoliopsida; order Myrtales; family Myrtaceae; genus Eucalyptus; species Eucalyptus brandiana. The sequence goes on along the minus strand of CM024669.1, from coordinate 43,275,949 downwards.
GATTGTCACAGAATAGTATGGTTGGTGAGTGAAGCGAAACTCTAATATCTCTGAGAACAAAAGAAATCCAGGTAAGATCACCAAGGCCGAGGCAAGAGCTCTATATTCAGGCTTCGGTTGAGGAACGAGAAACAGCTTGATTGTTTCTTAGTGGTCCATGAGATGAGGTTAGAACCGAGGTAAGTACGAAGCCCGTGGTAGAACGTCTAGTTTGAGGACAAATGCATTGTCTGCATCGAAAAGCCATATAATTGGAGAGAGCTGTGAGAATGAAGTGACATACCGAGATGAATTGTGCCTTTTACATATCGAAGAACTCGTTTCAGTTGAAGAAGATCTCCAATAGTAGGATGTTGTAATTTTTGACATAGGATATTTGTTGCAAAGGCAAGATCAGGCCTGGTAATAGTGAGATATTGTAGACCTCCTACGAGACTTCGGAGTTCATGGGATTTGGAAGAAGAATAGTATCTCTTTCAAGTATAACTGGTTTAAGAGAAAGAGGTGTAGCAATAGGTTTACAGTTAACCATATTTGCACGAGACAGTAAGTCAAGTGCATACTTGGTTTGGCATAAGAACAAATCGGTAGACGTTCGTGTGGCTTCAATTCCAAGAAAATAATGAAGCTGGCCAAGGTCTTTCATATTGAATTGAATATTGAGTGAATGAATAAGAGTCTGTAGCAATGATTCTGAGCTACCAGTGAGGATTATATCGTCTACATATAGAAGTAACAATATTGTCTCTTGTTCTTGATGAAGTATGAACAAAGATGGGTCAGTTGAGCTGCAGAAAAATCCAACCTCAAGTAAGAAGTGGCTGAATTTATCATACCAGGCGCGTGGTGGTGCTTGACGCATCCATAGAGTGACTTCGGCGTACATATATGCTGAGAATATTGTGGATGAACAAAACCAGGAGGTTGTTCCATGTACACGCTTTCATTTAGAGTGCCATGTAAGAAGGCGTTCTTGACATCAAGTTGGTGTATAGACCATTGTTGTATCATTGCTACAGAAAGAACAAGTCTAACAGTTGCATGTTTTATCACAGGACTGAAGGTTTCTGTGTAGTCGATCCCTTCTTCCTGATGGAATCCCTTGGCTACTAGACGCGCCTTCAATCGATCAAGACTACCAGTAGAAGTAAGTTTAGTCTTGAATACCCACTTGCAACCAATAACATTCATGTTTTTAGTACGAGGAACCAACAACCAAGTTTGATTCTGGTATAAAGCATTCATTTCTTCTTGCATTGCCTTATACCAACCTGGATCTGCTAGGGCAGACTTTAATGATTTTGGTTCTGAAGGAACTTGATATTGAGCAAGACATGCATATCGAGGATTAGCTTTAATTATACCAGATTTAGATCTGGTTTGCATATGATGAGTAGGTTGTGTACCTTGCACAGGATGGATAGGCTGTGTTTGTTCGATAGCTGGTTCAATTACTACCTCTGTGATGGTCTCAGATATGTTCTCTTGTGGAGAAGTACTTTGAGTAGGAGTTGGATCTTGATCATCTGATGATACAGTTATAGAGATAGGATCTATATGTTCTGCAAAAACTTGCTCACCTGGAATATACTTTGTCTGATGAGATGATGAAGTATTGACAAGCTCTATACTTGGAGCCTGTAAGAATTTCTCTTCTTCTGTCCATAGTTTATACAGTTGTGTATATGTTGAGGATTGTGTTGCCAGCTTTTTAGAGAAAGGAAAGAACTTCTCATCAAAAATTACATGTCGACTGATGTACACATGACCAGTAGTAGGTACCAGACATCGGTATCCTTTATGGTGAGTACTATATCCGAGAAACACACAGGTAAGTGATCGTGGATCTAGCTTGTGTTGTGCATAGGGTCGAAGGCAGGGATAGCAAGCACACCCGAATACCCTGAGATGATCATATCTTGGCTTATGCTTATATAGCTTGAGAAAGGGAGATTGCATCTTTAACCGTGGAGTAGGAAGTATATTGACAGTATAATTTGCTGTCATAAATGCATCAACCCAAAATTTTAATGGGATTTTTGCATGATATAGCATGGCCAGACCAAGCTCAACTATATGTCGATGTTTCCTCTCAGGTATTCCATTCTGTTCGGGTGTATATGGACAGGAGATAATAAGCTGTTGAATGCCACAACTCTGTAAGTGTGCTTTAAACTTGTGACTGACAAACTCTCCCCCACCATCGCATTGAAACCTCTTGATTTTACAATTGTGCTGGTTTTCTACTAACTTCAAAACATAAGAAAGATATCATAGAAGTCTGATTTTAGTTTCAATGGATATAACCAGCTGAATCGAGAAAAGTTATCAACAAAGATCACATAATACTTGAAGTTCTGATAAGAGCTGACTGGAGAAGGTCTCCAGATGTCACAATGGACTTGTTCTAGAGGTTTATTTGCTACAGAACTTGACATAGGAAAGGGTAGAGCTGTGTTCTTAGTGAGCTGACAACTTCTACATACAGATTGTGATTTTGTATGATAGTGGATTAACTTTTGTTTCTTTAGATGCTTCAGGACATTTGGATTTGTATGAGCTAGCCTTTGATGCCATATGTTTTCTCCTGTGGTCTTCTGTCTTTGAGTAAAGAGCACCTCTGCAGCACAAGGATCAATCCTGTATAGTCCCTTCTCCTTCTTCCCTAGCATCTTGATCATGTTGGTGGTGCTGTCCTTTATGTACACCCCAATGTTGTCAAAGACAAAGGAACAGGGATAATCTTCGGTTAGTCTAGAGATTGACAGAAGATTTTTCTTAATTGCTGGGACAATTAACACATCTTTTAGAGGCAAGGTAGAAGTAGCAGTAGTTAGGGTTGTATTCCCAATATATTTCACAGGTAAACATGAACCGTTGCCAATCATTACTGTATTAGTACCAGCATTTTTAGAGAAGTTTTGGAGAATACCAGCATTTGTTGAAATGTGAGCAGTTGCTCCAGTATCGGGATACCATTCGTTTCCATTAGTTTCCTCAATGTGGAGTGCTGATAGAGCTGTTGGTATTTCTTCAGCTTGGTAAGAATTATCAAATCTGTACCAACAGTGCAACGCATCGTGACCTGGTTTTCTGCAGATCTGGCACTCCAGTCGTGTGTTTGTTGTTGCTTTTTCCATCTGCATATCTTTATGAACTGTTAGATTTGATGGTGGATAAGTCTTGGCTTCTGTATACCTTTGAGCTGTACCATTATATGGTCTAAACCCCTGACCAGAACTCAAAGTAGAGGAAACATTGGCCTGGTTAAAATGTTGATTCCCCTGTTCATAGCTCGAGTTATTAGTCCTGTAGTTCATATTTCTTCCAAGACTTCCAAAATTTCTGTATCTGTTACTGAATGGTCTTCCTCTTCCAACACTTCTTCCTCCACGATTATAACCCCTTGAATTTCCAAGATTGTTATTTTGCTGTAAAAGATTTCCATTAAACTCATCTTTGTGTATAGCTTCAGTCTTCCTCTGACCATAATAGGCTAGATTTGGACTGAACTGACTTGAGGAATAGTTTTGCAGCCTTGATTCAAACCTCTCTAGATGAGAGATCACTTCATCATATTCCGGTTGAGGCTTTAAACAATAAATTGTTGTTTTAAAGCTCTCATACTCGGATCCTAAACCTTCCAAAATGCCAAACAGTTTTGTTATGTCATCTACTGGTTTTCCTATGGCATTTAATTGATCACATATTGTCTTGTACTCTCTGAGATATGTTGATAGAGTTCTATCACGTTTCTGACAAGTCTGCAATTTTCCTCTTAGTTCAAACTCCTTTGCCACAGATTTTTGAGTGAACCGATTAAGCAGAGTTTGCCAAAGTTCATAGGCTGTGTCCAAACCGATTATTAGGCTAAGTATGTCCTCGGAAACTGCACCACTGATCCAAGAAGAAATGAGTTGATCTGTTTTAATCCAGTCAATATAGTCAGGATTAGGGATATCAACTGTTTGATCCCCTTCTTCTTCCTGTAGTGTTTTAACAGGCGATGGAGTTTCTCCATTCACAAACCCAAACAGATCTTGACTTCTTAAAAATCTATGAAACTGAGCTTGCCATAGGAGGAAGTTATTCTCGGTTAATCGATTGTAACAAAGTTCGAGATGTTAACATGAATAGGAAATGGATATCTTGAGCCTTTTGCTGCCATTCTACTTGTCCAGATCTTTGAACACTACTTGCTTCGAATACACCCTTTACTTTTTGCAGTATGATGCAGTAACTCGGTTTCTGATGATATAGATTTGAAGGAAGATGAAGAATATCAACTCACTGATCAATGAGGCTTCGATTTCTGCATCCAGACTGCTGTAGATTCAGCCATTATTATTTGGACTTGAGATGATTTCTTCAGGATCACAGCTCTGATACCATGAAGAACTTTACGAACAGAAACTGAGATGGAGGAATTCAATCGAGAGAGAGAGAGAGAGAGATGGAGAATGTATTTCTTCTTTCTGATTTCAACTAACTTCCTAATTACAGTACGAGAGGACTCTTTCATATATATATATCCTCTATATTTCTCTCTCTATGAATCTGTTTTACTCTAGAGAGCTTAAAGAAAAACTCAACTACTTTAACTATACGGAATAACCGAATACCGGTCATAACGGCTAAGGTACGAGTAGAAGAAGAAACGAGCAAATGAACAGAGTAGCGATTTTGGGCCGACTTCGCGGCCTTTCTTCATGCACTCTCTTGATCTCGTAGATCATCCTTCTTCTTTCCTTTCTTTATCTTTAACCGTAGATCTCCTTCGTTCTGGACATTTCTCAGCATCATCTACCCTTCTGACTTTTGTTTTCATTTGTTGAATAGGCTGCTGTCTTGTGTTCTTGACAGCTGGTTCTTCAAGAACGGAAGCTCCTAAAAGCTAGAATCGAGAAAAGCAGAGGAAGGGGGAGGGACGTTTTGTCGAGCCGAGGGTGAAGAGAGGGAAAAATGAGAGGGAGAGAGGAGGTTGCTTGGAGGATTTGGTCTGGTTTTCATAAGTTTCATTGCAAATCTCATGATTGCAAATCTGCAATCCCTACTTCGGCAACCGAGGACCGAAATGACAAGGGAGGATGAGTATTTTGGGAGATCATTAGGGCTAATTGAGTTCTTCTTGCTGTCTTAATCATTAATCCCTGCAAAAGCTCAATTGTCCCATTCGCCCCTATCCTAATCGGCTCTTACTTAAGAAGCAATGGTGGAAGAGACGGTAGTCTAGTTTCCATGAGGTGAATTAAGTAACATGATCCTACTACTCATGAAAACGTGTGTTGCAATGTGTCCTCAAATCTCCTAAAGTTTTGTAAGGTCAACGTTAATCCTCTACGCCACATAGATTATCATTTCCGAATATTCAAGAGAAATCGAGGCCGTATAAGACCTAAATTAGATAGGTGCACTACTAACTCAAAGCCCATATTGATGGGCCAGAACATCTTTTACTTGATCCTGGGCTTCAAGCAGGCATGGCCCATCAGGCCCAACTCGCGGCCCAATTTGCCATGGCTGGCCCAACTTTGTGGCCCACTTTCCTCACACTGGGCCCAACTTTGTAGCCCAATGCTCGGCCCACCAATCCCATTGCTCGGCCCAACTTCCAATTCCCCAATCCCATACTAATCTATTCCTAATTCTAGGATCGGAAAATCTACCATGTCGCATCAAGTAACCTCCAAGCTTTTGTCACGAACTAGCTTCAACAAAATAAGGTCATGGTTGTAACCTCTACCTTTAGCCGTGGCCAACATAAAGCACAGGCCCCACCATCAAGTGCCCCAGCTCTAGTGTTCTAAGGCTGGCAACCTTGGATCCAAGGTTGCAAGCCTCGGATCCCAAGTCTAGAGCATCAAACCACAGACTTGATAGATAGAGAGGGGAGGATAATGGCTAATCAGCACTTCAATACTGAACCACAAAAAAGTTTGCGGGCTAGTCCGACTTTACCCCACCTCTTAGGTGAGATTATTTTATTCGGACCGTACTCGTCCTAGCATTCATTCCCATCGTTATTCAGCATTTCATAACATAACATCAAAAGAGTTGGCTTTGACGAGGCCTTAGGAAGAGAACCGGGCTCTTCTGTCTCCCTTCCAAATCCAAAAAGTAGCCCGTGGTATATTTCAAGTCCATATCCTAATTTTTCTTCCGGAAAAAAGGGCAAAGAGGAAGATCTTGTTCGATGGATTTCTCTCTCGCGGTTGTTTAGTTCCATTCATTTTCAAATTCGAAAGGCGACAAAATCATGGATCGTTTCTATTTTATTAAGGCAAAATTCGACTCTACCCATATGCAATTGTGTATGAGCATAATTTATTTAGGATGTAGACATGAGCTTTATATTGATATATTTTTAAAAATATTTGACATTTTAAAGTTGTTATCGCGTTTGTTCTCTAGTTATTTGATATTCACTTGAGAAGATTTAATAACTATATAGCAAGCAAAAATATTTATTTGTTTCGTTTTTAGATTTTCCATTTAGCCCTTATGTGCATATTGATTTGATATTGTAACACGGCCTAGTTTTAAGGCAAAAAAATAGGGGTAAATTTGGCTGGAGGACCAATCGGTTAAAAAAAAAAAGAAAAAGAAATTACTCCCTCGCTTCCCCTAAAAAGATGGACCTAAGTATGTTCTTAAAAGGTCAACGCAATTTGGTTTTAAGGTGAAAAAAATGGGTAAATTTAGCCAGGAGACCAAAGAGTAAAAAGAAAAAGGGATAAGTGTAATAGAAGTCTTAAAACTTGTCACGAAAATGCAATTAAGTCATAAAACTTGTAAAAAATGCAATTAAGTCATAAAACTTGTCAAATTGTTTCAATCGAGTCATAAAGTTAACACCATTGGCTTTTTTAATAGAAAATGCCGACGTAGCGTTGATGTAGCATTTTAAATAATTTTTCATTTTTCACGTGGACTTTTAAAATTATTTTTATTAAATTTAAAAAATATATAGATTTAAAAAATAAAAAGAAAAGTTAAATTTTATTTTTAAAATTATTTATAAAAAAAAAAGAAGATAAAATTAGCGACTCCTCCCCGTCGTTGCGGCCGCTGCGATCATCGCCGAAGGGGCCGATGACGGTCGCCAACCTTGGGCGGGGTGGCTTGCCCTCACCGACCCTAGGCGAGGGCCAACGACTCTCGCCAAGCTCGAGCGAGGAGCCCAAATCAGGGCACGCCAATCCTCATGAGGGGCTTGGCGCCGCCCCCACCTCGCCCGGCCACCCTCGCCCAAGGCTGGCAATGGACGGCAACGAAGGAAGCCGGCCATTTTTTGTTTTTAAAATAAATTTTAGTTTTTCTTTTTTGACATTTAAATATAATTTAATAAAAAAAATGTAAAAAAAGCCACATGAAAATAAAAAATCATTTTAAATGTCGCGTCAACGCCACGTTAGCATTTTCCGTTAAAAAGGTTGACAGTGTTAACTTTAGGACTCGATTGAAACAATTTGACAAGTTTTATAACTTAATCGCACTTTTTACAAGTTTTATGACTCAATCAGTATTTTCGTGACGAGTTTTAAGAATTCTATTATGCTTATCCCAAAGAAAAAAAAAATTGACCACTCACTTCCCCTTAGAAAGCCGGTCTTAGTAAAATCCTTTTGTTCTCAACTATCACTTCTATCTCTGCACTATGATTTTGTTTGGTATAACCAATCGCGTCTAATTCGAACCAGACTCATCGCGGCATTCATTCCCAACATCGTTTGGCATTACTGAACATACCATCGAAAGTGCTAGATTTGACGAGGCCTATGGAGGAGAGTTGGGCTCTTCTGTCTCCCTTTCGAATCCAAAAGACGAGCCGTGAGAAATTTTGAGACTAGATCTTCAATTTTTCTTTCGAGAAAAAGGGGCAAAGAAGAGGATCTTCAACAATGGATCTCTCTCTCTCTCGTTATTGTTTAGTTCCATTCGTTTTCAAATTTGAAGGCGACCACCAATGGATCTTTCTCGTTTGACTAAAGTAAATTTCGATTCCACCCATCTACAATTGTGTGTGAGCATAATTTTATTTAAGATGTAGACACGAGTTTTCTATTGGGATATTTTGAAGAAGATTAAAGTTGCTTTCGCTTATGTTCTTTAGTTATTTGAGATTCACTTTAGAAGATTTGATATGTATACATTAAGCAAAAATATTTATTTGTTTCGTTTTTAGATTTTCCATTTAGCCCTCGTATCCATATTGCTTCAATATTGTTAGGCAGTTTACTTTTAAGGTGAAAAAAATTGGTGAATTTGGTCAGAGGACCAAACGGTAAAAAGAAAAGAGAAATTAACTACTTGCTTTCCCTTAAAAAGCTAGACTTAGTGAAATTCCTTGATTGTTCTCAATAGCCACTTTTATCTTCGTACTTTGAGCTCGTTAGACATGACCATTGATGAGCTGTAGCCGTGTTTTAAAGTGTTATTATTTTTATGTCTAGTAATATTATGTTCGGTAATTTTCATGTTTACTAAAATTTTATAAAAACTACGATACCCCTTTTCATAGCTAAAGTCGCGGCAGGTAAACTATACTGAACAACATCTATGTCTATACTAATTACAGAATTTGGTGTTCGCCCCCTTCCTAACGAAAATGTTCCCGATTTTTCCATCTCTCCTTATTTTATTGAAATCAACTAACAGAATGAGACTCTTGTGATTTGGATCACAAAAAGAAAAATTAAAAAAAAAAGGCTATCTTACTTTTCCATCTAACTAAGAGTTATCGATTTTATAACATTGCATAAAGAATTCACCTGAGTAATTCATGCGTGAAAAATGAGAAGCCCGTCGATTCTAATTTCTCGTCCCGAGTAACGCTCCTCCTTTTTTCTTTCTTTTCGTTTCCCTGCTGACGCAGGTTTTTCTTTCTTCCCGAGTCCAGATAAAGTATTATCTAATTACTTTCCTCGTTGAATCAGATAGGTTAGAGATCTGCTAAGTGTCCTCAACAACACTGCACATCAGTTTGCACGTGCCAACAGGAAGAAAAGAACTCCCAGTAAATAGGCTCGTTTTCCTACCCCAGGCCCATTGGGCTCTCCTCTGTAATGATGCCCCCCGTTTTGGGCTATGCTGGCTAAGCCCAGCTTTATGAGATAAATAAAAGCATATTTCTGTCCAAAAAAATATTAATTTCCGCCCAACAGACACCTATTGAAACTTTTCGCGGCAAAAAGGAAAGACGTCGGGAAAATTAAAAACAAAAAAGGAAAAGAAAAAAAGGCGAGGAGAGCGAGGAGGGGGGGGTCCTGGAATCAGCATAGAAATTTCGAATTCCGTTGCGGTTTTTCGCTTTTTACATCGGGCGTTTCGGATCGCATTTATTTTGTGGGGCCCAGTGCCTTCCTTTTGGATAATGACGCGTACTCGCCTTTTCCTTTTCCCCTTCATTTTTTTTACCGTCGTTTTACCTCCCCTCCGACGCTCAATTTACCGTTTTGGCCCCCCGGCCTGTTTTCTTCCCGCTCGTCGCGCGCGCGGTGTGCCCCCCAAGGATTCACGTAGATCGGCGTGTGTAAACTACTCGAAAGCACAACATATGTTTCGCAAATTACATGATTTCTTCTTCTTCTTTTTTGGCTTTGTTGAATAAAAACGGATAAACCACTCCTCTCTTTCCGTTTCCGTTGATAATTTTATTTTATTCTATTCTATTTTTTTCATAACCTTTCCTTTACTTTTGTTTTTCATTTCATATAATAAATAAAGATGTACAATAGATAAAATCCTAAGTAAGAACATCTAAAGATTAAGCAAGTAAAAAGAGATGCCTTTTTATTCTTCATGTCTAGAATTACGTTTTGGATCATTAGTCAAAAATCCAAAGATGAAGATTACTATGGAAACGAAGAGTTTGAAAGTAAGCACTACATAATCTTCGAGATTTTTTTTTTTTTTTGAAGTAAGAGAGAATGGAGGCTCCATTTTTTATACCACATATCCTATTTTGACACTAATGATCATAATTTCTCAAAATAAAAAAGAACCAAATTAAAAATTCATTTGGAATAAGAATTAAGTCTTTTATTATAAAAAAAAAATATTAGCTATCGACCACCCGGCCATCTCGATGTAGATTGATGCATATCAACTACTCAAAATCGGCATATATTTTGCAAATTACATGAACTTTTTTTTTTTTTGGCTTTGTTGGATAAAAACTTACAAACCACGCATTGTTCCTTTTTAAATTAAATGTTTTAGGATAGGGAAAACCTTATTGTAGGAACTCCACGGTCAACAAAAACATTATTTGAAATGGATATCGTGAAAATGGAAGTTTTCATAATATATATTTTTAATATATCAAATAACTTGATTTCATAATGGGATAATGATATTACAATTGTTTCATATCAATGTGATCTTGATTCAAATTCAACACGCAATCAACGATAATGGGAATTAACAATGCTCTCGCTCGATATGACAGCTACAATTCCTAATTTGACATCAATTTAGAGCCAAAAAATTCAAACATTAATCAATCCAACTTGATATTTGCTTTTCAATTGAGAGTGATTTTGCTATCATAAATGGAAACGTTTTTTGCAGATATAAAATTACGTAAACAATCATTATAAATAAGATGATTAATGATTTAAATGCACGACTTCACCCCTAAATTTTATATTTATTTATAGTTCCCTGATCTTAATTTAATGCGTGATGTAGTCCTGTAAATTTAAATCTATTCAAAGTGATCCTAGAAATTGAATGAACTAACCTGATGCAATGAATAAGAAGGGGGGGCCAAAACGGGCATTATGGAGATTCATCGGGGGCCAAACCGGCCATCGGAAAATCGGGGACTTGCCACGGGGCAGACGGGGTGACCGAGGCGTACAGTGACGCTGTTAGTGCGCCTTTGAGCGTGCGCTTTGATTCGCGGGTGTGACGTAGAGAGCGTCTGTTATCTCTGCGCGCGCGTCCATGGTAATGGCTCTGCGACCCCGCTTCCCGATCGTCCGCGAGAGGGTGAGATCTCGCCGAGATAATGGAGACGAGCCGGACCAGTGGGAAAAAGGGAAGGATGAGATGTTGCTTGACCTCGAACCCTAATCCCACTCCTCCTAAATTTGAAATTCCTCGGGGTCAATGATCTTATTTATTGATTTAGTAGGCAGGTTTATCATATGGCTAACATTAATCGGAGGATATTATTTGTAAAAAAAGACTCTTAAGTTTAAGCACAAGTTTCACTTGTCCTTTAATTCTAAAATAACGTTTGTATTTTATAGAGTTTATGTACAAGCCATTACAATAATTACATTGACTAATTCAAAATATTTTGAATTTTGAATTAATCTGTTACATGAAATATAAATGAACTAATTCAAATATTTCGAATTAGTCCATTATGGTAATAATTATAATAATAACTAAATGATCAAAGTATTAATTAATTGAAAATATTTGAATTCAAATCAGCCGTGCATCGAGGCCCTCGCAAGTTGAAGACGGTCTTTTTGGATGATATTCAACTTGGATTGGAGCAAATCATGGCAACATCGTATAAGAGGTGAATTTTGAATTAATCTGCTACGGTAATAACTACGATAATAATTACATGAAATATAAATGAACTAATTCAAATATTTCGAATTAGTCCATTATGGTAATAATTATAATAATAACTAAATGATCAGGGTATTAATTAATTGAAAATATTTGAATTCGAATAAGCCGTGCATCAAGGCCCTCGCAAGTTGAAGATGGTCTTTTGGATGATATTCAACTTGGATTGGAGCAAATCATGGCAACATCGTATAAGAGATGAATTTTGAATTAATTTGTTACAGTAATAATTATGATAATAATTATATGAGATATAAATGAACTATTTAAACATTTTGAATTAGTTCATTACGGTAATAATAACTAAATGATGAAGGTATTAATTAATTGAAAATATTTGAATTTGAATAAGTCATGCATTGAGGCCCTTGCAAGTTGAATGGTCTTGGATGATCTTTAGCTTGGATTTGAGCAAATCATGGCAACATCGTATAAAGGGATTGGTGAAGATATCCGCAATTTGGTGAAGATATGAAGCGAACGACACTAAATGGTGGACGAAACAAAAGTCTACCTCAATATGCTCTAATACCGTGCAAAAATAAACTCTAAATTTGAGTATGAGTTTCGCTTATCCATTTAACTCTAGGATAGCGTCTGTATTCATAGAGTTTATGTGCTGGCTCTTACAATAATTACATAGACTAATTCAAAATATTTTGAATAAGTCAATTATGGTAATACGGTACTAATTATATGAGATATGAATGTACTAATTCAAATATTTTGAATTAGTCCGTTATAGTAAAATTATAGGAATAACTAAATGATAAAAATATCAACTAATTCAAAATATTTTGAATCTAAATGTTGTTATCCTTAATGTTATTCATCTAGTTTGATTGATTGAATACCACTCGAGATGATATTTTATTGAATTGATTATCAATATTATGTTAGATACATAGATAAATATTGAAAAAAACTTCGACATTTTTGTCGTAACTTTATTCCATTATTGGCTCTATAGAGCCTTGGCTCAATTAAGCTGGCGGGCCAATGTGATTTTTCATCCATTTAATTATTCTTTGAATGGATTTTTGCATGAGCCAATACGAATAGTTTGTCTGGTTTTGACAAAAAAAAGGTAGGGTTATGGAATGTATCGAAAGGGCGGACCGATTCCCGATTGAATTGGCGACCTCGATATAGTTATAAAAATGTTAAATCGCAATAACAAAATATAGCTCCATAATCTAGCTTCAAAAACTTGAGAAATATGATGAATTTATATATGATTTTCACGTGTGGTGAAAATTGAAAATATAATGAGAAATTACACATGAGATTTTTAATTTGATATTCTATCATACTCTCAATGATATAAATAAAAGCTCGTTAAATATTCTGTTGGAGCAATGATAAATCAAAGCGAGCACATGATATGGTAAGAATTTAGACTATCTAAGTATATCGGTCAAGAATATCTATTCTTTCCCAACATAGTTACACAAATATTAAGAAAAAGGGAACAAATGAAAGCAAATATAAAAAACTACATACAATTTTCCTTAAACTGGTCAAGTGCCCACTTACGGTCACCATTTATTAATACAACAACGCATAGATATTCAAATGAACCCTTTCGTGATGACCAAATCCGAACAGAGTAAACGTTTAATGGCGGAAATAGATCTAATACAGGAAAAATAATTTATCGACTTTGCAAAGAAGAACGCCCTTGGAAAGTTGACTAGGCGGTAAAAATTTAACATGACTTTTTATAGCTTGCTTTCAGCGTAAAAATTAATTTCTACGTTCACCATTGGATTATTCGTAAGAAGGAGATTCAGGTTACATAATTAAAATTCAAACATAACACGTCATCCCATGAATCGTCAACACGCGAAAGAATTTAATCGATCATATAATTAAATTAGAATATAAACGCCGGTCATCTAACAGAGCACATCTGTAATCCACCTCGTACAATCACATCCCGTCCATGAAATTATCGCGGTACCAAATCGGTCCCCAGCCAAGATCTCGCCGCTACGTGGAAGCTTTTCGGTGGAGAGCGCACGGGAGGCCCCCGTACTTCGGATGGCACCATAACGGGGCCTTCCGGACCTTGGGTTTTTAACAGAGGCAGGACGTCATGGGCGGTATAAATGCTGAGCACCCTGTAAAAGAAGGGTCGCTTTTTGCTTAGCAAAACAGTGGCGCTGTTCGAGGGAGAGCGAGAGCGAGAGCGAGAGACTGTCCGACGATTTCGCTGTTGAAACCAGCGCGAGCGAGGAGGGGAGCTCCAGCGAGGAAAATCTCTACCCCCGCCTAGGGTTTCTCTCCCTCCGGTCCTTCTCCGGCCTCCAGGTAGCGCGCTCTTGAACTCGCGGCCGTCGTCGTCGTCGTCTTCCGATCGTCGCGGGTTTCGGGAAGGATTTTCTCGCCGTCGTTTTCTGGGGGCATCGACGGCGACGGCGCCTTCGGTGCTTCCGAGGCGCGAAATCTGCAATGCCGCTTCTCTTCGCGCTCGATCGGGGACGGCTTTCGTGTTTCCTGCTCTGACGCCCGCTCTTTTTTTTTTTTAATCGATTTTCTCTTCGTCGTCTCAGACTTTGTTAGAATATTGGCTCTGTCCGGCGACTTTGCTTTTTTTTTTTTTTTACTTTTTTTTGTTCTTTTTTTACTGTTGTTGTTGATTATGGCGTTCTTTTTGACTTCTTTTGAAACGTTTGTTTTTTTGCTTCTTTTTTTTTTTTGTAATGATGCCTTTTCTTCTTTGACGGTCTTTTACGTCACATCTGTCGTCTGAGAGGAGGAGCAGCAGCGGTGCTTCGACTGTGTAAGAGCACTGCGGTGTCTGTCCGTATTCGCCTCCTCTCCGGAGGACGAGGTGCTCTTTCCTTTTTGTTCCCCTCGAGTCGCCTCCCCGTGTTTTATGGTGTTTTTGGCTTTGCTCTAGTGGGGTACTGTCGTTGTTTTGCTTCGTTTCTCGTGCAGTGCTTGTTTGCTCCCGAGTCGAATCGGCGCTTTTCGTGTTGTTATTTGCTCGTGTTCATGTTTGCTGTTCTGGGTTTTTGTTCTTCTTGATTTTTTGGCTCTGTTTTCCGGGGCTCGTCCGTCAGAATCAGTTTCTGGGTGACGTGGATTGCGAAATATTGTCATCAGTGTACGAAACATTCGCTGCATGTTGGGTAGCCAGAGTAAATATTGCAGAAATTGCTCAGCGCATGGGGGATTTTCTTGTTCTTGTGTTCCTGTACTCTTGATCTTGTTTGATGGTTTCTTGCGGTGTTCTGATTCTGTCACATTGCTGACATCACGGGTTCTTTTATTTTTGTCATGTGATGGCTTGGCCCTGCTGTTCGACTTTTGAGTTATAATGGAGTAGGCAAATTTGGCAACTCGGTGGAATTTATTTTATAGAGAAAGATAAATGACATTTGTGTTGTTGTAGTAGCCAGTTGATCATTCTGCGCCGCTGACATTACTTTGTTCTGGGAAATATTTCCAGTAAAAAGATTTGGTTGCATTAATTGCTTGTATAGCGTTTTACCCAAATCATGTGACCTGTGTCCACTGACCAGATATATGTGTTTTGCATTGATTAAGCAACATTAAGTAGTCCTCTCGAGTCACATGTGCTTCATCTATGCAGATTTTCGCTGGGACTTATTTGATAGAGAAAGATGATTGACAGTTGTGTTGTTTAGTAGCCAGTTGATCATTCTGCACTGCTGACATTACTCTGTTCTGGGAAATATTTCCAGTAAAAAGATTTGGTTGCATTAATTGCTTGTATAGTGTTTTACCCAAATCACGTCACCTGTATTTACTGACCAGATATGGACTCGTCCGAGCCAAATGGAAATGGGGCGGGTAATGATTTGCCACCGCCACCGCCACCTCCTGCTGTTATTCCGCCAGATATTGTTCCTGAGCGAGTTGAACATGAGATTCCTCCACCACCTGTAAAGAAGAAAGTTTCTCGGGTCCCAATTGCTAGACGGGGCCCTGGTTCTAAAGGCCAGAAGATACCTCTGCTAACTAATCACTTCAAAGTAAATGTTACCAATCTTGACGGTCAATTCTTCCATTATTCGGTATGTACCATCGATTATCTCTCCTGTTGATTCTGCCTCTGTTGATTTGCTTCGATAGTTGAGTTATGTAGCGGTTTCACTTCTCGTTTGTTCTGCTGCATTAGGTATCTCTTTCTTATGAGGATGGCCGTCCTGTTGATGGCAAGGGAGTTGGTAGAAAAGTGATTGATAAAGTACAAGCTACCTATAGCAGCGAGTTAGCTGGAAAGGACTTTGCATATGACGGTGAGAAGAGCTTGTTCACTGTCGGTCCCCTCCCTCAGAACAAGCTCGAATTCACTGTTGTGCTTGAGGATGTTACCTCTAGCAGGTATACATGTGATTACTTGGTTCTTTCCCTATACGTTCTCAAGTACTAAACTACGCTCTTTGTGCATAGAAATAACGGTAATGCTAGTCCTGATGGTGGAAGTCCCAATGAGAGTGATCGAAAGAGACTACGACGCCCATATCAGTCGAAAACATTCAAAGTAGAGATTAGCTTTGCAGCGAGGATTCCCATGCAGGCAATTGGAAATGCCCTGCGCGGTCAGGAATCGGAGAATTCTCAGGAAGCTCTCAGGGTGCTGGATATCGTATTGAGGCAGCATGCGTCAAAGCAGTAAGAATCTCTTCGGCATCAACTCTCTGTTGTGATAAGCTTGTTGCATCGACTCTCTGTTGCGATGAGCTTGTTGCTGTATCAAGACCTAGACTAAATTTGCTGTTTCAGGGGCTGCCTACTTGTTCGCCAATCTTTCTTTCACAATGACCCGAGAAACTTCACAGATGTGGGTGGAGGCGTCCTTGGATGCAGAGGATTTCATTCAAGTTTTAGAACAAGCCAGGGAGGATTGTCTCTCAACATTGGTGGGTTTGGTGTATTGCCCCATTTTCTTTCTTTTCCTGATGTGATTTTTTTAAATGAATGCCTGTTTTGGCAGATGTATCGACCACTATGATAATTCAGCCTGGACCAGTAGTGGACTTTTTGATCGCGAACCAAAATGTGAGAGATCCCTATTCTGTTGATTGGGCTAAGGTAATGATCGTTTGTACATTAGATCAGAATGCAATACCTGTCCTGTATTCTGGATTCTGAACGTTTGCCTGCAGGCTAAACGAACCCTTAAAAATTTGAGGATCAAGGCAAGTCCAACCAACATGGAATACAAGATAACTGGCCTTAGTGAGAAGCCATGCAGGGAGCAATTGTATGGTCTTTGTTCCTTCACTTCCCCTTCCCTTTCTGTTCTCTCTTATATTTTATTAATCAGCATTTAAAATATGCCTTATGCCATTGTTCTGCAGGTTTTCTTTGAAGCAGAAAAGCAAAAGGGATGCAGATGGTGAGGCAGAGACCATAGAAGTGACAGTGTATGATTATTTTGTCAACCACCGCCACATAGAGTTGCGATATTCTGGAGATTTCCCATGCATCAATGTTGGCAAACCAAAGCGACCGACTTTTATTCCTCTAGAGGTATAGGATAGGCTCTATAATACACTAGTGGGAACTACGGAGAGTGATGATATTTTTTAATCCTAACTTTGATAGGCTATGTAATATTCTAGTGGGAACTACAAAGAGTGATGATATTTTTTAACCCTAACTTTGATCTTCTTAGCTATGCACGTTGGTATCCTTGCAACGCTACACAAAAGCTCTGACTAATCTTCAAAGGGCTTCTCTGGTTGAAAAATCACGGCAAAAGCCACAAGAGCGGATGAGAGTTCTGTCTGACGTGAGTGCACTCCAATTTGATTATTGTTCTATATATGTACATATGTAGCATATGGTGATTTATTTTTATATTTCTATGTATTAAGTTCAAGGTTCTCTTGACAGGCTCTGAAATTGAACAAGTATGATGCTGAGCCAATGCTGCGTTCATGTGGGGTATCAATCAGTACACAGTTCACTCAAGTCGAAGGCCGTGTTTTACCTGCACCCAGGGTATTATTTTCTGTTGTTCAACTGTTATTATCTGTTGGAACCCTAGCCATCTTCCTCACTCTAAATCTCCATACCGTCATATTTGTGCAGCTGAAAGTAGGCAACGGGGAAGATTTCTTTCCTCGCAATGGGAGGTGGAACTTCAACAATAAGGTGTCTTTGGTTCCTGTGGGCTGATTTCCACTTTGCAAACTGCCCTTTGCTAATTTATGAAATGTTCTTTTCAGAAATTGGTTGAGCCAATGAAGATAGAGAGATGGGCTGTTGTGAACTTCTCTGCTCGGTGTGACGTTCGCGGGCTCGTTAGAGATCTCATAAAATGTGGCGATATGAAAGGAATTGTAGGTTCTATGTTCTTTCTTTTTTCGGTCAAAAAGGTTTTGTGTTCTGTTAGGTTTTATATGAAAGTCTATTTTCTACCTTTATGCTTACAGCAGATGCAAAGTCTTTTGGTTGTTTCTAAATCCTATGTGCACCTTAAAAGTATACTTGTAAATATGTCTACTCTGATAGTGATGGATGAATGTTTCTACGGAAAGGCCCTACCTATTTTTTTTTCCTGCAGCAGATGCAGTTTTATAATTCATTTTGACACTTTGTATTGTGCTCAAAATACATACAATCTGATAGGGCTAGATGAATTCTTTCCTCCTTATGTAGCGTATCGACCAACCATTTGAAGTAATTGAAGAGAGTCAGCAATTTAGGCGAGCTCCACCTGTTGTTAGAGTGGAGAAGATGTTTGAGGAGATACAGTCAAAGCTTCCTGGTGCACCACAATTCCTTCTTTGCTTGCTTCCTGAGAGAAAGAATTCTGATCTCTATGGTTGGGTGTTCTCTTTCATTAATCTTGCCAGTTTTATTTATCTGCTCTGATTCTTTGATGTTGAGTTTAATCTAATATCTAGGTCCGTGGAAGAAAAAGAATCTTGCTGAATTTGGGATTGTTACTCAGTGCATTGCTCCTACGAGGGTTAATGATCAGTATCTCACTAATGTTCTCCTAAAAATCAATGCAAAGGTGAGTATTTTGCTCTCTCTCTCTCTCTCTCTCGCTCGCGTGCGCACGCACGCCCCTCGTCATTTTCACCTTAGATATTGATCAAGTGTCATTGCAGCTTGGGGGCTTGAATTCAGTTCTGGCCGTTGAGCATTCTCCTTCTATACCCTTGGTGTCTAAAGTACCCACTATAATCCTTGGAATGGATGTATCGCATGGCTCTCCTGGGCAATCGGATATTCCATCAATTGCTGCGGTAACAGGCTGGTTCATTTTGCATTGTGAATATCTTGGATTGTTCTCTAGGTAACTTGATGTTTCCTTCTCCAGGTTGTTAGCTCCCGCCAATGGCCTTTGATTTCTCGCTATCGGGCTTCAGTGCGGACGCAATCTCCTAAAGTTGAAATGATCGACAATTTATTCAAGAAGGTGTCTGATACTGTGGATGAGGGGATAATGAGGTTTGCTCTTAGTTCTTTCACTCAGTAGTACTTTTTCATAACTTTCACTTCCTTTTAAATAGAATTGTTAGTAGCTATCCATTCTTCACCAGGCTTGTGATTCCATTGTCTACAAGCTATATAAAGTTTCACCTCTATTCTTCTTTACCTCAGGGAACTTCTCCTCGACTTCTATGTGAGTTCGGGTAAGAGGAAGCCCGAGCAAATCATCATATTCAGGTATGGAGTTGGATGTCATATTGTAATGGACATCATGTATTGCATCCTATAAAACCAGTGTTCAAAACTTTCATTCTTTCTCTTGATTTTGATTCAAGTAGACTTCCAGGTAGTGCACTTTCTGAAAGATTATTCTGTGAATTTAAGTGTTATTTATGGAATTTGCACATCGTAGTGCACATTCTCAATCTGGTGGGAGTGCACTCGTAGTTTCTTGCTATGCAGCTCACATCATCTCTCTCTTATTGTGCTTGCTCCAGGGATGGAGTCAGCGAGTCGCAATTTAATCAGGTTTTAAACATTGAACTGGATCAGATTATTGAGGTTAGCTTCCGAATGACTTTAATGCAGAAATTTTTTCTGGAGAAATGGTTTAGTTTATGCTAAGAAATTTTCAGGCCTGCAAGTTTCTTGATGAGAAATGGTGCCCCAAGTTTGTTGTGATTGTTGCTCAGAAAAACCATCATACCAAGTTCTTCCAGCCCGGATCACCGGATAATGTTCCTCCTGGTAAAAACCTTTCCGTGACTATCAATTGGAATAAAGTGATTATAAGACGTCTACCTAATTTTTCTTAATTTTTTTCCTGTAGGGACCATCATAGACAACAAAGTTTGTCATCCACGCAACAATGACTTCTATCTCTGTGCCCATGCGGGAATGATTGTGAGTAAACAAGAAAATATTCCTCGTGATTGTTGCTTCTCCTTAGAATTGATTGCTGTTTAATCCTTGTAAATTTCCTCTCATCTAGTTGAGCTCTGAATTGGAAAGAATGTTCATGCAGTAGTACCAACCTGAAAATGCCAATCTATGTTCATGTTTTATGTCTTTTGCATGCTTTTAATTTTAAAAATAATACATTACAGGGGACAACCAGACCCACTCACTACCATGTATTAATGGATGAGGTTGGCTTTTCAGCCGATGATCTGCAGGAGCTTGTTCATTCACTGTCTTACGTGTAAGTAAAAACTCTGAAACTCCACTTGGATTGATTTTGAGCTTGCACTTTTGGCGCATCCATTGAGAAAATTTTGCTTACGATGTTGCAGGTATCAGAGAAGCACTACTGCTATATCCGTTGGTAAATAAGATCTCCTTGCAAATATTCTTTTAGGAAGTCTTCATGATATGACAATGCCATACTTGCCTCAAAAAAAGATAAAAAAACGAATAGTTTAAAGATTTCATGGTGGTAGTTGTGCCATATATCTTAGAATATTGACAGTGGCAAATGGAGCTCTCTGATTACTCAAACAGTTTATATGAATTACGATCTTAACTGTCCCTCTGTTTCTCCCCCTAAATCCAGTTGCACCAGTTTGCTATGCTCACTTGGCGGCTACTCAAATGGGTCAGTTCATGAAATTTGAGGATGCTTCGGAGACTTCATCTAGCCAAGGTGGGCTGACTTCTGCAGGACCAGTTGCCGTTCCGCAGCTGCCCAGGTTGCAGGAGAAAGTGTGCAACTCCATGTTTTTCTGTTGAAGGCTGTACTCGCCCTTCCTCCGGGCACGCCTTTCAGGAAAGGCGGCTTTTTTCACCAGTACAGGTTTTTTGCTTGATTGACCTCTGGGTCACGAAGACTCCTTTCATGTTTTGTGGTGGCTGAGCTCTGGCCTTATCCATCTGGATATTTTCCGTGACTCGGCCAGACACGGCGGTTTCTTTCTGTATATATTATGCTTAGGTACTTCGGATGTGGCCTTCCACTAGGGAAGAGCAGCCCTGAAACTATATATGGCCGTACAGACTGCCATGAACATGAACGCTTGGTTTTGTTATTTATCTAGCTTCTTTCTATCACCTAGTTAGGCACTTGACGATTCAGCGTTGTGAGTTACCGTCGTGTGTTTGGCAACACTTGCCATTCCTTGAGCATGACTTGGATAACAAAAAAATGGACAGTCTAGGAATATTTCTACCGACCGTGGACATCGAGAAATTTCGGATTCATTTATATCCATTTAGATTTCGCCGGCCTCGGAGGATGTCCAGAATTGTTATTTCCCGAGAGTTGGTGGCGATCATTTGTTTTTCATTTTCCAGAAAATTAGGCTACTCTCATCGAAGAGACATTAAAGTCGCACTTTCGGAAGTCTAGAAAGAAGCCGTAGATCCAATTTATGGGGTCCTTTCTTGAAAGGTGAAACTGGGGAGACGAATCGAAATCATCATATTCCGAGATCAATTGTAAGGTTGCACGATAGCTTCGAGCACGACGCATTTTCAGTACGAGGTGGCATCATTTTTTATAAAAATATAAAGTCCCGATGGTCTATGTTACGTACTTGTCCTTAAAACCTTTCTTAAGGAGGTTATTTTATTATTATGTGCACTTCCATTGTGGGTAATGTATTTGGACTCAAAACCCTGAGGATCTGCAAATCCCTCCTTCCTGTATGAAAAAGTTTCCAACTTTTCAAGGCCCGCCTCGTGACATCCAAGTTGAAAGAAATTGAACAAGTATGGACGTCCAGGATGTACAATTAAACCTAAATTGGGGTTATTCGCTTAGAACTACGGTAGAGCAGTTTATGAATATCTTCGGTCTTGATTTTACGAAACATGATGAGAACGTGAACTCAACCATTTATGCATTTAGAGAAACCGTTTCTTTTTATTCTGAGCCTGAGCAATTTTCGAATCACCGAAACAGGTGAAATCAAAGAACATTACTTGAGTGTTACTGCAGGATACACGCAAAGAAATGATCAAAGGTATGGGCATGAATATCTAATCAATTAATCCTATCCTTCACGATATTGGTTCAGATAATCACCTCATTTTCAGGGTGACCGTTTGACCCCACAAATTGGGAACCAACCAACGTCCAAAGCAAGCGGAGGACGCGCCGCTTTGGTAATGCAGCTTAATCTGACAATCCTGCAATAGCCCAACCTCAAGATCGCCGATCACATTGCGTAAAGAATCATAAAAAGGTGGCTGCCAAACACACCAGCATCGCAATCTCTTATTGTTCCATTCCGGACGAGATTTAAAACTGCAACCTTATTTTTCTTCTCTTTTTTTCTGTTCTTTTTTCATTTTTTTTTTGTTCGGTTTTCGGTTTTTCCCCCTCTATATACAAATTACAACCGAGAGGATACGCACAAAGGGCACCTCTCTAAGCCTATGGACAAGAATAAAGACACGACGTGAGAGCTGAAAGAACTGTCCAAGGGGAAAAAAAAGAGAAAAAGCCTCGGTGACCGTAAGAACACCAGAAGAACACGGGAACCACTTCTTTGCACCCAAAGCCAAAAACAGGAGCTTTCCATTATCTTGAACTCCTCAGTCAAATCGTTAGCGTGCTCTTTCAAAATTGGACGTTGCCATGCCGGAACACGAGCAAACGGTTCCCTAATGGCCCTCTTCCTTCACGGTGGTGTTAGCTCTCTCTTTGGCGCGGAAATCGTCCAAGGTGCGGTATTCCTCTAAGAGCAACCTCTCCAAGTCTGGTTGCTTCTTGATTGGATCTTTCTGGTGGCGATAATGGTGAAATGCCCTATCACACCAAAGTTACTTCTACATATAATTCAGGAAGAAAAGACTTCTACACCTACTAATAATGCAACGTACAAAGCACAAACCTGCTGAATTCTGAAGCATGAAGCCTCATCAAGGCATATATCCGTGTATTAATGAAAGATAAAATTAGTAACTATAGTCTATAACTATACTTGATTTACACACCAAACCAATATCATTGTAGCAAGGCAAAGGGGGAGACTGAAGAATACCACAGTTTGTGCTTCCAAAACAATCAGAAAGCATATGAATTTCTCATGTTCAGATGAGGTTAATCTCGCAACAAATTTCCAACTTATGATGTCACAAGAAAACAGACGGAGGAAAATGGCCTTGCATTAAAAAATAGAGGGGCTAAAGGACTCCAGACTCAGGTTTTGTCCGAAGCAGCTCTACAAATAGCCACTCCACAATTGATCAATTAGAACTTTAGTAATCAAAGGCAGATTCTCTGGGCATTTTCCATCTCAACTTCATGGCCAAGGCTAATGTCTCCTTAAAAAAGGAAAGATGCTGAGAATGTTCTAAAATAGAGTCTATGACACTGGGAGTGCGCTCTATACTCGCTTGAAGAACTTGGAAATCATTTTTACCAAATTTTAAAGCTCTTATTCCTCTTGGTGTTATTTGTTCAACGTTAAAGATCAGAAAGATCATTTGTTTTGCCCATGATGATAAATAGTTAAACTCCTTCAAAAGGCTAGCTCAAGCTATTCCATAACATCCTTGCATATTATAAGTTGACAGATTGCAGCTTCCGGCGTAAAAAGTTTCACATCTCATTGAGAAATTTCAACAGGTCAGTTTAACTTAGATAAGTCTAAAACATATCAACAGAGAATCCAAGGGATTGTCATTCCCACATCTTCTAATGAGGAGCAAAGCCACTTTTGAAAAATTGGTGAAGGAGAGTGAAGAAAGTGGAATTGTGAACATGGTGGCCAAAGAAAAGAAACAAACAGCTGTAACTTGATACAAATATTTTGGAGTTAATCAAGTAAGTAACATAGAGGAAGAACACCTGTTTGCTTATGAAAATTCTCGACGATGCTGATACACAACATAAGGCAAGAACGCAGAGAGGGAAGCTTCTAACTCGCTTCAACTAAGAAGAAAAAAATGCCTCTTAATAAACCAATTTATGGTGCAATAACTAAGCTAAACATTAGATTGCTTTATTGGTCAATGCAAAAATTGCACAACGTGCCAAATGAAATGGCACAAAGAAAGTTCAATCAATCTGAGTAAAAGTTAAAGACTGCGGGGGGGAAAAGTTACCAGTATTTCTCAAGGCCATAGAGGTTGCCTTTACGGTAGAAGTCCAGGGTGAGCTTTTCAAAATCCTTATACAGATCCTCTCTGAATTCCTTCTCCAAGCCATAACTACAATGGACAAAGTTTCATAAGACAAGATCAATGTACAGCGTGATTTTCAGTGGCCCACAAAGTATAGGCAAGACAGATGTTACAAGGATGTGCTAAATGCCATAGTGCAGTCTCCAGTACACCAATCAGCTGGCTAGGCCCGCTGGACATTAAATTTTATCAACTCAATAAAGTTTAAGCTAAGTGACTATAAAATTAGAAAAGGCAGCTACTGTAGATTTCTGGTGTAAGTGAATCGATGCTACCGTCAGTGAGTGTCTAATCAATTCAAAAGACAGGATGAAGCAAAATATAAACAAGTCGATTAAAGAATAGATCAAAAGGATATCTGGCTGTAATACCTATAGAACCTGAAAAGGCACTCTAGTCCATAATTGTAATTAGCCGCAGCATCTTCAAGTGCAAGTTTGTGGAACTCTTCATACATAGGAGGGACAAACACGTCTCTAAGAAAGTACGACCAAAACCGGTAGAGTGTGTTCATTTCCTGCACACAAAAGTCAATTGTCTCCAAGGAAGAGTGGTTGAAAAGGCCGCAGATACCAAAACCCAAATAAATCAACTGCGCGAGCTGACAATAAGGAAGCCAAATGATTCGTGCCTAGAGAAATTAAGCTCATGCAGACTGGCCATCACACTGCAGCAAAAGGGTTCCACAAGCAAAGCTCCTTGGAGCATGATAAAGCATCGGAATTGGGAAGCCATAAACATTGAGCTCCTAGGAAGCCGAAGGCATTTGTATAATAACAGATAGAAGGGAAAGCAGAAAATGCATGACCAGCTAGCCTTTTGTCTCATCTTCCTATATTGACCCAATAGAATTGTGTGTTTCTTAATGAGTTCTCAGGAATCAGCAAGAAAACCATGACTTCTTTACTAACTAACAGGGAAAAGACCTACAAAAGAAAGGGTCAAAGAGGAAAGTTTCCACCATTTGCATCTCAATGTTAAACAGGACTGGTGAAACATTCCAACAAAAACATGAAAGTAGGTATATCGTAGAAAGAAGTATGAGCCTTCACAATCCAGGTCTCAAACGACAATGACTTCTGCAATCAACACATATAGCTCATCTTCAACTCTTAAGAAACAAAGAGCAAAAAAGCAGACAGACACACCTCACTGCAACCGATTCCCGACTTCTTTCTGTCATTCAAGCACCGTTTGCGATACTTCAGGTACCTTAAGGGTAGAGCAACTGTGTGAGTCAAACCTCAAATTAAACAAGCATATTTAACAAGGAGCCCTTACATTTGTTGTTTAAAACCATTTTCCTCCAAAAGACGGTGACTTGGATGTTGAAATGGTGGAAATGACTTTGGCATCGAACCAACAGGTGGACTACAGCCAGAGATATTTCCATGAGGTGAATTACTCAATTTTGAAGACCTGGGCCTGTAAATGTCACGATTAGGTTTGTGTTACACTCACAAAAAACTAAACAACCAGCAAGACCACCTAAACCTAGAGTCAGATTGGCACAACGTAAGGGAAAAAATTCCTACTACAATATGCTGATAGGGAAAATTAGGAGAGACCACAAAGATAGTAGCAAAAATTTTAAACTAACCCATGATTTTCAGGAGGAGTAGACCCAAAGAAATAACCAAAGGAATTGCTTGGTGGACTCTCCGATATCACTCCTATAGTGCTTCGAGCGGTACCATGATTTCTAAAGTTGCTGGAAAAAAAACGCTGCTTAATGGATGTGCATTGCTTAGAGGAACTCTTATTTTGCTTTCTGCGGGGATTAGTAATGCCAGATTCAACAGGACTGCTGGACGCAGCAAAATATTCCCCTGGCTTGAAGTTTGATACTCCAGGGCCACATTTTCCAGATCCATTCTCCAAAGAGTTGTTCTTTCGACGATTGGATTGCTTTTTTTCCAGTTCCTGTCAGCAGTGAAAAAAACCATCATCCATGATGCAAACTTCAAGTTAGCGATTAAAGACTAAAATAAATAAATTCTCTCCAACCTGCTCATAGAAGTAAAGACCCTCATCAATTGCAGAAGCAAGCTCACTAGAGATTGACTTTGATTCATTGCCTCCAGTTTCATAACATATCCTGCCATTCTGCATTGCACACAGAAAAGATTCAGCAACTTCCAAATCCAGAGCACTGGACAAAGTTCTAGAGTGAATCATCATCAGACGGTGAAAAAACAGAGAGAAACAAAAAAGATCCTTTTGAAAGACAGTTGTTTCTAGTGAAGTCGATGAACATTTCTCCCTACGAGGAAAAAGAGACAATGAAGAAAAAGGTGAGCTTCTGTTTGTCTTTGGATACTTACTGCTTCCTATCAAGACTATATATCTCAAAAAGTTACACTCCAGACAAAATGGGTGAGGCTTTCAAGCACCAAACTGTCTAATGATTATCCCTGTTATCAACTGAGACCATAAGAGAGATAGAGCGTATGGACCAGGAATAAAAACAACAGCTATACTTTTTATTATCCAAAAATAAAAATAACATGTAGTTTAGATACAGATAGAGACTCCATAAATAAATACAAGCTAATCTCTCTCAAAATTTTCTGAATCAGACCTCAGCCAGGTGCTTAAAGAAAAAATGAAAGATGATCAAAGCAGCTTCCCAACCATAAGCTAACAAAAGAGTGGGATGCTAAAGGTCAATGAAACGGTTTCTTTACAAAATTATGCACTTCTTGCACAAGCATGACAAAATCATGTTCAGTAGACGACATCTGTTTGTAAACTTAAAGCACGTTTAAGCATGCAAAATCAATAGCAAAGGCAATTAAGAGCATTTTAAGTCTAGAACTCCATATTTCCAGACAAAGCATGTTTTTAGTACTACCAGAAAATAACAAAATTGTCCAAAACCACAAGTAACATAGAGAAGTGACTGACGACACCTCGACTCACAGATTGAACAGCAATGCACTTGTTCTTCACTTAAACATTTCTTTTTGCTGAAAAAATAGCAATACCTGTGTTACTATCACTAGTCTCTGAACATCATGATCATAGCCCATGTCATCATCTTCATCATCAACTCTACCAAAACATAAGCCCAAATGAGAGACAGAGAGAAAGAGAGAGTTAAAACGAGAATCCATTACCCAAAAACATGGTGACATTTGAACATGTGGTCCAAAAATGCCCAACAAAAGGTCTTACATTATATTTATCTGACAAAAGTCTTGCAGTCAGAAATATAAGATCGAACAAAGATGAATTATCAGTAGTCATCTGATTTAAAGAAACATTATGATGATACGGTTAACAAGTACTGAAACCAACGTGGTCATTTCTTGTTTAGCATAGAAATTAGTTTGAAAATTATGATATTTAGATGGTGATAAGACATTGAAAGTTAACCATGCTCAAATACTAGAGGATTGATTTTAGAAAGAAGAAAAAACAGAAACTTTTATCTCTGTTCTTGAGCAGCAGATCCATAAGTGAGAATTTCATATAAAAATGCCGAAGAAAACACTGTAACAAGCTTATTCCCGCAATCTCCATTTTCTATAAACCAAATGAAGTTTCTAAAGTCCCCAATAAGTTTCCTGAGTCCCCCCCCCAACCCCCAAAAAAAAAAAAAGTGAAAGCTAAGAGCATAAAGATAAGAGGGAGAGAAATAAAATCATTGACTAGCAAAACATCATCGAAAGGTACTAGCTACATTTCAAGGTTCCAACTTTCCCTTTATAATTCCTTGTCACTTGTAACTATGGATGTATTACTCACTGCATGACAATATATTACATAGTCCTCAAGGCTATTGGATAATGTAATCACTAGAAATAATCAGCACCCCTTGGCGCTGCATCTTATATTATCCATTTTAAAAGTGCTTAGATTGACCTAATTTTTCTAAAAACTGATGTCAGTTAGAATTAGTTCCTCTTTCACATCTTTCGAAAAAATAAACATCTCCCCAGATATTTGTGTCCTCATAATTAATGCATCAGTGCTCTTTCCCATGGATACGTATCACATACTATATTAATGCTTGAGATCCTTTTTAGTTCCATTAGTAACATTTGCAAAAGCGGAATTTATATGCTGACATCCCTGATGCCTAAAAACAATTCAGAAGACTGCCAACAATCCCAGCTGCCGAAAACACACTTCTTGGGAAAATACTATTTTTGAACTGCATATGAAAGAAGCAAGAAGGATAAAGCATGAGGCACCTTCTAATTAGAGAAAGATCGTCTCTTTTCACAGTACTTTGCTCTAGCTCCAGCTCTTCATCAAGCATAAATGTGCTAGAGAAGTCATCAGACAAGTCAGAAATATTAATGTTTCTAGACGTAACTGATAGCGCTCGGTTTCTCTGTTTCCTATAATCGCCCAATGTTGTTGATTCTGTCTCTTGTACATCGTCAGGAAAAGGAGAAGTAGTGCCAGTAGCATGGTTTACGCACTTGACGGCTGAATGAGAAGTTTTCCCATTCAAAGTACACTCTGCATCACATGATGGATGTGTGGCACAGCTTTCCTGTAGGAGACTCTCTGCTTTATCTTCAGTTGCTTTGCTATCCTCAAAAGAATCTACACCAAGTTGACTTTTAGGAGTCTCAGCTTTTGAAGTAGATTCATTCTTCTTGTGAATCCACTTTGACCACTCGTCCCTCTTTCTTATATTGTCACCCTGCATGTTCAATAATGCAAATTGGCCCATAAACACTGAAAAATTGAAAGGGCATCAAGCTCGGATGACGTGTCTTTCGGAACGACTGAAGAAGAATGATCAAATCATGCATAACTGTCGGAAAGCCATTTTGTAAGCTTTTTAAGTTTTTCATCATAGTCCAACCAAAGGAAAGAGTAATCTAGCAAAAGAAACATTTCACAATCCTGTCAGCACACATTTTTCATCAACTATTGAACACCAAAATCATACCTTTACTTCAATAGTGCTTGAACTTTGCAAAGCATAGAGGATGAATAGTATGTCTGTGCACATATTCTGTACCTGCAACCACACATCAAACAAAGAATAGCCTTTTGACTATTAAAGGTGTTTCAACTGACAATATTAAGTGAAAACTAATGTGAATTATTTTGTAACATGAACTTGACTGATGCACATTGCACATGCATCGAATACAGCATTAATGTACCTTCCAAACAAAATAAAATAGCATATTGCATCAACACATACCCTTCTGAAGTTAGCAATTTCAGATATTGAAACCCATCCTTGTTCATCCATTAACTCAATTAGATAATTGTCCTTTTGCAAATTCTCATCACTGCAACAAGAAAAAGTCAACAATTATACTAGCAGAAACATGTTCTGCAAGCAAGCAAACAATCGTGCAACTGCAATGACCATAAGATATTTCTAACAGCATTTTCTGGATCATGTCTGTCATGTCTTGCACAGCACACGGAGCACACCCTCAAGTAAATTACTAAGGCAAACACACAAAATAGAAATGTCAAAGGAGCATTAAGAAAATGAGAGCAAATTCCATGCGTTGCTGATTAAACATCAACGACTTCTGCGTACACATACTCTGTCATTTGATAAACATTTTAGTTTATTGGAGAGCACTACCAGCAGCATGCACACTGTTAATGTTTGTGCACCTGATGGTAATGGGATGGATAATACTCAGATTCTTTTTCATTAGAGGAGGAAACGAAAGGTCCACAGACAGTGGTTTAATTTGCAGAAGTAATAAAGGAGCAATACCTGAAGTAATACTCAATTTGTTTAATAATGTTCGACTTCAATGCCAGTGTTTCTGGGGGTAGGGTGCTAGCCCCCGGATTTCCAGGATGTGAAACAAATTGTGGAGGATACGGTCCTCGAGGAGCATAAGGAACATAGCATATGGATGCAGGACCTGTGACAGAGACAAACAATTTAATTCAGAGGTAATAAAACACCTGGCAAAAACATAATATCAAAATGACCAAGCAATCTAAGGAACCGAATGACAATATTAAGGCAGATAACAAATAGCAAGGAGATATGAAGGAAATTCCTCGCTTCCCTCCCTTCTCCCATTTCTGAGGTTTCTTTAAACTTTTTAGTAACAACGGGTGACAGTATTCTACCTAAATAGTAAACACAGGCAATAAACAAGAGAATACTAAAGTTTTTAGCCATAGAATTTCTCAATTCTAACACAAGGTATTTATTTGATCTAATAGAATTATTTTTCTGTATCCATACTAATACCAATTCAACCCATTACCTAGTAGGATTTTTCTCACCTTCAACTCTCATATCCTGCAGTATATATCATCCAGCATTATTTAGAAGTCCAACCATATAAATCTTTATGATAATTTCAACTTTTCTATGGACCTCACCAAGTATGAGCACACTTGCACTGATAAGAAGCCCTTGTTAGAGAAGAAGCCTCGGCTAATGGCATGAAGAAGAGGACATTTTGGCTAACCCAGCCATAAGCTAATGCAGATATGTTGAACCTAGAGGATAAAATTTACATCACATTACACTTTGAATTTTTTTATGATACCCACGCTTTTCTTTTTTCTGGTGAAATAACTAATGACAACTAAAAGTCCGTTACATAAGGGAGAAAGGGTGATAAAACAAAAACTACACCTAGAAAAGTACCAGTTTTCTGGTGTAAATATATATATTTCTCTCCATGATTTTTGGAACTTTTTAAGTCGGTCACATAATGTGAGAGAGGGGATGGTGATACTTGAACCATGTCTAGTATTTGGAAAGGATGGAATCAGGCGAACCAACCCTTGGTCTCTGATGACCTATGTTTCCATAACAAGTGACATAATCATCAAAGTGAAACATGTGCTTTAATCTGGTGGCATATAAGGTTAAAAAATAATAACAAAGCAACAGATCAAGTACATGAATTTGCTTTTACATTAAGAAAAGAAGAAGAAAGAGGGCAAGAGTTAGTTTCAACTTTCCAAGAAACTTAATATACATCACTTGTTTGAACAAAATAATGGTTGGAGCTCGCTCTTGTTCTAGATGGTTCTGGATTATACATCTTGTATACTTTGATAATGCACCTATTCATATCCACTGAATTTTTCATGACTCCATTAAGAAAATCCAGATCAGAAATACAGGGTAAAAACCAGGTCTTGAAAGGTTTTTACTATTCCAAGCACCTCAAAGAAACAAGAAAAGATCCAGCAACCTATCCCCTCAAGGAATTCCAATCATGGCTTTGGATGCTATCTCAATTTTAGCGATATTTCAATTAGATGTATCATTCGTAAACTCCCTTTCTTCCATCACTACAGCAACTGATTACCTCTCACAACAAGGTGCTCCAGGTGCCAGGTCACTGGCCAGTCAAAAAGTCAAAGATAAACTATATGAACAGATTCAAGAACATCTATTGCCACCATGAAAAGGAACCAGGCCCAAATTCATACCTTTCCCAATGAAATAACTGGAGTATTGCATATAGACCACGCACCTTGACAAATAATTAAGACAGAAAAGCGAATAAAGGCCAAATATCCCACATTCTCTCAATGCTGAATAGATCATCTGATAATCCTTTGCCTTACAAGAGGACGGACTGAAGGATTAAATAACCTATACAGCGAGTGTCTAGAATGACTTTTACTTTTCACATTTTGCTTTTTTTTTTCAAATCCTGTACTTACGCACTTTGACCTTTTATTTAATCCCAGACCTTGAAACTTCCACACCTTTTAAATCTATACATGTAAATTCAGATATAATCTATTCATACATTTTTCAATTTGAATAATATCATAACTTTTGGTAGGAAGACAACACAACTTCTTTTTATTTCTACGAATAAAAACAAACACACCAGTTAAAGCTGAGAAGCCATGGATGTATTATTACCAGGGAAACCTGGACCAACCATGAATCCAGGAGCTGGACCATAGAATGAACCCCTAAAATACGTTCTTGGTCCAACAACCTGTTGCATTGGAATGGTGTCTCCGGGGCCAAATACTCGATGATTCCACGGTTGGGAAGGACCACCAGACTGCTGCATATTAGGTCTTCTATTTGCAAAATTCACAGCAGAAGCATTAGGATCTCCTTGTGGTAAAGGTTGACTTCTACTGGGATTAACGCCACTAGCACCCGGAATAAAAGGCTGTCCAGGTGTTTCACCTCCTGACTTCACCAAAGGAGTCTCAATGCTTGGAAAAGGTCCAGGACATGGATGGCAAACATATCCGGGGATGCCCATTTGGGGGGCAGGAACCAAAGCATGAAACATGGGGTGAGGAGGAAATTGACCATATGGTAATTGTACAGGGAAAGGAGGGCCACCATTCGGGTTGCGCTTGGAACCTGATTTTTGATGACGTGTTGATGAATGCTTCTGTGAGTTAAAGTTTCCAGACCCTTGAGACTTAAGCTGCATGAATGGTGAATGTAAAAGGAACAGAAAATGCAGCAGGTTATGAAATGAAGCTCCACCAAAGCAAAGGAAAAGGCAACACTTAGCAATCACACACAACAACAAAGTACAAGTTCTTTGAAGTACATTCCAGCATCAAAATTAATGCATCCACTGGTTTTCCTGCATATACTGGATGCATGTACTTCTTTATAATAACAGTTTCAAAAACTTTAGACTTCACATTTTAGCATCAAATCAAATTCAAATGTGCAAACACAAAAGGAGAGAAACAACAGAAGAAATATTCTTAATGCAAAACCAACAATAGGTCGTACTGTCACTGCTTTAAGTGTCAAAAAAGAAGTCATTGATCATGCATAGTTCAAAGTAGAGAAGTACATACTACTGAAACCACAGAGAACTAGCAGTTTATCACAAGGGTTAACAACAATCTGCAAACGGAAAGAAATTAACACCTTATTTGTCGATCATTTCATTTCAGCAATCTTGATAAAATGATACCCATAAAACAAGTTAATTTTCTCAAACTTATTCCAAATAAGACAATGTACGATCCATGCATTTGAATGGCATGGTATATATGAGTTTATCTGTTCATTACCACTTTACACTTGTCTAAATCTTGCCTATATCCCCACTTTGTTACATGCCAGATAATAAAGACGCCAGTTGCAATACTTTTGACTCTTCCCATCCAAAGTTTCTTCACCTATCGAGGTTACTAAAATACTTGATCTCAACTTGATATTATGTTAGGCGCCTCAGCATGTCGCAAGAAAGGAGGCAAATGGAAACTCCTATTCTCCAATACACACAGCACTCCAAAACTGCAAGCAGCAGATTTTGATCCTGTCTATTTACTTAAGAGAAATCGGACAAGCATAAAAGGAAAATAGGAAGTCGCAAACACTTCTTGCCTTGCCAAACTCACTCCTGCATCCTAACCCCTAAGCAGCACACTAAAACCGGTATTGGTTATCAAAATTACAATCCCCTTACTAACTGGACATTCTACCGGTAAAGCTTCCTTGATAAACCCATAAAAAGATTTTTAAAAAAAATGGAAAATTGAAGGCTATATGAGAACGAAAATAGGTAGCACATAAAGATAAAGTCTGGAAGATCCCATCAAATTCATCATCGAGAACATCTTTCAAGCAATCCCTCGTTAAGAACATAAGTTCGAGTGTGGTTTCGCGTTTTTAAGGCTAAACTGCTCCTAGAAGGGCTTCACTTGCCAGATACGTTACAGACGCATGTGCAAATCAATAGCGAATATGCCTCAGAATACAAATTCCAAATGCAGCCAGCAACTCATAAAACGCCACGTCAAAATGATACCGCTATTAATACCGATCATCGCAGGTCGAAACCGAAACGCCGGTCAAGTACAGCCCAGCGAGCTTAATCTATAGCGATCGGACAGAAGCCAAACCTGAGCGGCTGGCGGGGGAGCTCCTGTGTCGGAAGCAACCGGAGCCGGAGGCTTTGCCGGGGACTCCGCGCTCTTCGTCCGCGGCGGCGGAGCATCCCCGAGGGCAGGCCAGGACTCCGCGCCCATCACCGGAGCATCCGCGGCGCCCCCGTCGGCCGCCGCAGCCGCAGCCGCAGCCGCAGCCGGCGCCGGCGCCGGGGTCTTCCACGGCGACTTCGGCGCGGCGAGCTCCCTCTGCTCGTCGACGCTCTCGTTCTCGGCCGTCACCATCGCCCCCGATCTCGCGAACGCCCTTCAAATCACCCGAATCAAAACCGATAAATGCAAGGATCAGCGCCGCCCTATCAGCAGCGAGCGAGCGAGCGAGAGAGCGAGCAAAGCGGTGGGAGGGCTCCTCCTTCACGAGTCTCTATAAACGAATCCTCCGACGACGCCGATCATATCCAGCTTCGGCCGACGATCACCAGCGCACGAGAGGACCGAGCCGCGCGAGGCTTGTAGCTTGAAGCAGCCACAGAGATCCTAGAGATAGAGAGAGAGAGAGAGAGAGAGAGAGAGGGAGTGCGTGCGTGTAACGGAGACTAGGGTTGAAGACGGTGAGAGAGAGACGGGAGAGTAGAGAGAGAAAGTGGAGAGAGAGAGAGTGCGAGGGTTTTTGGGACAAGATCGACAGCAGCGGACAGGACAGGGAGTGTGGAAACTACTGTGGGAATGGAGGATTCAAGCCACCAGTTTCGCTCTACTCTCGTGGGGTTTTTGTGCGTTTGCTGCCGCGGCTCATTTTTCGCTGTCTCCAGATGCAGGGGCGCGTGGGGGACTGGGAGGGAATGTGAGGAGGCTGGAGAGGGTTTATCGGAGTGGAAGTAGCCAAAACTCGGCGTGCTCCTGAGAAAATTGGAATGCGAGCATTTCATTGGCCAGCAGGTCGATGCATAAACCCTAGGAGGAGCGACAGTTGGGCTTTAATAGATGGGCCCGGTGGACCAAAGGCCCAAATTGCACGGAGAACTACGCAATTTTGGAGTAGGAAAAAGTATTATGCGCGTCCGATGCACGTGTGCTGTCGGATGAGGTGGGCCTCCCGTGGAATAACTCGGAAGCATCCGTCGTGGGCGATACTTGCCCTTGGAATTCAGATGTCAGAAAAAGTACAGTGTCATATCGAGAGCATTAGTCTTTTTCGCACGACAAAATTGTCGGTTTCATTGCATTTTGAGATCTTTGTTGGCGAGCCCTTCTCTTTAGGCCTGCGGAGGTGACCAATGGGTAAAACTTGGAGTCGGGTCGCCCTCGGATTGGGCCAAAAGAAAAAGCCCCGGGGCTGCCGAACATGCCTTTAGACACTTGTGGATTTGACCGAACTGGGGTGGACCCTCTATTGGCTTCTAAAGTTTCTCCCCTCTTAATAATGCGAAAATATGATTGAAAATTTTAACATTTCGACAAGGGTAAAGAAATTCCATGGACGTCTGAAAAACAGAATGGTGTGAACTTCAGGATTTGGTGTCATGGTTCTGAGTTCTCTTTCTAAGTCCTGTTTCCAACATGTAGGATGATAGAACCAGTTTAGAAAATTTAAAAGATTTCTATCGCATTCCTTTTCGATGTTTCTTCCGAGCATGAATATCCTGGTGAGATTGGCAATGAATCTTCTGGTGGGAATTTCAATGGCTATCAAGTACTTATTGGTTAAGTACCATAATAGCGTTTTGAGCTGATCAGGGAAATCATCTTCTTTCCAGACAAGGGGATGAATAAAAGGATAATTCAAATTTAACCCGAAATGATAAAGAATCGAACCTCCATTGAATCTGAAAAGGTGCATGTGGCATTGCCACATGAGGATCTCCATGTTTTTACGTAAGAAGACTGTCATTCTGGATTTGCTGAATGATTTCCTCGGGATATCTCTGGGTTGGCGAGTCCTTTATTTTCTCTATTTTGTATTTGACCCCATAATTGAGCATATGAAAGGCAGGCCTCTTGATGTACATGTTGATCTCAGCTGGTGCTTTGGGTCTTGACAAAAAGTCAGCAAGGACATTTTTCTTTCCAGGAATGTGTGTGGTTTCAAAAGAGTATTTTGAAAACCATTCACCCATCGAAGCGATTGAGGGTTTGGAATCTTTTTTGTTTAAACTTGGTCATCCGGGAAAAGATGCCATGTCTAATTCGACCAAGAAATGATGGCCGATGAGATGAAATTCAAACCTTTTGATTCCATTTTTGACTGCTAGGATTTCTTTGAAAGTGGAATGGTAGTGCATTTCAGCTTGGGAAAACTTTCCACTTTTGTGAGCACAAACGAGTCTCTTACCATCGATTTCTTCAAACAGGACAGCTGCCCAGTATTCATCACTAGCGTCGGTTTGGAGAATTCTTTTGCCCAGTTGATGGTATCTCGTAATGGTGGGAGATTCATTATCTCCTTAAGCTCGGCGACGACTTTAGTGGATTTTTCCCCAAGGCGGGAGTTCTTTTTCGGCATGGATTGCAAAGGGATTAGCGGTTTTGCAATGTGTGGGACAAAAACCCCGAGATAGTTAATTATCCCAAGAAATTGCTTGAACTTGTTTTGTTGTGAAGTTATCTTCGAAACTTCAAATTCTTGTGCAATGTGTGGCCCTGGGTAGTATGTACCCTTGTTGAGATGCATACCCAGAAATTCTATTTCTGTCTGGGCAATATTCATCTTTCTCTGAGAGAGCATAATGCCATGGCTTTTCACGATTTCTGCAAATTTTTCAAGGAGTTGACAGTGGCTCTGCTCATCAGGGCTGTAGAGCAGAATGTCATCAATATATACTGCTGCAGTGGACAAGATAGGTTGGAAAATGCGACACATGGCCTTTTGGAAAAGGGATGGGGCAACTTTTAGGCCAAAAGGAAGGACTTTCCACTGAAAATGTTGGTTCGGGATACAGAACCCTGTTTTGGCTCTGTCTTCAGGGTGGATGCCTAGTTGCCAAAATCCGGCTTTGAGGTCGAATTTGGAATAGATATGGGCCTTTGATAAACCACTAAAGAGAGAATCTCTAGATGGTAAAGGGAACTTGTCATCTTGGAGAAAAAGATTAAGAGGTTGGTAATTAATTACCAATCTCATTTTCCCTCTGTTTTGCTCAGCTCGCTTATTGACATAGAAGGCTTCACAAGCCCATTGAGAGTCAGAAACCTCAATAAGGCCTTGTTGCAATAACTCTGAGCATTCTCTTTGAGCCAAAGCCAAGTGTTACGGCTTCATTCTGCATGGCTCGCCTTTGTTGGATTGATGTCTTCATTTTTTTTTGAAGGGGAGATGAACAAAGAATTCCTGGATTTTCCCATAGAGGATGAGAACATTTTTGTGCGAATTCGAGTGGGATTCGAACGAGTCTAACAACCTTTGCATGATTGGATCTAACAAACTCATCCGGATGGAAAAGAGTCTCTGAATATCAACGAACTCAGAGAATTGGTTTTTGTATCTAAGACCCTTTCCTGGAATGATACGGAGTTGAGAGATTTGAGTCATGATGTCCCACCCAATTAGCAAATCTTTATTGGGAAGGTTTGACCCAAAGATTTTTGCCTTTATGGAGCACTTTGGGGAAGAACTGGACGATGGCGGAGTGGTTCGACACTTGTGGAGAAAGTATCTCCTGAAGCTGAATTGAAATATCGGATATGAGGAGTCCAATATTCTTCAGGCAGAACTTTAGTGTCCAGGATGGAGCAACTTGCTCCAGTATCAATGAGAGCAATGACATTGATAGGTTTGGCGTACTTTGAAGTGAAGATTTTTACAGGGAAATGAGGGCAGTGAGTTTGACTTGAAAATATGTCAGGATTTGGTTCTGAAGATGTAGGAGAGATGTGAAAAATGTCTTGATTAAGTCGATCCGATCTCACTTTGGAAGTTTGGTAAGTGGGGATGACACAAAGAGTCCGTTTCATTTGGTTCTTCATCGGCGAGAAAATAAGGATTCAATGTCATTATTTTCAAGAGACATACCGTTTCATTTTCAATCGATGGTTCGACCTTTTTGTGCTTGAGGACGTTTTTGGCAAAATGTCCTTTCTTGTTGCAGATGTAGCAACGGCTTGATTTCTTATGGCCTGTGTGATCTTTCCTTTTTCGCAGGTATCGCCATTTCTTCTTTTTCCGGAAGTGCTTGGAGCCATGTTTGGACTTTTTAATCGAGTACTTCTTGAAGTGCTTTTTCTTCCGGGAGTAATGGCCACAAGTACCATCACAATCCCGTTTGGAGCATTTGATCTTTAACTTCGGTGGGAGCGGGGGATTCAAGACGCTTGTCATCGTGATGTAAGTTTGGACCATTCGACGCTTTAAGCATAATTCTTCAAGGCATAAATGGATTTCTTCTTTGAGTTCTCCCATGGCAACGTCTTGTATCCTTCTTTGTTTTCCAAAGAAAGATCTTTCAACCATCTGTGATAACTCCTTAGGAATAGAGGTGATGAAGACATGCTTTAGGTTTGGATCTCCGCCAACCTGATAGAAGAGCTGAAGCATCAATCGATAATGTTTATCAAGATGCCTTTTCTGAAGAGAGCAGCATCTTCTTTCGAAGAATTCTCTTCTTTTTAGCTCTTTGAGATCTCCGGGAGTTCCCACAAAGGTGTGATATAGGTAAGTCACGGCATGGCTGAAATTTGGTGATAACAGAAACGTAAGCTGGTCTTGTTCTGTGAGTCCTTGCCACCAAAATTTAAGGCTCCCTGTGAACCTTGTAACAAAATTGTAGAGGACATCATTCATATCATGGTTGGTAATGTATTGTGTACTCAACCAAGTATGAAACTCTTCAAGTCTTTCTGGCCATTTTGGATAAGGAATATCATCAATGGAGAAGAATTGTTTTGATGCCATAGACACATGTTTTGTGGAATCGTTCCTGGTTGGGTTACTTGTTTGTCCAAATTCTGGATCAGAATAGTTTGATTGCATGTCGTAATCCGGAGGAGTGTCAGCCATGAATATTTGCGAAGTTGGGGGAACGGCCTGAGGAGAATCGAGTATTTGGTCTGAAAGGGAAGAATAAGAAGAGGAAAGAGAAGCTGAATCTGATGTAGTATCAGATTTTTGTTCGGTGAGCATAACCTTGTTTTGGGATTGGTGGATCGAGGCTCGGGCTTTTGGGTAATAGGATCGCTTGCTTACTCAAATCCTTCAAAAAGGATTCTAATGGGTTAGATAACATCATCGCCTGGTCTTTCTCTTATAACAACTGAGCTTGATTCTTCCGGGGGTTTTTTCTCCTTGCCCTTTTCTTTTTTCAACGCTTTAAGACGCTCCCGTATATCTGGTTCTCTTCTGGGGGGATCCTGTGGAATATTGGCAATAGGAGAAGTGGGTGGTGCTTCTGCTGGGATTTCCAGGGGGTAAGAATGTTTCTTAGCCCATTTGAGGATTGGTTTATAGAATGGAGAGAGAGCTTGCTTTTTCTGAGGAGGAGAAGGTGGAGGTGATTTTGGTAGATCCGGCGGTGTTCGGGATGTAGTACTGGATTCTGGTGGTGGAGGAGGTGCATAAGATACCATGAACTGGTATTTATCACACTCACCAAGAGTATCTACGGAGGAATCTCCGTCTAAATACCTTTGGAGTATCTTGTCCTTGGTCTTTTTCCGTCATGGAGGAGATCTCGCATGAGGATCTACCTCGTTAGGAGAATTTATGCAGTAGGAACATTGACAAAAGGGATCCCAAAAACAATGACCATGATTGTCTTTATAGTAATGAACAGGATGCCCATTATTGTCGAAGTGTCGAACATGCTTTTTTGGATCTGGTTCAGAAATGGCTTCTGGAACACATGGTTCAATCATGAGGATGGTCTGGAAGATAGAAGGACTTTCTTCCTTTTCTTTGCCAAATTTGATGGAAACAGTTCCATCTTTTTTCCTTACAAATTCTGAGTCCGTGGACTGGAAAGGCTTGTTATCTTTGGTGTAGCTTCTCGTAGTTGGTAATCCAAGTATCCGGAAGTAGCTTGGCCAACGTATCCTTCGGGATCTGTCTGGGAACATGGATGCAGGATGCCTGGTCATTCTGCATGGAGATGAACAACGCATCTTCATTACCATTGTTGAAGTTGAGATCGAGGGCATGATTCTGCACTCGATAAACCATTTGGTAATGGAGGGTTGCAGCTACAGAGTCAGCAGTTTGGGGTGCTCCAGTGAGCTGGACTTGGACTTTCAGAAAGGAAAGGAGTTGGGGATCTGAAA
The DNA here is from genome assembly GCA_014182725.1 of Eucalyptus brandiana. Classification (NCBI taxonomy): domain Eukaryota; kingdom Viridiplantae; phylum Streptophyta; class Magnoliopsida; order Myrtales; family Myrtaceae; genus Eucalyptus; species Eucalyptus brandiana. Next base: position 43,235,749 of record CM024669.1, on the reverse strand, counting down.
GAGCTATGTTGAAATTTGGATACAAAGTCACAAAGACTGTTCCGGCATTCAGAGTGGTCTGAACAGTACCAATGCAAGCATCTGGTATTGTAAAAACACAGTATCCAATAAAGCGATTCTTGCCACTACTGGCAAGCCTTTACGACCATGAAAAGTGAGGGCAAGACGGACAGCTCCATAGTGGACATGAGAATGCCCCATTCTTCAGGTTAGTTTGTTTCGCATAAAATATCATGTTTTCGAAAAATATTTTCCTAAAAGCCATTTTCCTGGAAAATGACTCTATTTTTCAATGTTCAAATAGAAACTTAAATTTCAAGTGGAAAATATTTTCCACCGTTCGTTAGCTAATTTAATTGTTTTAGAAAAATTATCAAAAATTAAATTTTAATATTTTTAATTGACCAAAAAATTAGTTTTATTTTTATATTTTTAAAAATTAAATTTTAATTCTTTGTATTTTTAAAAAATCAAAAAAATTATTTCTTTATTATTTCTTTCTTTTTCTTTTTTTTTTTTTCTTCCTCCCAGCTCCTCCTTCCTCCGCCGTTGCCTCCTTCTTCCTCCTCCTTCCTTTGCCGTCGCATGCCTGACGATGGCCGGTTGCCTGGCAGCCAACCAAGACCCAGTCGCCGAATTCGGCGAGCTCGAGGCTTGGCCAATCTCGCCCAAGCTCGCCGGATTTGGTGGTGGAGCTCGGGCTCGCTTAGATTGGGAGTCCGAGCTCCACCGTCGAGATCCGGCGAGCTTGCGGCTCGCCAAGCTCGGTGAACCTCGGCTAGCTCGAGTGAGGCCCGAGCCCCGTGCAACTCGCTCGATCTAGCGAGATTCGAGCTCCACCCCAAGCCGGCGGGGCTTTGCCACGCCCAATCGGCGAGGCCCGAGCTCGACTTTACCAAATCAAGCTAGGCAAAGCCTCCCTAGCCTAGGGTGAGGCTCGAGTTGGCTCGCGTCCGGCCACCGTTGTGGCCAGCTAACAAGGAAGAAGATGAAATGGAAAAAAAAGAAAAGGAAAAAAAATTAAAAACTCGATTTAAAAAAAAATAAAAAAAAAAAGAGAAAACATAAAAGTGTTGGCGAAAAGAAACAAAGTGAAACAAGTTATGGAAAATGTTTTCTTATTTTCAAAAGAGGAAATCATTTTCCACAATTTTACGTGGAGATTTTCCATTGATCGGAAAACATTTTCTTTGACCATCTATTTTCCTCCATCAAAACATCGGAAATTCCGGAAAATATTTTATTGGAAGTTGTTTTTCGGAAAACGAACGAACCCTTCGTTATTATTTTTTTTCCCTTGTTTCTAGTTATTGATATGAGAAGTCGTACTGATGGCGCTCCGTCATTGCTTCTATCGATGGAGGAGTAAATTGGATATTCAAATATCCGAAAATCTCAAATTTCGTGGATTTAGGTAGTTTGTGCATTGAGTGTACCTCGTACCAACAGTATGGGGGAGAAACGGGCCCTATCGAAAATGGAAGTTATAAAAATATTCAAAGCAAAGAGAAGGAAAAGACGATGAACCTACTATGGCCAGGTTGCCTTGGGCTAAGCCCACAACTATCACACGTGCCAGGCCCAAAACGACGCACGATTCGGCTCACGATTCAAGCATCATCGCGTCAGCTCTGCTTTACGCTCGGCTTCTTCTTCCCTCGCTGCTCACGGTTCGCTTCTGCTCTCGCCGTCCGGAAAGCACGCGAGCTCAGTCCGTAGTCTCCGCGGCGGAAGCAAAACCCTAGGACTCGTTGAGCTGGTCCGTGGAATTTCAATGGCGAAGAAGAGGAAAGCCGTAGAACCGAAGCCCCAGCCGCCTCCTCCGAAGGAGGAATCCGAAGAAGAAGAAGAAGAGGACGAGGATGAAGACGAAGACGAAGAAGACGACGGAGAAGAGGGCGAGTCGTCCTCCGAAGAGCAAGGAGACGAAGATGAGTCGGAATCGGAATCCTCCGAGGATGAAGACGAGGCGTCGAAGCGCGAGACCATCAAGCAACTCCTCGAGCCATTCACCAAAGACCAGCTCATCGCCATCCTCAAGGAAGCCTCCGCCAACGACCCTTCGCTGCTGTCCGAGCTCATCAAATCGACTGAATCGGACCCCGTCCACCGCAAAATCTTCGTCCACGGCCTCGGCTGGGACACCACGGACGAGGCCTTGACCTCCGCGTTCAAGCCGTTCGGCCCGATCGAGGAGTGCAAGGCCGTCACCGATAAGGCCACCGGCCGGTGCAAGGGGTACGGGTTCGTCCTCTTCAAGACACGCGCCGCGACGCGAAAGGCACTCAAGGAGCCGCAGAAGAGGATCGGCAACCGCACGGCCTCGTGCCAGCTCGCGGCCGCCGGTCCCCCGTCGGCGGCCCCAGTCTCGTCGGACGCGAGCTCGCGGAAGATGTACATTGCGAACGTCGCGCCGCTGGTCAGCCCGGAGAAGCTGCGGGCCTTCTTCGCAAAGTTCGGGGAGATTGAGGATGGGCCTTCGGGTATGGATAGAGTGACGGGTAAGTTTAGGGGATTTGCTGTAATCGTGTACAAGACCCTAGAAGGTATTAATAAGGCGTTGCAAGAGCCTGTCAAGAATTTTGAAGGCACGATATTAGAGTGCTCTCTATTCGTGGAAGGGCGAAATTCCAAAACCGTCAAGAAGGGTGTGCCGGCTGCAGTAGCCGCGGGGGGCAGTGCAGTGGGTGGTGCGGGTGCTTCAGCTGGTCCAAACAATGTAGGGTTTCAGAATTTTCCGGTTGGATTGAATCAGGGATTAGTTGGTCAGAATTACCACCCTGCAGCGGTTCTTTTGGGGCAGAATGCCGGTTTGGGTTTATTGAATCCTTTGTTGGGATTTGGTGGGGCTTCCTTAAACCAGATGGTCATGAACCCATCATTCCCTGGTGCGATTTCGGCGCCCTTGAGCAGAAACACAGGCGCTTCAATGGGATTGAATCCTGGTTTTGGCGTGCAACAGGATATTAATAGCATGAGCCCGAGTATGATCAATGCATATAATAATCAGGCTGCTTTGCAAGGGTTGGGTGCTTATCAAAACTCCCAGTTGGGTCAGAGCCAAGCTTCGGGGGTATCATCAGTAGGGAGAGGACAACCTGGTGGCGGATCTGGTGGACCGAATCTAGGGCGCTAGGTAGGTTATTAATTTCGTAATTTGGTTTTCAAGTTGTTTTATTGGCATTCTTTGCCTGTGATTTGCTTTGCTTTGTAATCTTTGTTCCTAATATGCGTAGAAGCTGTGCATATTTGTCATTTGTTTGTCCTGTATGCTTGAGAAGTTGAGATATTTATCAACCATTTGTCCTTGTGGACACCCAGTGCTGAGTGTTCAAGAAATTAGAATGCGGTTAGACTTGACTTGGGAAGCATATCTAACCTAAAGCGTCAATTCGTATTTTAGAATTGGCGGTCGAATGCAAATGGTAGTGTATCGTGATTCACTATGAAGTCTGAGAGCATTGCACAAGTAGCCATGCAATGTCATGGCTACTTCTACTAATTTCGCAGACCTTTCAGAATGTGCTATCAAATGATTATTCTTACAAATGAAAAGCTGATGTAACACATTTTTTATGCATCACACAGCATGTCGCTCTGGCATTCCATCAAATTTTTGATTGGTGGTTAATGGATCATGAGTCCAAGTTATGTAAGAATAACCTGGTCGAAAATTTTGAAAGTGGAGTGACCTTTTCAAATTAATCATCAAAGGATTGCAAAGCATGTGACTATAAACCTCTGATCGGTGCTTGATGAAAAAAGCCTGTATGTCACAATTCTCTATAAGAGTTTCTGGCTGTTTGGCTAAGTCATGAAATGAGGGTTGAGATTGTGAATGATGGTTTGAGATCCAGTAATTGGAGAAAATTCATCATGTTGTCCATGGATGTCATATTCCCATAAGAAATCTTTCCTTAAGAAAGACTTCTTTTACTATTAGCGGGTTGTAGATTTTGAGTCTTTCTTTTTCTGTTTGTATAAGAAGCTTTGCCATTAGAGAGATCAGTCACCAAAACTCAAAGTGGCAGATATGCTAATGAGATGGAAGTATTAGAGTAAGACTGTTGTCCTGTTTCCAAATGGCTGTCTATGGCAAAATGGCATCGGAGACACTTTTCTATTTCCATTTTTTCATTTGAGATGTGGCATTGGAGACTTTTAGCATTGTGAGTTGTGTAAGGGCTAGAAATGTTAAAGCATGATAGGTCTGGGCCCTTGTGCACTTGGCAACTTCTGGTTGGGAACTGTAATTGCACTGATAATAATAATATAAAAGCCTAAATGCTGAAGTTATTAGAGAGTAGAAAGTTATATTGAGTTTACGGAGAACTTGAGGCTACCATAAGGCTGTCACCTTTGTCCTCATGTAAAGCCATTAAAGCTGCAAGCAATATCCTTGAAGCAGTATCAGAAATTTAAGTGGGATTGTCCTTCTGCATCAGGGGGGCAATCGTGTTTATAATGTCCTTTCTGTTGATTATAAATCTAGGTTTTGCACAACATGAAACTTCTTTCATGGTTTGGGGGTGGTTATGAGTCTGCAGGTTTAAAAGACCAGGAAAGTCCATTAGGTGCTGCTATTCAGGTTCTTTTAGCTCTAATGGTTAGAATGAATGGTATCCGACATCTTTCAGACAATACCCTAGATTACATTTTCGCGACGTTTGTTGTAAATGAATCTGGATGCTAAGGCACGTAATTAAACGACCAGTGAGCAGCTTGTTAAAAGTTGGTTCTCCTTTTTCTTGCTTTATTTGGGATTTTTGATAACCCTGTGGGTGGTACTTTCAGAATTCACTTAAACTCAACCGACTCTCCCTTTGTGATTGCAGTGGTTGAAAGGATTTTATCAGTCAATGGACCCTTCACAGCTGCAATGCCGTCTCAAAAGCCAACCGTGTAGTAATCGTCTCCAGATGTTCACAAAATCTTTCTGTACATTGTTGATTCGACCATGTCGTTTCTGGTCTGAGGCGATGATGTGCTGAGGATCACTTATTTGACTTGTTGGATTGGCAGTGTAGATCACCAACTGGTGAGCTGTTCATTGTGAGAAATGCTATTTGATTCTTTTAAGTTCTCATCGGGGGCTCCCTTTCTCTTCCTCCCTCTCTGCCAAGTTGGGACGACTGTGCCATGTCGCGCCCAATTCAATGGGGCCCAATTTTTCGAACCCTTGGAAAGCTTGGCTGGATTGAGTTCTCGGCTTTGGCAGAGCAGTTTCACCGCGATGAAGCGTCAAATTGAATCCTTATCTTGAAACAGTTCTAGTGACTGGTAACAAAGACCCGTGTGGTGCATTGGGAAATTGGGTTTGGTATTTCGCTTTAACATTCACGTATTAAAATCGTCCAATGTCTTTTGATGTGGCACGCGATTCACGCAATCTAACGAATATGGTAAGCCAATCGAGTCCATATGCATCCACATCACCTAAGAAGGAGCGGTGCGAATTGCCCCGTACCGTTTAAAAAATTTCTGGGAGTCGATTGTCATTCATCACGTCACACGTTGCGTAAATAAATGACTGAACGACGTGGCGTTCGCTAACTGACAAATTGGATCTCGCGTCTTGTCTTGCATGTCTGACGAATGGCCTGACGAACGGCGGGCGGAAAAAAATCAGCACACGCGAAATGCAAAAGGTAGGAAAGATCGAGACGCGCGACGAAGACGAAGACGAAGACGAAGACGAAGACCCGCCCGCGAATCGCCGAGGAGTCGGGAGTGTCGCATCCCCAAGTTTGACGAAACAGAGACAGCGACATGACGAACCGTCGGTGGAAAGCTCCGTTCCTGAAGTCACTCTGACTTCGCTCTCAGCCATTGATGCTGAGCTCGTCTTCGTCTTCGTCTTGGTAGAGAGAGAGAGAGTTTTAGCGCGTCTCAGCTCTCGAATCGGGGCTCTCTCGATTCAGCCATGGCGGAGGGGCCCGAGTCCAGGGACGCCGCGCCTCTGTTGGAGAAGGCTTATCACGACAACTGTCCCGGCTGCAAGGTGGACCGCCTCAAGCGGGAGCGGAGAGGGATCCCTTACAGGGACCTCTCTTACATTTGGATCGTCTCTTTATGCACTGGTCAGCCCCTGTCTCACTCTGTCCTTCGCGTTCAGGAGCCTCGTCTTTCGAGCTTATGCAGAGCCTGTGGAACTTGTCGTTTGTCAACTGATTGTTACGAACTGTCGTGGCTCGCGAAACGGTTGCGTGTGCTCTCGATCCTGCGTTGGAGGGTTGTAACTTTAGGGGGATGTTTGACGCAAATTTAGCTATCGAGTTAAGCTAGTTTGCGATATAGTGCGTGATGCTTTTTCGGTTTGAGTACTGCACAATGAAATGGAGTGCGTTCAGTTGTTCTGTCTCATGTATGCCCTCTGATGAATCTGAGCCTTAACATACATGACTGGGATAAGAGGCGGCGGTGGCAAAACTAAGTTTTAAATTTTCTTATACCTCGTGCTTTAATCCTCTCGGTCACTGTGGACAAGTTGGTTGTTTATGAGTAGTCGATCGATGGATTTGGGGTCGATTCAAACTGGAGCGAGTGTTCATGTTAGACGATGGACGATATAAGAAGTTTTGACGAGGCACTTTATTCTTTGACTAGTGTTTCAGTACTATTTTGTTTTCTTCACCTTTAACTTGTTGGTTCTAATGTTGTCACGTTCAATTCTTTTTCCCAAATTTATGTAAAAGCATCTATTTTTATTTAATTTCGAATTTGTTATGTATAACTTTATGAATAGATTGTGGGGGGATCATACTTTCTTCTGCAGCATTAAATGATATAATTGCGCTCTGATGATTCATCTTGCTGCTTTTTTTTCAGCTCTCCCGATCACGTCACTTTTTCCATTTGTGTACTTCATGGTACGCATCTCCATTTTTAATAAGAACTCACTTTAGTCATTGTGCGATGAAGTGTGCATCCTTTCCTCCTGCTGGATGCACAAAAAGATAGATTAAGTTGTTGTCCCAGTCAGGCACCATCTTCATTTTAGGACTTTATTACAATTCCTACCTTGAATTTTTCTGCACATTATTCTTGATCCCGCATTTGTCATTCTGTTGGTACCAAATGCTTTGTCGGAGGATCTTGGTTAGGGTTGTCTCTCACTTCAATTCGAATTTTGACCAAGGTCGATTAATCATGTCTCTGGAAGCTTCAATTTAAGCCCACTCACTGTGATAGTAACTATAACATGTCGAATGAGTTACCTGTCGAGAGTGATCTGCCTCTTGCCATTTCAAGCTAGATCTCAAAGCTCCTCAGGAGCATAAATTTCTTAGATTCTGCCCTTGGACTTCCCATTCTATATCTTCCCAGGACAGTTAATCATGACTTCTACTGTCAGATCAGAGACTTCCATATCGCAAAGAGAGAGGAAGACATTGGTTTCTATGCAGGATTTGTAGGTAATGCTGAGAAATTTATTCCCTTTTCCTTTTCTTTTTTCATTTTAAGGGATCTTGTTTCCAGAAAAAAGATAGGTCACCTAACCTACCTTGTTCCCAGTGTGCAATGAATCTTTAATTTCATATTGATGAGGATCTTCTTCTAGGGTCTTCATTCATGGTGGGAAGAGCTCTGACCTCTGTTTTCTGGGGAGTAGTAGCAGATAGATATGGTCGAAAACCAGTTATTCTGATCGGCACATTCTCAGTGTTAGCCTTTTTCCTCTGGCAACTGCAATAGCAATGAAACTAACTCATTCAAAAGCCTGTTAACATCCATTTGCCATCAGGGTTGTCCTCAATGCTCTCTTTGGCCTGAGCACCAGCTTCTGGATGACCCTTTGTACACGATTTCTTCTGGGATGCTTCAACAGTGTACTCGGTACTATAAGGGTATGGTTTCTTTCTGTATGCTTAGCTTTTATTTGCATTATAAACACCATAGTGCAGGTTATATGGTTCCTTTTCCACAAATGCTAATTTGCAGCTGGTCCTTTGGTTTGTTCTGATTTAGGCTTATGCAGTAGAGATTTGTAGAGAAGAACACCGTGCTCTCACTCTGTCAGTTGTAAGAAGTTTCGCATCTGTTCTCCAGGTGATCATGACCCAAAAACGGCATCTGATGCAGTAGTAATTTACGCAAGTGCCTTTCTTTTCAGGTCAGTACATCAAGAGGCATAGGGCTCATCATAGGCCCTGCTATCGGAGGTTTCTTTGCACAGGTGTGGGCTTTGCTGCTGCTCAATTTCCCTTGTCATCATGCATGATGGGTTTACAAGCCCTATACTTTTTACCTGATATTCTTGAAATCATGAGTAAACACTGTTGTGAGATCAAATTACCTTTAACGTGTTTTGGGAAAAACACTTTGTTGGATAATTCTCAATCTACTGACTCAATATTTCTGAATGCGATGTTCAAGGAATACTTTACCAGTAAGATAGAGCTGGGAAGGTGGAAGTTGGTGACCTGTACTTTTTCCTTATTGCTAACTTCACATGCACGTATGATTTTCTGTCAATCTCCTTTTTCCATTGGCTTGCATGGTAAAATTTTCATTCTCACGTGGTTTCTTTTCATAGAAGTAATTATAAAAAGGATTATTATTTAACAAACTGAGATTGATGAATCAGTGTCCTTCAATTGTGCCAGGGCTTGAGCTTCAATTTTATGGAAGGCATTTGTGAATTTTCTTAATCTCATTCTTATCCCTTTAGCTGTCTGGAAATCTTTTTGGACTTATTTCTTACAGTTTATCTTTGGGTGCATCAGCCTGCAGAAAAATATCCGGGTTTGTTCTCTCAAAGCTCTATCTTTGGAAGGTATATAACTATCATCTTGATTAGGATTCCATAGATAACCTTTCTATCCATCTTTACATGCTGGTAATATTACCTCTCAAGCATATATGCATCTTTGCAGATATCCCTACTTCTTGCCGTGCCTCCTAATATCGATTTACGCGGCAGGAGTATTTATTTCTTGCTGGTGGCTACCTGTAAGTTTCAAATGACATTCTAGTAATCTCATTCAATCAGGAAATGGCAGTTTTCGGCTTGTAAATCTGAATTTATTGATTCGATGTCATATTTCAAAAGTCCAGCATGTTTTTGTCCCTATGAAATTTGAGCGATAACGAGCAGCATATAAGATTTTATCCGATATGAAACCAAGAGGTTCTTAGACTGGAGTAAAAATGTAACTGTTGCACATATGCATATGCTCTATGTGCACTGTTACCTTTGCCCAAGTTCATAGAATAATTCCTTTTGCAACTCAAGGACATGATTTTTCTTTTATTGAATCATTGGGAGTCTGGACCAGCCTATCTGTTGATGTAGAGTCATCAATAACTTCATTTGTGAGAAAAGTTTTAAGTAGGGGAAATGAAGCTGATAATAACTGTACTTGTTTAAAATGGCCATTATTCTTCACGATAGTACTGAATTTTGTTGTTTTGCCAGAATTACCATTCCACTTGTAAATATGTCTTGGTTATAACTTAGAGGTAATTGCTTTTGCAAAGTTGTCATAAAATATACATGAAAATGCAGGAAACACTGCACATGCATGAAAGAACAGATGGTAGGAGCTCGTGTGATGAGGTGGAAGTTTCCTGTGATTCATCTGATGCTACAAAACATGACACCGAAGTTGAGGAACAGAAAACTTACGAAGAAAATCTCCTCAAGAATTGGCCTTTGATGTCCACAATCATTGTTTATTGTGTTTTTTCACTTCAAGAAATTGCTTACTCAGAGGTGAATTCTATTCTTATCCATTATATCTCTCTGATAGTGCTCATAGACATGGTGCGTAATACTATATCGATCCTCTTAAGTGATAGAATCTACTCAATTGTACGAATTGCGAGGTCAATGATCTACAACTCGGATTGACATCATAGGTATCTGAGGCTGATCCTTTTATCTGCCTAAGCTTATATAAGATCCACTATAAGTTCCTGATTCAGGGTCTAACTTGTGTTTAGGGCATCTGCTTTCTGCTTATGCAGTTGTTTCATAGGTGTCTTTATTGCCTTAAGTTGGTGTATTTTGTTCGATGGTGAATCATTGTTTGAACTTCAAACATTTTGTGCATTTTCAGTCTCAAGAATTTTCTCATCATATTTCATTCTTGTGGTCCATGACACTGTGCAAGATTGGGATCAGTTGCTTTTTTCGAGTTCTCAGTCTTGAGAAAAAATGACATGCTGTAAAATCAATTGCCCTTTCATTCATTCAGATATTCTCCCTGTGGGCTGTCAGTGAAAGAAAGTTTGGAGGGCTGAACTTTTCATCTCAAGATGTTGGTGAAGTTCTAGCTATTTCAGGTACATATTTTTGTAGATCTGCGCAAATCTGAATTTCCCACCAGGCTCATGTTATAGAAAACTGCTTTGCCAGTATAACTACGTGTTTGGTCTATTTGAAACACGTGCTTGCCAACTTGGAATATCAGGAAAAGATCCTTATGCAATGACGAAGAAAAGCTTCTTATTCTTGAGTAACTGGATTGCTTTGTCATCTGTGTCATTTTAATTTTTCTTCAAGTTGTTGCAGAAGTGGGAACAACTGGCCCTGAAAAGAAGGCAAATTACTATTGGGTAGCAAGAGTGAAAGAGGATGGTGCATGTGTCTTTTGTTTCTTTTTCTTGTTTTTTTTTTTTTTTTTTTGGGGGGGCGTGGTTTGGACAGGATGTTGAAGAAAGAGGCAGCAACTGTACTATCATTAAAAAGTTTATTCTTTAAGTGTGGATTCTAATGTATCGTCAAGTTCAGTGCTCAATACTGTAAGCTTAGGTTGACTTGCATTTGCACCATCAGATTATATGGTTCGACAGTTTAACTAACCATTGGGAATGGCAATGTCATCAGGGTTTGGTCTTTTACTGTTTCAACTTCTTCTATATCCGCGAATCGAGAAAATTCTTGGGCCAATAATGATCACTCGACTATCAGCTGTAAAGTTTGATCTTTCACCTAGATTCTTCACTTCATTTTTTTTTTTAATGTAGTTTTTGTGATGGAGTTGAAATTTAACGTTTTTTGGTTACTTGTTTCCAGGGCATATCTATCCCATTGCTGTCAAGTTACCCTTATATAGCCATGCTTTCTGGATTGACACTTCACATAGCAATAAATTTTGCATCCATATTAAGGAATGCTCTTTCTGTGAGTATTTGCCACTCTTTCAAGTATAGGGGATAATCATTTCTGCCTCAAGTCTTGTCTCTTTTTGTCATTTTCTAGTTAGCCTTTGTTGTCAAGTTATGTAATCACAATTCATGTATTATCTGGTTACATAACAATATTTTTGAACTTAACTCAAAGTCATAGTGATTTTTGTCCAGGGAAATCACAGAACGTTTACTTAATCAAAAGATGTACATATATGTATTATTCCTATATCTCTTGATAATTTGAGCCATCATGACGAAGATGGATTGGAATAGCACTTACATTTTCACAATTACATATCCACTTCATTTTAATTGTTCTATCAGCCTGTCAGTGTCCTTAGCTTAGACTGAATCCAGAGGGTATTTTGTTAGCAGTTTGCAGACTAGAAATAATTTGATACTGATAAGGCCTCCTTTGAGAAATTTCTTGCAATGGCATGTTCTCTCATGCTACTGCTCATGTCGTCATTGTAATTGAATGAGTTTTTCTTGGGTGGAAACCTTTCCATTGTATATCAAGCGATATGAATGTTATCAGACCTATGCAGGTATCTGTTGTCACAGGAATATTCATATTGCTCAACAATGCTGTGGTAAGTTTGCTGTCCACGTTTATAAATAATTTGAATAGGCATTCTGTTTCATTTGTTTTTTAGTGAGAGAACTACCTAGCTTAGCACGATTGTTGTGTTTAGGACATAATCTTTTCACCTACTGCTTTACAGCCCCAGCACCAAAGAGGAGCTGCAAATGGTATTTCTATGACTGCAATGTCTATATCAAAGGCATTTGGCCCTGCATGTGGAGGTGCCCTGTAAGTCAAGTTAATGTAACTAAGATCTAGTTGATATCTGCTCGTTGTAAATAGTTTGAATGGAGCTTGCAGTAGAGGCAGCAGCCAACTCACTGAAGGAGTAGTGCTAAGCAGCAGTCTGCCTCTTGTGTTTTTATCAGATTATTGAAGTGCACCAAGGGGACACATATCCATTTACAAAATCATTCCGACAATATTGAGTCCATGAGGTCCAGGATAGCATTTACATAAGTCATGCTATTTGATACCAAAAGTTGAAGTACAAAGCTAAGTGACTCTAAATTCCACAATTCAGCTCTTGGAGTGTCAAAATTCTTAGTGTTTTCCCTCCGTATCAGCCAAAAAGTTGCCAGGGAGGTCAAATAATCATTTTCTCTGTATTCCTTCTCATGCAGCGCCTCTGTATTCCTTGTCTCCCTTACTCTTTTTTTTTTCCCGGTCGATCTCCATTACTTCAGTAATTAGGTATTGGCTGTAAATTTTTAGTCCTCAGAAATTTGTGCATGTCCTCACGTAGAGTACCTGCGAAGATGACTTCTGCAGAGGGGTGAGTAGCAGGGACAGATTTGGACAGCCACGTTTTTTTCTTCTTAGATCTTCTTAAACATGGGCATCTGACTCCTCCTTTAGGCTTGTCAATTGGTTTTGGTATGTCTCTGTCCCAGCAAAATTGATCATCAGAGGCAGCAATAAGAAAGCAATTGAAAATTGTCCTGTCAAAACTAAGACACCCCTTTAAAAGTGGCATTAATGTACCTTATTTTGCTAACATAGAATAAATCTAAATGTGGCACTTTGTTCAGTTAATTAATAGAAATATTTGGAGATATCTGATTAGGAGTCCTGCAAATGTAAGATTAACGCTGTAGTATTCAAAGCAATGGGCAGTGCTCAATGATTCTTGATAAAGAGTTGCTTGTGGTAGCGTCTGAACATGGACAACTGAGTCACAATTGGTCTGGGATCCAGCATCAAGCGTTTATAATTCTTGCATTGTCTCTAGTCCTAGTGTCTAGCCAGAAAAAGGCCACTGTGTATCTGAGACTGGGATAGCTTTCCTTTTCAGGTTCAAGTGTACTAGTTCCGCCGTGCTCTCGTTATAAGGAGGTTCCATCAATCTCATTCATGTTATGATAATTAGATTTGTGGTGAATTTAGGATAATTCCTAATCTCATTTAGCCTTTCTTAAGCTTGCTTTCCTTTGATTACATATCATCTCATCTGAATGAACCAGCTTGTCTAGTTAGAGTTGCACATAAGTGCTTGTACCGTAAGTTTACTTGGTCAATGCTAAAAATTCATGGATATTAAGGCAGTATATCTGGTGGTATGTGAACGTCACTGCTCCAGTAACTTCTTTTTCTTAATCTCTTCCGTACTCTGCAGGTTTTCTTGGGCCCAGAAGCGGCAAGTAGCGACCTTCCTGCCTGGTATACATTTATGTTCACATTGTCTATGGTCTGTTTAAAACCAAGTTCTTTCAGCACATGTTTGAGTGTGAGGGCTCGGCGTAAACCCAGTATGCACCTTTACTATTGATGGATTGTGGATATTTATGTCCCCATAAAAATTATCTAGCCGCACAACTTTACCTAGCACTGTAGCAATTTTAACTAGTTCTTGACTCTGCTTTCAGACAAAGAGACAAGAAAACAATTGTTTCTTTAAGTTAGCTGGCCGTGCATGACATTTTACAGTAAGTAAAATCCCGTTTGCATTGGAGGATGTAACTATCCCAAGAAGTAGAGCATAAGAAAGTATCTATCTTAGCTAGGATCTCAAGCTGCTAGGATCATACAGGGTGGCAACTAAAAATCTCAGTTCTGTGTATCCTTTAGAATGTATGAGCTCAGTTTTCATATGAACTTGGGATTATTAATAATCCAGAGATTACTCTGCATGTTATTAATCTGATGATTAATATATTTTGAAATTTTGGATTATGTAAATGTAGATTTAAATTCTAGGTTTGTGGATGCTATTGCCTTTTGTAATTTAACTTTCTTTGTATGTTATAAGATTTTGCATGATTTAGAGGATCTCTTATCTGGTTTCGTGCACTGAATTTGATTGAGCAATGCCAGAACATGTGCTGCTTCTCATTTCAGATTAACCTGTTAAAAATTGCAGTATAATCCTATTTGTTCCGTCTCATTTCCATGCTACCAGTATCTACCTTGCTAATTTAAATATTTATTATATTGCTACGACATGTGCAAATGGTGGCGCATGCTGATATAACGTTACCAATCAGCTCTCTGAGCTTTAAGATGGTCGTGACTATACCACAAGTTATATCCGCATCTCTTCCATGCGCTTCTGCATTCCATAGGATCAAATTGCTTTTTGCAGCCTACGCCTCATATTTCTCTGGAATGCAGGTGATCAAATTGTCTTCTTCGTATTGAACTTGCTTCAGATGATCGGGTTGATACTCACCTTCAAGCCTTTCTTGGCCCAACCACATGAGCGAAGAGCAGCTTCCATTGCTTAAAGCAACAGGAGGTTCATGTATATGTCTACAAGCCTACTCTTCTATACCTTAGACTTTAGTCTAGCAGTGGGCATCATATACGTGCAGGTGTATCATAGCATAACATACAAGATCCCAACGTGTGAACTGAAGCACTGGAAAATGCCTAGATAAAATAAGATTTACGCTTATGCAAATGTATTCATCATACTGTGGACATGTCTGCTTGTCCATTTGGTGCACATCATTACGCTTATTGAAGAAATAAGACTTTGGGGCATTTTTTAAAACTACCTTACATTTGAAGGGTTGGAGATAGAAAGCCGAGATTGAAACGGTGTGAATAAGGCAGCAGACGTTTCGGCTTTTAGAGGAAGAAGCAATCAGAAACGGGCTTCTTCTTGCGACGGAATTTCTTCCGGGGCTTGCCAGTGCCATTGCTTGTGCCGGCCGCTTTGTTCTGTACCCTCCTGTGCCTTCTCCTGCCATTAAAAGGTATAGAGATCGTTAAGGTGACAGAGAACGAACAAAATCGGAAGGCCATCTCTTTTCCTGCTTTCTTTTTTTGTTTTCTACTGTTTCTGCATCGAAGACAAAGATTGTCTTGATTCATTTTTTCTGTCCTCGCTACGTTACATGAGGCATTATGATGCACAGCAAGAAAAAAGATATAGCACATGGGAAATGATGCGTCAAGTAGCTTCAAGTATCAATCCGCAAACCATAACAATGGAAGAATAAGAAGAGCGTAAAAGGTGATTGCAAAGGATAAGACTCCCCTAAGAAAAATTCTATTCGGACACGGACTTAGCTATCCGAGTGAAATTCTCTTTTGTAGGCTCTCCTTTGTGAAATTTTCCGTGTTACGTCCAGCGAATCTTCTAATGTGGAGGTCCACATGGCAAGTGAGGAGGCAAAGGAAAATGTTCTCTAGCATTGCAACTATGGTACCCATCGAGATTGGCATATCGTACAATAGCTCCACATGCCTTTTTTTAAAATAAGGAGTGAATTCATATCGAGTTTGAAATTAAAAACATGTGACGAGATCAAAAGAAAGAGAAAGAGAGGTGAGATATTCAATCTAAAAATAAGAAGAGATATTAGATATTATATTCGAATAAAATACTACTCATGAAGGCTTTTGTCATGATAATTTGCATCAGTATCTCGTGCTTAAGTGGGTACCTCGTGCTTAATGATTAGACAGTCATAATCTTGGATTCTTATAACTCTCAATCAAGGGTTTACTTAGAAAAATATTTCTAGCCTTTATGCAAAAATCATCAGGAAAAAAAAAAAAAAAAAAACTCTGGACGAATGACGTGTCGAAATTTGACAAACACTAGTGTAGGACATAACAGAAATCCTAAAACATTTATATGTTTTTCTAAATTTTCCACTTGCAAAGTTTTTCTTTTGAAGTGCGTCCTCAACTACTGACAAAAAAAAAAGTGCGTCCTCAACTGGGCCAATCAAGCTTTTATAACCAAAGTAGGCCCATCAAGTTAAAGATGCGTTGATTTTCTAGCCCATGGGACCCCTACTTATTGACAACACCGAATTCTCCCAGTTTACATATCACAAACTTATCATCTAAGCCGAACAAATGACGTCAGTATCATCCCACTAAATCCACGGAGAAGCCTTATACGACTCAAGAAGACCCGCAACCCAAGCCTATAGATGTATCCACGTGACATTAGAAATTGGAAGAAAAGTTCATAAATTTCGAGGAAGGCGAGATACTTCATCGATCCCTCGCCATGGATTTCCTTGGAAAAATCGCGCCATGAGTCCAAAGGAAACAAAAGCTATCACGAGATCCTCTATCTTCACTCTCACCTCTTAGATCGGACGAATTGGATTTTCATTCGTTTTACCGACTTTTTGGTCGTGCGGTCATTGCAATTGCATATACAAAAGTAACACTATCCCCACCCAAAAAAAAAGGCGAATTGGAATTTCAAGGGTTGGCAAAATTCACTGATCTTCGAACACAAGAAAGGGTCACGAACATATTCCCCCAACGGAATTTATTGGGACCCCACCCAACTTGGCCGCAAACAAAGTTCACGCCACCAAAGTATATGTTCAGAAGATGGGGAATGAAGATTTAATACCAGGGTAAAGGATGCAATGAATCATCTCGAAAAATGTAGAAATCTCTAGAAAGATTGAAATAGGACGAGCCGGGGTCGCATGACGAACCAATAATGACGCGCAGATAACTATGCCTCCGTTCACCCCTTAATGAGCAGGAAGACCAAAAACTTACCGAATGCCAGCTTACCGAAGTGCGCACAAGTTCATCGGAATTGCAACTACTCGAGTACCCAAATTTCCTGCGAATGGCTGCCTCCTTTGTCTTGCCTTTTTACCTTACGAGCAAGATAATGCCATCCAAGCGGCCGATTTATGCAATTAACCCGACCAATGCTTTATCTCATCGGAACTACTTGGAGCATAATAATATCCACCTCCTGCTCTTTGATTAGTATCCCACCTTGGTTTTCATTTTCACCTTTATGTGGATTACTTGGAGGAGACGAATTCCGCCTCTCAAAGATATTCAACCATCACAACCCGACAAACATTAAAAGTCCCTACTCAGCCCGAACAAAACCCACATGCACCTCCGTTACTCCATGGACCAATTAAGCCGGTATCTAGTCAACAAAACTCACGACAGTTCTTGGATAAAGAAATCGATATTTTAGTTACAGTATTGGACAAGTAGGAAGATGATTTACCGTCTCTCCAGGCCTCTATAAAGGTTCGGAGGATCTTGAAACGGAAATAAATTTCCTTTTAGCAAATAATGTGCGCGAGCAAGATATGGGAGAATAGCGAATGGAATCAATTTTCCATTGTCATGTCAAAGAAAGTGGCGAGACACGAAGAGGCAAAAGGTAGCAACCTTTCAATCTCATCAATCCCACAAAGAATACGTGCACCAAATGATACCAGTTATCACCCAAAGGGGATAGGCCATCAAATAGAAAGGAATCAAATCCAGCTTTCTGGGTTACCTTTATCCGAAACCTGCTATTGTACGGCACATTTCCATAGGAAATCAACCAACAAGTGCTCAGCTGTGAAATTTATTAGATACCACCCTATCACTGTCGATATGCAAGCAAAAAGTTCAAGCCACTGATGGAGACTATGAAACTCCAATTCCCTATAAGACAGAAAGTATTCACGCAAAAACTGCAGAGATCTAAACTAGCAACCAGAATTGCTATAAACAAGGGGGAAAGCATGCTGTTCTCCAATTGTTCTAGATTCATGTACCAAACTAAGTGGCATATAAGAAAAGGAGAAGAAAACTAAAGGTCCGACTAAACTAACATAGAAAGCAGACCAAACAAGTAAACATACAGACAAAAGAGTGCCACTCGGGATGCAAATTAAGGAAGAAACAACCACCTAAACAAAAGCTACTGACACAATTCATTAGAACCTACGAAATAAAACGTCATCAACTTATCTGTCCTGTTCCCTTTCATTCAATCGTACGAAATTAGAAGACTGGTTTAGGTGTGTTCTCACTTGGCCATCATGACTCTGACAAACTCCTCATAATTGATTTGGCCATCACCATCCACGTCAGCCTCGTGGATCATTTCATCAACTTCGTCATCCGTCAGCTTCTCACCGAGATTTGTCATGACATGGCGGAGCTCAGCTGCCGAGATGAAGCCATTCTGGTCCTTGTCAAAAACTCGGAAGGCTTCCTTAAGCTCCTCTTCGGAGTCGGTATCCTTCATCTTCCGCGCCATCAAGTTGAGGAACTCTGGAAAATCAATTGTCCCATTGCCATCAGCATCAACCTCATTAATCATATCCTGGAGCTCTACCTCAGTTGGGTTCTGTCCAAGTGACCTCATGACAGTCCCAAGCTCCTTGGTGGTTATGCAACCTGTAATGAAGCTGAACATCAGCCAGGACATCGGTGGAAGGTTTGCCACGTAACAAAGGTGACATTAATCATCACTAGAACTATTTCCTATTGTTGCTCCCGTAATCTTCCCATGCGTTAACTTACATCCAGCTCCGGACATTCCAGACTACCGACATTCTGACAAAGAAATGTCATTGAATGACAAGAATGAAACGAAAGTTCCCCTCCTAAGCAACCAGGTTTGTAACAGCAAGTACATAGGAGTGATGAACAACATGATCAAGCACCCAGCATCACTTTTTAACATCAAGAGCCTGGAACATGTCTGCCAAAAAAAAATAAAATCCCGGAACATGACAGAGGCTGATTGTCAGAGAAGATACTGAACTCAAGTATGACGAACACCAAACCTACAAAAGCGACCTTCAAACAAATTAATTTTACTGCTAATCATCGCTAAATAGTTTAAGATCCTACATCCTACTGCGTTATGTCATCGATTCCTAGTCAAAGCACGAGGACCTACTATTGTCAATTTAGAGTAGATAAACACGTTTCTCTTAAATGGTACAAAGTGATCTCGACACCTCGCCATAAAGAACAAAAAAATGCTTCCTGCTGTAGAAGATCTTCGACAAACTCACGCACACGAAAGTCCATCTACGCACGTAATGGAGCACCTAATCTTCCAGCTCACGTTTCTGCCAATAATTGATGACACCGAGTTCAAGGCCATGGAAATTTTACTCCATACAGATTGTGGAAAGAAGAGTCAAACTCCACAGCAAAAAATCTAACGGGAGGCAAATCCGATAACGTATCGACGGAACAATCGGTACGCAACACGAACAACCTCCCGAATTCACCTTGAATCACCGGAGATCGTCAAAGCCCTAACACATCAACCGGAGCCGGACCTGCCATCCCCTCCTCGAAAACGACATCAAAAGAGCTCAAACGCCGAAAAAAAAGTCCAACTAAGAACAAACGATAGCCCCAAAAAAAAAAAAAAATCAGAGGCCACCGTCCGCACGGCACGGTGGACCAGCCGCGACGGACCCCGTGAAACCAGAACCAACACCGAAAAAAGGATCCATCGGCCGCCGGAACAGCTCCGAGAACCGAATCAAAACAGTCGAGAGCGAAGAAACGTCGCGAAACAACGACGAAAATCGAACCGGAAGCCGGAAATCCGAACGCGCGAACCGGAAGCGAAGAAACGTCGCGAAAATCTAACGCGGAGAGATACAGAGAAAGAGGGAGAGACCGTCGCCGTCCTTGTCGAAGAGGCTGAAGGCCTCCTTGAACTCGTCGATCTGATCGTCGGTGAGGTGATCCGCCATGCTCCTCTGAGATTCTTTCTCCCCCCCTCCGACGCGGCGGCGCCGCCCGCTGCTGGTGCTGGAAATGGGGGAGGAGTTCGAAAGGGCGGCGAAGGAGAAGGCGAAGACGAGAGGGAGTCGTGCTCGCGTCCGCATCCGCGTCCGCGTCCGGTTCGTCTGAGAGGACTTGGACGACGGAGGAGTTGAATTAATACCAGTCGCCCAGCAGAGTGTGTGATTTCTAATTTTAATAATAATAAAAATAATAAGGAAAAAGTATAATCAAATGAAAAAAAATAAAAATAAAAAAGGCCGGAAAAAGAGGAAAAAAGGGCAAAAGTTCGGCCGCCCCTCCAAGGCAACTCTTTCTACTCTACGAGGAAAGGCATCTCTCTCTCTCTCTCTCTCTCTCTCTATCTCAGTCTGTCTCACGAAATCTTTTTCTCGTTTCCTGTAATTTTCCTTTCTTTTTTCATTTTTCTTTTTTTTTGCGTGCCAGGTTGGCGCGGTTTCCTCACTTTTGCCCTCCTCTCCTTTTTTTTTTTTTTTTTTTTTTTTTTTTATCTATTTATTCCTTGCCCTTTTTCGCCCCCTAAAAATCGAAAATTAAAGTAGGAAAAAGAACCTCATGTTTCTCGTTGCTTCATCGATAATAAAAGTATCAAAAAATTTACTGTTGACAAATTACGAATCGAATTTATGAGCAGGGAACACAAGAATCTAACTTAGGAAACCCTTTAATTGAATTGAAATTTACTCAGACTCATTAAGTCATGAATTGATTGGATTTATCCATTATTCCTGTTAGTTCCGTTTCATTATGTCCACACATTGAATTGTTCTTGAAAAAAGCCCCATCTTGCGCTTGTGAGCTTTGGCATGTGTAAAGCCATCTCTTCATTCCTCCAAAAAGTAAAGACTGTAACACCAAATATCTCAAGTCCCGTACCTCCAACAACACTTCAAGGCACATTGTGAATCGAATCGCAATGACGGCAATTCTCCTAGATTATCATGATGATCTACAAGCCAATCGTGTGTCCATATATACATCAAGAGCTGTGGGAATATAAAGGAAGGCCCAACCTAAATTTGTTGTCGTATTCTATCAAATCCAAACACACATGTCAATTTCTTCTTCTTCTTCTTTAAGCTTTAAATATATTTCATGGAAATCGGTCATTTCACCCACACCTTATTATTCTTTAAGCTTCAAATATCTTTTGTGGAGATCGGTCATTTCACCTCCACCTTACACGTGGGACCTACTGTATGCTGTAATCAACTAAATCACATTTTAGAAAATAGAGAGCAAATGTGATTATGCCTTGTGGAAGAAAATCTTCCCAACGCTTGACTACTTGTCCGTTTGCATCTACGAGGAAATATTTTACAAGCGAGAAAGCCACTGTGATGGCTCATTTACAAAATTTAATCTCCATTTTTTATTGCGATTGTCAACGGCTTCTCACAATTCTTTGTATTAGGACAATTCCATCTTCGCAAGAGTTACTAATCTTTATTATCATCACTCGATAGAGACACGAATAGCGAATTAAAAGCATAAATTCAAAATCAAATCGAACATCGATATTTATAAAAATAATTGATATCACAAATCAACATATATTTTCTTCTTAATTTTTAGAAGGTTTTGAATTTGGGCGGAAAAGTAGATAAGCTATTTTTGCTTAATACCCAAACGAACAGATTCTCTCTGTAAAAAGATTCTCACTTTCTCAATGTAGAGATTAAATAAATAATTTTTTTTGGTGATTCGATCTTTTTATCAACCTCTCTTTCCCCCTCGCCCTAAGATGCTCTCGCAATCCCCATTTTATCCCCTATTCTTTCCCTCCTTGGACACGACGACACGTGTCTTTTTACTCGCGACAATAAAAAGAGGAAAGATATTAAAATAATTCGAAAGCCCGTAGCTGTCGATTCCACGTACTTCTTCGTGTGTGATACGTACCTCCCCAACACGCCACCCGAAGAAGAAAATCTCAGAATAAAGTAATAAAGAAAACAGAAGAAGAAGAAGAATCAATTTCTGCCCCTCTCGAAAAGGCCAAACCCCGCCTGCATACAAAGGCCCGATGCCCAAAATCCACAAAACGACATGCCGTTTAACACAATGGCGCCAAAATCCGAGTCGCCCTCCACGGCCGTTACAGGTAACAGATGCCGTCGATATGACCAACGAGCTTGAACATGGAATTCTCTCTCCGTCCGACAGGAAAAGCCACGTCACGCGACCTTACTATGAAGATGCTGTATACTGTGGATAGGACAAGCATATGTTCGAAGATATGATTGACATCTAGAAGATTTGCGTCCATTGTAATCGATAGAGATTATGATTATTTTAGGATTATAAAGATTAGAAAATATTAGAAAATATTTACTTTCTTTTTTATTGATTCTTCTCTTGTATTATATACACTCTTGTACACAAATTATACATAGAATGAGATTGATACATTTTTCATCTCCAAAATCTTTCCTACGCTTTCCCTTCACCCAGATTTGTGACATGGTATCAAAGTAATTCTAATCCTAGCATAGCTTCCGCATTCTTTTTCGAATTGCCTCCACCCTATTTCTGTCTTGTTGTTGCGACACCCATCCTGCAAAACAAAATAGCATTCGGTAGGAATTCGTTCTTGAACTTTTTTTTTTTTGGTAAAAGGTAAGTAGTATTATAGATAGAGAACCAAGGAACTATACAAAAAACACAGCAACACAACCGACTCCAAGAGAACATACACTCATCTAGATACATGCGTCAAGATGAGTGGATGGGAGACGGGAGGAGCTGCATAAAGGAAGAAACAAGTAGCAGAGAAAAGAGGCCAAACATTACGGCCAAAGGGAGAGAAAGAAACCATCCCAAAAGAGGAAGCCGACACACTGAAGAAAACAGAGATCGGGGACAGCCAAGCTGCGGAGAAAGAAGGCCCAAGAAGCGGCAAAAGAAACGGGAGAGAGGGGCTCCGGGAGAAGAACAAACCACGGCGACCTTGAGAAGAGAACCCGGCACTACGCCAAATGAATCACAAAGCTCGCTTCGAGTCAAAAATAGAAGGATGGATTCCCCAAGCCATTTGGAGTCTACGGTTGCAGGGGATATCCGGAACACCCGAATAAGTGGATGCTTTATCTTTGATGGCATTTCGCAAATGCTCCTTCAAGGCCGGAAGGAAGAGGTTTTGGTTACGAAAAATGATATTATTTCGTTCCTTCCAGATGAGGTAGCATAAGGCCCCAAAGGAGAAGCGAGCAATGGCTTGATGAAAACTCGCATCCAAGAGATGGTTTACTACCCAAAGAAGGTTGTCTTCCCGGATCCATTCCTCCAAGTCAAGTTACAATTAGACGCCCAGAATGAGGCTAGCCGACCCGTGACTGAACATCCGAAATATAAGTGATCGGTTGAGTCCGGCCTAGATGAACAAAAGGCACAAGAGACATTCTGGATCCTCTCATATGACAGAAGCCGAACCTGGGTTGGTAATCTATTCCGAGTAATCGCCCATAGGTGCGTTTGGTAGCGGGGGGCATGAGGGACTCCGGATAAATCGAGACCAGCTCACGAGGGAGCCTCTTGGACGAAGCATAGTCCATGCGAGACGCGAGTGAGAATTGGCCGGAGGAGTGGCCAAGCCATACCAAACGATTATTGTGGTTGTTGAGGTAGGGAATCGGATCATTCCAGTTCTCAATAACCATTGAAACCGCCGAGGGGGTATATAGAGCCGCAATACCGGTAGCCACTTTGAAGCATTCCGCGGGATACGAGAACGATATATGTCACGATCCAAGAAAAGCTTATTTAGAGGGCCACGAGGATGCCATGGATCATACCGAAAGAAGCCGTTAGGCCATTGCCAATGTTCCAATTAAAGTGGTGTTGAACCAAGTGACGCATGCCATGAAGTTTCTTCCAGGACCGAGAACAGATGGTCGGTCTAGGTGCATTCCGAAGCTTTTATGCTTTAAAAAGACGGAATGAATCCACTTGGTCCAAAGCGATTCTTTGTCGAGAGAATAGGAGCCAAATATGTTTAATCATCGCAGCAATATTACTCACGCGAACCGAGCGGATACCCAATCCCCTTCGGCTTTGGGAAGACAGACTTCTTCCCAAGATACTTTAGCCCCACCGGATCCAAGGCTAGGACCACGCCAAAGGAATTGTCGAAATATCTGTTCAATCCGATTAACAACCGAGGAAGGGAGAATGAAGATGGAGGACCAATAAACTTGAATGGAGTGCAGCACAGATTTGATAAGCTGGAGTCGACCAGCAGTTGATAGGAATCGATTAGTCCAAGACTGAACTCTCTTCATGATAGAATCAACCAGAGAGACACAGTCTTCCTTGCCTAGTCTTGATGATATTATAGGGACACCAAGATATCGAAAAGGAAGAGATCCAAGACGAAAGCCTGATGCATCGGTGAGCGAGTTCTTGAGAGAATCAGATCCACCAGAGATGTAAATTTCACTCTTATTTAGATTGGGAACGAGCCCAGACCATGATGCAAAAGAGTTTACTCCATCCAGCAAGAGCCTAAGAGATGCCATGTTAGCTTCTGAGAACAGCAATACATCATCCGCGAAGAACAGATGGGATAGTTTAGAAGATTTACAACGCCAGAAGAAATTGAAGTCAGGCTTGCAGGTGCACCCATTGATGATACCAGTAAATACTTCCATTACAAGCGTGAAAATGTACGAGGATATAGGGTCTCCTTGACGGATACCCCTCCCGCTATCAAAATAACCATGCAATTCACCATTTAGAGATATAGAAAACCTAGGAGTTCGGATGCACGTCATAATACGATCAATAAATATGGATGGAAACCGAAATGCATGGAGAGTCTTTTCAATAAACTTCCAATCTACCGAGTCATAAGCTTTAGAGAAATCCACCTTGATAATATTCTTAGGGAGATAGGGACTATGGTGGAAGTCCGAAAACAGCTCTTGGGCAAGCATTATGTTGTCACTTATCCTTCTCCCTTTCACAAAGGCATTTTGCGATGGGCTTATAATGGAAGGGAGGACAAGAGCTAACCTGTTGGCCAATAGCTTCGTGATGCATTTGTAGATAGTGTTGCAGCAGGCTATAGGGCGGAAATCATTAACTGACGATGCATTCGGGATCTTGGGGATTAAGGTGAGGATTGTTGAGTTGATCTCACGAAGGAGCTGTCCCGATGAGAAGAAGTCACGAACTGCTAGCAACACTGAAGGGCCTACAATGTCCCAAGACCGCTTGAAGAAATCAACATTAAAGCCATCCGGTCCCGGCGCCTTTCCACTAGCCAAAGAGAATAAAGTAGCTCGGATTTCATCATCAGAGAAGGGCTGTGAAATGGCGAAAACCTGATTTTCATCAAGGGTACATGCCAATTTTGCTCGAATCTCTTCCACAGAGGGGTTGGAAGAAAGGACAGCAGCTGATAGAAGATTTTGAAAATAGCAAACAAAAATTTGCTGAATGTCAACAGGATCCGTGATCAAGTTATCACCTTCGAAATGGAGACGATTCTATTCCTGGAGTCGGCGCGATTCACCGAGTGATGGAAGAACTTTGTATTTAAGTCGCCTTCACGGAGCCATCTCACCCGAGATTTTTGCCTAAAGAAAGATTCCTCTTTAAGGCGGAGATCAGAGAAGGTGTAGAGGCGATCCTTTTCATTATCAGCCAAGGCTTGGTTATGAGGATCAAGCTGAATGGCGTCCTGGGCTTCCAGAAGCAATCGCCTAGCATCAGCAGTCCTAACTGAGATATCAGAGTAAGATTCCTTATTTAAAAGCTTAAGTCTTCGCTTAAGGGTCCGAAGCTTGCAGCATAGGGTATACATAGGCGAACCAGAGATATGGGCGTCCCAAACCTGCTGAACCAGCTTAAAGAAAGAGGGGTTTGTCATCCAAAAATTGAAGAATTTAAAGGGCCTACGGGAGTTCGGAACCGGGAGGATCCTGACAATCATAGGAGAGTAATCTGACACTCCAGGGGCCAAAAAATTCGTTCTTGAACTTCCGCCTCTACTTTGCCAAGAAAATCCGACTTGCATAACAGAGTTGCTGTAGGAATCAATTTTGAAATGAGAAGTTTTTTTTTATCACAACCAAACCACAAAACCTGACCTCAACCTCTGACGACCAGTCTGCAGGAGAGGTAATGCCACAAACCTCGCTAAACTAAGCTTCATCCGTAATAGTTACTACATCCGAGCAACAGCATAGTTAGACCCAGATTAGGCCTAACACGTACAATGGCAACCTGTTCCAACTTAGTTTAATCTGAGACAGCCCTTTTCGGGCCATCCCTACCAGCGGGTACCCTATTCATGGTACTATGGGCCAGGCCCAAATACATCATTGCCCAAATACATCATTGCTGGGCTACCAGAGCAGTGTGCAGACCGATGGAGGCCCACCAACCAACAATGGAGCAAACTCAACCATCAGCTCGGAGTAGACGGGCGGGTCAGGCGAACTGGGTATGAGAACAAATACCTACCCGGGTTTTTTCAATGCGGGTCATGGAATCGGATCTAGCGGTTTGGGTGTAGGAGCAAATCTCTACTTGAACCTTTCGCCCGGATTTTTCCCATACTAGATCCTCGCTGCCAACGATCGACCAAAGCCCGGTGACCCTCTTTACATGACAAATGCCAACGGATCGGAACTGAAGCTTATTACTCAGCAATTAACCAAACCCTATAATTACTCAACCTCGTCGCGAGAGTTTTGGCGCGTACTGGTAATGAAAGAGAAGGAAGGTTTTATTGATGGACTGATTTCGATTTTGATTCCGTCTAACGAGCAAATGGCACGCCTTTAGAAGAAATGCCATCAACTCGTTAGAACATGGATTGGAAATTGCATGGCTTCCAAAGTTGCGGCCGACTTCTGCCGATGGAGGATTCAAGAAAAATGTGGGAAAATATTAAGGAGATGTATGGAAAATTGGATCAGGTCAAAATATTTTCCTTGACATAGCAGATCTCAGAACTGAAACAAGGGAATATGACTATTGCAGCCATTTACAATAAACTTTCGGCTCTGTGGAACGAGTTAGAAGCAGCTGAAGAGAAGTTCAATTGGCTAGAGCCTATTCTACAGCAGTACAAGAACATGCGGGAAAGGAAGAAGGCGATGAGGTTCCTTCTCATTCTAAACGAGACTTACCTCTCGTTTCGCTCTGAGATCTTAACCATGGAGCCCATGCCGAGCCTTGGCCGCATCTATCAACTCTCTATCCAGGAAGAGATTCAACAAAAGGTGGCAGACTACGGGAAAAATGGCGAAGAAATGGCTCTGGTGACAAAGAGCCATTTTCGTTCGCCACAGAGAACTGCAGGAGGCAGAGAACACAGAGGGCTACATCTAGGGTTTCCTGAAGAAGACCCTAGAAGGTACAAGAAGCTGGTGGATAGCTATGATTTCGTCGAATGATCGGATGGTTCGCGATTGACTCTGACAGTGGCTGGATTTGACGGTCCACGAAGCAGCGGTACACTTGAATCCAACGGTCCACGTGGACTAAATCTTTATGGATTGGACAGCTCACGTGGCCAATTTTTCTCTGGATCGGACGGCCCATATGGGGCAACGTTGGCCCCTGTTTTCCAGCCCATGAACAGGCCTTCTTCAACCGTGAAAAACAACAATCAAAAAGGAAAAGGTAAATTATATTGTGAATATTGTAAGCCTCTGCACCATACGATTGAAAATTGTTGGAAATTGCATGGCAAACCTAGAGGAAAAGAAAAAAAGGAAATTTTCAACCGTCTTTCAGGTGTCGAGTCAACCAGCAGACAAGTCAATTACCCATGAACAATATTAGGAGTTGATGGAAGCCTTAAAGAAATTGTATGCTTCTGATAAAACTGAAAGCTTCACAGGTATTTCTTATTGTTTGATGAACTCAATTTCGAATGATGCATGTATTATTGATTCAGGTGCTAGTGACCACATCGTCTGTGATAAAGGTTTCTTTTCCAACAATAAGAAGTTATCTTTTCCTATATCAATACAACTCTCAAATGGAAACACCACCCATGTTGCAATGACTAGCACTGTGAATCTTAGTTCACTCATCACACTTTGAAATGTGCTTTATATCCCTGATTTCCATTTCAATCTCATACCAGTCTCTCAAGCTTGTGAATAAAATTCCTGTCATATCTTGTTTGATTATGATAAATGTTTCTTTAAGGCCTTTTCGACTGGCAAACTGATGGGCTTTATTAGAATCTATCAAAAGCTATATTTTGGGATTGATTTTTCGAGTAGTTTTAAATTATCTCCTATTGAATTCAATAAATCATTGTGTAACCCTGTTACCAATGACAAGAACTTTCTTAATCATCAAAGATTGGGTCATACTGCTTCATTCCCTTGTCCTCAGTGTCTTATTTGCCCTTTAGCAAAACAAACTCGTGCCCCTTTCCAAAACAGTAGTTCTCGAGTAGACGATATTTTTTCATTAATTCATGTTGATGTCTGAGGGCCATACCACACTTTGCATCATATGATGGTTCGTGATTTTTCCTCACAATCGTAGATGATTTCTCATGTGCCACATGGGTGTTCCTCATGCAATCAAAAAATTAAGTCCTTTCACACCTGAGAACTTTCCTTTCCTTGTCCAAAAATCAAGTTGGGAAATCGATTTGATGCATTCGCATTGATAATGGAAGAGAATTATTTAATGGTGAATGTGTCTCTTTCTTTTATTTGAATGTAATTTTGCATGAGAGTTCTTGCACTTATACCTTATAGCAAAATGTAGTTGTTGAGCGAAAACACCGTCACCTCTTAGAAGTAGCACGTGCCCTTAAATTTCAAGCATCTATTCCTGAAAAATTTTGGGGAGATTGTGGTCACTGCAGCATATCTGATCAATCGTATGCCATCACACACTCTAGAAGGGAAGACTCCATTTGAGATATTGTATGGGAAGAAACTAGATTTGAGTCATCTTAGAGTGTTTGGGTGTCTCTGTTATGTGACTACAGTAGGGCCCCCGGATAAAATGGGCCCGCGTGCTTGTCAATGCATATTCATGGGATATCCAAACCTGAAAAAGGGATATCAGATTTATGAACAATCCACGGGAGAATTTTTTGTAAGCAGGGATGTTGTTTTTCATGAAGAAATTTTTCCTTTCCGAGATGTTACTTCTACGTCTGCAGATGAGAAGACAACTAATCCTCAATTCTTGTCGGAAGAGGATCTATCTTCTAGAGAATATATATTAGTGTTTCTCCTCCAAGACATTAGAGACTGGATACAGTATCACCTCCAACGTCCAATGAGATTTCTACAAGACATTTAATTGAAGACCCTCCTATAGAAAAGGAGCCTCAGATGACAGCTTCTATAGAACCTACAACTATCGAAGAATCATCCTTGATGATGCAGCATGAGCCACCGCGACGATCTGGTCGCGTTACTTGCCCACCAACCTAGACGAAGGATTATGTGTGTTCCTCCTCAAGTTCATTAGGTACTCGTTATCCTATCTCTTCATATATTTCATTTGATCGGCTATCATCATAACATTTATGTTGCATTAGTCGTATCTCTGAGGAACGAGAACCTTTTAGTTATAATGAGGCAATACATGATTTACGTTGGCAAAAAGCTATGGAGACAGAACTATAGGTCCTAATAGAAAATCATACTTAGGATATCATATCATTACCTCCCATCACAAACCCATTGGATGTAAGTGGGTATATAAGATTAAATACAGAGCAGATGGTTTTGTAGAAAGATATAAGGCTCGGTTAGTGGCCAAAGGCTTTACATAGCGAGAAGGTTTTGACTACCACGAAATCTTTTCTCTGGTGGCCAAAGATGTTACAGTTCGTTCTTTTTTATCGGTTGCTGCTTTTCGTGATTGGTCACTGCACCAAATGGATGTCCACAATGCTTTTCTTTATGGTGATCTAGATGAAGAAATTTACATGGATCTTCCACAAGGATTACGGAGACAGGGGAAGTCTAAGGTATGTCGTCTTCGCAAATCTCTTTATGGACTGAAACAAGCCTCTCGACAATGGTACGAAAAATTTACTAATGCACTTACGGCTGCTAGATTCAAACAGTTTAAGCATGACTATGCTCTATTCACTTGGACAAAATGTGTCGTCTATTTACTTGATGATTTATGTTGATGACATACTTATCATGGGAAATGATGACTCTGCTATGAAGAAGCTTAAAGAGTATTTACATTCCTCTTTTCACATCAAGGATTTAGGGTCACCTAAATATTTTCTTGGAATTGAGATAACTCGTTTAGATCAGGGAATTTCTCTTAGCCAACGAAAATTCATGATGGAGATTATATCGGAAACGGGGTTATCAAGGTGTAAACCAGCCATTATTCCCATCGAACAAAATGCCAAGTTGACTACTGTTGATTATGATGCTAGAATATCTCCTTTTGACAATCCATTATGAAAAGACTCATCAAGCTATCAGAGACTTGTTGGAAAACTTATCTATCTCACCATGACTAGGCCAGACATTTGTTATGCAGTACATACTCTTAATCAATTCATGCACAGTCCAAAACAGTCCCACATGAATGCAACTTTGAAGGTAGTGAAATACTTGAAGAAATGTCCAGGCCTAGGGATACTCCTTTCTCGAAAGTGTAATATGAAAATGACAGCCTATTGCGATGTGGATTATGCTACATGTTCTATGAGTAGGAGATCTATCACTGGCTTCTGTATCAAATTTGGGGAGTCATTACTTTCATGGAAGACAAATAAGCAATCTACTGTGTCCTTATCCTCAGCAGAAGCCGAATATCGATTTATGGCTAAGACTGTTTGTGAGATAGTATGGCTACAAGGCCTACTTCTAGATCTTGGGATACAAGTTAAGGGACCGACATTACTCTTTTGTGACAATGATTCAGCAATCAAACTTGCAGCAAATCCCATAGTACATGAGAGGACAAAACATATAGTGGTTGATTGCCATTTTACTCGAGAAAAGATCCAAGAAGGTGTCATCGAGAAGAGAGGGATCAAAACAATGAAGCAGCCTGCAGATATATTCAATAAACCTCTTTGTCAAAGACAGTGTGCATATCTTCTAAGCAAGCTAGGCGTCTTAGACATATACAAGCCACCAGCTTGAGGGGAAGTGTTGGAAGATATGATTGATATCTGGAAGATTTGCGTTGATTGTAATCGATAGGGATTGTGATTATTTTAGGATTAGAAAGATTAGAAAATATTAGAAAATATTTACTTTCTTTTTTATTGATTCTTCTCTTGTATTATATACACTCTTGTACACAAATTATACATAGAATGAGATTGATACATTTTTCCTCTCCAAAATCTTTCCTACGCTTTCCCTTCACCCAGATTTGTGACAGCATAATGTCTCGTGAACCTGAAAATGGACAGCGTTCGATGACGATTAATAGTGAATCTCAAACATCGATGGTAAGCAAAAAGTGACTGTTAAATTTTTTCAGTCCAATGCACTGTCCGTAATTCACCATTGGAGGAATGTTCTTACCATTCTCAAATTTAGTATTTCAAGTAGAATACTACAGTTTTTTTAGACTAAACAAATGAGTTCGTCCCTTCCAACAAGACAATGACTTTGCCATACTCGTACTCAATTAAGTCAATTTCTAAAGTGTTTTGGATTTTATAGGTGAGCACATCGATTATTAACAAAATACCAATAAAAATAACAATATTACGGTCTTGGAACTTTACAACATATTGCCAAATGTTGTCAAAACTTTGCAACTAATTCACCAAGCAGTTAGTAAAATATTATTAGAATATCGATCTTATCACTCAGGATAATTAATGAAATAACGATTTAACATTGCGATTTATGAATGCTATGAAATCTCATGAGTGGGTTTAACAAGCAGTTCATAATTTATTGGCGGTATGGTAATTTTACCACTCCCACATGTAACAGTAACTTATGAAAAAAAAAACATCAAAATATTTTATTTACAAGAAGGCCAAAATTGAGTAGCAACTTACCCCAGAAGTAATGGCTCTATTGCCCTCAATTCCAGCAACCACGCATGACATATACACCGGAAAAATAGTGTCTTCCGGTTGGAAACAAGCAGCAGAACTCGCCCAAACAGAAGAGAGGGAGACCGGTTCATGAGGTGAGGACTGCTGACGGGCCACCGCCGCTGGCGCTCGGCCAGTCGGTCGTCATGAACCTGAGGAATTCGTTGTAGTTGATCTTGCCGTCACAGTCCACATCAGTCGCGCGGATTAATTCGTCGGCTTCCTCGTCGGTCAGCTGCCCCCAAAGAGTTGTCAGGACCCGGCGGAGCTCATCCACCGACACGAAGCCATCCCGGTTCGGGTCAAGGCACCGGAAAGCTTCCTTGAGCTCCTCCATCCTTCCGGCCATGAACTCGACGAAGTCCTGGAAATCGATGGCGCCATCGCGATCGGCGTCGACCTTGTCGAACATGCCCTGGAGCCCCACCTCAGTAGGGACCTGTCCAAACGCCCTCATTACAGTCCCGACGTCCTTAGTAGTGATGTAACCTGTAAAAACGGGTCGAGATTACGAACGTTCATTGATTGGTGGCCACCATCACTGTGCAGCTAAAAATAAGAAATTTCTCAGTACTCGGAGAGACCATCGCCGTCCTTGTCCAAAAGGCCGAAAGCCCCCTGGAACTCGGAGATCTGATCATGGGTGAACCGATCCGCCATGTTCACCGTCAAGAAGTGAACGAAAAACAGGCAAAGTTGGATGGAGAGAGACCATGCGATCGAGCAACTCTGCATGCTGTTTTTCGAGGGACGAGAGGAGAGTGTGGACATAATAAACAATAGCAGTAGTAACTACAAAGTAGTTGCTGAGTTCTGATGCCTTCTCTCTCTCTCTCTCGGGACCAGCATTGAGTTATTTTGTCCGACTCTGGAAGGGTGAAATCTCTTCTCGTCGACAACGCCTAGGGTATCTGTTAAATCGGCTCTCTCCTGCCCTATCTCGACCCTCTTGTCGTGTATCGCTCTTCGCCATTTTCCAGCCTCTTTACGTGGCAGGATCGTTACCTTCGTTCTTTCTTCCGGCATGAACACATGAGTCGGGGCACGGGCACTCGCGCCTCGCCAAGAGATCGAAAAGCTTGACATGTGAGAATGACCACTCGACGAAGAAAGACAGAACTCGGCGAGAAAATATTACAGCCAGCACAAAAAAATAAAACAGAGAGACCTGAAATGATGACATGTGTGCAAAGTGGGCCCAAATGTCACTCCCCTGCTGCAGAGAAAATAATGGGTTGCCAGGCCAACACCAGCACCTAGTGCAATGAGGAAGATGCGGGCAACAGCTGTGCGTAGTCACCGAGCCCAATCGCTGACCGACTTCGCAGCGTGCAGCGGTGGGACATGTGCCTCCGGCTCCGATCCCACCCCACCACGGCCTAATCTTTGCTCCCCTCCCTCCGCCTCAGGAAGAAACGGCCCTCCCTTCTCCTCCAGTCGGTCGACGAAGCACAATTATTACAGCCTTAATGTGTTTCGTTGGCGATGACGGGGAACGGCTGCTCAACAAACGACGGAGCAGCAACGAGCGCGGAGAGAGAAGCAAGTGAGCACCAAAGCAGGGGCGCATGCTTCGTCGACGACAGTGGGGGAACAGTCGCTAACACCAGAGCAGTAACGAGCGCGGTAAGAGAAGAGAGTAAGCAGGGGCACCTCCTTCGTCGGCTCAGGCGGGGAACAGCCACACTTCACGAATATGAAGGAGAAAAGCGAGCGAGCACCAGCACAAGGGTGGCTATAGTGTGGTTCGTCGGCGACGGTGGGGTACTGCCGCTTGACGCACGGCGGAGCAGTAATGAGCGGAGAGAGAATTTGAGATTCAAAATTTTGAACCCTTCGTTAGGAGAAAGAAATGGGCAGCTGCTGGAGAGCAACGAAAATTGTCTGCTTCTCTTTCATTTTTCCATGTCGTAATAAATGCATTGCAGAGGAGGCGTGCAGGGAGAAACCGTGTGCAAGGTAGGAGAGGGGAAAGAAGGCGATGGATCAGAGGGAAGGAGGAGGGAGGGGAAGAAGGCCCACGCTTCCACGTGGCGCCGCGTGAGTGGTCGGAGACCACGCTGACATGGCGCTTCCGGACCACCCAATATTTTCTCTATAAAGCTAGACGAGCAAACCACGCTGACATGGTGCTCCTAGATCACCCAATATTTTCTCTATAAAGCTAGACGAGCAAGACACGCTTTTCTTATTCGGAGAAAATATTGGGGTCCAGAAGCGCCATGCTTATGTCCCCGACCACTCATGCGGCACTACATGGAAGCGTGGGCCCATTTGATTTTTCTGCATTTTCCCCTCTCCTCCTTCCCTCCGATCCCTAGCTTTTTTTTCCCTCTCCTAGCCTGCACACGGTTTCTCTCTTCTTAGCCTGCACGCCTCATTTATTATAGCATGGAAAAAGAAAAAGAAGCATACGATTTTTTTTCCTCTCCCAACAGCTACGAAGCCCATTTCTTTCTCCTCACGAGGGATTCAAATCCCAAATTCTTTCTCCGTGCTCGTTACTACTATGCTGTGCGTCAAGCGGCCAAAACCCCGCCGTCGTCGACGAACCACAGCCACCCTGTGCTGGCGCTTGCTCGCTTCTCTCTTCGTGCTCATTGCTACTCCGATGTTCATTCCGGCGTTCGTGAAGTGTGGCCGTTCCCCGCCTGAACCAACAAAGGAGGTGCCCCTGCTCTAGTGCTTACTCTCTTCTCTTACCGCGCTTGTTGCTGCTCTTACAGAGACACTTCCTTCAAGGAGTTCAGACTAGATAACTCGTGAGTTTGTCATAGTCACTTTATATCACAATATAAACAGATGATGACTGAAACATTTGACCAGCTGGAAAGCTTTCCTAATGTAGGATACAACCAAAGATATATGAATATGCAAAAACTATCAAATTGATGAGAACATAAAGGTGCAATATCCTGACCTCAATCTTTGTATTATTCAATAAATGAATTTTCCCCTAAGCTAATGCAAATTGCATATACCTAACTCTAGAAGAAAAATCAAAAACATAGTATTCTGTGTTTACGAGGCAGTATATGTACTTTAGAAATTACATAAATTGACCAAAAGGTGAAACAGCTTTTAGGTGCCACATGTAGTTCCTGGCACTGAAACCTCAATCATCCACCCCCAAAAATAAATACATAAATGTATGAAACAAACCCCCAAGAACCTTTGGCATCAATGAGACATTGCGTAATTGTTTAATTTCAATTAACGTGTAGATGGGCAATTTGTTACAGGTTGCAAATGTCAGCTTAAAAAGTACATATAGCTCACTTTATTGGCAAATCAACAGGAAGATAACATAGTAGCATGAATAAAGATTACTGCTTTAAATGATGCAGTATATTAGAAAGTAGCATAATAGCTGAAAGGTCACGGTCGCATTTACTTCACCAATTACCAAAACCTCACAACACAGTGACACAAATGATTCTACAAATTCAGGCTTCGTATTCTGAAAATATACCAATCTTCAAACATCCACTTCAAAAAACGATTCTGCTCATCAGTGTTGTCTCTTAACTAGCATGTTATCGAGGAATGTAGCTTTCATCTTACAGAACACTAATAATTTCAAATACGGAAACTAGACAAGGAAACACTAGCAACAGTAAGGAAAAGATATGTCAGAGGCACTCAATGCTTGCGATTAATCAAATTTACCAGACTTGCCAATCATGCATCTACACATAGTAATATTAGGAGCAACCCCGTCCTTTTTAGCTTGTGAAAAGAGCGCAATGCCAGTTTCAGGGTCATCCTTTCTGCAACGAAAATAATGAAGACTGCAATTTGAGCAAAATAATCTGAAGAATATTGTTAAAACAGAGTCTATCTTGTAAGCGCCATATTTGTAGATCAATGAGGACATCCTTCAGTTAATAACTAGTTCCATTCCACGACGTAATTTGTCATAAATTTCAGAATCAGCAGAAGTCGTACATTACAGCAAGCACCCATCAAAGAACTGTATGATACAATTCCAAGATGCATCCCACAAGTCCTTGCTTCTTCTAGAATATCAAATGCAGCATCAACCCTCCCAGCATGCCCTGCAACGTCTATTAATGCACTGAGAAAAATCTGCACAGAAGAAGAAAAGAATAAGCTACTTCCATGAGTGGCTCTTTGTAAAAGGCTGAAGATAGAAATCAGATGGCATAATCAATGAATCTCCCTTTCTATAGTTAAGTGCAACTGGAGAAAGAAGGAAAATAACATAATGCATTCTCTGGAACAACATTGAGACTAAATACTTGAGAACGCCTTTCTTACCTAGCCTCGTTAACCAGGTTAAATGTGTTCAAATTACGATTAACAATACCTCATCAGGAACCACGCCTTTCTTTTTCATGTCATCGTACACGCTCAGAGCAAATTCCCAATCTCCGGTCTGGCTGCAACTATTAATAGCAATAGTGTAAACATCTGGAGTGCCCTTGATCTTATACTCATCCATCAATTTGTATATTTCTTTTGCCCGGTCAACCTACCAGCAAGGATTCACATTATTGTCAATTCCAAAATTCATATTATCCCATCAAAAAGTCCTAAAATCAAGATAACAAATGAAACCATAATACTAACAAACAGCTGCCCTGCCTGACCTGCATTAATGGCAAGAAATACAAATCTCACTCACATCAAGCAAAATGAGTATCTTAGAAAAACATAAGCTCTGCCTCATTGGGTAAAGTATTCTATACGGTTGACGTGCAAAGAATCGTAGTAGAAGTACCATTAGGGCTCAGGCATACAGAATCTTATCAAACCCTGAACGAAATATGGGACAAGCATTTTGCTAGTGGCGAGCAATTCGATTCATCTCATCTCAGTCATAAACTCATGACAACTTAACCAAAGGCAAAAAGCTCCCAAATTCTCCCACAGAAGCACATCAAGCACTGCATAAACCCTCCATCCAAGCCACCCAAACCTCAAATCCCCAACACCGTGCAGAGCGACACGATCCCAAAAAAGGGAATTTCAGAGAGCCTAACCTCGCACGGATTGGTCTAGATAAGTGGGCGACTGAGCCGCTCGGTGATTTCCTTCTCGTGCTCAAGGGCCTTCTTGGAGGCCTCCCGGTTCGGGTCGAGGTGGCGGAGCCCCGCGAACACGACGAGGCAGCTCAGCACCAAGCTGGCAGCGTACGGCACCAGCTTCTCCAGCAACCTCGCCTCCGAGCCTTCCGTGTGTGGGGGTCTCGCTCGGCGGGCGACGCTCGCCGACATTGAGGGGAGCTCGAAGAGACCTGCTTCTCCTCCGCGTGCTGCGTCTGCTATCCCGGGAACGCCGGAACGAACGATGGAGCAGCAACGAGCCCGAAGAGAGAAGCGAGCACCGGAGTAGCGGTGGCCGTAATGTGATTCGTCGGCGACGGCAGGGGAACGGCCGCTTGATGCACGGCGGAGCAGCAACGAGCGCGGAGTGAGAAAATTTGAGATTCAAAAATTTCGAAAGCAAAGAAATGGCGAGGGACGGAGGAGCGGGCTTCTCTTTCCTTCGTTTGAGAAAGAAAGAGAAAAGTTTAAGCCGCTGAACAGGAGACAGAGCGTGCAAGCCAGGAGGAGAGAGGGCGTGGGCAGGCTAGGAGAGGATGGGCAGAAGGCTAAGAAGAGGAGGGAGGGGAAGAAGGCAGAAGACACCAAATGGGCCCACCCCTTCACATGCCACCTCGTGAGTGGTTGAAGACCACGCTGACATGGCGCTCCCAGACCCCAAATATTTTCTCAGCTTTATAGGTTTCTTGCTCCCAAGCTTCAACAGTGCAGCGAATCCTATTGCTAGAATGTCAAAATGAATGTAAAGATTGGATTTTTGATGTGCTCATGATCATAAGGGATGAGTACAAGCTTTAGTATTATAACGGCATGTTTGGTAACATTCTTATTTCTTTATTTTTTTTCTGAGAATAAATATAGAGCAAAAATCGATTTGTGTAGATTTTTATTCTTAAGAGCAAATTTATTCTCATGAGTAAATTTGGAATAGAAATAAAAGAAGAAATTGTTTCTTTATTTCATAGAAAAACGCAAGAAATAAATATTTTATCTTTTTATTTTCTTTATCTTCCTCATTTTCTTCCCCTAGCTAGTTGTCAACCTCAATGTTGTCTGCCAACCAACCTGACAAGGTCCAACGGTCTCATCGGAGCCTCGCTAGCCTTTGGTGAGGTTGCACTGAGCTTGGTGGCCACCGATAAGGCTCCCCCACCCTTGCCCAACCATTGACGAGATTGGACCTCACTCGACCATTGCGAGGTTCAGCCTTGCCAGCTCTCATTTGGTGACTGACCAAGGCCAAGGTCAGCAGCCAACTAGAGGAAGAAGAAGAAAAATAAAAAAGAAAAGAAAAGATAAAAATGTAATAAAATTATTAATAAATTAAAAGAAATTTTAAATCATAAAGGAATTTATGATCATACCAAACACATTTGAGTTCAAGAATATAAATTTTATGTAATTACCAAATATCTTCAAATACTTAGAAATTTATCTAGGGAACAAAAATAAATAAATAAATATTTGTGAATGTAAATTTTTCCTAAATAGAAATGTTACCATACACCTTTTTTTAGCAATTTGGTCCTCAATTTGTTATGTTCTACTAGAGGTGGCAAAATGGGTCTTAGACTCATATATGATCTATTTAAATCATAAATTGGTCATATATAAGTCACTTATTTTTGAATAAATTAGTTAAATGGGTTTAATAATTAAATATTTAAGATCGGTGAGGGTCCTAAATGGGTTAAATTCGAACCCATTTTCAACCAAAACCTCATAATCTCTCTCTTCCCTCTTTAACTTTACAAAAAAAAATCCAAAATATAATTCTTTTTAATTTTAATTTTTTAATTTTAATTTTTTTCTTTCTTCTTCCTCTTTCGGTGGTGGCGACTAGCCGCGAGGCTTGAGCTCGCCGAGCAAGCCTTGAGCTCGCCAAAGATCGGCGAGCGGTGAGCTCAAGGCTCGCCCGTGGTGGTCGCCATTCATCGTCATGGCCTATAGACCAAAGAAGAAGAAGAACAAAAAATGAAAAAGAAAATAAAAATTATATTCTTAAAAAATAAAATAAATTAATTTAAAAATAATTAAATTTCAATTTTTTAAAAATAATTATTTTAACAATTATATAAATTGTCCATTAAATTTGTGTTGTATAAAACTATTCTAGCAATACTATTTTTAATATATATATATATATATATATATATATAATAAGCTTTCTTAGGTTTAATTAAATGAATCGGATGTGGATCAAGTATAGGTCGGGTCGAGTATGGATCAAAAATTTTATTACAATAAATAGGTCATAAACGAATTAAATAGGTTAATTTGGGTCGAACCATTTATGATCCGACCCAAACCCTTCGACCCAAACCCAACCCGACCCACCCGTTTAATGGGTCTATCTTTTACAAGGCTGCGCCTTTTCCATTCATTTTTGGCTAATCCATTCCATATTTCAGTGTCTTTAGCACATTGCCCCAGTCGTCCCTCATTTTGTTTTCTTATTTTTGGTCAGATCCCTCTTTTTTCCTTCCTTCCTCATGGGTCCCACTTTGTTCTCCCTTTCTTCCTCTCTTTGTTCTCTCTCTAAGGGGTAATCGGGTCCAGAGTGGGTAGGGTCTAGACCTAGACCCTGTACCTAATCATGTTATAACCGGTTCCTCTTTTCTAGATTTTATACCCGACCCTTTTTGTATTGGACCCTGTACCCAACTTGCCCTTTTTTGTGATCCGGTTCCAGGGTCAATCTTGTTTCCACTGTAACCTGTTTTGCAATCTTCTAATATCCTATAAGACTTCGAATTTTATATTAATATGCGAGAAAATAACGTAATTCTCCTAATTTGTATTGAAACATTAAGCACTTGTAATAAATAAATACATAAACTTTTTGATTAAACGAAAAATTAATGATTCACAAGGCTAATTATAATAAATAAAATCATAAGGCAAAGAATTAGAAACAAACATGGGTTTAATATTAGCCTTATTCCCATAACTACTACATGAAGCTACTCATTTATGTAAGTATAATTCCTCATACAAAAGAGAAATTATGCAAGCCAATCTATGTGGCGGCGACCAACACCGTCCGTCGTGCGAGAGGGAGCCGGTGAGGGAGGAAAGCAAGTGAGGAAGAAGAATGACAAAGGAGGAGTGTCATGCCTATTTGAGAAAGCCAAGAGAAAAAACGTTATGTGATTGCGAGAGTAATAATAGAAATCTAGGGGAAAAAAGGGTTTTTGACCTTTATATATAAAACCGGTTCGGGAATCGGTTCCAAAACCAGTCTAAGAAACGGTTTTCGGGTGGATAATCACTCGGAACCTATTTTCAAATTGGTTTAAACCGGTTCCGAATTTTGGAAACCGGTTCCCGGATGGGTTTCAACGGAAACCATTTCCCGAACCTGTTTTCCGGGTGGGCCGGTTCGGGAACCGGGTATACCCGATCCGGTTGCACACCTCTACTCTCTCATCTCTGCTCATGGCAGTGCTAATCCGAAGGAACCAGTGTCTGATGGAAGCTGCACTTGCCAGCTTCACAACATATCTTGTTAAGCTCGCCGGTAAGATTCTGGAATCTGTCGTGCTGATGATCCGGGACGAGCGGTGGTTCAGCGGGATCCCAACAGGGAACTTGTGCTCGTTGCCTTCTTCCCCATCGTTCCCGCGGGGCCGAACATGTTGCCCGTGACCTCGCCTCCGGCGTCCGTGGCTTTCCCAGAGAGGAGATCTACGTGACCCCAAAGACAACGAACGCGACGGCCGAGCAAGTCCAAGAGCCAAATGGGGCTTCGACCATTTGTTGAGCGACGAGGAGCAATTCAAGAAGAGCGTGGACAAGCGGTTTGTACCTGGGCCTCAATCACGACAGCGTCCTTCCCGGTTTAAGGCCTATGAGTCGATGCCCCTCATCGAGTCCCAGTCGGGTGTGGACGTCGCCACCGCACCGCAGAAGCTGACCCCGCCTTTTTTACTCCATCTTTGACTGCGATGGCAGCAGCACTGTCGACCTCGAGGAGTTCCGGTCGCAGATGAGGAAGATCATGCCGGCCATCACTAACGGGCTTGGGTCGTGCCTGATCTAGATGGTCGTCGAGGACGACGAATCCAACTTCCTCAAGCGCACTGCCGATCTCGACGCCGCGTCGTGAGGCTTCGATCGATCGGTGCGATGAATAAGATTCGGTCAGCTTACCGTGAGATGAAAAATAAAGAAGGTGGGACCTGGGAGGAAAAAAAAAATCAATCAAAGGAAAAGAGGACATCGGGGGTAATATGGTAAAGTTAAAGGGTAAGCATGGTTTTAAAATAGAACTTGAAACTTGAAAATCGGACCGGTAAAAACTTATCTGGTTTTAAGCTCGATTCTAAGATATACAGAATAGGTTCAAAGTTCTAAAAATTGAGGAATTTGTTTTGACGAGTAGGTTTTGGATTTTAGGTTGATGGAACCTAAATTTTGAAACTTGAAACATACAATAATATAGAACTTGGAAGAATTTTTGTGTTTTTCTTTATTTATATCTTCGTGCGATTTCATGATATTTCATGACGTTCAATGATAAATGTATAATCTAAAACTACTAGTCTGCACATTTATTTTATGATTGAAATTTGTACTTTATTAATATTTGGTATTTTTTGTGCATTTAAATATGAGTTATAATTGATGAATTATAGTAGTAAATGGTGATTATTAAATATGATGATTAACTATAATTGTTTATTGATAATAAGAGTGGAATTTGGTAGATCATGGAACTTGTAACAAGGTAGATAAAGTATGTACGGTAGGTTCCGAATTTTAAAAAATGAAGAACTTATTTTAACATGGTAGGTTTCGAATTTTAAAAAATGAATAACTTATTCCAAGAGGGAGGTTCCGGGTGAAACCTGTACGAAACCTTAAACCACTCATCTCAAATAAAGATGTTGTATTGGAGAGTGGCAAAGTAAAAACAGAGGTAGAAATAGTGCGCCCCCTTTTCAATTAAGTCGTTTAACTTTCTTAATTTGTTGAATTCGATCCCTTACGTTTTATTTTGTACTATTAATACCTTTAAGTTTTTCAATTTAAGTAATTAAATCCTTCGATTAATCACTCTCACTAAACTAACATAAATAAATAACATGGCATTGTCACTGTGGCAGGAAATATGATATGATGCTAAGATGGCACCAATTGAGTGCCAAATTAGCGAAAAACAGGTCAGTAAGAAAATTAAAAAAAAAAGAACTAATCTAATATTGTTAGCTATAACGGGTAAATGAAGCACTTAATTGCACAGCTCAAGTGTGTTGGAGGGCTTGAACGAACAAAATAAAACTATGAGGATCTAATTGCACAATCGGGAATGGTGGAGGACTTTACTGCAAAATAAAATTTAGAAGATCAAATCTCACGTACACTGAAACTTATAGGATTGAAATTGTACTTAAATGTCTAATAGTATATTCGATGATATATATTCGTTGCGGTACAAGTAACTTGTATAAAATATTCACGCTATGGTAATACATGCGGTACAATAAGTCAAACAAAATTGAATAGTTTCAAAATCGAAGTGTCGATTAGGACTAGATACATGCTGTGACAACATAGGAAATATATTTCCAACGTCAGAGTAGCTGTTTAATTAGGAAAGCACGAGTAAAACGTCACCTAGACTTATTATAAATTATTACCTAAAAAGAAAAAAAATTATTTTCTGAAAATTGTGAAAGATTAAACAAAATTCTGCGTATTGTTATGAAATACATGAATGAATAGAATACACGAATGAATATTCATTATATTCATTTTATCCAATGTACTTATTATGGTACATTTGTATCAAATGTTCTAAGTACATCTCCCTATACAATGAACGTTCGTCTCCCTTATTCCGTACATGTATCATTCGATATATTAATATTAATGATAAGTACATTCTTGTTCTCCTATAAATAGGAGTTTAGTTTTGATGTACAATATACAATCACACAAACACGACAAATGAGATACTTTAGAAAAAGCTTTCTCATCTGCTACTATCTCTAGTGTTCACTTGCTTTCTCTTCTTTAATCTCTTCTCTATTATATATTCGCCATGCGATATTTTACAACACGTATTAATATTTGTACATTTTAAAAGGTTTTAGATTTTTTACCAAATCGAAAGTTCAAATTATGAATTGTTATGGCCAGAAATGTGCAAACATTGGATATTTCAAAAAAGAAATTCTAAAACCAATATCGCTATAGCAAATTCTAAAAAAATAAATTATACATTAATTATGAATTGTTATAGCCACAAAAGTTGTGCACTCGGGCCATGTATATGAAATAATTTCTCTTATTTGTGATCTAATATTTAATCACTTATATCCAACGTTGGATCAAGTCAATTATGTAGATTGCTTTAATTAGGGGTGCGCAACCAGGTTGGGTATACTCGGAAACCGGACCGGCCGACCCAGAAAATAGGGTCAGGAACTAGTTCCCAAAATTCGGACCCGGTTTAAATCGGTCTGGGAACAGGTTCTGAATGATTACCTACCCAGAAACCAATTCTCATATCAGTTTTGTAAGTAGAGGTTCAAAACTTTTCTTTTTCCCCTAGTTTATATTCTTACTCCTGCAATCACACGGTGTTTTTCCTCTTTACTCTCTCAAACACGCACGACACTCCTCATTTGTCGTTCCTCTTCCTCACTTGCTTCCCTCCCTCACTGGCTCCCTCTCGCACCGTCCGATGGACAACATGCCAAATTCTTGTGTATCGCGTGGATTGGCTTGCCTAATTTCTCTTTTGTAGGAAGAGTTATGTTTGCATAAATGAGTAATTTCATGTAGTAGTTGTGGGAATAAAACTAATATTAAACCCGTGTTTATTGCTAATTCTTTGTTTTATGATTTTATTTATTATAATTAGCCTTGTTGATCCTTAATTTTTCGTTTAGTCAAAAAGTTCACATATTTATTTATTACAAGTGCCAAATGTTTCAATACAAATTAAGAATATTATATTATTTTCTTGCGTATTAATATAAAATTCGAAATCGTATAGGATATTAGGAGATTGCAAAACATGTTCCGGTGGAAACAGGATTGACCTTAGAACCGAACCGGAAAAACGGAGTGGGTTGTGTATAGGGTCCAATACAAACATGGTCCGGTATAGGGTCTAAAAAATGTGAACCGATTATAATAGGGTTGGAGTACGAGTTGAGTCTGGCCTCTACCAACCTTGGATTCGATTACCCCTAGCTTCAATACATAGGCGATTCAATGGCATTTAGACCAATTTGAAAATACTGTCAAGAAAACTTTCCTTGCTTTCATTCAACAACAATACCAATAACACTAATTAATACCAATCAATGGATGGATCAATATCACGAAAACCTTTAATTAGTATTTTTTTTTGTGACAAATCTATTAAAAATTAATTTTTTGATTATTAAAAACCTTAAATTGGTATAGTTGTGAAAAATTTACCAAAAAAATCCAAAATTGGTACATTTTGCGACAAATTTACTCTTTGTCAATTTTCGTTAAATTCGATTAATATCATGAAAAATCACAAACTAATACATTCATAACAAATAGAGAGTAAAATCCAAATTAATACATCAATCAATTATTATGTATCATTAAACTTAGCAATTCAATAGTAAAATTTGATAAAAATTGAAGGAAGGTAAATTTATCATAAGATTACCAATTTGTGGTTTTTCGTAATATTGATCATTAATAAAATTAGCATACCAAAGGAGGTGTCAAATTGTGATGGATGATTTAAACAAGTGAACCGCAT
Organism: Eucalyptus brandiana; assembly: GCA_014182725.1. Lineage (NCBI taxonomy): Eukaryota > Viridiplantae > Streptophyta > Magnoliopsida > Myrtales > Myrtaceae > Eucalyptus > Eucalyptus brandiana. The sequence goes on along the minus strand of CM024669.1, from coordinate 43,191,167 downwards.
CAAAGAGCCAATCATAACCTGACACGTCATCGGGTAAATAATTTTTTCCCATTCCAATTTTCGCAAGTCTTGCAAATTTCCAACCATACAATACCTTCCTAAGCAAGGCAAAGCGCAATTATTGAATCGATAAAAAGAGGAAAAGGCAAAAACCTCAGTACCCTCGAAACGGGGCAAAGCCCGGGCCCACGCAGGAGAAAATCCGCAAGTAACCCGTTTTTCGCCGAAACGGCAGGCCCGCTTTGGAAATTGCGCCCATTCCCGACGGAAGAATGGAGCGCATCTCGAACGCCTTCGCCGTGCTGGAGCTGGACGCCGTCGACGACCGCCTCGACGGCGATTCCTCCGCCGCACCGGCCGCCGCGCCCGAGAAGAGCAGCGCCGGCAGCTCAGGTGACGTCCACGCCTCCCTTTCCTTAAGACCCGATCGCAGGGAAAAAGAGCTCCCGATCGCTACTGCGTGACTACTACCACTGTCTGCTGCGGTGGAATCGCGTAGGGTTCTTGAGTGTTTGGAGCTTGATGAAGTCACCGGGCACCGGCGCTAGGGCTCGGCGACCACCGCCGGCGGTCGTCGACTAGCTGCTGTAGATGCGATGGGGACTGTTTGTTTAGCAGATTCAGCTTTAAAAACAATGTAGTTTCCGCACAGTTAACTTTTTGATGGCGACGAGTGAGAATCCAGATGCAAAATTAAAACTTTTGTGCTTATGCTTTGCGCATGGGCGGGTGATCGTTTTGAATTTCTTCGAAATCATGGCTGGACTTACTTCGTGCCTCATTGCGATATTCAGTTAGAGAACTGGAAAGTCGCGGTGCAATTGGCAAATATGAGAAGACTGATGTGTACAAATAAATTCGATAGACTCCTTAGTCGGTGTCGAAATCTGAATGACTCCGAGAATGAGTTTTTTTCCGCAGCATGAACTTGCACACTTACAGGGAAAAAGAATTTAGTTTTTGCACTGAAGTTCTTTTGCCCCGCCTTGTCTTCGCTGCACTCGAAACAGTCAGTGTGTTTTGATGATCAGTAGGATATAGCCATAATCAAACTTCGGCAGAACACCCTTCTTCTCAATAAGGCATCGGAGGTGGCATGAACTTCAGTAGATTCTATTCGCACAATGCATAATGCATTTTTTCGTTTATAACTTTTTGTCTGCCGATAAAATTGGCAAGGGGTTGCTACAATTGGCATGAGAGTCAAGGGAGACATTTCTAAGTGACGCGTAAATTACCGCAAGACATTTGCTATGTCGTTGTTATTCCTACGCGATTGTTGGAGATTGGTGTCCTTGCAATGTTGAGTGCTGAGGGTCCGTGTGGGAAACTGGGGTTTCGGATGTACATGCATAGCTGAAAGGATTATCTCGGAGGCCCTAGGAGGAGTTAGATGACTGTTATAGTCGAACAAGAGATTGTGGGGGGTGCTATGTTTTATTGTCATGACATGTAGATGAGGCAGTTTCAGAAACTAAGCACTTGCTTACACTTTATTACACTATGTATATATCGATTTCCACTATGATCTAAATTGAAATTGAAGATACTATCTATATTTCGATTTCCACTATTACCTAAATTGAAATTAAAGATGCTAATTTGAAGTGTTTTTTTGGCTGATATGTAACTCTTATATTCAGCTAAGAAGAATAAAAAGGCTAATGGTTCTGGTAATGGTGTGCCGATGAAGAACGGCGAACCAGACGAGGGAAGTTCAGCGATGCCTTTGCCTGAGTACAAGATGCCTCTTGTGTGGATTGACTTGGAAATGACTGGTAAGTTATGGTAATCTTAGTATGAACAGTGAAAACCGGTTCTGCCTCTGCTGCATTACCATTTGCTTAAGTCAAGACATGTGTAACCAGTGTCGCTCTAGTTCTTCTCTAGCTTTGGACATTTGTGGTGAATATAGGGTGCTAATTGTTATGCTGAGGCTACTGGACATTTGTTTCTTCTTCCCTCTCACCCTTTTACTTCTTCTGCTATGCAGGTTTAAATGTTGAAGTTGATAGGATTCTAGAGATTGCTTGTATAATAACAGATGGAAATTTGACCAAATCTATTGAGGTACTTTGTTTCTCTCAAGTGGGTCTTTAAGGCTGGTGTGGCTTTCAAAGATACTACCTGCGGTCCATTTTTACTTCCTTGCCGAGTTGCTTGTCATCATTAGCATCATGCTTGTCATCCATGTTTGTAATAGAGCCAAAGAGCAAATGATGTTTAATATATGCTTTTGAATCTTGACCTGCTAGACAGGAGATTCTTCTCAAATCTTTCTTTCTGACCGCTTGCGTTAGTCTGATATCTATCTTAGGTGCTTCTTTTCAAAATATTTCTCTCTTGTTAGGGTCCTGATCTAGTCATCCATCAAAGTAAAGAATGCTTGGATAGAATGGGAGAATGGTGTCAAGATCATCATGCAGCTAGTGGTGAGCACTTAAAAGACTGGCTTCTTTTATTTGATTTTTTTTTTCAGGTTCTGAAGGGAGCTTGTCTTTTTGAGAAGTGTTGCGTTAAACCAGGTTAACAAAATTAAAATTTATGCAGGGTTGACAGAAAGGGTCCTTCATAGTACGATAACAGAGAGAGAAGCAGAAATGCAGGTTAAGAAGATCTAATCAAATTTAGATGTGATGCATTATTCGTTATTGGATTGTTCACTTCAGTATCTTCGGATCAAACTAGTGAACTTATTACAAAATATCTGCAAACACTTCAATCCTTCACCTTATGAACTCCGTAGGAAAAATCTTCTTGTCATTCTCGAATGTTGAAGCTTAACTTCAAAGTTTTAGGCATTATCAGGTGTCATTATTGTGAAATGTAGCAGATTTACTGAGCTTTTTGCTCCTTATATTTGACTTCGTAATAAGAAAGAAGACTGAAGGGCAAATGTCGTAGAAAATCATCCAACCCACGTGAAAGTGTCACACTTGTGATATCGAAGGCTGTATCCTCAGTTATAAACAGAGTTCCATCGTTAGTCTACAACTCCATAAATAAACAGGGGGAGCATAGATTCTTTTGTTGCCAACAAATGTTTTTTGGCGGTATGACTTTATTTGTCTTGAGGATATTGTGATAGAAATGGCTTATGGGTGGATGACTTTGCAAGTGTGAGGACGTACATATGGTCCGTCCATCTAGAACAATTGAGATTATGGCTTTTTTTTTTTTTTTTTAAAAGAAAATTTTGAATTGCGAGTCAAAGTTGATTCTTTACTATATGGATGTGTACATATTAATATCATGATTTCTGATGGTGCAGGTTATGGAATTTGTGAAGAAAAATGTGGGAACTTATACACCCCATTTAGCTGGGAATTCTGTTTATGTTGATCTTATCTTTTTAAAGGTATAGTTAAAATGTGTATTGGCTTGAGTAGTAAGTTCTGAGGCCAATGATTTCTTGTGTTATATATAAATTTCTCTATAAGAACTCATGGTGTAGATAGTGCTTTTCTTTTGTACAATATCAGGCACTTTCTACAGTAGCTCATCAAATGTTAATGGATGCCAGTATTTAGAAATCTGAGTGGCGTGCACATGCTCAAGGTTGTTACAAAGTTTTTTCAAAATCCGTGTTAAGCTTTTAGTTGTTGAACTTTGATATCTGGTCTTTGGGCTCATTTTGAAACTTATTGTAGTAGGTGAAGAGAAAACTTGCCTAGTAAATTATCAGTCGGTTTGAAATTCTGAGTCACAGCTAAATTTGAGGAGAGAGTTCTACCCAAAGGACAAACTCACCGTTGTCAAAAAATGCATCTGAGTGACATTTATGGATATTTAGATTCAGTGGAGATATCCTCTACAGAGGAATTTGTTCTTACATATGAAACTTTTTTGACCCTAACAAAGTAGGTTCCCCTCTAATTAACTGCATTAACTTCTCAAATGATTGTGTAATAGACCATGATCATGAGCAGCGTCACATGAATGACGTCTAGAATTCTCATCTCTTTTGCTGTATTCCATCAACACCTAGTCAATGTCTCCTCCGCCAGTTTCATACTAATCCAAATGATTTGGCATGTCAAATGTTTCATTCTTTTAACTGCTGCCAATCTTGCAAAGTGGTCTAGTTTAATCTTGCTATTGGACTTGTTTTCTTGTTGGTTTGTTCTCGATGCATTCTTTACCTGTTGAATATTGTCATCATAAGCTCCTTTGTTATTCTCTGAAAAATCTCGTTGTTTTGTCTGCAGAAGTACATGCCCGATTTGGCTAGTCTTTTTTCCCATGTACTCGTTGATGTCAGTAGCATCAAGGCTCTGTGTTTCCGATGGTATCCTAAAGGTAATTTTGTGTGGTTCCTCTACATCATTCTAGTGCATCTCATGGCTTCTTCTGCATGGGATATCTATGCCTCAAGTTTGAGTTACCGTCAGTGAAAAGTAAAATTGAGGGGTCATGAGAGAATGACTTATACCTGAACTTTTGATGGAAAAAGCAGAATCATTTTTTCATATGTTTTGCTTGAAATGGTCTATACTTTCTTGCGATGAACCTCCTTGTCCCATTTGTAGACTGTTTATGTGCATATGTGCTTAAAAATGGGTGTGCTTTCTATCACATAAAGTCATTTTTGGCTGGTAAAATTCCTTCTGTTTATTTGACTAATGTTGCTTGGAATTAAGTGCTTGTTCACAACTTAAAGTGAATGTGATCCTTCATACAGACCAAAAGAAAGCCCCTTCAAAAGAAAACAAACACAGAGCAATGGATGACATCAGGGAAAGCATCTTGGAGCTGAAATACTACAAGCAAAATATATTTAAGCCATCCAGGTCCAGACAATGATGTAGATAATGTCGTGCATCATGCAGAGTGCTTCATCTAGAGGTGTGATTTCTAAGTACCTCCCGGATGGCTTTCACAATTGAATAGCACATCCTCTGATTGGGGTGAACCGTCTTTCTTCGGGGGCTTTTTATATCAATGTTTTGCCTGCTATATTAGGTATAATCCAGTCATTTGTCATGTAAGCTAATGTACTATAGATTTTGCCAACATTTCTGCATCAATTATTTATGATGCAATTATTTGTGCGTTGGTGATTACTGGTCTGACGATGGGTGGATGAAGATGATTTCGCATTTACATTCACGGGTGGCATGTCAAACAACTTTGCGTCGAGCATCACATTGTAAGGAACAGAATACTATTTTGCTGAAAATATATCTACAGAGAAATCCACACCCTTGATCAGGCGATATTTCATAATAGTCTTTAGACATTTCATGTTCCTAAAGAATGAGGAGTTGCATCTCATAGCTAAAGAGACCATACACTCCCAACTTATGATTGATATTGAGTGGGGAGACTCGTTTAGTATACAAAAGAAACTTATTTGACTGTTATAGAAGGTTTTCAACTATTTTATCATTTATAATTGGTATGTTGGCATGCCAATTCGAAAAGTTTTGAGCTGAAGTCACAAATTGGTTAAATATGATCGGTTAACTTTTGAATATGTTAGCAATTTTCATTATTCCTTTGGTTGATTTCTAAACGTGTTGGTTAATCCAATATTGTTATGGTCATCCCTCATCAACCTGATCAATTTGTCAAAAGTAAATTCATCGGTTATTTGGTTATGGTAAGGTCAAAACTGCTTTTAAGTGGAATCGAACCAATGCCTGGACGATGCGGCAGATCATTTCCAGAATTGCTGGAGAGTTTCCGTCGGTTTTCTTGGAATAAAGTTGAAGTACACTTAAGCTAAAAGAAGATTTTAATGGAAAGCTTGACAAGGGGAAGGAGACTTACATGTCCGAAGGGGAAGCCTCCTCAATGCTTAACAATGATTCTATTCGTTCTTTCGCTAACTCGCCTTTCTGGACTATTCAAACAATAAGACAGAGGATGCCGAAGAAATTGCGACACTCTTTCTTAATCATGATTGCAACAAACTGCTGCAGTTTATTTTTGTCTGATGATGCATTCCAAGAACGAAGATACAAAGCAAAAGCATGACAGTTGGGAAGATGACAAGATGAAGTTATTCTAAAAAAATTTCGAGTCCACCCAGCTTCTTTACTTCGTTTTTTGCATATCTTCCTCGGTTTTCCAAACGATGCCGTCGAGGTGGTTCGTGAGGCTCTTATAGAACTGCAGGAAGTAAAGAAAAAATCATAAGGATCGTAGCAAAATCTCAAATGAGATCAGATTTTCAGCATCCCTCTTCAGCTATTAACATAGCATGCTATTTGCAGGAGCCATGTACACAGAAGCATTAAAATAACATTAAGCGTGACCAAGAAAACTATGGGCGTAGAACCTTGTGGAATTCCAAGGTGTCTCCTTTTGCCTTTCGCACTTCAACCATATGAAGCGACGGTGCGACTTGGAAGATCTGTAGATATCAGAAGTTATGATAAGATATCAGCTCCATGTGTACCAAAATTGTAGTTCAGATAACAATACCTCTGTCGCAACGTTTAAGTTCCCCTTCCTCCCAGCTTTCGTATTTTGAAGCCGCATCTAAGGGACACAAGCAGAAAGTAGAAAGTAGATCAAAATTCACCCGGGAACTCCTAGTTTACTTGAAGCACTCTATTATTGGGTATACTGCATTATCAAATTTATTGGTAGTGTTGTGAACCTTGTAATTTTTCTTGTGAACACCGAAACCAAGGGGCTTTGCAGCTTCTTCAATCTTGTTTATGATCTCGGTTGCAGCGCATTTGGATGTGAACCTTGTTTCTCTTTTAAATCCCTACAGCCATTAAGATCATAGACATTCTTTAAAGTAGAAAATGGAAAGAAGTGAAACAGACAACGAATTCCATGTTGAGCTAAGTTACTGTGGAAAACAATTCGTCTGATCCCAGCCCAATCATGAACAACAATTCAGTCTGCTATTTCTTGAGATCCTTACTCCGCACTTCTGCCATCAGGCATTGAACACCAATATAGGATGGCGTAATTCTTCCTCTCTACTAGAGTTTTCAATGGCAAAAAGAACTTAAGTTTCAGATTGAACCAGACTTTGTGCAACTTCATTTTAAATTTAACCAATGGGTATTTGAAGCACACAGAAGACTGATGATTTCAACATTCTTATATACATTATGCACTCTGTTTTCCACCATTTTCTTGTCAGAACATGGTGGACAAGCATAATGAATCACGTCATGGAAAATGTTTATCTGCAAACCACTTTCATCTAGTTGACACAGATTGGAAAGGTCAAAAAGAAACAAACCTCGTCTCACACACCTGTTCCCCATCAAATAAATTCCCAAGGTTTAGCCCTTTCGACATGGAAATCAAATCAAATGCATTCATGGGGGTTGGCAGTTCCTCCTCCTTCTCAGTCACATGGTGCGCCTGTATTGACAGCAATACACTCCTCATCAGGCCATAAATCCAAAATGCCACAAGCACTTTTGTCTAGATCATCCTGACTCATGACATTTCAGAATTCCTGGAGGTCCACTCACCTCTGAATCCATGAAAACAGCTTCAACATCATCCAAGCTTGTGTCTTCTTTCTCATCAAAAACAGCAGGCTTGTAATCCTTCTTGAACCATTCATCCTCCAAAATTTCAGGAACGATAATACGCTGCAGTGTAAAAAAAAACTTCTTTGGATGGTAACTGACCCAGCAACTTAAAGTGGAGCTGGAGCTACGGAGATTCCGTAGAATTGCTGATAGAGGTAGACTAAGCAAACGAAGAGACATTTAGAAGATGAGTTTTGATACCTATGCGGTGCGTTGGTGATAAATGAAGCTAGATGGCATTAGCCAGTTTCAACACAAAGTTCTAAGGTGTCAACTAGTGCTATGTTGAACAAATCCAACGGGTATGGCTTGTAAAATGTAACAGAAGCAGGAATAGTCAACCTAACCCGCCCTATAAAGTTCTTCGAAAATGATCTGTTTGCTGAGCACAGCATAAGGAAATGTGGTCATTATGTCTCAATTTTCAACAAGTAATTAATGCGCCCTAGTTCTACAAATTGACACTACAATAGTGGCAACTGGCAACGTATGACACGATGGTGCTTTAATTTCTACCATCAGGTATTCCTAGATCCTGAAAGATGATGCATGAGATTGTCATCACTCATCTGAAAACTCAAACAAAGCTCATGATTCGAGCACCATTTCAGATATTCCTATATGCTTCATAAGATGCATGCAACTGCCTATCCCCTAATGGACAGATCAAACAATGGAAAGTCCAAAAGCATTGTTACTCACAGTCACGGGATTCGGGTCTAGTAGACGAGTTATCAACTTCATGGCACCAAAAGAGAGCCAGGGGGGACAAGTAAACTCTGCAGCCAAAATCTGCAGAAAAGGGTAGCAATGGCAAGACAGTAAAGAAAGCCGGATTTGTGGAGAGCAAAAACTGTTATTTGTTAATAGAGCAAGATGCTCACTTTTTTGTACAGGTTCATAGTATTAGCATCATCAAAGGGCAAGTAACCTGCAAGCAATACAAAGAGTATTACTCCACATGACCACAAGTCTGCAGTCGCCCCATCATAGCCTCTATCATTTAGGACCTAAACAGCAAGATGGTAGATTACTACAAGCCTAATAATCAAAGTTAATCGATAATATATTACACCATGGGAAAGAACAAGTGAAGGTGAAGACCTCGGGAGCAACATAGTTTGGAGTTCCACAAGCCGTGTGAAAAAGTCCATCATCCTGTAAAGACAAATGAATCTCAGATTGAAAGTTCTTCTAGGAGACAAAAAGTGATGTCCCTAACATTGATTACTTTCAGGAAGGAAAGAGAAAAACAAAGTAAGCTTCAGGAAGCTAGAGTGCCCTTGGAATCGCTTTATTGTCCATAAAGGAAGGAGTAATATAACTATCCCACAGTGTCTTCAAGTACAAGGCCTCAAATTACACTGATAAGACTTCACATAGATCATACAAGAACAGAATTTTGAAAATTTTAAGAGGTCAGTATTACCCTGACTTCTTGTGACAGTGCACTCAGTCCAAAATCAGAAACTTTAAGATTTCCAGAACCATCCAGCAGCAAATTTTCCGGCTGCAATGAGAAAAATCAACACAAGTAACATTATGAAGGTCCTTCACAACAAATTTCTGAAAAGACCAGAGGAGGCACCTTTAAGTCTCGGTGATAAACACCACGGCTATGACAATAGTCAATAGCATTAATTAGTTGCTGGAAGTACTTTCGTGCTTCATTCTCACTCATCCTTCCATGCTTGACCTTTATTAAAATAAGAAAAGAAAGTAAGAACAGAGCAATGCAGGGCAAAATAACAATCAAATTAAGATGCCCTAATTAACATTTTATCTTCGAAAATGCATCTGCATGGCCAAATGTCAAGCACTAGAGATTAGTATAGTTAGCATGGAGCTTTGTGTAAATTGACAGAATCATAAACCAAAAACAAATTAATTTAAAGCAAAATAGATCTTAGAAATGACAAAACCACACACGGAGAGCAGGACAACTTACAATTTTGTCAAAAAGCTCTCCCCCAGTCGCGAATTCTAAAACGATGTATATCTTTGTCCTGCTACCCATTACCTGCATTAGTAATTAAAAGAAAAGGGAGTCTCTGAAGATCAAATTGGTTCAGATCAAACCAATCATTTGCTTTCGGATCAATTTCTAGTTAATCAAATGCTTTAGTCCTCTGGTGAATGCCCATCTACAGTCATTTCCGACTTCTCTCTCTATTACCTTTCAACCTTGACCTAAGGGTTCGAGGTAAATCTCAAAGCCATTTTCCAACTTAAACGACACAAACCACCCCATTGCTTCCCTAGACCGCCGTATGAACATGCGGGTGTGCACAGAGAGAGAGGGAGAGAGAGAGAGAAAGAGACCTCATATAAGCGGACAACATTTGGATGCTTTATTAGCTTCATTGTTGCTATCTCCCTTCTAATCTGAAAACATAAGGGTAAAGAATCAGAGAAAAACTGTCCATAGACGAATATAAATGAGCATTTTTGCTGAAAAAGCCAGGTGAAATAATTGAGTCACTTCCTCTAGAACAATATCATCGTGTGAATAAGGATTAGGAAGTCAACAGATATAGCAGCGCCATGAACTCTTCATAGAATATTTTGAGAAGATGATAATTTACAGGGATGCAAAAGGGTGTCGACGAAAGGGCTTAGAGAAGCATATGCCTTTGAAAAAAGGAACTGCATAATAAAGAGAACCATCAGAAATGACCTGTTCTGCCATTTTGTGTTTGAGGACCATCTCTTTGTCAAGGATCTTGACAGCCACAGCTTCCCCAGTCTCGGAATTCCGGGCGAACTTCACTTTTGCAAATGATCCCTCACCAATTGTCCTTCCCACTTCGTACTTACCGATCCGACGCTTGATTTTAGATGCATTCATCATTGATTTTCCGTACAGAGACTGGTTCCACTACTCTTAATCGCTATACTCACTGTGCAAGCGAATGCTTCAACCGCAGAATTGCTGATTGTAAGGCTAACCTTATCTGAACAGGTAGAATGGAGGTCAAATAAGACTTGACTACCCAACAATCAGATGACATAACACGCAAAATCCCCCTTGGTGACGATGATCATAAATGGGTGATCCAGGCGCGATACACAATCACCAATCGTCGTCAAAGGCATGCTCTTGTGGTACTAACTATAATCAAAATAAGTTAAGGCAATATGCCAACTCTCACCAGACAGTAACCCGAACCTGGAAGAGCAAATCAATGACTCCAAGAAAAGATCTCAGAGGACGGAGCTCTGGACACGAATTCGAAATTTTCAATTCAACACTCGAGTAACTAGAACAAAAAGCTTTCTGTGGTGGCAATATAACCATGAAGTGATTGGTATTCAGTGGACCCGTCACCGTTTCTTGATATATATGGAAACCTACTTTGCCCACTCAGTTACCAGCAACCATCGTCAGCCAAAACCACTACCGCTCGTTCAAGAAACTACCGTGACCGGATACCTTCCTTTTTCGATACGGGGGACGGTGCATGAAAAGCGAGATGACGAAGGATATACCTTGAGCTTCGCGGAGAGAGATTCTTGACGAGGAGGAGGGGAGCCCATAGATCAGGGCCAATCAACGAGGGCGTGAAAAAAGAAGAGGGAGTGAGATTACGATAACCATGAATCATTGTCGCTGAGCTGGATCGTGTGAGGCAGAGAACCCACAAGACAAAATGTGCACCCATCACTGTCGCGCCCGCTTCATCGCACTTCGGGCCCGGACCGAATCATTCGTACAGATACGACAACACAGGTACCTTCTCAAAATTACACTGACCAACCACCGGATGAAAAGTCTCATCGTTCTTGGAAAAAGCAAAACCGGATTTGACTTACCCAGTTGGCTAATCCGTATCGAACGCGGAGAAGCGCTTTGCCTTTCGTCCAGCAAACGTGCGCGAAACAACCATTGATTATGCTACAGCACGTGACTTTGTGTAATTAAAGGTGGAAACTTTGAAGCCAAAGATGGAAGAAGAGAAAGGAAGAAGACGCGCGAGTGAAAATTGCGGTCCACGATCCACGTGATTGTGCTGGGCGGGACCAAAGTTTTTTTTTTTTTTTTGGTTTTGTCTTGTCTCCGTCTGTGGGTTCTTTCTTACAGAGGACGGCCACATTACGTTCGATAGTGATTGCACGGAGATCGGTCGCTTCCGTTTCCCTTACGGTTCTGTCGCTTTCTCCATAATTGCCATTCGCCATGTGTTTCGTCCGGGCGAACCCCATCTTCATTAATTTCTCGTCTCAGCCGCTCGACGACGCTGCACTCCCATCTTCATCCCACCTTGACCCACTTGACCGATACTTCTGTTCTCAAGGAGTTACTGAATCTACCACTGCAAATTTGTAGGTTCGACGAGAGGTGGTCCGGAGAATTCTGTGATCCGACATGAATATTCCGTTACGGATGGAAGACCATTATGATTGGAGCCCAGATGAGCTAGCTAGTGCTAGTTGTCCCATGTGCATCGTTTAACATTAATAAAAGGAGAATTTGAATCAAATTTTACTCCGTGAAACTTGGATTCGATTCATTCGCCGTACCGATTGGGTTGGGAAAGACCCTTTGGTCCTTGTTCCGGGACATGTAAAATTGGGTCTCCTCTCCAGCTCGCAATGATGGACGGTGTTTTTTTAAAGAGAATCGAACCGTCCTCACTAGAGACCCATTATCTTCGTGCAGGCCCACCAATAATCTCCATCTCCAATAATTGCAGCAACCTATTTCTCTCTTCCAATAATGCGGTTCACATTATGAGTTGTCGCACCGAAACAGTTGAAAGAGTAGAGAAAGGATCAGAATGATCATTTTAGAACTTTTCCCATTCGGAGACACCTTATCCAGCTTAGAGTAAAGATCAAGATGGATGACGCAGCATAATCATCTAAGGAACAGGGCAAGAGAAAAAGAGAGATACAGCGGCGAGGAATTCCCCAAACCTTCTGAGCAATGGACAGTTTATTTGTTCTGCAAACATCTTTTAAATTTTTCTCACCATCAATCTCTTGTAATAAGTCATTTTGTACACATCATGCGGGTGCAATTACAAGAAGAGCCATGTTGAGGGCGACATCAAAAAGAGTATTTCCCGAGGGCGCTATTGAACAAATCACCCGATATCACCACTCCCAAAGTAAAAAAGCAGAAAAAAATTCAACCTCGACCCAAGCAAAGGACAATACATCGCTCAAAATGCTGGCCAATCGTCTAGCAGTAAAACTCAATACACTCTGTTGTTTATAGTTTGGTAGAGAGACTTCAGCTGTGTGTTCCACTTATCAATGGCGGTGTACTTCTTCATTCCCTTTGACCTGGTTTGGATTTTGGAAACAGACATCCAAGAGTATCAGATCCAAGTACACGGGAGAACTGGCATAAAAGACAAATAACTTGTAACATTGTGCGGTGCACCAGAAAGATGATACGGTACCTGTCACCACGCTCCAACAACCGATTTACTTGATCAATGTGCCCATCAATACGGTTGTCCAAAATTAGAGAAACCAACAACTGCTCGACATCCTTTTCCGGCACATTAAGTTCCTAGAAGTAACGAGTTTCAGTAAGCCAGTAAGTAGGAGGAAGGCAGAGAGAATAAAAGAGGCAGATGCAAGTAAAGATAATCATCAACATGTTCATTTACCGAGTAAAAATAACTATGGTTATTAGCAAAAAAAGGACTTGCTTAGAAGTTTCTATCTATGTAAGTGAATCTGCAGCTAAATCATATTAGCAATGAAGATCTAATGCCAATTCTGAAGAATACAATAACCAGTGAAACTAAAACCACAGCCTTTACCTTTGAGATGAAAGGGATACGGATTCTGGTATAAGGCTTGATAAGTTTAAGCAATACTTGCGTCCTGATATTCTTCAGAAGATCTTCAATATAATTCCGGATGAATAGGTCATCCATTATAGTTCTTCTGTTGCTCTGGAAAATGTGTCAGTGGTAACTAATTTAGGGAGAAAGAAACCGGTGTAACACAGGCACAAATCGTCAATAAAAATAGACAAAAAAGGCAAACATACCTTAAGGATTTTCTCAAATTCTAGAATCTCATTTCGTTGATATGCAGCTATAAGATTTGTCATGGCCAAAATTTCAGGGTCATTCTTATACCTACACAGTACCGGACCATTAAAAAAAGTGAGGGAGGAACATAGGCACTGTTTGGGGGAGGGAGGAGGTAGAGAGAAGAAAGAGTACTTACGGCTTCGCTTCCTGGCCATCAAATGGGTTAACTTCAGACTCCATCAGCATATTAGCTAAAACCAAATATCTGCCACATAATGCAAATAGACAGTCGCCTTGAGTTACACAAAAGTACAAACTCCGCACTCCACAAAAATGGTAAAGTAACAGTAAGATAAGAAAAGAATATCTTCTGTTCTTAATATCTGAGCATTAAGTGGTTTCTTCATGCTTATAGAAGGCAATGGTTCATAGCCCACAAACAGTGGCAGGGTAGCCAGGGATCACTGTTCAAACTATAGAAAAGTGTGAAACAAAACAAAAGAGACATTTATATCCTAAATTTTTTAATTTCTTCCACTCTCTTAATGGAAGACTTTCGAACATATAAGAAGTTGTCTTGGTAAAGGTTCCCAGTCTAATACTTCTTTCAAAAACATCAAAGACATTATTGTGTTCCTACTAATTTGTTGTGCGAAAAGAGTTTTTTTCTCCTCGCCCGAAAGTTACAGTTCAATCCATCAACTAGCAGTGGAAGGATAACCAAAGTGCACTTTGCCTAGATAACAACAGAACAACCAATACAAATTGTCGAGGGAAACCTGTTTTTCCCTCAAAAAAGCCTACCATACTTGCTTCAACATGAGCCATCCAATGGGATAAATGAAAACAATTCCTATTGAATCCATCAAAATCATCAGCAATTTAATCAAGAGAAGATGGAAGGATAAGTAAACCATACTTTAGACATTGGATTCGCCTTTGGTTTCCAGCTTCATCATAATTTTTAAAGGCTTCAAAGAAATCGGTTGCTGCCTCAGCCCACTGGCGCTCGGCCATATGCATCTTACCACCACATTCCCGAATTATACCCATAATTCTTGGATGGGGTATAGCTGACTTGATTGCAAGTGCTTTCTGATACAATTGCTGCAACCATCAATAGTTTCATAAATTAATGTCCAAAAATAATTTAAAATGGACAATATACAGGACAGCTTCCAAGATAAATACCACACAAGATTTAAACGTGCAAAAATAATGCCAACCAGCATAGATCATCAATCAACAGAAAAATTAATTTTTATGGTCCTTGCTTGATTGCTGAAAGAGTTCCTTTAATCGGCTTGATAAGAACACTGACATTAAACAAAGACGAAAATCTACAGGAAGTTCGAACCATAAATAGATGAACCGTTTCAAAAAACCTTGATGCACCACTCAGAAAAAGTAGAAATTACCTTAAGCTTCTTATTATTCTTGGTCTCAGTATACATTTGGATCTCAATAGCGTACACTTCAAGAAGCTGACTTCCTTTCTTGTGGTCATCTGTACCATCCTCTCTTTGGCAAGATTTGTGAAGCTCCTTCAAAATCTATTCATTCACAGAAGATTATAAGCATAGTGTGCCATCAACAAATTACGTCAGCTATACTGTGCTAATACTATCCAATAAAATGGCACCTTGTTCATTCTTCCATATTCGCCCATATCAAACCAAATCTTGCAAAGCTTGAGATTTGTCTTGAACCAAAGTCTCTGCAGAATTATGAAAAGCATAAATTTCACAAGAAATATGGCATAGTAGCAACAGAGACTGATTAGACAAGATCGGTGACCTCATTCTTTGCCTCTTCAAGAGCCTTCAAAGTGGTCTGATAAAATTCCTGTAGAAGACTAAAATTCTGACTGGCTGATCCCGAAACAAAATCCATCACATTGTTTATACATTTTTCACTGTAATTTCTTGTCACCGCTGATTTGATGTATGTAAGCATCACTCTATAAGAATCCATCATTTCTTTATACTTCCCCAACCGATAATATAGCTTGACAGTTTGCTTAAGAGCTTTAAATCCCCTATAAAACAAGTCAAGAGGAAGAATGATTAATAACACAGTAGTACTCGTGGTAATTTTGGAGTATTAAAGGGAAATTCATGAACTGAAAAGTTGAAAGCTATAAAATTTATGTAGACAACTCCTAACTGTTCCTCACTCCACAATCATTGTATGCAAAATATAAAAACCATGACTATGGAACACCTAGAAACATGTGTTTTGCATAGAGGAAAGTGGTCACACTCCAATGCTCTTCCCCTGACCCACAGAAAACCTCTTCAGACAAAATGACGGAGAGAAATTGTATGGATCCTATATAAGAGCTCCCATTCAATTTCTTAAAACTTTGCTCAAGTTGTTCTTTTTTATTCATTGGTATAAAACCAATGTCATCCAATTCACCAGAGAGTAGTTTTTCTCCTGTCAAGCATCATTTCAAGAAAGCTGACTCAGGGTACGTACAAGAAATTCTTTCTTCTAAATGTTTCAGCTGTTATATAAGGTTTGTGGGCTCAATGCTGGCTAAAAAAAAGTTCAGGTTTATTTTATTTTGTGCGTCTTGACTATGTCTGCATCATCTCCAGACTTGATGGAAGGAAGCACATGTAGATTCACTTGCAATTCGAAGTAAACTAAAAGTTTCTTCCACAAAATTGATTGTGCCACAAGTATAAAAAACCTACAGTACTCACCATTCAGCCTTCTCAGGTTCCATGCGGACAACCTCAGCAAAGCCTGCAAGTGCTCCTTCTGGATCACATTCTATGAGGCCTACATTGCAAAATCAAACAGTCAAGCTACGTTAGGGATAAAAAGTTAAACACATTAAAAATTTTTTGCACATGCTACACATCGAGGGAACTGTGCAAGCAAATTATATCAATTTGATCACGTAAGTCTCTGCTAACAGAATAGATCTAGATATTTTAAGTTTCCTTTAAAGCAAAAACTTCCCCGAGTTGAAAAAACGGAAGCATGCTGCCGTCGATACAAGAACAAATAGGAAGCCTTAACAAGGCCAACGAACGAATTATTAAATAAAAGCGCAATTAACTAAAATTATCTCCGCCCATCACTTTTGGTAACATCATTATGCTCAAGCATTAATCTAAAGGACGTCACCAGTAAATGGACATGGCTCCCCAACTCTCCCAGAAAATACACTAGGGTCTTATCCAATTTCCATCACAGACCACATTGCAAATCATTCGTCTCCCACATTAAAAGCTACGCACCACAGAATCTGCTAAACCGGTCAAATGGGCAGAATTAAAATATTCCTCTTTCCAACAACAAATATTCGCCTAATCGGAAATAATGCCCCAACGATAACGATGCGAAACACAAGCCGATTAAGGACACGATAAAAGGAGTGCCCAACAGGCAGACCAGGTCGCCCCAAAAGGCGTCGGAAAAATACCTTTGGAGTTGTAATACTGATTCTCAATGTCAACGTCCTGCTCCTCGGGCTCCTCATCCGAGTACTCAAAACCATAATCCTCCATATCTGCATCTGGGAAATCCAGCAAACCAGTAAAGTAACCGACGACGATCTCAAAACGGCAGCTAAAGCCAAGAAGAACGACGCCAACAGGACTACCCCCCACAGTTCATTCCAGCATCGAAGAAACGCAGCAAAAGAAAAAAAAAATCACAACACCAGACAACATCCGCCCGTCCCTTAGGACCAAACCCTAGTGCTACGATTGTTGTTCACCGATCAGACCAAGACAAGTAAAAACCGATGATCAAAGAACCCCAAACGTGGGGAGGCCAGACCTGAAGCCATCGCCGCTGCTTGCCAAGGGTGGAGAGAAATTTCCCAGCAATGGACCGCGACGGTAAGTAGAATTGTACAGTGATGATTTGATTTTTCGCTTTGCTACGGACGGTGGTGGAATCAGAAGAAGACGCCACGCGATGGAGCTTTGTAGTAGGATCAATTCAGTCGCTCCGATCCAGATCCAGATCCAGGTCCAGGGATTTTTCAAGCCCAATGGAGCAAAGAAGTAGGGCTGAGATAGCATGGATTGGTATCTTGGCCCAGCGTTTTAGAATCTTCTTTGTAACTAGGGTTTTAAGAGAAACTAAAAATGTTCCGAAATAATGAAGGCGCGCATGACAACTATTCTGTTCTCCGAAATAGTTTTAATTTTTCATTTCTATTTCTGAAGAGTTTAAGAAAATAACCGTTTGATAACGACACAAAATTTCTACTCTAAAAATAGAAATTCGTTTGATAACGACGCAAAATTTCTTCCTTTCGGACGGCGGCGGCGACGACTGACAGTCTTTAATATAAAAAATAAAAATAAAAATGATTTAGTAACAAAAAAAATAAATCATAAAATAAAATAAATCATAAAAAATAAAAATATCATTTTATTTTAAAATAAAAATATCCTTAAAAATACATTTATTTTATTTATTCTATTTTATTTTATTTTACGAATAAATTTATTTTAAAATGAATAAAAATTAAAAATAAAAATAAATTTATTTGGCAAAACACTCAAGGCAAATAAAAATAAATTTATTAAATTTATTTTTAATAAAAATAATTTATTTTTATTTATCATAAATAAATTTTTAAATAAATTTATTTTTATTTTTAAATGAATAAAATGAATATATTTATTTTTATTTTTAATAAAATGAGGAGAGGCGGAGGAGGAGGAGGAGGCGGAGATGTAGAGGAGATGAGGGAAGACTCACTGAAATTAGGGTTTAGTGGGAGAAATTATTTATGATTTCTCTTTCAAATCAATTTCTAGAATAGAAATCTATTCCAAAAATAGAAAAACTGAATAGGTTTATCAAATAGGTTTATTCCGAAAACAGTGCTGGAATAAAAACTATTTCTAATGAAATTTTGGTTATCACGCACCCCCTGAGTATCCCGGAGTATTCCAAGGGCTATATATAAAATGTGCACTTGTATCTAAAGACTTCGATTCATTTTTATGTAGATTTAGCATTGTAATTAGAGGGTTTTTATAGCCAGATTAAGATCTAGTGCTTTCTAATCTAGTTAGCTATAACCACTCAAGATAAGAATCTTCAACTGTGTGAAAACCGAGAGATCAGGAATACATTTTAAATTACGGCAACATGCAAGGCTGAGAACTTTGAGGAACTTTGACGCTTACACAAAAGGAAAATAAGCCATCTAACATGAGATGTATGAAAATTAAAACCCTAAAATCGCAGAGAGAATTTTTTTCCCCAATCTCACTATGAATTAACTCCATCCTTCTCAATTCTCTATGATTTCACTCTATTATAAATCTAGCACCAATATTTTTGGCAGATGCAAAATGATCGTTGAAAGAGACAAATCATTTATAAAGACACTACTGAAGCGATCTTACAAAGAGTTCATTAGAGATAGAGTTTTTGATAAAAGCCGCTCACATCAAGTTATAGATCCAAAAGGGGTGGCCTATAAGATTTTTTAACTGTTCATCTTCGTCTATATATGACCTATACAAAAGGAGAATAAGTCGTCAAAGCATGAGTTGATTGGCCGAATAAAAAATAAAACCCTAAAATCGCAAAGAGGATGTCTTTTTTTTCTTAATCTCGTCAAGAATGATCTCCATCCTTCCCAATCCTCTGTAGTCTTACTCCATAATAAATCCAGCACTAATAATTTCGGTAGATGCAAATTGGTCATTAAAAGAGAAATCGTTTCTAAAGATACACCACTAAGACATTTTGCTTCAGAAATGAGTTCATTAGAGTTCTGGCTAGAAGTTGCCTACATCAAGTCACAGACTCAGAAGGGTGGCTCTACAAGTTCTTTTTAATTGTTGATCTACGTTTTGATATGTCCTATTCAAAAGGAGAATAAGCTGTCAAAACAAAACATGAGTTAATCGGCTAAACAAAAAAGAAAACCCTAAAATCGTAGAGAGGATGTATTTTTTCCCAATCTCGCCTAAATGAACTCCATCCTTCCATGATAAACCCAGCATTGATAATTTCTGTAGAATTTGTTTTTGAAAGAGATAAATCATTTCTAAAGACATACCATTGAAGCTATTTTAATTTAGAAAAGAGTTCGTTAGAGTTTTCACCATAATTTACTCGCATCAAGTCACGGATCCAAAATGAGCGACTTTATAAGTTTTTTTAACTATTAATCTACCTTTGGGTATGCCCTGTACAAAAGGAGAACAATCTGTCAAAGTGATCCGCTAAACAAAAAACAAAACCCTAAAATTGTAGAGAGGATGCCTTTTTTTTTTTTCAATCCCAACAAGAATGAACTCTATATTTCCCAATTCTCTGTGATCTCACTCTATGATAAATCCAGCACCGATAATTTTGGTAGATGCAAATTGATCAAATCATTTCTAAAGACACACCACTTAAGCGATCTTACTTTAAAAAAGAGTTCTTTAAAGTTTTCGCCAAAAAGTTGCCCACATCAAGTCATGGATTCAGAAGGGACTGCTCTACAAGATTTCTTAATTGTTCATCTATGTCTAGACATGGCCTATACAAAAGAAGAATAAGCTATCAAAGTATGAGTAAATCGGTTAAACAAATAACAAAACCCTAAAATCGTAGAGATAATGTCTTTTTCTTCCTAATCTCGCCATGAATGAACTCCATCATTCTGAATCCTTTAAGATCTAGCCCCATGATAAATGCAACACCGATAATTTCGGTAAATGCAAATCGGTAGTTGAAAGAGACAAATCCTTTCAAAAGACACAACATTGAAGCCATCTTACTTCAAGAAAGAGTTCTCTGGAGTCTTGACTAGAAGCTACTCGCATCAAGTCATGGATCCAAAAGGGGTGGCTCCGCAAATTTTTTTAACTATTCATCTACGTTTGGATATGACCTATACAAAAGGAGAATAAGGAGTTGATCGACTAAACAAAAAACAAAACACTACAATTGTAGAAAAGATGTCTTCTTCTTTCTTTCCCGAATCTTGTCATGAATGAACTCCATCCTTCCCAATCCTTTGTGGTCTCGCTCCATGATAAATCTACCATTGATAATCCCGATGTATGCAAATTGGTCATTGAAAGAGACAAATCAATTCTACAGTAAGGAGTTCGCTAGAATCTTCACTAGAAGTCACCTGCATTAAGTCACGGATCCAGAAGAAGCAGTTCCGCAAGTCTTTTTAACTGTTCATCTATGTTTGGATATGGCCAAGGAATCGGACGAGAGAAAATAATTTAATCCTCTTAATTGTTAATTTTTAGTTTTGGATTTTTATTTTCTTTTTAAATCTTGGATTTGCATAATTTGTTACCTTTCCATCCATCCCATGTACGGATACGGACAGGTGAACTTACCATCATTCCGTAGGGATGTCTTTTTCTTTCATTTGGATCTCCCATAAAGATAGATGGCCGCTCTTTAGTCTCTCTAGAATTACTTGTATTTTAACTTGAGAAACAGTTTCCTCGTGCGCTTAGGAAACGCTGGAATAGCTTGTAACACAGATGGCATCTTGTTCCGACGTGATATCCAACGAGGTAAGGTCGTGGACAAATGAGGTGGAAACTCTGCAGACCAATAAGGCGCCAATGCGAAGAAGGGCCACGGGAGCGAATGCGCCACCAGCACTAGAGTCCTCCCTAGCGAAAGCCGAACTTGCCATAGACACGATCGAGGACACGTCCAGGTAGCATCGGGGGGCTCCAATGCCAGCATGGATGAGCTCCGTTGGCAAGCTGCAGGGCACCTTGAGCTTGGGGACGGCACATGCGCGGAGATGGTAGATAGAGGTCAAGGCGGCGGAGCTATGCCCGAGCAGGATGATAGTCCGTTCGTTGTTTAAACATTATGGAGAATGAGCGCATTTGGACCAAACTCCTAATTTAACCATTATTTTGGAATAGACCAAAACAAAGCACCCTAGGCGTCGAGACGCGGGCAAGCAATGAGTTAGCATTATTTTCCAATCTATAAACTGTTTCGGCGTTAAAGACGATCCCTAGTACCCACGTGCATCAATCAATTTTAAGTGACTCATGCTTTGCAGGCATATATGGATCATTAAAATTTTGCGCAAATTTAATTTTTCTGGTTCTTAGTTTCTATAACGTTTCTGTGTTTATATCATTTGAGGTTATCATCTATTAAGAGTGGAAAATACCAAATAAAATATTTTCTTAAAGTTGGACACGTACACTTATTTGAGGTTTTTGTCCATTATGTCGTGCCCCTTGCACCCCGTTGTCACAGAAGCAATTTTTTGCAAAATTAATTTGCTCTCAATGACATAAGCCATGGTTAGAATAAGTTGATTTCGAAAGGTGGAATGAAAATCACATTAAATCTAAATATCTATATCGGAAGTTTTGCTTAATTAAGCACCTTTTACTTCATTTTTAATTTCTTAGTTACATTTGGTTACATTAAATAAGCTATTTAAAAACAAAACTTGCGTTATTCAAGAATATCTATTAAATAAGCTTTTAAAAGTACATTTTTTGAATGAAACAATACTTGTCGATGTACGTATTTTATATATATACATATATAAATATATATGTGCACATATTTTTTTTAATTTTCAATGAAATAATACCTGTCAATGAACATGAGACACGTGGCAAAACCTTGTCGCGTTGCCTGCCACGTAATAAGCTCTAGACGTGAAGCCAGATGCAAAGTGGCACCTCTCAAATAATCGTGTTTTATTGAGATACACTCATATTTTTACGCGTGCTTATTTTGATCTTAAGTACCTTTCCACTATTATTATTGCTATGAATGTAATGGACCTATATCTGTGCATAAGTACCATAAAAATTGGCAAAGTTAGACTATCGAAAATAGGAAATGCTTAAAATTAAACTTGGCAACATTAAAATTTTATAAAAACTTAAATAGAAGATTTTGCAAGCTATTTGCACTTTTGGGAACTTCAAATTATTTTTGAAAACTAATAGTTAGAAACTATTAGTCGGCACGAACACCTAGAGAGCACAAGAAACGCAGGAATATTTAGCTAATCGTATGCAGTAACAAATGACTTGGCGGATTTAGGGCCCTGAAAGAAGAAACAGCGAGAAAGAGAGACCGCAATGCAAATCGAAGAGCAACAGAAAACCATAGGCATCTCAGACGAGATATTCACTTAGATGTAGATCGATCTCTGACCGTCCATTGCAGGAAACCACCCAAAGAATTCCTTAAAAGACCATCCCTCGTACCGTCAATATCACAACAGTGAAATCATGCATCAAAGGGGCGTTGTTCATCCTATCGAATATTTAATCAGCATCCATCTCTTCCAATGCCAATCGAGCTGCAGCCTTCGCTTCCTCTAGGAGGTTGTCAGGAACCTGTGATTGGGTAGCAATGGTGAGCGACTCAGCCAGACAACATCCAAGTTTAAAGCAAGGACGGTTCTGAGAGCATCATATAAGTAGAAGAAGACGTCCTTCTGTGCATGAAAAGAAGCATGGAGAGATATAATAATACCTTCTCATGCTGCCTCTTTGACTCATCGCAGACCCAGCTCATTTCTAGTTCAAATGCCTTGTCCTTTGCCTCATCATGCACCTTGTAGATGCTGCTCAGAGGCAAACCAGGTATATAAGGAATTTACCATTCTTGATTTCCCACAAAACAAACTTCACATGCTCTCTTCCCAAAAAAAGACAAAGAAAAGGGAGGGGAAAAACGGCTATCTCCCTGCTTATTATTTAAACCCTCTCTCCCTCACCACACACAGTTGCCAATCCTGGGTCAGCCAATTTCTAATGCCACTATAATTAGTAATTGGGCGAGTTAACTACTCATGCTCGGTGAACATATAGTTCCAGCCAATTGATCCTGCTGCTTCCCTCAAAATGGGTAGTTCTATGGGGATTCTAATACTTCATCTGCAGTTGGGCTGCAAGTTCAATCTCATGAAATTATACTCTTAACTCAAGCAACTCACTAAGCCAAAGCCCAAGGGCAAAAACTAAATAATCTATGCCATGGAGCAAGAGTCAACAATGGTGCACTGAGGTTCACTGGACGTCAAAACAGAAACAGTACAAAAGGGATATACTTCAACATATTAATCAACAGCTTCCAACGATATAAACAGAAAAGAAGCAGGTTATAAACTACAAAGGATAAATTAAGAGAAACTCAAAATTGAGCAATAAGTGAGAAAAAAAGTTTACGGCATTCACAATCTAAGACATAAACTTAGAGGACAACTTACATCTTAGCTACTTCAATAACTCCTTCCCTGCACGTCATCTCTGAGAGCTTTAACTTTTCAATTTCTCTGTTAACACCAATTAAGTCCCATTAGACAATAAAACCTTCAAAGAGTTGCTTCATCAAGATTATTAATATAGATTAGCATAGCGGAACACAAGTGGTACCCCTTTTTTTTATCAAAGATAAAAGAGATACTGTCAAACTGATATAAAAATGAACTCTTTAATTCCCCCCCCCCCCACCCCCCCCAAAAAAAAAAAAAAAAAAAGAGAGAGAGAAGGGAAAAAAAAATTGCACTATATAGATGTAATGACAGTTTACCACTTATATATCAATTCGAACCAGGGGATCATATGGTGGCTCCAAAGTTCTACTTGGCAAAAAGGGAAAAGCATTAAATGAAAGAGTACAAGATTAACTTTGATCCCCCATTTGTGCCTCTCCCATACGACATCTTTCAATAGCCAGCAAAAATATTAAATTCTCATTACCACATAGGTCATAACAGGTCAATAAAATTGGCAACAACGTAGCGTGAATCTTGCTAATAGGTCACAAAGCCACTCCAGATTATTATGTGAAGGGCGCAACATAGAGATTTTCATAACAGAGGGACCAAATCAATCAAATAAAGGGATAGCAGCAGGCAGGTTTGGGACAATTGACGCTGGCCCAAGCCCGAAACCCATTAGTCATGAATATAATCGTAATCAATAAAAACAAAGTGAGGGAAAGCAACAAGCAGGCTTGGGACAGTTGATCCTAGCCCAATCTTGAAACAAAACATAAGCTACACCCGCCCCAAACCAAGACAAGATTTCAAACGAAGTCCCATAATTGGGAAAAGGACGCCACAATTGCTATAACTTCCGTTGGTGCTCATGTCATATAACTTTTTAATCGATCACTTGAGTGCTATAACTTTTTGAAAATGGTCACCACAAGTGACATGCCATGTCGGATTTTTGGCACTTAGGTGAACATTTTTAAAAAGCTATGGTCCTCAAATGATCAATTGAAAATTATGGCACTTAAGTAAACGTTTTTTTAGAAGTCATGGCATTCAAGTGGTTGAAAAAAAGAAATAATGGCACTCAAACAAGCACCCTTAGATAACAATTACATAGTTATGTCTCCAAAACCTGTACATTGAGTACAAGGGAAACCAAAACCAGCATAGTTGTGTCCAATTTAAATATTCTAAATTAAAAGATATATCAAAAACAAATTATATAATAAAATTACACACACAGCCTTATTGTACTTTTCTGGAAAGCAAACAACCTAGTGTATTTGAATAGATAATTGTTTTAATGATTAGTCAAGTTTCAGATGCCCGCCATCTAAATCTAAAACACAGTCCAAACCCTACAGAGTCTTGTAAAAGGGAACCGAGGACATCTATGATGCCAGCCCTAACAAAAGTTTGAAATGCTATTTATTCAAACACAAGTAGAGTTTGAGTGAACGCATTGACATAAGACAACAAAGAAATCATTGCAGAAGTTAGACACGTAAAAATAAAGCCACAGAAATTTCACTTCATGTGTTTTTCCATTTAATTGCTAACACTTTTCCTGCACAAATGAGCAAGAGACTTACGTCTTTGCAGCTTGCTTTCCCTTGCCAATTGCAGCCCCAAAGTATCTCTACAACGAAAGTCAGAGGTAAGAATGTTCAGAACAAGGTGAATAACAAAATGAACCAGTGACATTAAAAAACATCGAACACGTAACCATATAAAAGCAAATTATGGGCAGTGTAGCAGCTAATTTCTGATGAACAACTTAAGAGGAAACCATGTGAAACAAAAACATGAGAATTTGAAATGGGGCCACTCACATAGGAAATACCAGACGGTTCAATCATGTATAATTGAGGTCCATCTCTGTCATAACCTCCGAGAATAACTCCACAACCAAAAGGCCTGCAGAAACAATAGCAAAAATCTAAATATCCTGCACTCATAAGAAAAGGAGCCAAGCACAGCTGCACAGGCACGAGGTAGAAAAGAACACGAGCAACTACAAAAGTGTCATTAATCTCAACCTGAGCCACCAATAGAGGGTGCACAGATGCACATAATTAGCAACACGTCCGGCAAGCTCCTTTAAAGGAATGGCTTCACCATAAACACTGCAATTGAGGACATGACAATGATGAGTTAGCAACCCATCAAATCCACAAGGAAAAGCTAGTCAGCGATACAACTTAAAGCAACGCATTCTCCACAATTCAACACAGTTAGACAACTATCTGAATCACAAGCCCAATAAATATCTTATTTTTACTTAAGAATCCAAAGAGGAGGACTAGAACATGATTAGAAGTTAGAATCAGCACATAGTCATTCATATATCTTCAGCTTGATTACAATATTACCAATTGTATATGCTCAAGAACAATCTAAAAGTCACTTGCTCTAACACAACTTTACAATTTTATGCAAAAAGAACATGAAAGACTACCAGAAGACCACTATGCAGCTCAGAGATGTTCACGAAGAAAGTTGCACCAATGCTTGAACTCTCATCTACCTTAAAGAAAAGAGATGCTCTTTACAGCTAACTACGTCATCAAGAGGAGTTATTCTACTTCTAAGCAGCTACCACAACTGACAATGGGAAAATTTCTGAAAGCCACAAAAACGAGCCAGAAGATTTTAATTTACCAAACAACATATGCATCACTTTAATCCTCTATATTTTCTAATAATAATCGTCACTGCACATGTTTTGCAGCCTCAATGATATGTGTGCTCCAGAAATTTGAACCCTTTTCAATATGGAGCTAAATCACACCAAAGGACCGACAAATGACTAAATAGTTGCTAAAACAGGAGATAAACTCATAAAGCTGTTTCTTGATAAATATAATCAGCTCCACAGTGAGAAAGGTTTCAGGTGGGTGTGCATCCAGTACAAACCCATCATATTGAGTTGCCTCAGCCTTTGCTCGGGCAACAATCTGTCTCCCATCTGCTGCTAATCCAGCAACAGCCTGATCCACAGAGAGAGAGAAACATAGTTAACAAATTACCCTAGAAACGCAATACCAGGGGATCACACAGAAGATGAAGGCAAATGCTTCTAAGAAACAATC
This sequence comes from Eucalyptus brandiana, assembly GCA_014182725.1. NCBI lineage: Eukaryota > Viridiplantae > Streptophyta > Magnoliopsida > Myrtales > Myrtaceae > Eucalyptus > Eucalyptus brandiana. The sequence goes on along the minus strand of CM024669.1, from coordinate 43,164,340 downwards.
ATCCCAAAAGGATACGGGCTTATGCTCAACACTTGATCAGTCTTAACTAAAAGAGACTACAAAAAGCATAAGGATGCCTTTAAAACATTCATTGCTACCAAAATCACAGCACTCTTTTTGGAAGTAAAAAGAATGTTGTTCACTTGATCAGCAGCTTCTTAAATGTACCATATGGTCCTTTCATCTCACAAAGTATGAGGTGTTAAACAAACCATATTAACCAACCTCGAAAATGTATTTTAGCGCTTCCAAAATGTGCTCTAACAATCATAGTTTTTCCATCCAGATTAATATGGTAGCCCTTGGTCGTTTCGAGCTATCATGGTAAAAGATTTTCCTAAACTTACAAGTTCCCTCTAATCATATGGATGGAATCTACATATGATCGCAGGAAAAACAGTAATAATTCATCTAACAAGGTGAACACGTCCAACCCTATAATTTGCATCAAATCCTACATGAAAAGGCATTCTTATAGACAGCTTAGTTAGCATATTATAAACCTTAAAAGTATCTTCTTGCTGTCAATTCACACAATAGAAGTCACATCTTAGATACACCAAACTAGACATTGACAAGCAACAGCGAGCAACAACTCGAAGTGTCAAATGCTCAAGCACAGATTTTTCAGACCCAGGAAGAAAGAACCAGATACGATACGTGTAGAAAAGCCATAGGGGTTGTACCGCAACTAAGTCGACAGCAAGAAAGTGCAGAAAATTTGCTGCGTTGACATCTTCCTAGTCGGATAATGAAGAAGACCGAACTGTAGCTAAAAGGAAGTAAAGCAAAAGTACCATGCCGGAATGACGATGGACGGAGTGGATTCGCCGATTGGAACCGGGCAGCATCATTTTCGACGTTATCAGCTTCTCGACGCCCTAATCGAAGCCCCAATACATTCAACCAGCACCATCAATTTCCATAAATCGCATGGGATTGGCCAGAAAATCACCACAAAAAAAAAGGAAAAAAAAAACCACGATTCGGCGAAGAAACCTACCAAGACAATCCCGTCCTTGCACTTGATGCCAATCACAGTACTGCGACCAGCCAGCAAAACCCAAATGTAACAAATTCAAGCCGAAGAGAAACGGAACCAAAAAACGAACAATCTAGAGTGAGAGAGAGAGAGAGAGAGGGGAGACCCGCTGTTGTCGACGGCCTTGGCGGCGTACTCGATCTGGAAGACGCGGCCATCGGGGGAGAAAGTGGTGACCGAGAGGTCGTAGCCCGTTCCGATGCTGCTCATGCTTCTTCCCGCCGGAGTTCAACCTCTGCGATTTCTTCCGTTTCGATCTTCGTTCGCTTCTTCGCGGAGTTTTGGAGGAGGAGGAGGAGGAGGAGGAGGAAGGAGCAGCAGCTGTTTATGAAGCTCTCTCTCTTACTTGAATCTCAAGACAGTGCGGAGGAACAAAAGCCACAAAGACTCCCCCTTTTCTTTTTCGTTCTTTTTTATTGTTTTTGGGCCTGTGTCAAGCCTAAGAAATGCGGTGTACTGGAGGCCCATTTATCATCGGCCCACGGATCAGTAGCCCATTTTCGAATAAATTTAAATAGAGCAACAAATCTCAGCCCATCACGAGGAATGCAGATATCTATTCCTCAATTCCTAAAACTCCTTGGGAGGGTCGTTGGAAGCCCGTTGGCGGACTCGATTGGCGGAAGGGGTACGGCTCGAAGTTTACTGAGAAGCGTGGAGCTTGCCGCTTGGTGGTGATCGAAATCAATTTCTATACAGTTCGTTTTAATTTTTCAACTATTCTTAAATATTCAGTGTGGCCTTTGAATTTTCAATTTATTTAATCTAATCCTCAAATTTCCATAACATTGTCAAATTAGTCATTCGGTATTATTCACAAGTTTTCATAATTACACTATTGTCCGCATTTTTAGAACATCTTTTTTTTATTTCAGTGTATTTCCAAAATCAACAAAAATTAAATAGTTATTTTTTATTAAAAGTTTAAGAATGACATTACATATTATACCAAAATTTAGGAAAAGTGTGTCATTTTCTTGCTGGTATATATACTAATACATGTAGCAAAAGTTTTGAATTATGGTTTCGTTTGTTTCATGGAAAATGTGATATTTCTAAAAAATATTTTTTAATAAGCTATTTTTCAGGAAAACATAATTATTTTATATTGTTTGGATGAAATATGAAAATGAAATGGAAAATATTTTCCACTGTTCAATAAGAAAAATCTTTTCCTTTATACATTCTTTTTCATTTATTTTATTTTTTAAAATCGATATTCGTATTTTTATTTTTTTAAAAAATTGATTGTTCATTATTTTTATTTTCAAAATTTTATTACTAAATTATTTTTTTCTTTCTCTTTTCTTTGTTTTCCTCTTCTCCTCCTCGGTCGATCGTTGTCCATAGCAACTGGCAAGCGACTGGCCATAAGAGACCCTCAAGCTTGCTAGCGAGCTATAGCCATCAAGAAAGAAATAGAGGGAAAACAAATAAAAGGAAAAGGAAAAAGAAAATAAAAATAAAAAATAATTTGAATTATTAAAAAATGAAAAAGACTGAGAAGGAGGAGGGAGAGGAGGAAGCAAGGGCTTGTGAAAATATGAGATAAGAGAGATAAAGTGAGGAAAATATTTTTTCACTTTTAAAAGTGGAAAATATTATTCCCCAATTTAGAAGACTTTTTCTTCTTTATGGAAAATGTTTTTTCCTAGTAATTTATTTTTTATGAAACGAAAGTAGGAAAATATTTTCCTGTAAATTATTTTCAACGAAGCAGACATATCCTACGTGTCAATCACCATATTTACATAAATTTCGTGAACTTTCCTATCTCTCTTTAATCATTTTGTTGCAAGCTATTATTGGAATCGAAGTCTTATCACCCGCCAGAAAGATCCAAGCAATTAGAAAGATACACACCGCTCGTTCACTAATTCAAAATACGACAACTACCCACAATTTTTCTCTCCACTTATCCAGCAGTTTGCATCACTCATTCACTAATCCACAAGATAAAAGCTACGCAAAGTTTCAGGTAAGGACAGGCTGCTGCCAACCTAATAATTCATGATGTCTTTTTATAAACTCTAAATTTCGGTGTACTTTTTGGAAAATTCTCATGATTCTCATATTGCTCAATTTGATCGTCTATGTTCACATCACATTTATTCAAATGTCATTGTTGGTCAAAACTCGGGTGCGGGAAAAAAAACGCACAAGACAATCATGCATGTACGTTGGGTGTGCTTGAGACATGGCACATCACTGTTTACACCCAAAAAATAGCTGACCTTTTAGAATTGACACGGAATCGATTTGATTGGATATGTAATGGACACAAAGTCAATTTGGCCAATAAGTTTAATGACGAAATCAATATCAACAAGCTATGTGAAAAAAAAAAAAAAAAAAAAAACTTATAGATGACTATGGATGATAATTATCGGTGACCATGAAATATAACTATCGATGCATGGTGGTGTGTGGTGCACAAATAACTTGTTTTGATAACAAAACCATATATGGTCAGAATTATTGTAAACTTGTCTAAGTGTTCAACATGTGGTAAGAGAAAGGAGATAGAGCGAAGTGGGAAAGAACACCAATGAATGGTCAAATGGCAATAGATAAGACATGTTGACCAAGAACACAATGAGTTGGCCACCAAAATCTAGCCAAGTGTCAGATATAGAAGGGCAAAATAATACTAAAAAGTCATGCCTTTCATACCACATTTACTTTAATATTAAACTTTTTCACCAAATCATTTCAGAGCCACGTTCGAAAAAAATGTTCAAATTTTTCACTCAATCACTTTAGTAGAATCTTTTGTGACAAGATCTGACAAATAGTCTTGGTGGCTTTTTAAATAAAATGTTATTCGACCAAAAAAAAAAAACGTTAACACCTACAAGATTTTTTTTATGACAAGTCGAGGTATATGCATCTAGTTTGTCCAAGAATAGCTTATTGTTTTCACAAAATCCACTACTTGTAGTTCCCGTAAAAGTTTAACGGACGCACAATCCCAAACCTAACCTTGAGGTGAGGCTCATCCGGAAGAGATGAAGAGTTTAGTTCGGCCATCCGTCTCGGGAAGGCTCTGGTTGTTGCGAGCCGTGTCATGACCGGAGCTACCTATCGCCACCGTCGTGCCGAGGAGGACTCTCTCTCCAACCGCCACGCTCTCGATTGCAGACATAGCAAAGGCGTCGCCGTTGTTGGCGGTGCTTCAGCGAGCGCTACCTCCATCGGTCGAGGCCAATTACTTTCGCCTCGTGACTTGGCCGAGAACATTGGTTTTTGCGCGTGTTCATGCTTGAGAGCGACAATGATGGCGACTTGCCGGAAAGGTCAAGACTGGCTTGCGACGCGGTTGGCTCTTCCTCCACCGCAAGAATCACCTTTACCTTGGCTTGGTTGAAATGAATTTGAGCTGCTTGTCTTGGTCATGGTCTCCGTTACAAAATTCAACTCTTTGCCTTGGTCATGCTCTCCGTTACAAAATTCAACTCTTGATTTTATTTAAATTGCCTTAGTCCGAATTGGGGTTTAAATTTGAGGCAAACGCAGTGAATAATATCATTTAGGGCATTTATTGTTGACAAGCCATGTCGATTCGAAAAAATACCAAATATAATTATGTTTTATGTTAAAATATTTAAATAATAAATCACATATTCATCTATCAATTTAAGTTTTGTATTGGGTGGTCTTTTGTCTCTTTCATCGCAAAAGTTAACTCAAAATGTGAGCCTTTCCCTCACACTTATGAACCGACCATCTTTCCATAACCAATGTGAGACAACATCGGCGATCTCTTCCTCACATATCGAGCTTCGATGGGAGGCACAACAACCGGTAATTATCTCGTGTAACTTTTTTGGGTCCATACTTGTTGACAACTGAGCTTTGCTACCGGTGTCAGATGATCTTTAGTTTTGATAATATGCGAGATTTTGTGAGACCACCGTCTCATCCAACTCGATATCAGAGCATTCGTTCTTGTGGAAACCTAAGTGGGCACACTAGGTGCATGTGCACTTAATGCGTCTTGCTGCACATTCAATAAAGTCATCCTCACGTTTCAATAGTGTTCACTCCGTATGCACAAGTCTTATTTAAAGAAGCACTTAATTGAATCATTCTACAATAGTTGGTGGTTTGATGTTGTTCGCATTGACTATGTTGCATAGTCAAGCTTTTTTCATGGAAGAGGCTTTCTTTCAGTACCAGTTGCATAGGTTGTATCGCTTAGGGCGCGATGACAACCATTCATTAAAATAATTTATGGAATGAAATAGATTTTTTTATTTCTATTTCTGAAGAGTTTAAGAAAATAACCGTTTGATAATGACACAAAATTTCTACTCTAAAAATAGAAATTCGTTTAATAACGACACAAAATTTCTTCCTTTCGGACGGTGGAGCGACGATCGACAACCTTTAATATAAAAAATAAAAATGATTTAGTAACAAAAAAATAAAGAATAAAATAAAATAAATCATTAAAAAATAAAATAAAAATATCATTTTATTTTAAAATAAAATAAATCCTTAAAAATAAATTTATTTTACGAATAAATTTATTTTAAAATGAATAAAAATAAAAAATAAAAATAAATTTATTTGGCAAAACACTCAAGGCAAATAAAAATAATTTATTTTTGTTTATCATAAATAAATTATTTTAATAAATTAAATAAATTTATTTTTAATAAACTAAAAATAAACGATAAATAAAAATAATTTATTTATTTTTAATAAATTTATTTTTATTTTTAAATGAATAAAATGAATATATTTATTTTTATTTATTTTTATTTTTAATAAAATGAGGAGAGGCGGAGGAGGAGGAGGTAGAGATGTAGAGGAGATGAGGGATGATTCACTGAAATTAGGGTTTAGTTGGAGAAATTATTTCGATTTCTCTTCCGGATCTCTTTTCCAAATCAATTTCTGAATGAAATCTATTCCGAAATGAAAAAAACCGAAAGTAGGTTTATCGAAATAGGTTTTATTCCGAAAGTGCCCTAGAAAAATTATTTCTGGAACAGAAATTTTGATTATCATGCACCCCCCTAGTAACTATATTCCTAGGCTAGCCAAATAGGCCGCTCGATGCTACGAGCTAGAGTTGGCAAAATGGATCATAAACCCATATTATGACCCATTTTTAGTTAAATTGGTTATATATGGGTTAAGTGAAAGTTAAATATGGATTAGAAATTGGTTAAGTAAAAGTTAAATATGGGTCAGAAATGGGTTAAGTGAAAATTAAATATGGGTTAAAAATGGATCAAGTGAAAATTAAATATAAGTTAGAAATGGGTCAAGTGAAAGTTAATTTGAAATTTAATCAAATTAGAATATAGTAGAAGTGAGTTTTCTTGGAATATTAATAGGTTTTAGCAATGCGGGTTAGGTCGGGTATGGGTCACTAGATTTAGACTATAAGAATATGAGTCAAAACGGATTAAATTGATCAAATATAGGTTGACCCATTTTCGATCCGACCCACCCATTTGCCACCCTTAGCTACAACGCTAGTTGTATAGGCCACTTTGTAAGTCAGCTGTATCGGTCGCTTGCTGCTTCCATTCCAATCCTCGACATTTCGCATTTCGCACGTCGTTTCGAGAAGCCAGCCTCAAATGACCTTGATCTGGAAGATGTTGCCTCACATACCCACCCCACCATGGATCAACAAGCTCGTCCCGTGGTGTTTACAGAGGAACGAGTTTTTTGTGACACTGTTTGGCATTAATGTAAACTCCGGTTGACGATGTTACCTTGAATTTAAAGGGGATGTTTAGTGGTATTAGGAATGTTAGCAATATTAAATTATCTTTTAAAGATATTTAAGATATTTTCTCTTGGTGTCTATAGATTTGATTTCATTTGATTTCCTCTGTCTAAGCTTATAAATAGATTGTACTTATACTTTTATATACACACACATACTAAAATCTTTAAATTCTCTCATCTGTATTTATTTCCAACTTTACATTTCCAGCATCCCTTATAGACTATTGCACTCAAGTGATCATTTTTTTTTTTACAAAAATAACATTCAAGTGATCTATTGAAAATTTTTGGCATAAAAGTGAGACGAAAGTCATAATATTTATAGTGTCATTGGCGTGATAAAAAGGAGCACGCAAAGACTAAGATGCTGATTGAAGGCAGAGATCTCAATTGATGGTTGAGTGGCATAGTGGCATGAGGAGCTGTTGACATTTGTGGACGAGGACTGCAAAAAAATAGGAGGTCTAGAATCTCCAAAGTGCAATTACAACTGTACTTAACATTGCAAGTTTACTACTGTTAATGGGTGGTTATAATTAGGGATCATATATGACCGGGTGTGGTTACTGTAGATAACATGACCATCAAGAACAAACTTGTCATGTAATTTTTAAATTTACCATTCCACTTATTTTGTAAAAAATAAATAATTTGAAAAATATCTTTTTAAAAATGATTGTTTATATCATTTATAATGATTAATGAACGAAAAATATACTGTTGATTAATTATTTCAAATGATTTAATCAGTTATTTTTAGAAAAAAATAATTTTCAAAATCATTCAATATCTATGGAATAAATGAAGCCTTAATGTCCTTTGAATTTAGGTTATTCCCGATCCTTTGCTTTTGAATTTACCGTACATCTTCTTTGTCACGTCAATTCAATTACTGTCCGCAACTATCAAGGAATACACCTAACCGAAAGAACAAAAAAAAATCAGAGATTAGCCTCTTGTTTTTTTGCTCCAAGGAGATCAACCTCTTCACGAAAGGCTAAGATTGGCTATTTGGGTCAACGCCCGTTTCGAGTGAAACACCAGCGGAGAAAAAACTTCATCTCCTTCGCTTGACTGGACTCATCATTAACGGGCCACGGTGCCGTATCGCTTTGAAATTTCCCCCAAGAAAAGCTCGACCCACGCCCCCTGCAATGACAACGGGGAAAACGTGCGATGGAGGACAAATCACTCGGTTTGACCCTTATGTCCCTCCTCCTCGTATATAATCGACTATTAAAAAAAAAAAAAAAAAAAAAAACTATGACGCGACGAAAGAACCAGAATTAGATTAAGTAAGATCGCGGCACTATCACGATGAAAAGGTATCCATTTTCGTCTTTAATACCTCAGATTTTGTCATTTTTCAACATCAATCTCTTGATCTTGACTAAAAAATCAAACTGATACTTTTCAAAGATGCGTCAAATATGATGTCAAAAGTAGAATTCAAAAATAGCGATTGATCAGTCATATCACTCGAGACTCGTTTGAACTTCATCATTTACTTTAAGACTATGTCATCATAAGGTGTTGCTAAATGGAAGGATCTTATGAATATCCATGAATGAAAAATCATAGATCGAACTACCGAATTGAAAATATTAGATGTTATCATATAGTTTGGTATCGACTAAGTTCACTAGTTGGAGATAAGTGGACTCGAAAGTTGACATCCACCATAGGGTAAATCACCGCCGCTCTGGGCCCGACTAATTTATCATAAAGGCCAATGATAGACAATAACTCCCCCAAATATAGCTTACAACTTTCATCGTATTGTGCTCTCCAAAGAATAACTCTTCTCAAAATTTTAAAGGGTGCTAAGTTGAAATCCCATTTTAATTAAAGATCCGACTACAAGAGAACTAGGAATGGAGAGCTTTCCACCATTTTCTGCCTGACTATTTGGTCTTAAGAATGTTAGTTTTAAGAATGAAAGATTGTACTTATCCGACCCTTATTGCTTAATCTAAGAGCGGACAGTTAATGCGTTCAAATTTATCGAATAGAATTCTATGTTCAGTCTGCGACCCAGTGGGGTACCTGTGATGCCCGCTTCTCTAACAAGATTTCAATTTTCAAAGCATCGACCATACAATCTGTCTGTCGGTGCAATAATTTTCGCGATTTAAAGTGAGATCGTCAAACCTTATCCCCGGGAAAGGAAAATTCAAAAGCAATTTTCCGGGAAAGTCCTGGCGGCGAGAAACTAATATATATTTTTTTAATACAAAGGAAACGTGCGTAGAGCTCAGACGCTTTGAACGATCCCGAAGCGCCGGATGATGCCTGCGACCCGGTCGTCGTTCGCTGCGCGAGAAAACAATAATTGCGAATTTCCGTCTTCGTCGCCGTCGGCGATGTCATCATCTCCCGGAGTCAAACGAGCCCTTCGATGTCAGGGGCGGTGGGACCCGGCATACCGTTTGGAGTCCGATCGATTCAGAGTCGTCGAGTGTGCTCCATGCCGTCGCTTTCAATGGAGAATTCGGGGTTCATCTCCCTTGACTTGTCGCCCGCTCATGCGCAGGCAAAGACCGCACCATTATTTTTACTGCCGGCGACTCTCTCTCTGTTTTTTCATTTTTCTTTTTTTTTTTGGGTGGAGGGGGTTCTCGGCGGCCCTTTATATATGGGCTGCTCGAGCGCCTCGGTTTGACCATCTTCTTCGTGCTGAGGGGGTGGATTTCGCTTCGTTTCGTGGAGTTTTGAGAGCTAGTCTCTGCTTTGGGGAAGCCGTCTGGCAATGGGACTCTGCGGTGGGAAGCCTGCGAAGTGCGCTCACTTTTCCTCCAGTTCCTTCGCCGGTGGGTGCTCTTGGGTTTTCTTTTCTTTTTCGTTTCTGTCTATGTTTTGTTTTCGTGATCGAGTTGCGTTGGTGATCGGCGGCTAAATAAGGGATGTTCTTATGCCGTTTAATGCGTTGGAAATGCTAGTTTGTTCGGTTATTCTCGAGCTTCGATTGAGGCGCATTATGGGCGAATCAGTGCTTTTTCGTTTTGATGGAACAGGATGCTTACTGTTTTGCAAGGTGAATATAGTTCTAGGTAGTGTGCTTGAACAAGGTTATAGTTCTCAATCTTCCCGTTGTAATTCCTGAATTCACGGTCAAGTTGTGGGAGTTTAATTTTGGAGTTTGTTCTTGTTCTGTGGTTCTGCTTAAATGATTAATTGGTGCAGGATTTTCCATCTGGTGTACCAAAAATCTTCTCTGTTTAATTACTGGAGCAACCAATGTCTTTGACAATTCAGTTTCCTACTAGCAAAAATGCACCCAAATTTGTGTTTGATGGACCATTACTTAATCAGGGTGGTGATTATTTATTTGGTGCTTTTGTCGTGGTGCTTTTTGTGTTTGACAAATGCTGCAAGTAACATTGAACTGTAGATATGTGTGATGCTAGTAATGCGTTTTGATTAAGGTCGTGAGCTCAACTGCAAATCAAATTTCTATACGACGTCAAGTTCTTTATTGTTCTGTTATGTGGCAACAATACTGGGTATCTGTTTATGTTATAAGGTCGAGCTTTACTTATGGCTTCCTTGGTCATTTTGTCTCAGAAGCTAAGCGATCTCTTAGCAACGTTGGGAGGGATCTGCCCCCTCTCAACCAGCAAAAGGCTATACTGGGCTTGGAGAAATCTCTGATGAAATCCGAGCTTGATTCCTCGGTCTCCAACAATCTCAAGTCCTTTAGCTTCAGCGATCTCAAGAATGCTACCAGAAACTTCCGCCCTGATTCTGTGCTTGGAGAGGGAGGGTTTGGTTATGTGTTCAAAGGATGGATTGATGCGAATACACTATCTCCTACTAAACCTGGAAGCGGGATGGTGGTGGCTATAAAGAAACAGAAGCCTGAGAGCTTTCAAGGCCACAAGGAATGGCTTGTATGTGGATTGCTCTTCTGACATTTTCCTCTGCTCTTTTTTTGAGCGTCTTTTTTGTTTCGCAGTTAACTTAGTTCTGTTTCATTGGCAGGCAGAAGTAAATTATTTGGGCCAACTTCACCACGAGAATCTTGTTAAGCTTATTGGTTATTGCAGTGAGTCAGATAACAGACTACTCGTGTATGAGTTTATGCCAAAGGGTAGCTTGGAGAATCATTTATTCAGAAGTAAGTGCATATTCTTTAAAGGCCCAGCGTTTTTTGACTTCTGCACTTCTCCTCTGGAAAATTGTGCTTACGATAACCCTGTTGGGTAGGAGAAAAGCCAGAGAACCAATGTTAAGGAAGGGTCTGTGAATTGTGCCCCTTCTTTTTCCTCTCTCAAAGGCTTATTCCACTTGATTTGTTAGCAAGGCCTAAAAAGACTGGGCATATTCTGCTTCATTTATGTCAAAGGATGACAGTTTTAGTTTTTGAAGGGCTGGACATGTTACATACGGAACACAGTCACTCGATGAGGAAAGGAAATATGACAAGAGAGCACTTTGTAAATGCTCTGAATTGTCCGCGAGATTCTGAAGACTGGTTGGAAAATGATTTGGGGAAATCCATATGATGCTGTTTATTTTGTAACTCAGAAAATGCAAAATCATTTCTGTATTTGGGAAAACTATTTGGAGAGCAAAGTAGAGGATAATTCTAGGAGAGTCACCAAAGACAGATAACACTAGATCTGAGTATAGACCACAGGAAAATTTCATACCCTCTAATCTACATCTTGAATGTGTCGGTGGACGGAATGTATTATTGGTTGAACTTAGTTTGGAAACATAAAGTTTCGATGCACTAACTATTTGCTGACTTTTATCTATTTCTGCAGAAGGCGTTGAACCCATTCCTTGGGCTACAAGGATGAATGTTGCCATCAGTGTCGCACGAGGGTTGGCTTTCTTGCATGGCTTAGATGCTAATGTCATCTACCGTGATTTAAAGGCTTCCAATATTTTGCTTGATTCGGTGAGCTGAAACTTTCTAAATGTTTTCATCTGTTGATCATATAAGTGGGCGGTTGGAGTAGAACCTTGCGTTTTTGCTTAATGAAGTAGGCTTAATTTTGCAGGATTTTAATGCCAAACTTTCAGATTTTGGCTTAGCAAGGGATGGGCCTACTGGGGATAAAACTCATGTTTCAACACGTGTAGTGGGAACCCAGGGCTATGCAGCTCCAGAGTATGTGGCAACAGGTCAGTCTGATCTTCCTGTCATATTGGACTTTTTATTTATAAAGAATTCATGATTTCATGGAAAATTGTACAACCAGTACAGCCTGCCATGTTTGAATTGAGACTTAGACCATGGTTGGGTGACTGGGTCAATCAGTAACAGATAAATGCTGTGTATTTTCAAAAATAAAAAAATAAAAAATTCGCGTCGCAAGTTTTGGAAGCCTTGGTTTCTGCACCTGAATTGTATTCTTGCTGCTTGATGTCTGAAGCTGCTAATGAATCAATTGTTCAGTTTTTTCCTTTTTTTTCTTTTTGGGAGGGGGGGACGGGTTTGTAGCAATTTCAGGAAATTATAATTCTAGAGCGCTATTCAAGAAGTGAAAAATATGTGTTGAATTTGGAGTTTGCATGCTATTGAGTTTTTAAGAGTTCCTTCTCTATTCCATTATCTGTTTGTCTAATGATCGACTGTCACGTGAAACAGGTCACCTAACACCAAAGAGCGACGTCTACAGCTTTGGTGTTGTTTTGTTAGAATTACTCAGTGGACGACCGGCTCTGGATTTTGAGAGACCTGGATATGACGAGGAGACCTTGGTCGAGTGGGCGAAGCCTTTCTTAAGCGACAGCAGGCGGATCTATAGAATCATGGACACGAGATTGGGCGGTCGATACACTAGGGAAGAAGCCAAAGGCGCTTCTGCTCTCGCTTTGCAATGCCTCCATACGGATCCTAAGATCCGGCCACCGATGGTCGACGTTCTGGCGGCTCTAAAAGGGCTTCATACAACAAAGGGTGGGCTGAGAACGCGGCCTTCTAAGCTCGACCGCTGTGGGAATTTGAATTAAGCATCTCGAGCCGCGCTTTCACGTTATAAGCAGGGCGTGAGGTTGTCGCCTTAGTAGCTGCCTTCGCATTATTGGTTCGAATGAGAACCCAATAATCTAGGCAACACCTTGTTTATTCCTGGCGCACATGTATTCCTTTTTTTTTATTTTTATTTGTATAGGTGAAGGTTTCTCTTCCTTGAACTCGGGGCTGTCTTAAAAAAGAAGACATGCTGTTGGACACTTGTATGTTAGACCGTCAAGAAGTTAGCTGAATGAAATCACAATGATTTTAAGGCTGTTGAATTTTCAAGAGAGTTTGAAAAAATTCGAGATGAAATTGGTCGACACATCCAGATGGCAAACTGAATTTGGAAGCTAAAGACATTGTTTTCGGTCAGCTATCCCTGGAGACATCATTCATCTAAAGTCTGACTCACTCAATTAAAACGTTTGACATTGTTTGGTTTTGGAATGATAATTGTGACTTGACTAAGGCTCTAAAGTCTGACTCGCTCAATTAAAACCACCGCAAATTTTGAAAAGCCCTGTAAGCTTTCATATACAAAGTCTTTCAGGGTTGTATTTTCTAAAAATGTGAAATGCGAAACTTTGGGAGAGACTTCAATTTCCAATACATATGACTTTCCGTTTTGTCCATGTGAAAGCAATGGTCCAATATTAAATAGACTTTGGATGTGTCTGAAAATATTTTTCTTTTGAAAACTAATTTTTATTCATAAATAAATTTTATATTTTTATTTTCGAAAATAAAGAAGTAATTACCTCTGTTGTAAATTTATTTTCTGACTTTTTTGTTTCGAAAAATAAAAAAATTAACTGAAGTTGTTATTAAATGTATTTTTGTGTTCAGAAAAATAAATTAGTTATCAGGTCCCGCTGCAGTTCACTCCCCGTTTCCTCGTTTCCACTTTCTCGCACGCGGTTCCGTCTGGACGCTCGACCCGAACTCGCACGTTCCTCTCCTCCTACTCCAACCGGGTCGCTCGTGCGGCTCGGCGACTACCGAAACAAGCTCTCCCACGGCCTTCCCGGTCTCAGTCCGAATCAGCCGGTTGAGCTGGGCCCTCTTCGCATGCGGTTCGAGGGATCGGCGAGCGCGACTAAGTCCCGGTAAAGATTGGTTGATGTCGAAATCGATGGTTTTTCCCCGTGTTTAGCGCTTCGGTATGCCGAATTTTTCAGCTCTGTTTTGAGGTTCTCCTCGTTCTCTCGGTTGGCTGCGTCGGCATGTTATGACGAGCAGACTGATCTATCGTTCGTCGGAAGGGGCGATGACTTCGAGAGAGTTTGTCTGGGTCGTCGTCTGAATTGACGCTTACTATGTTTAGCGGAGGAACGGAAGGAGATTTGCTGCGATTGCGTTAGAGAAACCTTGCATCGTTCCCGTGATGTGATTCGCGACGAATTGTGGAAGTCATCAACTAGGGGTCGATTTGATTCGATGAAAATGGTGAAAAACTCCATTACCCACCTGTCTAGAGATCTCTAATGAATGAATAAATTGGTTTCGCCGTGTCCATGTAGGAAGTCGATCTCGCAATCTGTTTGTTATGTGCTGAAGTTGTCTTGTGCCCGAATGGGGAAATGATTCTAATCACTCCATGCTTATGTTCTCAGAATCCATAAGCTTTTGTTTGGGCAGAAACGGGAACAATTTGGGGCCTCCTTATTCCTCGTGTTTAATGTAACGTATGCTTTCGATTCATTTTTTCTTTTCCAGAGTGACGACGATGGAGATTGATATGGAAAGGAACAACAATCGGAAAAGACCCGCTTCTAACGACTTGCCCCTGCAGTGGAGCCAGTGGCAGCTGCTCGATTCCATCCTTCCGACGGGGGGATTTGCGCATTCGTTTGGTCTAGAGGCTGCGTTACAAACCCGTGTGATCACTGGGCCTGAAGATCTTCATACCTTTGTAATGCACGTGTTGGAGAACACTGGCAGTTTACTCCTTCCTTTCGTCTACACTGCAAGCAAATCGCCGAGTGCGGATACTTTGTGTAAGCTCAACAGAATGCTAGACGCGATGCTAACTAATGAAGTGGGCCGAAAGGCATCTGTAGCTCAAGGATCGGCACTGATGAGGGTGGCTGCGTCTGTGTTTTCTGAAATCCCGTCGCTTAAAATGATGAGAGATAACTTTTTGAGTTCTGGAGCCATTTCTTTTCACCATGCTCCAATCTTCGGGCTTGTATTTGGACTTCTTGGGCTCGAGAGTGAGACATGTCAGAGAGCCTTCATGTTCATTACTCTGAGAGATATTATTTCTGCTGCTACTAGGCTGAACGTAGTTGGGCCGCTGGGAGCTGCTGTGTTGCAGCACCAGATTGCTCATGCTGCCGAAGCTATTACAGAGAAATGGAGTAACCGTGGTGTTGAAGAAGCATGCCAAACAGTTCCTTTGCTCGACACTGTACAGGGATGCCATGGCTACTTGTTTTCGAGGCTGTTCTGCTCGTAATGACATTCGTGCATGTCCATAACGATGGATTCCTTTTTTATGCTCACCAGCTGATATCGGATGTGGAATTAGAAAAACCTGCATCTTCTTCAGCTGGGAGGATCCTTGCTCGTGTTTTATGTCATGTAAGTATCAAATTAATTTGGATTTTCCATGACTGTCAAGTAGGGAAATGTAGATAAATCCAAATGCTCATTCAATTCCTTCAACACTGCATACTTTTACGATGTTTTTGAAAGTTGAGATGATCTCAATTTCGAATGCGGTTTCGCGGCGAGTCAGTTCTGTTGTTGTAGGGGACTGAAGCATCGTCTAGCTCATTAGTCACGCCTTTTTAACTAATTTTTGTTTTCAGAGTTGACAGTGTGACGATTTCTACGTTATCTGATATGGTTTTACATTGAAGATACTGCATCAGAGACCCAATTGTTCTCGATGGCTATGTGTAAAGCCTTGGTTTTTTTGGCCTTGAATCTGTATTTGTTTTGTACCTTTTTCTTTGGCACCATGCCTTCCATCTAACGGCGCAAACTCGATGTTTATTGAATTTCTCCATGTTGGCCAGATCCTCCTGTTCAGCAAGGTCGCTCTAGTGTCAAAGGAATCCCTCAGAACTCTTCTTGTCTTCCCCACTTTGGAAGTTTTTTGGTGGCATCGATAACCGGTGACCGTCAAGAGGGGTGAGTGCTCCATTTTTGGTACTGGTCTTGCAGTTTCTCTCTTGCACAATTCGCAAGTCACCATTTCGTTGCCTGTCTCGGGCATCGTCACTCTGTTTGTCAACTTGGTGTCAAGGCATTGGATGGCGATTGTTGCCATTTGTCTCCGGCATCATTTGCATTCGGGAGTGACCTCCGTGCGCCCACCCGAGACGATCCCCGTTTGCCATTTGCCTTCAAATTCGAATAGTTTGACACGGTCGAACTGGGTCTGACGTGCCTCCACCTTATACTCAGCGGCTTGATCTAATCAAGCCTCCGCAATTTCGGAATCACCCTGTCGAGTGGCATTTTCTCCCCGGTCGGAATAGGTGGGTCAATTCCATGGGTGGTCTCGAAATTGTGTTTTGGGCTAGGAGGAAGCTGCAATGAGAAATACCCAAGGAGAAATTATTGAGGTCTACCGTGTTAATCACCCCGTGAATGAATTTTTCAGAGCCGGAAGAAATGCCTATCCCAAGTGGAAGATAATGAGACTCACGTCGATCTCACTTGATCTAAGGACCGTGTTCGACTATGATGGTCTCCAATTTGTAGACCCTACTGATGTTGTTGGTTCCTTGATTTAGAATAAAGAAGAGGTGCGATGGTAGGTGGCACAATATATACATTGCTTTGAAAATTAAAAGACCACTATTAGGTAAATAGTATGTCCACCCCTCAGGCATTGGCCAATAATTTACACATTTCCTTGCATCGACCATCCTCATACGTGGGCTTGACGAGGCGTGATAAGTTTAAAATCAATTTTCTCTAAATTCTACAATGCATAGATATCTTCCTTTAATTTCGAAAAGATTCGTTACAAGAACCACCGATAATCAATGGATCAATGATTCGGCATCAAAGGCACTCATTTCAAATGGCAGGGCGAGAGGGAGTACTAGGATCATGAACTGTTTTTTGTTTTTTTTTGGTCCATAGGACCATGAACTTAGTCACAAATTTTTTCATCAAATTTCAACTCGCCGTGAATTCCATTTATTCATTCATCGTTGACTTTCACATTAGTTTTTCTGTTTTAAAATCTAATGTCAGTTTAATTCGAACTAATGAAAACGACAACACTAGATTTATTAACCTAATACAGGGACTATAATGAAAATTCAGCAATAGTTGAGGGTCTATATATTAAAAAAATTCAAAAATTGATAGATATTCAGTTTTGCTTTCTCCAAATAAATATCCTGCTTTCAGTCTTCCCTTTGACTTGGCCGGGAAATCGGCCAGTTTCTTTCTTCAGCTTCGGCGTACAGATAGCAAAACTCAAAACTCACCCTCCCTCCCTCCCTCTCTCTTTAAACCAAAAAGAAGGGAGAGATGCATCTCCGGCTCTCTCACTTCCGCTCCCCACGCTCCACTGCTCGCGCGTACGCGCCACGGAGTCGAGGCGAGCCGCCACCTGTAGCCCGTGCGGGCCACGCGCCATCTCTCCGCTTCATTATCGGGAAACAGGCGCCACCCTCTGACCCGATCAAATGATTAGCATTCAATTTCTTTATTCTCAAATTCTTTCTTCCCTCGCTCGGGATTTTACTAATTAATAATCGAATCGAGGGAGCGAGAGGCTGGAGCGTGATCGAGATTTGGCGGGGGCCCAAGAAGATCTCCATCGATTCACTCATCTTCTGCGCTCTCTCTCTCTCTCTCTCTCTCTCTCTCTGCAAAACCTCCCCCTGCTCGCTCCTTCGCTCTCCTCGAGCTTGCAGAGGGAGAGCCGAGAGCACGGCGGCGGCGGCCCGGAGTATACCAGATGGGAGCGTGAGATCGGAGCGCATCGGGCTACGTCCGGCCTCTCGTCTTCCGCTGAAATCCGCGTCTCCGGCGGAGTGGAGTTGCAGTTCGTTCCGGATTTCGCTGCTGGTGTTCGTCCGCGCGAGAAGGCGGCGAGCTTATTCGACTTTTGCGGAATCCGTCGAGATTGCGAATTGAGCTTCCGCTTCTTCTTCTTCTTCTTCTTGTTCTTTTTTTTGCCTCTCTCTCTCTCTCTATCTACCTAGTAATCGGCTTTCTAGAGAGGAAGTTTGCGAGGATCGGGTTGGATTCCGGAGGGAGGCTCTCGCCGCCGCTTTGAGATTGAAGCTGAGTTTCGAATGGGCGCGAAGGATTATTTTGAGCATACGGTGGACGCGAAAGCCAAGATCATGAGCAATGATTAGTTCTCCCGGTGGAATCTGACCAGGCGCCATTTCCTTCTGGTAAATTTTTCTTTCATGATCCTACTAGGCGGCCTCGATTTCACGACTGGCAAGAAGTATGATTTCAATCGCTATTGTCCAAGTGGTGATTCTGAAGTGGATGATAGTGGATGGCTCTGATTGCATGACTGTCTAGAAGTGTGAGTTTTTAGTCTCTTAGGCTCTCGGCCTTGCATATCTGATGCTTTTGGTTACCCACTGGTACGGAGGGCTGATCGTTGTGTTCCATTCCTTTTTTTCATGTTGCATCAATCATCATGCGGATACAATTGCTAGGTTGCTATACAAAAAAAAATGGCTAGAAAAGAAAAGTAAACAGTCATCAGGAAGAAGGGAAGAAGGTTTATCTATGCACAAGAATTGCTAGGTCTTGTTATTGCTGATAGTAGTGATGTACTTTGTCTCTGCTCTATTGCTTTTTCTAAGTCCATTTGCTAATAATGTGGAAAACTTTTTTTTTCTTTTGTAGGCATATTGGGCGAGATGCGAAGCACGACAGATGGTGGCAGGGATAAGAAAGTGCGCAAAATTCGCAGGCACTCGCCATCTGGTGAGGAAGCCAGTGATGGAGGAGGGATTCCTTTGAAGAAAGGCCCTTGGACAGCGGCAGAAGATGCAATTTTGGTCGACTATGTCACTAAGCATGGGGAAGGAAATTGGAATGCGGTCCAGAAGCATTCGGGGCTTGCCAGGTGTGGGAAAAGCTGTCGTTTGCGGTGGGCAAATCACCTGAGACCTGATCTGAAGAAAGGTGCATTTTCTCCTGAGGAAGAGCGTCTTATTATTGAGCTCCACGCAAAAATGGGAAACAAATGGGCTCGAATGGCTGCAGAGGTTCTCAAAATGTTGTTTTTTTAAATGTTTTCATATAATCTGTTGTGGCTTTCATATAATCTGTTGTGGCTTTTGGTGCTTGTCTTGTATGTCTTTTGCTGCTTCTGAAATGTTGCCATAGTATCTCGCAACATCTTTGACGGCAATGGTTGGGAACAGTATGATTTATATATCAGATAAAGTGAGGAGTCAAAAATAGCAAAAAGGATTAATTCCCTGGCTAATATATTTTTTTGGGGATAAGAGATGGAATTTGGAACTTTGAATTACTGTTTACAATCTTGGGAGGTATCCTTCTAGCTAGTTTAAGTTGGAGGATTAGGGGACAAGTTTTCACTAAATTGGCACATTTGTTTTTCCTGCTATTGCAATGGTGACTTTGTGCCTCTCATTCTATATCATGAAGCCTTCTTTCTGGAGATGGTATCTTAATGAATTTCGGACAGGTCCAATAGACATGATTTTTATTTTTTGAGTTTTTGGTCAAAACTTTTGCAATCACCGTCTTTAAATTCTTGTGATATCTGATTATTTTCTAAAAATGAATCAAAATTTGACAGTCATATAGCTTGGAATAGGATATGCGCAAAAGAATTCCCCTCTGCATATTTCTTTGTTGATGAATATAGGGTTAGAGATGTGACCTCGTGTTTGATTGATTATGTCTTGTCTCTTGGATGATGTGGCATTTTGAAAGTTACCATGTCCAATCTCTTGCTATCATTGGTGTAGCAGAGCATGAGTACTTCTATTTATGATTTGAAAACTAATCTTGGTCATTTGAACAAATAGAACCTTCTATTCTTGTCTTCTTATTATGCTGATTGATTTCTTCCTTCCCTCTTTCAGTTACCTGGACGTACAGACAATGAGATAAAGAACTACTGGAATACAAGAATTAAGCGACTGCAACGCACTGGCATGCCTATATATCCTACTGAGGTTTGTCTGCAAGTGTCAAGTGGGAATCAAGAGACTCATGACATGGGTAACTTGCATACTGCAGGCGAAGATAATTGTGATCTCTCACAGGCAGATCCACTCGAGATCCCAGAGGTGGATTTTAGAAAACTGGAACTGCACCTTGGTTTCTCGTCTTTTTGGTCTACACTTCTGGACGTTCCTCCTTGTGGCTTTGGGAGAGAGGCAATGTGTCTATCTGATGCTTACTGCCTTCCATTTCCATCAAGCCGGTCTCCTAAACGCCTTCGGGGGTCTGAGACCCCATTTCCTGTCTTGGATGCTGGAAGTAATGACAGTTTCTCTTCCTTTGGTCAGTATGCTGATTATTCTTCCGAGATCACTCCCGAGTCCTTTGTGTTGTCATCGCCATATGATGTCAATCCTGACTCGACGAACCAGTCTCTACTGGGCGATCTCCCCGGCAGCCATGCCTTTCTAAATGGCAACTACCCTTCTTCTGTGCCCCATTTGGAGGCCATGAAGTCGGAGCTCCCTTCACTCCAATATACAGAAACTCAGCAAAGTAGCTGTGGTACTCCTGCGTCCCCACGGCCTTCCCTTGAGTTTATTGATCCTCTAATACAGTCACCTCCATGTGAGCACTATCAGTCAGATTGTCATTCACCGCGGGGGTGTGGTCTACTGGAAGCAGTTATCTATGAGGCCTGCTCTAAGCAAAAGAGTTGTGCCCAGACTACAGTCGTTTCTGGCAATGAAGCTTGCAACTCTTCTCCAGTTCAGCTCAGGACAAAGCAGGAAGTGTATGCTGCCCCAGACTCTCCTTTAGGTGATAATGCCATATCAGTGCTCAATCATTGCTCTCCTGCCAGCAGAAAATCGTTTGAAGAACCCCAATCTGCCGACACCATGCCTGGTGCGATCACTTAATGTTGCTTATAGTTTGTAAATTGATAATGGCATTGTTTTGGTGCCAGAATATGCTTAAGCATTTTCTGAGTGGAGATTCCGGTTTGTCTTTCATGCAGGATTTGACATTAAGCCTGAGGAAGATAGCAAAACTTTCCCTGATTTTGAAGGAAAGCAAGAGATCCTAGATCAGATGCACATTAACGGGCCTGATGCTTTGCTTGATTTAGATTGGTGCCAGCTCAAAAGTCAGCCTAGTGAAGACAAAATTGGACGGGCAGATTATATAGGAGCACTTCTTGGTTCTGATTTTTACTGAGTCCCCGAGAATATGGGTGATAGGACTGCATGGCACTAGTAGACAACCCGACCATGATGTGCCTTCTCGTCAACCCTCGGGAATAGCGAGTTTTTAGGATCTGGGAAATTCCGCCTCCTTTTCCGGCTTATGGATTTTGCAACTTCCACCTTACGTTTGGGATTTCTGCCTTCAAGATTTGAGTTCTCTTTTTTGAGTCCTCTGGACAATGTCAAGTGAATTCCTTTGAATGCTTTATAACTCGAGCTAAATGTCGATTTGTTCTTCCTGTGCTGTTGTTACTGCTTAGTCACACCTGAAGCAATCACGTCGGACTGGCCCTTAGCTCTAGACTTGCTACTTCTTATTGTCTTGCGGTGTTTTATTTGCTGGTCTTATTTAGATCTATGGGCACGATATCCCGGACTAGGAAAAGTTTCCATGGAGCAGCTGCAGCACCTGCCTGGTGGGGCAAAGTAGTCGATGGATGCGTTTTGGCTGCGTTTGGAAAGAGTTTTGGGAATAGTTTTGGGAATGGGCTTTGAATACTCAAAGTCCTTTCGGCTAAATAGCAAAAGTTGGCATTCTCAAAGGCTGGTCTTGCGCTTTTAGGCTTTTGAGCATGTACATATGGCTATTCATCTTCTCTGTTGAGGGTGGCCGGTGGGGTTGCGCAGGGCTGTAAGGGGCCGGCGACCGGCTAGAGGGAGGTCGGCGATAGTCACAGCGACCCAAGCGAGGGTCGCCCGACCTTGAACGGCCCTTGCCGGTGGTCTCTAGGGGCCGCCTTGGGTTGCCTGACCTTGAGCGGCCCTTGTCGGTGGTCTCTAGGGGCCGCCTGAGGTCCAATGATCTCACATGACGGCCATATTTTTTTTCTTTTTTTAATAATAAAGGCCATTTGTAAATATAAGTCTTTCAAATATTATTTAGCTCAAAGATACTTCATAATGGATTTTTAGATTATAATTTACCAAACACAATTTGTATTTTGAAAAATCCCTCTAACTTAAATTCCTTTGTATTTTCCTAAAGATTTTTTCTAAAAGTGTAACCAAATGCACCGATGTCTTATCTAATAATTATATGTCTCAACTCTTTACCGGGTGCTGGGGTCAGGACCGGTTTGTTCCGCAAACCTGGTGAGGCCATGTCAACTAGTGGTTCCCCGTGGTCCTTATTTGCCAAACCAAATGGTAAGTAAAAAATAGAAAAATAGAAATTAAAAAAGATAGACCCGCGTGTCTTCACTGAAACTGACTGGGGTCCTCACCCGTGTTGTCTTTGAATAGAAGAAGCAACACGAATGGGATTGATTGAGAAGACCCGGGAGATATTCTTTAGCAGAAGGCGTGGACCATTTCAGTTGCCTTCCAACTTTGCGCATCATTCCAAATGCTTGTTAGTCTACATCACAACACCACACTCAAAACCCAGATGCCTTCCTAGACAAGAAAAGCGAAAGACAAAACTAAAAAAAAAAAAACCAACATGCCACTGATGCCCCCTTTCCTCGTTGATATTTACCTTACCGATAGAACAGATCAGTCAATCATTCTATGAACCATATATAACAACATGTATCTAAAGCACCTTCCACCAAGATCATCTTACGTGGGGTGAGGGTATTCAACTTCCTCAATTAATCTTGCGGATTGCTTATTCGTCGGCACTGATCGCATGAATACTAAAAATACTTATAAAAAAAAGGAATCGGAGACTCGGACTTATCCAGTTAACATGAAATGTCTTGTGATAAAATAATTACTTATCTTGCTAGGGATAGGAGTCAAAATGAGAAAATCGAAAGACATGTACTCGAGAGAGCCTAGTCGCCAAATCCTGATTGGGTCCATCTTGAATGACTATTAAAAGGGGAGCAATAAATGATATTCCGTTAAATGTAAATTAGGCGTGCTGTCTATTTTGCTTATAGTTTGTAAATTGATAATGGCATTGTTTCGGTGCCAGAATATACTTATGCATTTTCTCAGTGGAGATTCTGGTTTGTCTTTCATGCAGGATTTGACATTAAGCCTGAGGAAGATAGCAAAACTTTCACTGATTTTGAAGGAAAGCAAGAGATCCTAGATTAGATGCACATTAACGGGCCAGATGCTTTGCTTGATTTAGATTGGTGCCAGCTCAAAAGTCAGCCTAGTGAAGACAAAATTGGACGGGCAGATTATATAGGAGCACTTCTTGGTACTGATTTTTACTGAGTCCCCCCAGAATATGGGCGATAGGACCGCATGGCACTAGTATACAACCCGACTGTGATGTGCCTTCTCGTCAACCCTCAGGAATAGCGAGTTTTTAGGATCTGGGAAATTCCGCCTCCTTTTCCGGCTTATGGATTTTGTAACTTCCACCTTACGTTTGGGATTTCTGCCTCCAAGATTTGAGTTCTCCTTTTTGAGTCCTCTGGACAATGTCAAGTGAATTCCTTTGAATGCTTTATAACTGGAGCTAATTGTCGATTTGTTCTTCCTGTGCTGTTGTTATTGCCTAGTCACACCTGAAGCAATCATGTCGGACTGGCCCTTAGCTCTAGACTTGCTACTTGTTGTCTTGTGGTGTTTTATTTACTGGTCTTATTTAGATCTATGGGCATGATATCCCGGACTAGGAAAAGAATTGCATGGAGCAGCTACAGGGCAAATTAGTCGATGTCCTACCTAATAATTATATGCCTCAACTCTTTACCGGGCACTAGAGTCGTGAACGGTTTGTTCGGCGACTCTGGTGAGGCCATGTCATCTGATGGTTTCTCGTAGTCCTTATTTGCCAAACCAAAAGGTAAATAAAAAATAGAAATTAAAAAAGATATACCTGCAGTCTCTTCATTGAAAATAACTGGGGTCCTCACCCATGTTGTCTTTGAATAGAAGAAGAAACATGAATGGGAGGATTGAGAAGACTCGGGAAATATTCTTTAGCAGAAGGCGTGGACCATTTCAGTTGCCTTCCAACTTTGCCTATCATTCCAAATGCTTGTTAGTCTACATCACAACACCACACTCAAAACCCAGATGCCTTTTGACAAGAAAAGCGACAGACCAAAAAAAACCAACATGCCACTGATGCCCCCTTTCCTCGTTGATATTTGCCTTACCAATAGAACAGATCAGTATGAAGCATATATAACAACGTGCATCCAAAGCACCTTCCACCAAGATCATCTCACGTGGGGTGGGGGTATTCAACATCCTCAATAAATCTTGTGGATTGCTTATTCGTTGGCACTGGTTACATGAAAACTAAACATATTTATAAGGAAAAGAAAGAAAGGAGTCGGACTTTTACGGTTAACATGAGATGTCTCGTGATAAAGTAATTACTTATCTTGCTAGGGATAGGAGTTGAAATGAGAAAAAAGAAAGACGTACATTCGAGAGAGCCTAATCGCCAAATCCCGATTGGTTCTATCCTGAATGACTATTAAAAAGGGAGAGCAATAAATGATATTCCGTTAAATGTGAATTAGGCGTGCTGTCTATTTTCGGTAGGGTACGCACGCTCCTAAGACCGTAATAAATATTAGAGCCAGCAAGGAAGATATTATTTTCCACCTCTCCTTTTCTCGATGGGGTGCGAAAGCTCTCTCTTTTATTTAATTTATTGTTTCAGGCATTTATAATCATTTTTTCCCCCAAGAATCCCAGGCTTTTATTGCAGCGCTGTGAAAATGACAAAGGAAAAGAAGAAAAGTAGGAGAAGAAGAAAATATTTATATAAATTATCTAGCGAAAAAAGATAGAAAAGGAGATAAAGGGGGATAAAGCGAGTCTTTTCCCTCTCTTTACTAATGCTAATAATTGACCCACTTTTTCTCGCTGGTTCGGTCTCTCACTCACTTTTACTCCTCTATCCAAAGCTTTTTTATAAAAAAAAAAAAAAAAAAAAAAAAAAAAAAGGTGGAAAAGATCGTCTCCAGCTGCAGCAGCTCATCTCCACCGAGCTTCGTCTTTGGTGCAGGGGGAGTGGCGGCGATGCAGAGCTTTTAGAGAGAGAGAAAGGGGGTCGTCCTCGGCGGAGCGTTTGGCGTGCATGTCTTGATCTGGGGATCTCTCTCTCCGCCTTTTCCCTCTCCCCGTCTCATCGGTGGGTTTTGGATCTTCTCTTTTTTGACACCATCCTTTTTTTTGTATCCCCGGTGGAGATCGGATGCTGATCGCTGCGAGATCCTTTTTCGTCGGGGGTGGTTGGATATTCTTCTCGCTTGCTTTCTGGGTGTTTACCGTTTGACTGACTGGCTGACTGGAGCCCGTTATTTCCTTTTTTTTGGCTGTCGATTTCCAGTTGATAGTTTCTCGTGATTTCGTTTTTTTTTTTCGTTTGCTGGTTGAAATCGTGACTGGATCCTGAAATTCGGTTCCTTTCTCGGGTTGAATTGTTGTGGGATGATGCTCGTGACGAAGGGTCCTGTTCTCCGTGATTATAGCTCGGATCCAGCTTTTTGTTTCGCTTTGCGGAGGAAGGGGTGCCGTAGTTTCCGTGCCTATGCTTCTGCAATACACAAAAAAAGAGGAAAAAAAGAAGCATTATTCGCAATATGAATTGGGAGAATTAGTTGATGTCCAAGAATCAGCCTTTTTTCTTTTCTTTTTTTGATGTATTCAATTGCCTCGACTCGTGTGAAGGTGCTGCCTTTGATCGTTCGCGGGATTTCGTTGTAGACCCAGTAAAGCTCAGAAGTGTGGTTGCTTTGTGTAGTATTTTCACTCGTCTTTGATAAATTCAGCTGCTGTTCTTACTCCTGTTCTGAGTCTTCCAGCTTCTTGTTGAGGTGCCATCGGCTGATTTGACGATTGGATTTAGTTTTCGTTTTGAAAGATATGGTAGTGAATTGTTCTTTCCAGAATATATCATGAGCTCTCGTGTCGTATCAATGAAAGAACGATGTGCGCAAATCGGTTTGTTGCCCCTTTCAACTTCTGTGAAAGAGACCCCTTTATCGGTGTTTATATTCAGATGTTATTTGGTGTAATGCAACTGTAAATTATCTAATGCAGAAGGAAGCACGTCTTCTGTTTTGATATTTCCACTTGAACAAAGAAAGGATGAATACTGGAGAAGAGACGCATTGGTGCCATCAGTGCACCCGGCCAATTGGGCTTCAAGGCAGAGAAGTAATTTGCCCCTACTGTGATGGAGGCTTTGTGCAAGAACTTCAGGAGGTACAGGCTCTGGCATCAGCAGATGTTTCAGCGCCGTACCCAATGGATCTCTCTCCTCAAGTGAATCCAGTAGTTGATGCTTTCTTTGCTCTGGTAGGCGATAATGTTCTCGACCCCAGAAGCAGATTTCTTCGCTTTGTTGATTTGGTAACGAGGGATCCTAGTTTTGATGTCAGAGGACGTCCAGGTTGGGACCTAAACATAGTTTCAGTGTTTTTACTTTCCTTTTCTTCAACACCCTCACCTCCCTTCTCTTTTTTCTAGTCACCGCATGCATTGTTAAATAAGATATTCAACCTTTAGCATCATATAGCAGGTCGAAGACCAAGGTTAGATGAGTCGGATGACTATTTCATGGGCCCGGGACTTGACCAATTGATTGAACAGCTCTCTGTTGATGGAAGAAGGGGTCCACCCCCGGGACTTGACCAATTCATTGAACAGCTCTCTGTTGATGGAAGAAGGGGTCCACCACCGGCACCTCAATCGGCTGAGTTGGGTGACTATTTCGTGGGCCCGGGACTTGACCAATTTATTGAACGGCTCACTGTTGATGGAAGAAGGGGTCCACCCCCCGCACCTCAATCGGCAATCGCTGCATTGCCGACCATCAAGATCACTCGGACACATCTTCGGGCTGATTCAGAGTGTCCTGTCTGCAAGGAGGAATTCGAGCTGCAAGCTGAAGCAAAGATGATGCCTTGCCACCACTTTTATCACCCCGATTGCATTGTGCCTTGGTTGGAACAGCACAATTCCTGTCCTGTTTGCCGCTTCGAGATGCCTCCGCTGGGTACAGGTTCTGTTCGGGGGGGTCAAAGTTGGAGTGACCAGAGTAGAAGCAGCAGCAGCAGCAGCACTCTAAGGAGTAGTGACAGTGGCAGGGACAGTGGGAGGCAAAATCAGTGGAGGGGTCGTCTATTCCCACGGCCTTCTGATTCATCAAATTCTAATACCCAGCAGTACACTGAAACAAGAGGAAGCAACCCGAGAACCATTCATGAACAAAATCATGAGATGAATTACTCCGGATGGCCATTTGATTACTGAATCCCGCCATACTTGGGATAGTGATAAGAGTTCATGAATAATCATCGTTGGTCTAAATACTTCATGATCACTACTTGTTTGCTGTGGGACCGTAGTGAAAGTTGTCTCCCAAACTATCTCTGTTGAAACTGTCACTGTTTCTGAAGTGGATATGGTCTTTGAAGCCGCGGCTTGATTGAGTATCAGTTCCCATATCATTTTTCTGTGCATGGTCGTGTGTGTGGTGAACTCCAATATGCAATAGCTCTGTTTTTTAGCATAGGAGGTACTCGTTAGGTTCGACAGCTACTACATGTTTTTGCAATCCCTCTTTTTTTGGCGCGCGCGGGCGCGGGGGTGGACAGCTAGTACAAACAATAATGGCTGTTAATCTGAAGGGTGATGTATTGGTATAGGGGTGGAGCTTTCTTATTTCCGTGGTCAAATTGCCCTAGATGTACCAAAATGGTTGGGCCAACGATGCAGAGCAAGCATGTTTAATAGAGAGAAATTTTACTTTTCATGGCGAGATTTAATCTTCAAGACACGAGTTATACACACTACAAGAAAAGCTGGCACATGGAAAATTGAAAATCGAAGTTTCTTTATTTTGTTGCTCAACCAATGTTTTGGACACTCAATAACAGTGTGAGGGGGAAGATGCTAAACATCATCGTAGTTATGAGTCTAATCGCAGGTTGCGCTTTTAAAGTAAGATCTGATCATGAGGACCATAGCTTGGCGTCCGTTGTTTGTACATTTGAATGAAAATGACGACTTGAGGGAAGACGACCTAAGGAACTTTGACAAAACGAGAAACCTTGTTCACGCGCACACTATGAAAAATGGTCATGGTCAGCGGCTGCTGGTGTTTGAAAGAATATGTCGCGCTTGAGCTGTCCATTTTAAGTGATCATTGCTTGGTTATCTGGCAGAGATGATGAATCTTTGATGCTTCATGTCTTCCCGAGGTTCTGTAGTAGTTCCGATATTATCACCCATCCTGCCCCTCCACCGATTAACGCAAGGGTGAGCCGTCCACCGGGAACCAGCGTGGGTAGTCCCATCGATGTAATTGAATTCGATTGCCTATCTGACCACGACATTGCAGCAGGGAGGATTCCAAACAGCACCAGCACTAATATGAACAGGGAACAGGGGATATAAGAAAATGAAACGAATGAGTTTGCCAAAGCGAAAATCTCTAGCTGCATGCGAGGAGATTAAACCTGCCCTCAATGTGTGCTGGAAGAGTTAGGCTTACCTCCATAAGTTCCAGCAAAATGCAAGGCTTTGAAGAAAATTTCTGGATCTAGCAATGAGAGTATGAGCGGAGGAACCAAGGTCAAGAGATATGGAAGAGGTTTGCTCTGACCAGAGGGGAGCTTCAACACTGCAGATTCAAGATTACCAACATCAATGACAGTAATACGATCGTTTATTCGAGATTTTGACTTATGTCATGCCTCAGACAAATATTGGAGGTGACGATTTGAATTAAGAGTGTACGGGGTGCTATGCACTCTCATATGTTTTGGCGAAAGACATTTGTGACTGGCGTGTGCTACATACTCTATTGCAAAATTAAAGAGCTGCCTCTAGCACGGTTGCATCTCCGCAAGGGATTGTAAGATTTAGGCTGCATAACCATGTACATATACGTGCAAGAGAAACTTCGCATATGAATTATCTATGAGAATTCTACACGATGGACTTAGGTGGAAACAAAAGCCTACTTACAGTCAGCCAAGAAGTCGGAGAGGCCCAGAACAAATCCGATATAAGATGTTGCAATTGCAAGGAGCGAGAATACCTCAACTATAGGCTGTGGAAACAACAAGAGGTGTAAAAAGCTAAGAGCTGAAAGCCTATTTAGGTTTGAAACTACATTGAAATGGATGTGGAAGCTTGTCTAAAGAAAGTTGAAATGGGTGAAGCCAGACTTACGCCAACCACTCCATTACTGGATCGTAATTGTTGTAGTGGATCAATGAAGTTATCAGAGCTCACATCAGCACTTGTAATAGTTCCTAGTATGACAGCATTCCATACAAGAAATAAGCCAAGAGGTATAGCTGTGCCCAGGACAATTGCAGTCCTACAAATAGTGCAATGTTGTCATGGACAACAATAAGTGTCAAACAAGAATAAGGAACTATTTCAACATTCCAAATAATTTGTGAAGAAAAGGAAATAGGGCTAGAATAATGACAATATAAGAGAAGAAAGATGCACTCTGATTATGGAGCGAACAGCGAAGTAACCACAAGAACCATGCAAAACTTATTTTAACCTACAGTTTTAGTTAACCCACTCGATAATCTTGGAAGTTGCTAAATTTTCCATCACTTTAGCTAAATTCATGTGCAAAGAGTGAGACTTGGAAAGTGACATTTTATTGGAATGCAGTTGGCCATCACATTCACAAAGGGCTGAGCCGACATGTACACAAAAATTGCCTGGGTCTTAAACTCAAAGTAAACCCAATTCCATGAAAGAAGGATTCAGAGATCAGCATAAAAAAACGAAGATGAGGAGTGTTAACTGAGATGGACGATCTTGAGATGCCAGAAACCTGCCAGAACAGGTGCATCCAGTAAATTTCATTACCTTATTTTAGTGAGGTCTCCTTCAAGATTTGTACAAAGAACAGGCACCACGTTCTGCACAAACCTAATTCAAATTGATCAATTGGTTCTTTTTAAAAAGACTGTCACAATTTCAAGTGCTCCAGTCTGTTGAAGTTACCTGGTACACAAATGATAGTGCAATAACAGGTATACTCATTGGAACAGCTTCAAAGTTGGCTTTGAGAAGAGCCTCCCAGTGCAGATCTTTGCTTGCAACTGCCTAAGGAAACATACTCTACTTCAGTAGACATGAAAAACACACCCACTTGAAATCACCAGTACAGTCCGTTAACTGACACATGCAAATTGTAAAAGTCAAATAATGAAAACAAGAAAAATCTAAATCTTTTCTGAAAAAAATTTGCAGCATTGAAAGCAATTATTTTACGACTGAAGCTCATGATGATAGCAGCACAATTTCACAGGAATGAATTCCATCTCAGGGGCAGTCCATGGAAAAATACATCTGGAAAACTTTTAAACAAAAGAAAATATGTTGAAAATCTGGTTATTGCCATATGGAAAATTCATAGTTCAGGAAAAGTACTAACATCCCACAGCTGAAACTTAATCGAAGCTTACCACAAGAGCTGCAAAAGACAATACAATAGCAAGTACCAGGACCCCGTTTACTGCACCAATCAACCGCTGGCTACAATAGAAGATGATTAGAGTCACTTTATTCATCCAAGTGGTGACTTCAATGTTTATATAGAAAATTCCCCATGATCTCTCTAAAATCTACCCAATAATAACAGTGCGCAAACATTAAAAAAATGAAACTGACTTGGATCTTAATTGAGACCATATAATTTTAGGCAATGTCAAGATTGGTCTATTATTCAGCTGATAAAATGAACCAACTAGGGCACATGGAAGCAACTAAAACAAATGCAGATATCATAAGGGAGATTAGTAGTGAGCAAAGTCAAGTTTGTCTCTAAATCAAGCATTCTTTCAGGCTATATGGGCATTGTTTATATGGTTAAGAAAACAGGAAACAACATCTGCTCATCAGTGGATTTAATGATGAAGTTGTTTTTATCTGTATCTTTCATCCAAGAATCAGTTTGAACAGGAAGGACATTCTGATAGTTAACACCAATATTAAGCATTCCAGATTATCATGTCTGGCTAATAAACAAGTTACTTGAACAAAAGAAATCATAAAGCTAAACCAACCTGCCAAAATAGCAGATCCCCCCCATTACCAATGAGAATAGCGTAGCACTTTCCCATCTGCAACCATAATGCTGCCCATCAACACCTACGAAAATATATAATTCACTTCAAATATGTGCCTCATAAGTGCTAGTAAGGAACTAAGACCAGGAGGAGAAAAGCTAGAGTGATGATCCATACAGCGGAAGGCCAAGAGAATTTGTTAAAATTTCTGAAGAACGGGCCACATAAGCAACAAGGAGGGCATAATGAATGAAAATGTACGACCAACTGCAAGAATGAAGGTAAAAATCAGAAAAGCAACATTAATGGAGTCATATATAATTAAATAGGTGTTTCTAAGAATGCTAAAATTTCATTATCTGTCATCACTTGATGCCCTCTTAATTTCAGAATTTGTATCCAGTCGAGTCTATATGCTAGTGACAATAATGATTTGAATACAATAGTAGCATTATTAGAAATAAACCTCTTAAAACAATACAATGGCATGGTGTGATGGTCAAATAGATAATCTCCTATCTGAGCTCACCACAAAAACATGAGTAGTGCTACATATATGAAACGTTAAAGACCAACAAAAGAAATCCTTCCTGGCCCATAACTATGGCGGATTTTATATTATTATCGAACACTTTATACATTGACTTCACTTGCTAACACAACTCCAGGTGAAATGATTATAAAATAGCAATCTCACTGAAAGAGTAGCCAAAGAAAATTCTTTACCAAGTGACTTGCACACCAAGCTTCCCTAAAGTTCTCATGGCCATTGATACCTGAAAGTTTTTTCGCATAAAAGTTAATTGTAATTTGCATAAAAGCAAATAAACCAGATCAATATGCTGAATGCTGTAATAGAGTATGTTGACATTAAATGTCATAGAACAATCCAAGTTTTAACTTCTTGTTGGGGTTTGGGATAATCACGAGAAGTTGCATCGAGTAGTAGCTTTTTTGGAAGTGGAAGTGGATAATCAGGAGTGGATTACCAGCGATACACCTCCAGAACCCAGCTCGCACATTGTGTTCACATTGACTTCAGCAACAAGCAGCCCTGTTGCAACCTGCAACGTTTCAACACCCAGCAATTGCTAATCATGAGCGATAATTTGACTAGCTTGTTGTCAATGATGAATTGACAGTGCTTCCCAAAAGAAGAAAAAAGAAAAATTCACAAACGTGAATATGTTCAAAAAGCATCACTCAAATTATTACCATGAAGATCCAACAGAAAATGCAGGTGACGGCAGAAGCTATGAATCCAGAATTTTGCGTCACGGCAGGTATGGCGAGAATCCCAGCTCCTACCTATGAAGCTTCAAATCATTAAAAGAACATCGCAGCAGGAATGAGCCGCTAGAATTCCTGGATAGATACGGCCAAACTTAACGTGCAATTTGTCATGCCCAGAATTTGCATCGGGCAGTAAGACATGAGACTATCAAAAGAGTTCGTGATGCAGCAAAATTTGAACATAACCTATGTACGAAATTCACTGTGCACATAACGCGATGCTAACTTAGGCCAGTCACAGATCAAATCCTTACCGTAGTGCCCGTGACCAGAAAAACGGCACTGGACAAACTTCCTGAAAACGGCAAAACAAGAACACGAACGCCTTTAGATTAGTAGAAGTAACATCGGACAACGAGCAGCCACTCGGAAATGCGCGCCGCGTGAGGTCGGAGGATGGTGTACCGGGTTCCCGCTTGAGAGTGGCCTGGTTGAGATTCGAGAACAGCCGCTCGAGTTCGAGCTCGCTCTCTTCGGCCGATTGCCTCTGCGAAGAGCATCTGAGCCTGACCGTCCTCGAAAGCTCCGGAGAAGGAGGAGAAGAAGAAGAAGAAGAAGGGAGGCGAGGAGAACGTACGGACGGTCCGCCTCCTGGGAACCGCGAAGTCGGGGGCAAGCGAAAGGAACGGCGATTTCGGGGTTGGATCGAGAGAGGAGGCAACGGAAGGCAAAGCGGAGAAGACGACGGTGCCATCGACGGCGTCTCCTCTCTTCTCCGCCGTGATGAGCGACGGTGGTTCTGGGCGGAGGGGGGAAGTTCTCGTTTGCTTGATCACGCAAGAATGGAGGTCGACGGGAGGGAAGGCGATAACGTGGGCTCGCCTGCGCCGTGCAAACACATCATGCAATCCAAGGAATCGTTAGCACATGACCCACCATGGATGAGGGGCGATGATAGGTCGCCCAACCCAGCCAACACCGTGAGCACGTGACTCTTGCGCATTGTCACGGTCATGAGGTTCTCGCAATCAAGGACCGTGCATGATTGAAGAAGACCTCCAAATTTGCCCAAAGCTTCTCAAGATCATTAAGGTTTCTCCAAAGCATGACGGGCGAGATGATAATTGCATCAAGAATCTAAAAAGGGTTGTAATCATTCAATCATTTTATAATCAAAATTTTACTCTCTCATTTAGAGCTTCTTTCTTTAAAAACTCTCAGATCCAGCTAAGTGAGTGAGCGATTGATCCCAAGAAACAGCGAGTGAGCAATCAATCCAAGAAAGGTTTGGCTTAGGTGCTTCAATAATCCCAAATGATCCAAGAAAGGTTTGGTTTAGGCGCTTCAATAATCCCAAATGATCCAAGAAAGGTTTGGCTTAGGCGCTCCAATGATCCCAAATGATCCAAAGGTTTGGCTTAGGCGCTCCAATAATCCCAAACGATCCAAGAGAGCGTGAATCACGCACAGTTTCAATTTCAAACAATTGGCCGTGATAAGTGGTATCAAAGCAAAAAGAGAAATCCGTTCCAATAAATCATCTTGTGATAATCCATTCCGAGAGATTGAGGAGCACCGATTGTTCGAGAAAATGTCTGTTTTGAAACTGAAAGAATTCAAAGGCAATTGATGCTAAGGAGACGGACAACTTTGTGTGGAGTATGGAAACACTTTGGCATTGTCAACATCCATGACGAGTCAAGCAAAGGTATGAACCGCTTTGATGTTCCTACTGTAATGCTTTGGTTGCGTAATAAATGCAATAAGACCAAGCATGGAGCCAACACATGGCATGACTTCATGAATGAGTTTCGAGATGTTTGCTCAACAAGAAGGCTCCATCACCTCGAACAAAGAGGGACAATCCGAGAGTACATGAAGGAATTCATCAAGCTCAAACACCGAATTCACAAATTGGGAGAGGAGAGTCTCTCGGAGCATTCATGGATGGGCTCAACCGTGGGCACAAATTGAGCTCAACTGTCGGGGCATGAAAAGTTCAATCCTCCAAGGACGAAGGTGGAGACACTCCATGTGGCCCAAAAGACCAAGGTGGGTGAATCAAGTTATGGGGATAAGGAATGTCTAAGCAGTCCTTTCAAAAGAGTCAACCCCAAGCGGACTTTACCATTAATAAGTTTGACCGACACTACCATCTCCTTACTTCATTTACAAAGGTCCGCATTTGACCCAAAAGTGTCTGACGAAGAGTAAGATCAATGCTCTCCTCCTTATTGCTCTCCTCGCCATAAAAGAGAAGGAGGAGTAGTCGCCCAATTAGGGTAGAGACCAAAGGTCTTGAGCGATCGATCCAGCAAAACAACTCAAAAGATAAAGAAGTATCGTTAATTTCTTCATGCTCATTCCAAGTTTGAAGTACCATTTGTACAAATAAGAATCCCCTTCGTTACATGAAAAGAGAAAATTTCAGCTACCATGAAGGCTTTCAACTTTGTCCAAGCTCAATAGCCGCCCAAGAAAAAGGCCACTCCAAACACCGTCATGCTCTTTGTGGAGGTGGAGGTATGTGGTAAAACTCTACC
This sequence comes from Eucalyptus brandiana, assembly GCA_014182725.1. Classification (NCBI taxonomy): domain Eukaryota; kingdom Viridiplantae; phylum Streptophyta; class Magnoliopsida; order Myrtales; family Myrtaceae; genus Eucalyptus; species Eucalyptus brandiana. The sequence goes on along the minus strand of CM024669.1, from coordinate 43,129,439 downwards.
TGCCTTAGTTGATACGGATGCCTCACACGTGTTCATATAGACGGAAGTGGCGAAGGCATTGGGGCTTTGAGTGGAGTCGAACCAATATTTCTACAAGACTGTCAATTCTAACGAAGCGTAGGATTAGTCCGAGATGCGCACGTATGCATCGGCGAATGGAAGGGACAACTCTCGTTCGAAGTAATTGAGAATTATGATCTCATTCTGTGATTGTAATTCTTTGATAGTGCGAGGGTCATGATCGAAATGAGGACCAAGTGCATTATGGTTTTCGACCCACAACAATCGGCCATGATGCCCATATCAAGGGTGTGGCGCACACCAAACCCTCTCCACGATTTGACTCGTGGTACAAAGACCGAAGGCCGAAGTGCTCAAGCCGCGTTTGACGCCATGCCTCTTGGAGACCACGTCTAACGCCACACCCCTTGGAGAAGCTGAAACCTGAAGGTAGGGTTGGATCCTCCTACTTCGAGTCGTGACAAGCCAATGCTCTTCCCCAAGGTGGAGTATCCACCATGCACTGTGCCCGAGTCAAAGAAGGAGCCATGCAACTGATCGAGAAGCCCAAGGCCAAGCGGAAGAGGAAGAGGAGAGCTTGCAGGCAACGGATCGCTTCTCAAGCCGAGAGCACTAAGTTGCTTGAATGAGTGGGGAAGAATGTCACAGTCACGAGGTTCTCACAACAAGGGATCGTGCATGATTGAAGAAGACCTCCCAAGATCGCCCAAAGTTTTCCAAAAATTCCTAGGGACAGGCAAGATGGTAATTGCGCTGAGAATCTAAAATTCTCTCTACTAAATGTCGGTAGTTGGTCAATTAGAAGGCATGATCTTGTCTGCCGGATCGATGAACGATCAATAGTTGTAATCTGAGGACCACTAATATAAGAAGGGTACCCTCCCTCGCTGTAATCATTCAACCATTTCATAATCAAAGTTCCATTTTCTCGTTGGGAGCTTTTCTCTCTAGAAATTTTCTCTTTCTAAGATCCAGGTGAGCGATCAATCCCAAAAAAAGCTTGACTTAGGCGCTTCAAAGATCCCAAACAATCGATCCATGACACAATGCCATTTCCCCTTTCTCGCTCAGCCATATTGAGCGAGATGCCATAACCTCTAAACAAGTGGATTACATTCGTAATTAGTAAGTGATACTTACTAAATCAAATTTATAAATTAATGTTAGCAAGTTAAGCACTTCCAAAAAAAAAATCTTCCTTAAGCAGTCAATCATACGCCCACTAAGATATACAAATCATTCTCATGAATTAGGCAACACTCCTATTAAAGCAGAAATGGCAACTCCTTCCGTCGGCCTGCCTTACTCATCTTATTCTGCACAAGTCAATAAATTTCATATAAAAAAATCAATTGATTAAGTGTAATGCAAGCCTGTGCCAGAATAATTAGGCCAGATATTAAGCATATAAATTGACCTAGCATTGCCTATAATCAAGTCAAACGACGCCCACAAAAAGAGAAAAAAGGATATGTATATATGAACATCATCATTTACTATCATGGTTAACGCTTGCTATTCATCCATCGACAGGACATCCAACAACGTGGCAGCAAGCAAGAACTAATTAACCAAAGTCGCTGTTGATAACAACGTACGCCTGGAAGTCGGACTGGACTCCATAACACTACAGCTTGTTCCTCCGTCGTGCACCCACCACGCAAGCCCTCGTTCATTCAACTCAGATCCTCCAGCATCTCTTCGAGGTACAGAGCTTCATCGTCCGGCCCCTGGAAATAGCCGAACCCCTTCATGAGCCACATCAGGTATATCTCATTGAACAGCAGCTGATGCCCCAACCGGAACGAGTAATAGGCGTCGGCGCACGCGTACTTGACTTGCCTAGGGGACAGCCGCCTCGCGTCCCACTTGCTCAGCGTGATGCCCTGCGGGATCTTTAGATCTCGCCCCTTGAGCTCTCTCACCAGCGTCGCTAGCCCCGCCCTCCTCAGCTCCCTCCGGTTCGTCTCCCTTGCCGCCAGCTTCGCCAGGTCCACCGCCATCTCTATCTCTAGGCCGTAGTCCTCGCTCAGCTTCGCCGCGTCCGAGGCGATCCGGACGCCGGAGAAGACGAGCCTCGGGTTGCGGAGGGCTTTGTAGAGCGATGCGGGGAGGTAGCGGGCACGGCCGATCTGGTAGACGAGGCAGCAGCGGCCGATGCAGAGGTGAAGGGTGGCGACGGGGTGGCGGACGCCGCGCGCGAAGCTCGGTCGCCACTTGATGTCGAACCCGACCATCCGGGGACAGTCGCGGGCGGAGAGCAGATGGGCGGAGATCCACCGGTCGACGGCGTCGGCGCAGCTAGTGACCAGGGCGGACACGGCTCGGTTGTGGACGACGACCTCGAAAGAGTCGGCGCACTCGTGTGGAGATTCGAGTTCTTCGATGGTGATAGCCATGCGAGTGTAACTTCCTCTTCCTCCTTCCTTAAACTGTTTTTCAGAAACTGGAAATGGGTTTTGATTTCATCGGTCGAAGGAGATGATTCTGATGAAGGTGGAGCGAGCGATGATGTATCCGTGTGGTGCGATGGTGAAGGAAATGGATGGTGATGATATGGTTGAAATCCGTGCCATGGAATCCTTCAAGGACGACGGGGAGGATCGAAAGGAATCGTTGCTTTGTGTCCTTTGTGTCCTTTTTCTACTCTCTGTAATAGGTGAATTATATTTTGCCTTGCGGATTTCAACACCTACTTAAATTAGCCCTGGACTTTTTCAACACCTACTTATCACATGATTAATTTCTCTTACGAGGACATTTTGTAAATTGCACCATAGTGTTGACTCCGGCCGGCCATTTCTCAGCTGCAGCTCCGGTCATTGACTCATGGTCATCACATGATTAACTTCTCTTCAAAAGGTTAAATCCGTTTAATGAGTGAATTGCATTTTGCCTCCCGAGTTTTGGCACTGTTGTAAATTGCACCTTGACTCTTCAGTTCTTGCAGCTTTCCCTTTAAAGTCTTGAGACTTTGGCCAATTTTCACGAAAGGCATACTTTTAATAACTTTTCTAACCTGACCCATACTTTCAAAATTAATTAGCCAATTAACCAAACTCTACATTTCATTTTGATTATGGTCTTCAAACTTTGTCCAAACTTTTGAACTTTTCGTGAAACCAACCGATGTTTGTATATCATTTTCAAAAATTGACCTCCTAGAGATTGCAATATAAGGTAAAATGTAAAGTAAATTCAGAAATGCCATACTCATTTGATACAAATCTTGATTTTCTTAAGGATCAATGATCATTCTTTCAAGCGTTGGTTTGGAGGATTACATTTCATCAATAAGAGTCACCAAATTAATTTATTAATCCATGTTGAAGAAATTACTAATATATCGAAAGTCTTACCGTCCTGAGGATTAAAGTACACATGCGGACGACCCATCCTTAGAGTGTACTAATATAGATGTGAATCGTAAAAATATAAAGATTTATACATCTGATTGTAAAGCCAATAATAGGAACGTTGATTTACAGCAGGTGAATATTTTCGGATCAAAGTCAAGTATTTCTTTGTTCTGACAAAAAAAAGTAATGCCTTCAATCTTCTCTTCACCCCTTCGCTTTGAGCACAGAAGGCCCTATACAGGTTCCTTAGCGAACCCGAAATACGAGCACGGTGTTGAAGACATTATCCATCTGACAAAACAAGAATACGATGTTATAAGTCTGCTTGACTCCACTGGCATTAGTCCATCGTTTATATTGAAGAAAAAAGGACGGCCGACGTGCTGCGAAGCATAATCGCACAGAAAAGGATCACCATTGATATCAATCACAGCTATAGAATGTCTATGGGATGCTCGAACAGGATTCACCAAATTCAATATCGAAATACTTGAGCAGTTTGCAAAATACTGTAGGCTCAACGGGAAATCTTCGAATGAGTGCTTGGACTAAGTGATAGACAAAGCAGAGAACAAATGACATACCCAGAAACTAAGCACTAGCCTCGGCAGGAGCATCGCCGACGAGCTTGAACTCTTGCAGCGACTTGAAATTCATCCATGGCTTCACCCATATCTTAGCATCATAAACTTTCTTGACGCCGCCATCAGCTGCCTCTAAGGTAACGTAATACATGATACCAGAAACCACCTGCTGCTTCACATTCACCACTTTCCTAAGCTCCAGGAGACCATTCTGCACCGCACATTCACGTCGATCCATGAGACACGACCCACAATTCACAAACACCCAAACCACATCCGAAAAGCAAGTCCGATGAATACTTTTTCACAGAATCTCAAAAGAAAACCAATTAAACAACCAACATCGACCTCTCTAACCTGTTCTTTGCTTAAACTGACCTATTCCTCCATCATTTGTCTTCTGAATGTCAAATTATTGCAATTTTTCTCGTAATCGTGTAAGATAACCCACCAAGATTTCGTGCAAATTATTCCTCTTGCCCCTCACTAGAAATTGCGATATATATTTGTAAACCCCACCCCCAAAAAAAAAAAAAAAAAAAAAGTCCTGCTTTACGGAGGAGCAGAAACAGGGGAAACAAAAAGAAGAAGAAGAAGAAGAAGAATACCTGCTTCTTGTTTTGCTCACTGACAGCGAAGCGAGCGAGGCCGTCGATCTCGACGCTGTTCTGGTTCCCAGCAATTTGACGGATACCACCAACCCTCGCCATTATCCCTTTCTGTCTTTTCTTCGCCTCTTTCTGCCTCGGATTTGCAGGGGACGATCGAGAATTTATCGGTAGCTGCGTGATGTTAAGAGAGTACTCTGCTTCTCGGTCTTCTTATAGGCGAGGCGATGGTTATTACCACTGTCATTGCCGGGGCTATGTCAAGGAGTCTTCGCTCCTAAGACATTTGGCTTAGGATTTATGGCTCGGGCTGGGACAAGCGTGTTTACGTCTGCGGTTTGCTTAATGCCTAAGAATATGTTTGTGCACGTTTGTGTGAGTTAAGCTGTGGACGAAATTATTGTAGACCAAGTCTGTCTCCGTCCAGATGAGGGCCACGACGGGACTTGTATAATTCATAATTAAGACGATATTGATTTACATAATTGCAGATCATGAATAACTTCTCAACTTTTGCTACCATGTTAAGATATTTATTAAACATGTTCCGAATGAAGTCATCTATTTTCAAAATGTTTATCGTGCATGGTGGGATAACAATTAGATAGCTTAAGAGTGCTTTTTCAATAAAGTCCAATATATAAATCTAAATAAGCAGATATTCATGCATTTTCTTGAAACAAGCTTCATTACGATATGTAAAGTTAATATTGTACGTGAATTTTGAACCGGTCTAAATAAAATGCGTGGGATAATTATACAAATAAGACAAATTACCTTAGTATTGCGTGAGAAAATATCAGTTAGGGTTGGCAATACAAATGTAAATATTGAATATAATTGTGGAAGGAATACTTGAAAATCGAACCAAAGATGATGTAAGCTTTGACTAGAATCCGAAACCTACTCAATTAAGGTTGATTCCTAGTTTCTAATATTGGGAATTGATCGTATTGATCTTGTAACAGGACTGCCCAATTTCGGGCTAGTTCCAAGGCTAACAACTAAGATATAATCATTTGTTTTTTAAGTAACATCACTCGGATGAGAAATTCATAAAAAAAAAGGTCATAAATTTATCACACTTATACCAATTAAGTTTGTCTTGAATCTTTTGATAATTTGGTAATGTAGCTAGCCAATTTTGGTTGGAAGTGAATGACATAGATGCCAGCTGTTTTACATGATACGATCGATGTTAATTTGAATTTTAAAAAAATTTGTTTTTAAGTCAGCACTTGGTCGCCGCTTCGACTCCCCCGATCATTTGTGCACAAGAAGGATTAGAGAGGTTTGTCGTGTGCAGTCGAGAGATCTGTGAGAGTTTTCGAGTCCTTGTCCGGGGAGCCTCCTCTCTATCCCTTCAGTTTGCCCTTCCCAAAACCACCCAAATCTCTCCTTCAAAAACTCGGCTCTTCATTTTACCTTCATCTCCGATACGTGCCAGCTGAGAAATGATGCAAATCCCACTGCTTGACCGTTCCATCGAGGTTCGTCTGGTTCAGCACAAGAAATCAGGAACCGGACCAACCAGAAGCAGTCGGTCCAGTTCAGCTCCCGGATTGAACCGAGGCCAAAACTCTTCTATATATATATATATATACATATATACATATATATATATATATATATATATATGTATATATATCTCTATATCTATATAGTTGTGATTTTGTCGCAAATCAAAGCGTAACTTAAAATGAAGTGAAAAAATAACAAAGCACGTGAGAAAAGATTTACATGGTAAAATGTGAAAATAATTTACAGATACAAGGCAACTCCTTTTGAGTTGTCAAGAAAAATTGACAAGGCTACTCTTTAAAATACGGATCAACTTATCAAGAAATCTTATAATCTGTCTATGCATTGCCACCTAAAGTAAGAGATCATTAGTTCATTGGTTAGTCAAACAATAAGCTAGATAAGAAAAGAAAATACAACAAAACCATACTTCAAAAACAAAATCAATAAAATGACATTCATTCAATAAAAGACATTTCTAAATATTTGAAAGTTCAATTATTGCTTGAAATAATTATTCAATAATTTCTTTCATTATGGACAATAATCTATGTTTAAACATTTTCATCTACAAAGAAATATTTCTCGTTCATTTATTTTTGCAAGCGATACAATCTATCATTTTTAAGAAGATATTTTACATTTCATTCATTTTTCATCAAACAAACAGATCTTTATTAATATATATATATCCAGAAAAATAACAAAAATGATTAAGAGAAGAGACCATTGGATAGCGCCATAGGCCTAAGTCCTAAAAAACCTCTGACTTTTGTTCTTGTCTCAATTCTACTTTTTGTCTTATAAAAAACTTCCAACTTTAGATCTTGTCCCAGTACTACCCTAAACTTTTTTTTTGTCCCAACCCTTCAACTTTAGATTTAATTCCAATTCCACTCTAAAAATTTTTCGTCTCATAAAAAAAGCCTCAACTTTAATTCCAATACCAACTCTACCCTAAACTTTTTTTTTTCCCACAGAGAAATCACAATTTTAGGTTCAATTTCAATTTCATTATAATTTGGTCTGTCTCATAAAAGATCACAAATTTTTGTTTGTGTCCCAAATTTGCTCTATATTAACTCTCCATCAAAATTGCCCTTAGTAATTTTGCGCTCGATATTTGATCTATCGTGCTTGGGAATGTTTCATCTCTCACAATTGGAGAGCTCGTGCTTGAGAGTTTTCCATCTCTCGGTTGTTAATGAGAAATTTTGGATGGAGTATTAATGGGGAAAGATTTGTGATCTAAGTAAAAGTTTAAAAAATTTAGGATAAAATTTAGACTAAATGGTAAAATTAGGACAAAATCTAAACTTGGGGTTTTTTACTGAACAAAAAAAAGTTTAAGGTAGAATTGAGATAGTACCTAAAGTTGAGAGTTTTTTACGGGACAAAAAAATTTATTGTAAAATTAAGATTGGATCTAAAGTTGAAGGGTTTTTATGAGATAAAATGTGAAAGTAAAGGTTTTTTAGGGTAGTGTCAAGCCAAACAACGTTTTACCCTATTCACCCTTTTGATTGGTTGTTAATATGCACCCTCTTAGGCTACGTTTGGAAACTACCTTCCCAAGGATCTTTGGAAGGCTAATGGCCTTTGGGCCAAATATTTAGTGTTTGGCAATGTTTTTTCCACTTGCCTTTGTCAAAGGCAAGCCTTCCCAAGGCGGAAAGCCCAAGGCAGGTTGAGGGCTACCTTGGGCATTCAGTCTTCTCGGAATGCTAAGGGGAGAGTAAGACAAAAAATTTCTTCCACAAATGTCCTCACTAACATTTCGTTTTTCCGATTTTGTCCTCGTGACTATTCACCTTCTTTTTCATTAAGGTTGGCCGGCGAAGTTGCATGAGGCCGATGACGAGTTAGACAGAGATTGGCATGAGGCCAGTGTGTCATGGCGACCGTCGGCGGCCAATTGCGTGACCTTAGCAACCCTCGCCGGACGCTTGCCCCTCACTGGACTGCCTATCCCTCGTCGGCAATAACCAACCAATTCTCTTTTTTTTTAATGACAAAAGTTTTTTGAAAAGTTAATTTGTTCAAACACTATTTTGCTCTAAATACTTCACAATAAATTTTTACAAATTTAATTTATCAAACACAATTTGTATTTCGAAATACTCTCTTAGCTCAAAAGCCTTTATATTCCCAAACCCTTAGAGAAGTCACTTTCCAAATTTCTCACGTTATACTCTGTTCACCCCCACCGTTTCGTTCTCAACCTTACTGGTCCTTTACGGTGCGTCGTGTGCAGAACAGTGCGTCCTCGCTTCTCCCTCCTCGTGGCGGGGCGCAGTTGCGAATTCCCATAAATTCAGGGCCTCGCGAGCAAACTACTGGCAGGTCAAACGTTCAAACACTTCTCGCACTCGCTCGGAACTCAGAACATCTCCATCCGCCACGCTGCAGAGTCGCCGTCGGCTGCGTCGGTCGGTCGCGAGTCAAATCCCGCCTTGCCGATCGCTCCTCCGATCGGCGAGGCGCCCCTCGTCCTCCCCGCGCCATCCATGGAAGCCCCGACGCCCGAAACCGAATCGAAGGACCCGAAAGCCCTCGCCTCGTTCTACTCGGGCTACGTCTGGAAGCGGCTCTTCGGTTCCGCTCGCTCGCCCGTTTCCGATTTTCTCGGGAGGATCTCCGGCCTGTACCGCCGGACCGGTCGCCCGCGGTCTCGCAGGCGCACGTCGCGTCTTCCTCTTCCGTTGCCTTCCAGTTCGACCGACTGCTCCGTGTAAGGCCTCTCTCTTCGTACACGTTCTCTCCGGCTGCCGAGGAAATGGGAGGGCCTACGGCTTTTAGGGAGCGATCGAAAATGTAGCTTGCTGCAGCTTGTGCGGTTGGTTCAGATGTTCGGTTTTGCCAGCCGTGTTGATTTGGGCGGACTGTAGTCGGTCGATGTGTCTATGCACTTCGTTTTGAGTTGATCGCGTGTCGTGCGAGCCATCGTGATCATGTCTTCGTGGTTAGAAGATATATTCGCTGGGAAAGTTGCATGGCGATTGAGCAAGTATCTGAAAATCTGCAGTAGTGGAGAATCGATTGGTTATTATGGTTGATGTCAGTTGGAATTATGGTCGCGCCTAGTTTTGGTTCGTGCTTCCAAGCAAAGGTTCTTTAGCTAACTCTTGAACGGTGTAATGCAGGGTCTTAACAAAGGCATCTAGAGTTTATGATGTCCTGGAGGATATTATGGCACATGTACTGTCATATATGCATGACGTCCAGAAGCATTTGGAGTTTTGGCAAACGCGAGCTGAGGTTATTAAATTTTGGTTCATATTTATGGAATACAAGCTGTAGTGTTTGAGAGCTTACTTCTAATTTTAACTTTCTGAATTCAGGGTTCTAATGGTCAAAAGATGTACTTCATGTTATTTGAGAGGGGGCCTCTTGCTTTTGTAGATGAAACAGTCCGGTTGATACAACAATCTGTGTCAGAGGGTTATTCATTGCAACACTTTTGCCAATCTGCATCAGCACACATATCAGAGAGGATAACCAATTTGACCTACTTGAGATGTTCGCTGGCTTCTTTTCTAGCCGAGGTTTGCATTACTCCATTCTTACTTTTAGCTTGTTTGGTTAATACTTCCTCACGTAAGTTTCTGAACATCGTAGCACATTGATAGCCATTAGCTGATCACATGGCCAGCGCACATTCTCTATCCTCTTGACTCAGTGTTGATCCTATCCACCAATTAGATGATCTGAAACGTATCCTTTTCATTAATAGCTCGCACCTGTTATTTTGTGTTGATTTTTGAAATGACTACCAGAATAATTCCTTGAAGGAAATGGGGAATCTTACATGACCAATAGCAAGACCCTATAATTTAATGAGGTTGGCTATTGTTTACTATCCTTGGTTTGACAAGTTACCAGAATTATGCCTAACCAGTATCATTTAAGTTCCTGTATATCTCGTGTATAAGTTAAGGATGCTTAATTAGCTGGCCTCGGTTGGGAACACTTAAGTTTGCTTTCTTCTAGAGTTTTTGTATACGATAGTGATTTAGAATTATACCAGATTCTAATAGTGATGCTGCATTTTGGTCGCTTTCCAATCTTGTATGGCTTTGTTATGTATTTTTCCTGAGTGTAAAGGATGAAGTCGATCATTTTTTATGGATTTCTCATTGCCTCCATTTGTTACCTCTGTGAAGTCAATATCTAGCTTGAGAATGAAAATTTTGAATGCTTGGATGATAATGAAGGATGACTTTTCCTGGATGAAAACATAGTTGGGATTGATATTGTGATATAAAATTTTCATCTATTTATCTGCCATATGTGTCAACAATCAATCTGTTAGGATGTCTCAGTCTCTTAGCTATGGGAGGCTTATCAAAATATCTAGGTAGAGATGTTAATTCGCATCATGTCATCATATTAGAGTTCCTTGTATTATTTTTGTGTCATTTGTAAGATGAAAATGAGTGCAAATATAACCAATATAAAAAAGTCTCAAAGATGTCAAAACAAAGTCATACTTGACATTCTCGTTCAAGTAAATAGTTTGTGTGTTTGTAGCATATTCAGTTATTTTACTCATGTTTTTGTCATTGCATGTCCACAGCTTTTGCTGCGTTTGTTCATTAGATAAGTTGCTTTGGACGCGTTTATTGTAATTCGCCCAATGTATGTGCATAGCAATGTCCATAAATGCAATGACTTATTTTTGGTTCGTCATAAGGGATTATAGGTCTATGTTGAAGTTGAAAAACGGGGAAAAGAATTGATCACAAGCCCAGAGAGTTGTTTTCCATCTTTGGTGCTCGTTATGGACGGTTTATTTTCAAAGTTGGAGGAATCTATTGGCTCTTTGCCCCTGCATAATCAGGTGTGGCCTTCTGTTACTAATCCATTCTTTCCCCATCATACTTATCCTTGGCCTTCGGATCCTCTCTAGAAGTTACCTTGGAATTTTGCTTAGAGTTTTCCCTTTTGTTTTACTCTAAATGCTGAAACCTATAGAAGCTGATTCTCTGTATATACCAATATATGAAGAAATTTTCATGTCTTTTCTCATGCAGAATGATTCTTCTCCAGATGGAATCTATTCTCATCGGCTTGCATTTTATAGTTTGCCCAACGTAATTCAGGAGGGATCTCAGTGGACAGATTGTGAAATTAGTGATGCTATCAATTTAATCTACCAGAACATACAGAAACTCGAGTCTTACTTATCTTTTGCGGTAAGTCTTAGTTACTTTTTACACCAAATAAACTCCTTATTACATTACTAGAGACAATAGAGCTATGCTGGTAACTCGATGTTAACTCAATACTTCTAATGTAATGTATTACTGGCATTTTCCTTGCCCTTACAAAAGCAGAATGTTAATTTTTTTTTATTTGTAAAAAGAAGAAAGAAATAAATAGTTTATATGGAGATGGAGATTCGAATCTTTTTGTGGGAACGTTTTCCATATCATACTTATGGTGAGACTGCCACAAGGTCCAAATAGTGCTCAGAGCAGTTTACAACTTCACAAAGTCCATCTGTAGTTATTATTTTGCAGAAAGGACTGGCTAATTTCTTGACATTGGATGAATGTGTTCATTTTCTTGCCTATTGGACCATTCCCCTGTGTGAGTAAAACTCTTTTTCTTTCCTTAGGTGGCCAAGTACAAGAAGCCCAGAAAAGTTACTCAGTACTGGATCAGCTATACATGTGGAGCAGTTGGATTTGCTGCCTGCTCTATGTGGCTGGTCAGGCACAGCAGCTTGATGGGAAGTTCCGATATTAGCAACTGGATTCGTGAAGCAAAAGACTCTACAGCTAGCTTTTTCAGTGATCATGTAGAGCAACCGGTATAGTCCTGTGTGCTTTTCTTGGGAGTTTACGTATATATTTAAATCGGTAAATTATTGATATCAGATATTTGAATTGCCTTCTGCATATAGTTTATTGAGATGATGGATACATAGAAAGTGATGGAACTAATAATTAATAATACCTCATCAGCTTCTGTCCATCAGAGACGAACTCTTTGAAACATTCAGGAAGAGACACGAAAGTGCAATGGAGCAGGAAGAAGTACAATTAACTGCCAAGTCTCTCCGTCGGTTAGTTTTCTGCTAATTTTTTTTCCCAACACACAGAAAATTTTACATTAAAGTAACAACTTGGTATTATATACTTCAGTTTTTTAGTTGTGGAAAGACTCTGATGGGCTTCAGTTTTAAAGAATGCTTTTCTTCTGGTTCTGTAGACATGACATAGGTATATATGAGGCAATACCATTTTTCTGTTGATATACTTGTGAAACTACACATGGAACGGGAAGGGGAACGGACCTTGATGAGTAATACAAATAGGGAGAAGAGAAGTCCATTGCTTCAAAGATTGCCTTTACCTAGGCCCTAACAACAGAATGAGCAACAATGCATGTAGATTGACTTGCTAAAACTATTGCCATTCTATTTGAAAGGAATCATGGAATGAAAATGGTGATACTACAGTAACCTACTATAATTCTTAACTTTAGGTTCCTGATTTGACTTCCAAATGGATTTTCCCCCTTCATTCCTTCTTTCTTTTCTGTTAACATCTTCTATCATTGGCAGAATGTTGCAGGCTTTCAGTGAGCAGACTGAGGGCCAGAAGCTGCCAGAGGACGCTTCTGATCAGCAAATGCTAGAAATTGTTATGGCCAGGTATATGATTAGTAAAAGAGTGTTTTAAGGGATGCCAGACTTGAAACATTGCAGCTACAATTTCAGATGTATCAGATCTTAAATCGCTTCTCTGTGGATCTAATATCTGCTTGACGGAGCTTTCAACTACTTGTGCATATGCTGTTATTTTGATACTCTTCCCTTTGGCTGATAAACTCACGAAATTGTAAATCCCACTCTTCATCTCTTAATTGTAGATATGAGAAGGAACTGATGCATCCTGTGAAGAATCTTCTTAGTGGAGAGCTTGCCCGTGCTTTGCTCATTCAGGTACTACAGATGGTGCTTAGTGGTTTTGCTTTTCTGCTTGAGGTGACCGTGCCATTTATTTCTGTGGCTGCAGGTCCAGAAGCTAAAACTGGATATTGAGACGTCAGTTCTTTTGAATGGTTCTTTTGGCCAGTCGATATTTATCAGCTTCTAATTCACTCACTCTCTCTTCTTACTACTTTAGTCTCGTGATTTCCTATTGTCATCAGGGCAATGCTTGAGCTTAACCAGATACTTAGAGCAAATGAAATCAACTTTGCGATTCTAGCTGCCTTGCCAGCATTTTTCTTCTCTCTTATTTTGCTAATGATAATGAGAGCTTGGCTAAAACAGGTGAGATGACCATGTGGTGTATTTCACAACCTTGAAATGTGCTTTTTATTTCACTTTGATTATGATATATAGTACTTACTAGCTGTTGGAGTTTGTTTGCTATACATGCAATGGTGGACTCTTGTTATATATCTCACTGTGATGCCATCTGGATTGCATAGTTGGCATGTTGATTTCTAGCTGCCCTTTGACCAATGAGAGTGACTAGGAACATTTTGCAACTGCCTGAAATTGCTGCATCATGTGTAAAGACAAGTCAGATACTTGTACCGATGTTAATTTAGTTAAGTCGTACATTGTTGCCGGGGCATGCACGTACTCCATAAAATTCTCATGTGCCTATATAAGCATGTTCATCTACTGAAAATGGCCTGAGATAAAGATAATGCTGTAATAGCACTTCAATGTGGTCTAAACACGAAATTTGTGTATTCTATGGCCTCTAAAACCTTCTCTCTTGGCTGTTTGAGTGTCTGAGTTGGGTGCTGATTGTCTATTTAATCATCTATTTTCCGGGGCACTTTTACTGTTTTCTCATTTCTTGCTTGCTATTCAGTGTATATTTGAAATAAAAGGAAGGTGTCAGGATTCACCCCATTAGATAGAGGTGTCGTGTCCTGTGCATTTGTCCACTGTCCGCTATGTGTTTGTGTAATTGTTCATCCCTTTTTTATTTTTATCCAGGATACTAGAGCTGAAGGAAGAGGACGAATTGCTCGTCTGCAAAGGAGGTTAATTTTGGTGGAGATTGAGAAACGAATTATGCAGTACCAGAATTACTTCGACCAAGGACTGGTAAGGCTCTATTCTTCATACATATTTGCCGCCAGTATCAGCTACACAAAATTTCCACGGTAATAACCAATTATCTTATTATGCTCATCGGATTGAATGGAATGCATATTGCATATTTTCTATCCTTTGTGGTGAAAGAGATGCATGTGTTAATTGTTATAATTTTCTCAGGAAACTATGGTGTCAAAAAAGTATAAATGTTTTAATTACTGGGATTACTAGCAGTAGCAATGATAGCGTCCATGGTAATACCTTTAGTTGCTGGTCATATCTTTTCTCTTGCTTTTTACAGTACCAAAGAATGGAGGAAGATGCTCTAAGCTTCTTCGTAAGGAGTCAGTGCCGGTCATTAGTTAGATAGATTGAATTTGTAACTTCTCTAGGAAGCAGGGGCATGGCAACATTATCTTCTTCATGGATTTACAATGATTTGCACTAGATCTCACTTCTAATATTTGAGAAATGTTTATGTTGCAGTAGATGCAGTGTAAAGTAAATGCATCTTACATGCCTTCACGATGGGGAAGAAAAGAGCAATTCACACACTGATTTTATTCAATTGAGAGAGTGAGAGAGACACCATCAGTATAATTTTTTCTCCATCCATCAAATGGTGCTGATTTTATGCATTTGCAGGAAAACGATGCATGGTGCATGTATGGCTTGATGCTGTACAGTCTAGATTGCCTATACCTTGCTTCTGAGAGGCATGCAAGAGCAACTGGGGAATGGCCGTGGTTAGTTGTTAATCTTCGTACTCTTTGTTACAAATATATGCTTTCTAACTATTCCCAGTGGTTAGCCCAAGCATGTAGTTATTTGGTACCTGCATGAAATGCCATGCACATTCACTGTTTTGTACATGTGTTGAGAGAGATTTTAAGTACAGTGCATGGTTTGGAATCTGTCGCCCAAGCCCAAATCATGTATGCCCCACATTTAATGTGGTTTTGTTGAGCTTGATAATATTCCGGTCAGGATGAGAAAATTTTATTGTACTGCAATTGACTCCTTTTTGCTTGAGTATATCTAATGCTGTCTATGTTAAAACTATGATGTGATTAGTGAATGAGTTTAAAAAGATTGGTCGGATACCCATAATTTGGGGAGGTGTGGCTATTGTAATGAGAGAAAAATTGCCAGCCCCAGTCTAGAGCGTGAAACTTTTATCTGCAAGAGCATGCTAATATTCCAAGTTGAGCAGGTTGAGACAAGATATCATCGACTTGGCAAAACCTGGCCTTCCGACGACGTACAAGTTCAAAGTGACATCACGGATGGAGCGGATGTATGACTGCCTGCTCCCTTCACCAAAACGAAAGTAGGACCTTGGGGTCCGAAACTTTTTGAATTGTTTGACCATTTTATTTTCACACAGGATAAAGGCGATAGGCAAATGTATTGAATTCTGTTTGGCTAATTGTAGGGAGAGGAAAGTGATTCGTTCTTCATGAGTTCCTTGCCTTAAATTTGAGGAACTTCTTTTTCTTTGTTTCTTCGGGTTCTTTGTTTTCTTAGAAGGTGTTGAACTTTGTGGACATAGACAATGTCCTGTACTGGCGCGGTTCACAGTAAATTGCATGATATCGGGTAAGAGACAATTGGCAAGCGGAGCACGACTTAATGCGACACGGCTTTCCTTGTGTACTTTTTCCCTAGTACTATACTTGTTACCACAATCTGAATGCATGACAAAAGTGCAGTCGTCCTCATAAGAGATTTCATGGCCGATGGGCATTTGTCTGATGTTCAGGGACTGATTGGCAGTGTCCCAAGGTGCCTGACCTATTGCATGAATACACTGACAGGCATAAATTGCTTCCGGCATGCCCGATTTCGCAAACGAAATCATTATCATTGTTGTTTTGGGGGGGTGGTGTGGTTGTGGGTGGGATAGATGATTGAATTGCGAGCACGACCACCTCGGGCGTAATTTTCTTAATCCACGACAAAAATGGGTGAATCGTGGGGATTATTTTTCGAAGACAGAACTGGCGCCGATCCCATCACATTATTTCAACTGGGCGAGTGTCACTTGTAAGTTGACATTAAAAGATAATCTTGTCCTAAATTTCGATAGTAAATGGCATTTTCATCTAAAAATTTAAACATTATTATAGTGATAATAGTCTTTCGTGTTTACAGAGCACGAAGTCATGACAACCACCGATATTTCATTTTGTTCACTGAAGGTAAAAACTAGTATGCCTCCAAAAAGTCTTCGGCTTGATTTTTATAGCATAAACTTGGTCGATTGTGCTCAACTATGTTTCTCTTGATTATAAACACTTACTCTAGTTGAAAATATTGGTTGCACAGTTTTTACCAAAGTAAATGCCGTCATACTTATTCCTCACTGCAGTAAATGTCATTAATATGAGGAATATAACGATCTAGTTGAATTCACAAGCCTACACAAAATGGGAAAATGCTATCAATTATAGTCAATCAAATAATCAAACTTCTCCGTGGACTAAACGCAACTTTGAGACGAGTATTATTTTTTGGTCTGCTCTACTCTAATTCTTATTTTTTTCTTAGGCTTTTATTCTATCTATTTACAAAGCGTAAGAGTCCACCTTCACGTCTGAAATTAAACGTCCTCATCTTTTCTTTTCTTTTTTTAATTTGGTCGGAATTAGCGTTGGGTGGGTTGACTACTTGGCAAAATTTGAGGGAGACTCAAAAAGAGGCCCAACCCGGCCCAGAAAGCAGGTTGCCCACCCGAATGGCGTCGCCACGCCGCTCGCACCTTTTAGCAGTCCCCTAAAACTGAACAAGTAACCAAGCGAAACTCTCCGAAACGCAATCATAACTCTCCGAGACTCTCGATCGAAGCTCCGGCCTTGATCGGCGTTTGATTTTCTTGTGTGGGGGGTGTTCGAAGCGGGAGGGCAAGATGAACAAAGCGAAGGTGCTGAAGCTAGCGAAAGGGTTCCGAGGGAGGGCGAAGAACTGCATCCGGATCGCCAGGGAGAGGGTCGAGAAGGCGTTGCAGTACTCCTACCGAGACCGCCGCAACAAGAAGCGCGACATGCGTTCCCTCTGGATTCAGCGCATCAATGCCGGCACTCGCATCCACTCCGTACGTCCTCTGAACCCCCTCCCCACCCTCTCTCTCTTCTTGTTCACTCGGTTGTGGAGGTCATTGAATGTGAATGCGAATGTGGATGTGGGTTGGCTTATTTGCTGCGGTATGTTTGCCAACGTGGAGTTTTTGGGATGTCTTGTCGTGGAAATGAGTTTGCAGCATTGGGGAGTTGTTGTGATGGTTGGGAGCTTGACTTGGGAGTTGCGCTGTTGTTTGTCCACCAAGTGCTCGATGAAATGACGCTGAAGCTTGAATTGCTTCGAACTCGCAAATTTTTATGAATTTTCTAAAGCCCATCACCCCCAGAGTCCTGAAAGCTTGGCCCGGCCAGTCTTTCTCCTTCGAGCTGTTCTTGTTGTCGGGCTTCTGTTTATTGATGTTTTTTATGGGAGTTTTCCTCGAGTTCTTCACACCTGACCCGAGATTGCGGCTATCTCTTGTTTGCTGGAATTGAGTGATCTCAAATTCGTAGAATGCTAATACGAGGATTTGACTCCATCCTCCTACCTGTTCTATGAAGAATTAAGATTGCATTCGGTTGTGCTTCTCCCAGATTAGAACTACCAATAGGTTGTAGCATGAATGCATGGTGGTTTTTTATATATGTTGCTCCGTAATTTTCGAGAGCCCATTTGATCTGACCTTTATCTTGGATGTGGTGTTCCGCATGTTGCCTGTTCGCTTTTCAGTCTGATTTTCCAGTATTTATTATTTCTTTGTAGCCTGCAGGATATAAGCACTTGGCAGTCCTTTTTATACTTTGGCGGTACTCAAGATTTTCCATCTTAAACCTTCCATCCCTTTGCTAATGTACAGAATGACCAGCAGTTTGAGTTTCTTGTCAAAGCAATGTCAGTCTTCCTTTCTTTAGAACCCAAAAACGAACCCAAAATCCCCTTGAGAATACGGTTTCCTTCTGAAAGTAGGATGGTTAGTTACGCATCTCTCAGTTCCAAACTTCTGATAGATGTTCCCGGCAGAGAACTGACATCTAGAAATGGCAATGAGTCCTACTCTGGAACTTGGGAAGGAGATGATTAAATTCTGGTCATACTATTATTCAGTGTTAATATAGGTTCTTTTGAGTCTCAAACAATGGCTTGTGACTTCTATATGTGTCATTTTATCTATGGCTGAAATAATACTCCTTTTGATTTGTTTCAGGTCAACTATGGCAACTTCATGCATGGCCTAATGAAGGAGAACATTCAACTGAACAGAAAGGTCCTGTCAGAGCTCTCAATGCATGAACCGCATAGTTTTAAGGCCCTTGTGGACATTTCTCGTAATGCCTTCCCAGGAAACAAGAATGTGGTTCATGCACCTAGGAAAGTGGCCGTGCCACTTAGTGTCTAATAGTTGACTCTTCCTCTCCCTGTCTTACTCTTAGTCTCATGGAAACAAAGTGCTTGTTGTTCCTGATGCACCCCTTTTTGGGCAGTGGCAATGGGAATGGGAGTTATCAATTTTATTTTCACATCTTCTCGTCCGTGCTCCTCCTCTCTCTTGCTTGTATCTGATAGAAAAAGATTCTTCAGCATACATATGAAACATTTCCCTCTGTATTAGTGCCGCATCACTCTGTTGCCGAATGTACCTGTAAGATGTGCATGCAAAGATTATTCCCATATCGATAAATGTGAAATGAAGTAGGTGATATGACTGTTCTCGTTTTTGGGTTCTTTCTCTTGTGTGACAGTTAAATGAGAGAAAGTAAGAGGTTTTGTCTATCTCCTTTTCTCATCCTATGATGTCTGGTATGAGGCGAGGCTTTGGTTTATGTTCTTACGAAAGATGGAGAGTTCACTTCCTGGTTTCTGTTATTTCGTGAGCTCAATTGTTGCCTCTCTGTTTTGTTGTTAATGCCGGTGACTTGATTAACCTGTTTCAACTTTTGCAGGCATTATTCCTCTTCAGTGTGTTAGAATTCAGACTGGAAAAAATCCCTAGGTGAATTTGGAATTTGCATAATAGAACTAGTCTTCTCAATGTCGAAACTCCTCTAGATCAGATGGAAATCCAGAAGTATTGGGGCCATATTCATTTCTAGCTCATTTGAGTCGAAGTTTTGGCTTCATATCACCAGTACATATTTTAGAAGTTTAATTTCACTTAATATAGAAGAGGGGTTCATTTAGAATGCATTTGTTTCGCTAAAAAAATTTCGTGATAAAGGAGAATATTTTTTATGTAAATCATTATAAAAGAAAATGGTTAATTTTCATTTCTAGCTCATTTGCGTCGAAGTTTTGGCTTCATATCACCAGTACATATTTTAGAAGTTTAATTTCACTTAATATAGAAGAGGGGTTCATTTAGAATGCATTTGTTTCGCTAAAAAATTTCGTGATAAAGGAGAATATTTTTTATGTGAATCATTATAAAAGAAAATGGTTAATTTTCATTTGTTTAGTGGTTTAGAAAAAATTATTTCATTATTGTCAAAAAAAGTTGTTTTCCTGCAATTTAAGCTTTTTTTTAGCACATGGAAAACATTTGTCGTAATTTGATTAGTTTTCTATCATTCAAATATTGAAAAGTTAGAGAAAATAACTTCTCATAGGTAATTTTTTTTTTTCAAACAAAAAGATGCTTATCATCGATATGGAGTTAAGTATAATTAGGTATCTTAACGCTACTCATGGGGCTACACGAGAAAGATACGTGGAAGTAGATGCTAGTAGTGGCGGCTGAGCAAGGAGTTAGGGTTTGAGTTTTGATGATTAGGATTTGGATGCGGTGGATTTGAGAAAGTAGGGAATGCATTTTTGGAAAGTTACAGGACAGTCTTGTAAATAAATGCCCAAGTTTTCTAAGTTGAGGTAAAAAAAAAGTTGTAGTTTCAAAAATAGAGGCATGTCTTTCATAATTAGGTGAAATTCAAGTGTGTTTTTGGGAATTTTTCCATTCAATAAATAGCATAACTAAAGAGCTTGTGGCATCACTAGTTTCTTGCTGAAGCTAGTCTGTACATTTACAGTTGATTAGGGACCATTTATCTTTGCACGATAGTAATGGTGATGGACCTATTACGAGTGATATATTATATTTATATTAAATGATGTGATAGATTTTTATCAAACATTATATATGGAGCACATGTTTAAATCTTTACACATTAAGTTGGTTATATCTCTTATCATTGTAGAAAGTTTTTTACTAGGAGCGACAACTGCTATTTATAATTTTTTAGCACACGGAAGAAATTAAAAGAAAGGCCATTTACTTATGGGTAATAAGTAATACACGAAAAAAAAAATCAAAAAGAATTGAAAGGAAGAACTGCACATTTCTTCATTTCTAGTAGGATTTCCTTTTTCCCTCTCTTTCTTTGAGAAAATTAAAATTTAAAATCAAATCATAGTGTACCGAATATGTAAGTTAATGGTAGTGGTAGTCCTTCAACTTTTCTTCATTAAAGCTCGGTATTTTTTTACACGACCAATTAACGAGACATACACACTATAGATGCTAACATGCTCACATAAACTTAACCATGTCGATTAATAAATACGTTAGGTGTGAATTGACTTGACATGTTCTAGATTCATTTATTTGATCAATTTAAAACGTTCCCCATGTTATCATGGCGTGTTTATTTATATTCAGAATCAATCAAAATTATAAACACGAGTAAATATTTTCATGCATATAAAAGAATTTCATATATTCAATGTTTGGTGATGTGTTGTTCATCTAATCAACAAGTTATATTTGTATCTTAATATCGTGATATGATCCGTAAGCATTTGTCCATCGGGATCAAATCTAAACTCGACACGGTGCAATTCTTGTTCACTGGGCTAAGTCAAATAAATAAAAAGAATGCGAAGGATGAAATTGTACAAATATAATGGTAGGTCGCGCCTCAAACGGAACATTCCGGACGTCCCAGCAGATTCCGTCAAGTACTATCGGTACCGTTACCCGCACATACATATATTCAGTTTTTTTTTTTTTTTTTTTTTTTTTTTCGTAATTTGCAGTAAATAAGAGATCAACGGAGGGTGCGTCGCGCGCTGTGATCTTGGTCCGTCCCCGCGTCCCGTCCTACTTTCGTCGTCGTCGTCGTCGTCGTCATCTCTTTCTCTTTCTGGCGCTTCGCGAGAGAGAGAGAGAGGGAGAGAAACGATGAGGATGACGATGGCGATGGAAGGAGCAGCTCTGAAGCTCGCTCCTCCCAGGCCGTTCCGCCCTAATTCCGCCCTCGCTCTCGCCTCCGCCGCCGCCTCCTCCTCTTCCTCTAGGGCTTCCTTCCGCCGACTCTCCTCCTCCGCCTCCGCCGCCGCCTCCTCCTCCTCCTCCTCCTCCTCCGTGCTCGCCGACAGCGATCCCTCCGCTTCCGGTTCTCTCTCCTTGGGCCACCTCACCCGCCCCGACTTCCCCATCCTCCACCAGGTTCTCCCTCCCTCCCTGTCTCTCTCTCTCTCTCTCTCTCTCTCTCTTCACCGCTTGTGCTGCGGCTCGGATGTATTCTCTGCTTCTTGGCTGTATAGACTTCCTCGCTCGCGCATTGGCGGCGGCGGCGATGTCCGGGGCGCCTAGCCGGTCGCCTCGCCGCCGGCCTCGTTCCGTCGATCGAATCGGATCCTATTTGTTTGCTCGACTCTTTTAGTAGATTTCGTTGTCTACGGCGAATGTGTGTAGCGCGCCGTTTTGATCGCCGCGGCTTCTTTGCGCTCCTCAGGAGGTGAACGGCTCGAAGCTCGTCTACTTGGACAACGCCGCCACGTCGCAGAAGCCTAGCTCTGTCTTGAAGGCCGTGCTGGAGTACTACGAGGCTTACAACTCCAACGTGCACCGAGGGATTCATTTCTTGAGGTAGGTCGTTGGATCGTGTGCTGTGTGTTGAGTAGTTTATCTCGAGCGTCTGTCTGTTTAATGTTGTGATTCTCATCTAGTGTGAGGGCGACGGATGAGTACGAGTTGGCCAGGAAGAAGGTGGCCCAGTTCATCAATGCGGGAGAATCTAGAGATATCATTTTCACAAGAAACGCTACTGAAGCTATCAATTTGGTTGCCCACTCCTGGGGCCTTTCGAATTTGAAACCGGAAGATGAGGTAGGACTGTAATTAGGGAGTGTGTGATCGTTCCTGGAAGTGTAATAGTCTTTATGTGGCAACTTCTTAATACTCCTGTTAATTCAAGTGAAGATCAGATCAATGGCGAGCTAAAAGTTATTGGATGACTAGCGACAGGATGATGTGTCAACATAAGTCAATTTGTTGAGTCTTTATATCTTCTTAAATACCATCGTGTTCGTTTCTTCAAGAAGAGTCTATGGAATGTTGGGTTTTCTTTTTCATCACTTGAGTCCCCATTCTTAATGTTACGTAATCTTCTTGCAGATCGTACTCACAATTGCTGAACATCATAGCGCTATTGTCCCTTGGCAAATCGTCTCAAAAAAAACTGGCGCCATTCTTAAATTTGTGGACTTGGATGGAGGCGAAGTGCCAGATGTGAGCAAATTAAGAGGAATGCTTTCGAAGAAGACAAAACTGGTCGTAGTTCATCATGTATCGAACATGCTTGGTAGGTGAAGTCCTTGCATGTTTTATAACGGTTCTTTGCTTTGCATGTGTTTCAGTTGCATTTATATGATAATTAAGGATGATGATAGCATCTTTAGATGCCATTATATGCGATGAATGTAACATTGAGTTTAACTTTTTTGGTGCTTACAATAGTTCCTATAACATCTGGATTGTTTCATCTGTCCAATGATCGGAAAAAAATGTCGAAACATTATGGTTTATCATAATTGTCTCTTGGCAGCTTCAATTCTGCCTATCGAAGATATTGTTCAATGGGCACATGATGTTCAGGCTAAAGTCCTTGTGGATGCTTGTCAAAGCGTGCCTCACATGGCGGTTGATGTCAAGGCCCTTGATGTCGATTTCCTTGTTGCCTCATCTCACAAGGTTAGGTTCCTCCCTCTGCATTGAAATGTTTACTTCATTGATGAGTTTGTGAAGTTCTGGTATAAACATCCTTCAGATGTGTGGGCCTACAGGCATTGGATTCTTGTATGGAAAGAGTGAGCTGTTGACTTCCATGCCTCCATTTTTAGGTGAGATTTCTTGATTCATAGAATGTAAGATCTATTTTTCCAGGTATTGCTCTTCTGTGCGCATGCACAGCGTGTGTGTTTGTGTGAGATGTGTGTAAATTGGTGATATTTCCTCAAAATTCTGATGTGTAGGTGGTGGAGAGATGATTGCTGACGTCTTTCTCGATCATTCCACATATGCGGAACCTCCGTCCAGGTTGGCATACTCGACCCATCATAACCTAGATTCTGCTGATGACGGCTCTGGGAAACTTTTGGGTTTCTGAGCATTCCATTATAAATAATGTGATGAAAGAACTAGTCTATGTACATTCAGTTTAGAGATATTTTGTTTCTCAGGAACTATTAATTTTGTCAATGTTTTGTCTCCCTTTTCTGCCTCATAAATGATGTTGAGTTTACTTGAAATAGGTTTGAGGCTGGAACACCTGCAATTGGGGAAGCAATTGGACTAGGAGCAGCCATAGATTATTTGTCCGAGATCGGCATGCAAAAGATTCATGATTATGAGGTGATAGTCATATTTAGTCTGATAAACGATAGAAAGTTGCCTTGTCTCTTTTTCCCCCTAAATTCAATACTTCACATAGATCGGTGAAATCCAAAAAGTATGTGGTCTCAAGGCATGCATATTTCTGTGGCTCAGGAAAACTGATTTCTCTGTTTCATGTTGGACATATGTTTTTGAGAAGGAAGCATACTTGAGATTAATTAATTTATTTATGTTGCTTGTTCCGGACAAGTTGGGACTAGAGTCAAGATACACTAGTTTTAGCTGAAGTATGCGTCACTTGGATGGTAAAATAATTATTTTTCTCCTGTGTGTGTAGATGGAACTTGCAAATTACTTGTATGAAAGCCTTCAATCAGTTCCAAGTGTCCGTATATATGGTCCAAAACCTTCAAGGAATACTAATCGTGCTGCTTTGTGCTCATTCAATGTTGAGGGTTTACACCCCACTGATATCGCGACAATTCTCGACCAGCAGGTACATAAGCAGTTAGTGTAGGCCAAGTTGTGGATTTCCAGTTCTACCATCTTGTTGCAATTTTTTCCTTCTATTAGTGATTTCTTTTCTTCTGTGATTTCTCTTTTCACTGCTATGTTTCTTATTTTCAGCATGGGGTTGCCATCAGATCAGGACACCATTGTGCTCAACCCCTCCATCGCTATCTAGGAATCAGTGCGAGTGCACGTGCCAGTCTCTACTTCTACAACACTAAAGAAGATGTAGACAACTTCATTCAGGCACTCAACAGTACAGTCAATTTCTTCAATACTTACAAGTAAAAGGTGCCTACCTATAGTATTCTTTAGGGACTTGTGCATAAATATGTGGAAATTGGAGTTAGATTTTCGCGCCTTTCCTTTTCTAGTCATGAGTGTTTAGGTATACCTTCTGTCACGTCATTATCCGAGTGCTTGCTTCAGGAATTCTCCGGGGGTTACTCTGCTTCTAAGTCAATAAAAACCTACATTGTATCCACATCGTAAAATTAGCATCCGCTGAGTTTTTAAGTTTTGGTCACTTGATTTTCCAAGTTAATGTTTCGGGAGTATGCACGTGGTGGTCGATTGTCTAACCCTTGGATTTAGCATCATGTCGACAGAGTCTAGACAGAATTTCAGAAGAAAATATGGTAAGTTTCAAGCAAGAAAATTGTATTTCTTTATAATTTGCTTGACAATGTGCCTCTCTATCTCTTAGTAGAGCTGAAAACGGTAATGTTTTCCCTTCTCTGCCGTCGGCAAAGTCGAACGCGCTTTGGCACCGGTCGGTTCTCGGGTACAAATCCCGAAAGTTTGCCCTTTTTGTCCCTAAAAAATTATGGCGGCACGGTTTATTCTTGCGCTGGCCCGGCCCAACTCTTTGGGCCTGAATTTGGGTTAGGCGTTGAATGGGACCTGGGCTAGCCCAGTATCGCGCCTGCACTTCTTCGAATGGAGGCCTAGTGGCCAACTCATTGGGCCTAACAAGGGCGTGGACAGCCCTGATAATGGCCCGGTGTCCTTATTGTTTGGGGGCTTAAGATGTGCCTGGATGGGCCCAATACCGACCGTAACCTTAAATTGGGCCTAAAGTTGGCACCACCCAACCTGGCCCAATTTGCATGCTTGGATAACCTTAACTTGGGCCAAGCCTGACACGCTACAATTTTGGGCTACGGTTGGCCTAGTGGGCCTTATTATGGCCGAGATTGACCCAATATCAACGTCAAATGGGCCTCAATTTGGGCCAAGACATGGCTCTTATTGGCCCAAGTCTTTGGGCTAAATTGGGCACAACCCAGTGGTCCTTATGATGGGCCTGGTTGGGCCAATATGAATCTTAAATGGGCCTTAACTTGGGCATGGCCTAAGTCAATTCTTTGGGCCTGTTGAGGTTCTATTATGGGTCTCGAGTTGTGCTTAGCCCAGCCCATTTTTTTGGAAAATACAATCGGGCCATTTTTGGCCAAACGTTAGGACTCGATTTTGGGCCTGGCGCGTTCAGCTGTTCGGACCACAGAACGTCTTGGGGTTAGGCTTTCCCAGCTTCTATGGGCTGGAAACCCAAATAGGGCCTAGGTCGCCCATTAAATTCGTGCTACCCAATGTTTTTACCAAGAGTCGAATGACCCACCCATGGCCTTAAAAACAGGAATTTCCTGACCCATTGACATCTCGGGAAGAAAAAAATCGTGGCTAGTGCAAAAGATCGCTCATATCGAAGCATGAATCTTGAAAAGCAAGTGTTAATCAACTAAAGGCTTGGGCGGCATTTCATTACATACATACTCGCTAACCTCTCATCAACAATATATACATGTATATATAGTGATCAGCATCACTCAGGCTACAGAATCTTTCTTTTTGTTTCCTTTAAAGATGGGACGAGCGTTGTGCTACTTTAAAGCATGCACGGTATATTCATATTCTGCGGTCGCACCATCACGTGATGTTAGAGAGGGCGAGGCCCGACGATTTTGATCCAGAAAGCAGCGAGATTCCTTAATGCCCTATCGGTCGGAATCTTACTTTCAGATTCTCTGGGAAGAAGCACGAGAGACTGTCTTATCACCCCTTCTCATCCAATCCTAACCTTCGAACCTCATCTCTCCAGCTGCAAAAGCATTTAAAAAGGAGAAAAGACATGCCGCAGCAATTATAGTTCCCGTAAAAAACTGTGTGGGTGCTTTTTGTTAGTGGTGAGTGTAGTCGCAGGCACAAACAATTACTCCCCAAATCAAAAGCCTAGATCATCTTATGCGGGGATTCCCCTCAAAATGTCTAACCATACAGAGCAATCACAAGGCAGACTGAACGAAAACCTTAAGATTTGGGACTTTGAATAGCAGGGAAAAAATCGGGGTCGTTCCCCATACAATGAATACTGGCTCATTGACCCTGCAAGAGTAGGACCGATAAGCACCGGCCATTCTCTCATTGGATTGCCACTTACCATATGCCCCACAGTTTGAAAACTTGATAGAGGACACAGAGGAACAACAGTAAGTCAAGATCCAGAAAATAAAGAGATGCCTTGAAGAAGATGAATCAACAAGGCACGAAAGCAAGCCCTACTTATATTGACACTGTTGAGTATGTTCATAAAGTATTGCAACTTGTAAGAGATACAGTAATTCTAGGTAAATTAACACTTTGTCTGCACAGTTCGTACACCAAATGATGTGAAAGAATGCAAGTAGCAATTAAATTACCGGGTCATATATAACACTCATCAAGAGTATCATATCACTTGGTAAATCAAGGTAAACCAGCTTCCAAAAAGGCAGATGACAGAAATTGCCAACAATTGCACATGAGAAACTTTTCACAGTTGCCTTAGAAACAGATTATCTTTGATAGTCAGAAATTTCGCCAAAACTGATCTTACTCTATTTCGATATTCTCTAATCAACGGAATTTTTCTGCAAAATTCAGTAGCACCACATTGGAAACTTCAATGAATTAATACAGGTGAAACAAACAAGCACAAGAATAGACCCAAAACATGGGCATTTTCATCCCCACTGACAACCCTCTCTATATTGACTGCAACCACAGCAGTCAACACAAAATCTTCCCTCCTGTGGATCATGGAAAAACCCAGATACCTCCGTTAAGTACCTTAATACTAATTGCTCTCTTCCTAGATGATAAGTAACCATCTACTCATTTCTCCTTCTTAGCCAAGGACTCTCCCTTATACTCACCGCCTGCAATAACGACAAAGCCTGCTCCAACCTGGAATCAAATGCAATGTATTGACGAGTTAATTTCAGCCTACCACAGGACTACATGGTTATTAATGGACATGCAGGCTTCAGTATGCACATGTGAGTGTGCGTCCATATGCATGCACGTGCGCACGTTTGAGAGAGAGCAAGAGAGAGAGAACCTGGCAATCTTTCAAAACAACACGTTCTTGAAGCTGTACGTTACTGCAAACTACAGACCCTTGTATCGAGCAACCATCTCCAATCGTAACATGGTTCATAACAATAGAATTAACAATCTGCATAGAGGAGAATAGGGAGAAGCAGAGGAAATTGTCTCAAAAACAATATTTCCCAAGAACTTTGTATATTTTGGGCAGATTTCAAATGAAGATAGAAAAGAAGTTATAGAAAGATGGAAGACATTATTTTGGCCTTTTCTTAATCATTTCCTTAGCTTGATCTTCCAATTCAAGTAAAATTACCATACCTTGACATTGGAACCTATCCGGCAGTGACGGCCTATAACAGATCGCTTTACGCTACATTTATCCCCCATTTGAGATCCTTCCCCAAGCATACAATGTGGTCCCACCTATCACAATAAAACCACTTCACAACACTCATACAGGAACTTGTAATATACATGAAACAATAGGTTTTTCATCCAAAAATAGGCATCTCATAATCACCCTTGACCTATTAAAGGAAGTAGTAAAGTTCGATTTACATGCGCGATGCTAATAGGATGAATACATTGAATTAAATTAACAACTCACAGTAGTTTTAGATCCCAGCTCCGCTGAAGGATGGATAATATTGTTATGAGCAGAGAAAGAATAGCCTGACAGATGATTTACCTCTCCAATGACCTGAGACAATTTAAAATTTCGACTCAACAAGATGAAGTACATGATATTTCAAGTTGAAATTGGATAGGTAGAAAAAAAAACGAATAAAAAAATAGACACTCACATCTCGATTGATGTCGCTAAATGCTTGGATGGAGTTCAAGCGGGCACAATACTTGCTTTTGCTGGCGATATATACACAACATTTATGCGTTCTTCGAGAAGAGGCAGAACCATATGAACCTAACTCATGGAGTTCATGGAAATTTGGCCTCGATGAATTAGACAGAATTTGTGACAGCAATACTTGGTTGTTCTGGGAAGCAACCTTTTCATTTGCATTCTCTTCGGGTTGCGGTGCACCATTAAATAATATTTCGGATTTCTAAGGTTCAGATAGGAAATGAATCAACTCTGGCCATATGAAATTATCAACCACTGATAACAATTCATCTAGGGACTTCAGAAACTAACCAGCTGGCTCCGCACTAGATAAGGCAATAAATCCTCCTTTAGGCTTTGAAATGTATCCTTCTGATCTAGAATCTCTTGCAGCACAGTCCTGGGAGGAAAAAAGAACCCAAGGAAGTTGAGGGAAAGGCATCCACTTATTTAGACTCGCAATTAAGAGGCAATAGATTATCCAACCTTTTGAAGGCATATAAATGAGCATCAATTAGATCAGCACGGATTTCCATCTGCATTAGAGAGAAGGATGATTAGTTGATGCCAATACTCCAAAGACATTAGGAATGTGATCTCGTTAGTTCTCATGCATAAATGCACCATGCTACAGTGGATGCTTAAGGCAGTGCAGAACCAGAGTAGACTGCTCTTTCCTCTTTCATGACATAATGAAGACATGCATGAGTGTATCAGTGTCACCATATCAGGCAACAGGTTTCTAGGCATTATGCAATTAACCAGATTAGCCATAGAAAAAGTTCAAAGAAACATTGACTACCTCCCCTACTGCACGAAGTATACTCTTCTGAATACGAAGATCGTTCTCAAGTTCAGCACCTGCAATTAGCAAAAGAGGCTACCCTATGAAGTTTCTAAGTATGTAAGCAAATGTCTCCGCTATATCTCTAATTTGTTGTTACATTAAATATATGCTGAACCTGTGGCAATGTATAATAGGAACTGCTTTGAGCGGTCCAAGCCTATGAGGTTGTAACGTCCCACTTTCTTGGTTTTGTCCTTTACCCCAGAGGATCCTGAATCTGCAGGACCACTTACAGGAGCAGAGCAAAGCATTGCAGTTACCACAGCATTGTGTCGTCTATGTGCAGCTGCCACAGCTCCAGGAGGCACATCAGAAACAAGATCACCACTCACGACCTGCAGAAACATTTGCAACAGAATTGATTATTTATGTTGCATATGAGAATTTTAAACAGGTAACATGCTTTACCAAGATGTCTTTTGCAGTCAGATGATGTGCAATGGCTCGAAGGGCTCCAGCTGTCCCAATGTCCTCAGGTACAGCAGCGACCTGTAGTCAAATAGTATTCCCTAACTCTTTCATGAAGAAGATTATCACAAAGAATTGGTTTACTTGAAGCATAACTTAGATTAGAAAAGGGGAGCATAACAGGATTGCATTATTGGCATGACACCAGCCGTCACAACTAATAGTATGTTGTCCGAGTGGCTGAATTCCACAAAACCACATTTATATAACTTGTCCTGCTAGAAGGCCTGAAGTAGACCAAATAATCAAAAGATCATGCTATTGCACAGTAATGTATCACAAGCTGCAAGATATTAATTGCTAAAATTAATTGAAGGGCAAAACCTGAAGTACATAAGACAGTTGCATTCTTCCAATTCCTAAACAAAATACTTTCCAAACTGAATGGTATAAGCCAGACATGCAAATTATAAAGAAAACTAGATAGGGATTTTAATCTAAATGGTTGAACTCTTCAAATCTGGGGATTTCTAAGTAGTTTTAGACCGCCAGCTTGAGTCTGCATCATCAAACAGAACAATACTGGCAGTAATCAATTCTCAGAACTTAACATTGTCAGTGCATCATAACTAGCTACTCTACTCTACTTTCAGTGGCCCCATCCTAGATGGAATGCCATCAGCCAAATAAATGTCACTAGAACAGAGAAAATGAAGCAAAAACCTCAAAAGGGACAGCTATTCACTTCAAGAGTAAAATCAAGGAAAGTCAAAATCAGATGATCACTAGGCCATGCAGAAGTTT
Organism: Eucalyptus brandiana; assembly: GCA_014182725.1. Taxonomy (NCBI): domain Eukaryota; kingdom Viridiplantae; phylum Streptophyta; class Magnoliopsida; order Myrtales; family Myrtaceae; genus Eucalyptus; species Eucalyptus brandiana. Next base: position 43,098,829 of record CM024669.1, on the reverse strand, counting down.
TCCCAGACTTTTAGAATGATTTGGTCTTGATTAGAGTTTCCACTCCCTTTCACCAGAAAAATGTTTCAGAAAAAGTTTGTGCAGTAAATAACAGTACTCAGCTTAATCAGAACGTAAATCATCAAGACACAAAATAACCAAGGATTATAATGCCCAGCTTTCAGGAAGAATTAGGAACCATAAAGCTGTTTTCAAGGACTCGAAATTGGAGCTTGAAATTTCAATGGAAAATCTTGCAAATTTGAAATGCTCCTGAATCCATGTACTGTAACTTAAAACGGACTGGAAGCGGCCTATTTTCAGTTATCATCATGTGAGCTCAGTGTAAAAGCATTCGCAAAATTTTTCCAATATCTACAGCCCAATCTCCATGCATACGTGAGGATTTTGCAAAGAGAGAATGATTCCAATATATCAAAATGCTTCAGGAACCTCTTTAACCTCCAAAGCACAGAATCAGCACTTAAACATTCTTTATGAAAAATGTCCAACTATGTCAATTAAATTAAGCTTTACATATCATAACATTGCGTCTCTTCTTCTCAAAGCTATTTCAATGTTATTTCTCTCCTCCCCGGCTCAAATTGGCTAGTAATAAATAAAGGACAACTACCATGATTAGAACCACCCAATGCCATACTGCAGTAAACCACAGTCCCATACCTCAACATGCAGACGGTCCACATAAGCACCCGATATCCAGCCTCCAACAAGGAAAGCCGCGTCTTCTCCTTCGACAACCTAAAAACCACAACACGCACACAAGCTAGCATCGGTACCAGAAACAATCAGAAGCACAAGATAGAAGATGCAATCAGTCCACATCACAGAAGGAACAAACTCATACACTTATACTTGAGTTAGATCATCTACTGCAATCCAATTACCCCTAGGAAGCACTGCACAAAAATCTGGCACGGCAAAATCAAAGCTAATTTCTCTCTTTCCAAAAGAAGCACCAAAAAGCGCTCGCGAATGCGGACCACAACATGCTGGCAACCCCGATTAGGGCAAAGAAAGAGAACGAGCGGGAGACAGAACTCACGACGATGAGATCCTTGAGGTTACTTTGCTCCAGGAGCTCCAAGACGTAGGAGAGGACCGGGCGGTTGGCCACCGGAAGCAGCGCCTTCGGCACCTCCTGCAACGAATACGAACCGAGATGATTAAAAAAAAAAAAAAAAAAAACACGAAGAAGGATGAGAAAAACCTTCGAGAATCGTTCTCGAAGTAGAACGTATCGGTTCCTCGGAGAAAATCTCCGAACCGCCGGAAGGTGGAGGGAGCGACCTTAGAGACGAGAGGGACGAGTTTCTTCGAGAAGCCGCCGGCCAACACCACCACTTGGAAATCCATCGGCGGCGGCGGCGGCGAATCGCAGAGCTCCGTCGGTCCGCTGATGCGGGCGAGAGAGAGAGAGAGAGGCTTTGAATTGAAGTGAATGATCCTTCTGCTCTTTTTCTCTCTCTTTTTCCTTTTGATTTTGGGGTGTGAGGGAGAAAGACAGGTTTTAGATTAAATATATTTATCTTGTTGGGAAATGTAGAACAGATGGGGATGTAGCTCAAATGGTAGAGCGCTCGCTTTGCATGCGAGAGGTACAGGGTTCGATCCCCTGCATCTCCAAAAGCTTCACCTTTTCCTCAGATTTTGCTTCCTTTTTGTTACGTGCTTACGGGCATTATCCGATCGCCAATGGCAATCAATTTCGATCTCACTTGACAGAAGATCCATATAATTAGTTCCAGAGATAATGTTTTCTGTCAATCTTTCTCGGGGTCATTGATGATGGTCCTCTCTTCGAGTTGCTCTCGATGCTAGCGATTCTTGTTTTAGCTAAGTTCCCTCCCGGGGCCACGAATGACGGAGCACAGAATCCTATCGCATGAAACTATGATTCTCTTTCTTCTTAGTTTTGGTCTTGTCGTCGTCAGTATCGAAAAACTGCTTAGGAATCCATGGATATTGTGAAGTTGCTGTCCGTACTTGTCATCGGATCGTGTACTTCCAACTTGCTTTCCTTTAGGCTAAAGGATATGCATATTGTGAAATTGCAACTTCGCTATTTGCACCTAATTTCTGTACTTTCGCCGATATACCTATGTGTCCAAAGTTTTCACATCCAGGCCGTCCTTAAATTGCTACAGTTTTTCGCTTCATCCGATCTATCTATAATCGATGTAATCACTCTCAACATACTGCACAGAAAAGGTCTGGCATGAGCTGGATATGGTCACCCAAAGCCTGAAATAGTCTCATAGGGGGACAAATGCTCCACCATGTGCAATCAGATTCGTTACAAAGATTCCAAACGGCAGAAAAACAGGATACAGGAAACTGGAATTAGAACCACCCAAAACGATGACAAACAATGGGGAAAGGAACATGATCCCACAAGACATACGGTGATCGAAAGCTCGTCAACTTATAATACAGTAGACAAAGCAAAGGGCAATGTAATTACACTCTACAAAAAGGTAAAGATATGATCAGATTATCGGGTACCTATAGGTGCTCTGTCATCTGGTCCAGCGAGCATGATCTGGCAAGGGCAATTTGAATAGTTACAGAAGAAATCAGGAAAAGAAGTAAGAAATAAATCAAGCGGTGTGGACTGAACAGCACAAAACAGCATCATGGTCAAGGGCATTGTGTTGCATGCATGTACAAGAAGAGCAGCTAGAAAAAGTTAGCAAGGACTTACATTACAGTCATAAGCAAATCTTCTGGCAAGCATTATGGCAGCATTCCTTTCTCTTTCCGATTCAAATGCTAATACAAAGGACACTCCTTGCTTAGCTTGCCAAAACAATGCCTGAGCTGCAGCATTGCCACCACCTCTAACCCCGCACAGCTAAAGAGACAGCGAAGGACGTTATAAGTGGCGCCCAAGACACATGGGTTTTTAAAAGAGAGGAGAAAACTAGCATGGCGTGGGGGGAGTAACATGTAACTGAACAAGCCACCAGATATATACTTTCAAAGAAATGCCACCAACCACTGGGGGTTCGCCCCAGTGGCCACTCTTCCAACATGGAAGGGGGAGGTGAGGGGTTCAAATCCCCACCTTCTCAGGGGGGGGATGGGGGTAGGGACGCGTAAGTTTGAGAGTGAGTTGCGACTCCCACGCCCGCAAGAGCGGGCACAAGTCTGCAAGTGAGTGTAAAGTAGGAATAGAGTAGGACTGACCAAAAAAAAAAAAAAAAAAAAAAAAAAAATGCCACCGACAAAAAGATATGATTAGAGTAAGAATTTAGAAAGTTGTCAATCATAACACTCTTAAAAGTCAATAAATACGGCTGTTGAGTGCAACCGCAGCGAATCTCATAAGGCTGTACCTTTCCAAAGCCACAGTGAACATGTGGAAAAGCAACAGTCCCTCAAAGTAAGTGTCAGAATTTCAAGCTGATAATAACTCCTTGGACCACACAAGAATAATTACTGCAAAACAAAGAATAACTAGCCACACTGTTTTGATACCTGCATTGAGCTCGAATAATATTCTTTAGCTACGGTTGTCTTTTCTTTAGAAAGCTTCATTCTCATTCTCCCAATGTGAAGAACGTGAATAGATTCTAATGGATGTTCCACACCATTGGTCTGAGCAACCACCACCTGCAAATCAACAGCCACAAGGACCAACAGAGATGTCAATGGATGAGAATTTTACATGGGCACTGGTAGGCCTTTTCTGTGTACCTTCCCTAAATATATCTAGTTGAAGCTTCCAGACCAAAAATCAATTCGTTTCCATTTTCACATGACAAATTACCCTTCACATATGAAGACAAAACTAAACACAAACATCTGAACACAGCAAAAAGAAGAGAAAAAAGCTCAGTTAGAGTGATAAGGCTCGGAGATTTCTGATAAGTTGGAATTTTCACACAAATAAATGGGAAAACTTCACATAGAAAAATAAAAAGTCATAAAAATTAAGTATCTATTCCGCACAAGATACAGGGTGTGGGGAGGGTACAGAGTACACCTCCAAATCGTAGAACCTAACCTGTACTCACAGGCATACCATACAAACTCTTACACCCACTTTCAAACCTATCTGATCAGGCCAATTTTGCAGGTTCCATAGGTTCTCATGCACACCTCTAGTACTTAGGCAATGGCCTTCTGGGCTGGATCACAACTAATGTATCACTTCACAAGCCTCCTTCAACTAAATGTAGGATTTGAGATGTTACAAGCTTTTCACTTATAGCACTAGCATCACTTCGCATGCTCGATACCCAGAACAAGACTAGGTGCCCGTACAGGTTGAGGAGGCAGCTCTCACGTGTCGCTTTTTGTCATGAGTGGGTTCAAGAAATGATTCATGTGATGTAGAATTTTAACCTGCACGACCTTTAAACTATGTTTGGATAGGTTTTTTGGAGTAGGTAAGGAAATTTAAGGTGAAGAAAAATGGAAGCATTGAAAAGAAAGGTGAGGGAATGGTTTCTTTGAGTGTTGTTTGGGAAGGGCAGAAAGTGAGGGTGAAGAAGATGTGACGAAAGTTGATCATGTGTTATTTAAAATAAAGGAAAAGTACGAAGGAGAAAAAATAATGAGACACAACAACGAAAGCATTTTTTCACCCTTTCATATACTATGGGATTTCACTTGGAAAAGAAAATGTTCCATACTAATGGATTCGGGTCCATAACCTACCAAAACAGAATTTGTAACTTGCCATCCTCTTGCCCATCAGGCAAAGATTTACCTCCGCGGAAAGGATGATTCATTTGTATCAACTTAAGGGATTCCTTGGTTTGGGCCGAAGAAGCAATGTCACTTGATCATTATCAAACTGACTATAATGTCCAGATGAAAGAAAAGGCTCAGGCAGTTTGGGAATTTCATTGAAAAGGCAAGGGTGAATTCGGAAAACGAGTTTTTAGCACACCGCTTTTCTAAGTTTTCTTCACAGTAGTTGAGAAAACACTAGCGGTGGGCCTAGAAGATTTTAAAGGCATTGAATTTCTAAACCTAGTATTTCCATAGCCATTCCAATCAGATGAGTTTTCAAATCCTCAACCCAAATCTTTCCTTAGTTATTTGTCAACCCACTTTTCAATGCATCCAAACTCAGTTTTAGTTCCTATAATGACCTAACTTAATCTAAAGAGGCCAACCCCATCAGAAGAAGAAGAAGAGAAAGAGAGAGAAAAAAAAACTCAAGTGGTGATCTTTTGGAGGAAAACTTTATTATACATCACTTGACAAGCCCTCTCACATAAGATGTGGAACTTGGGATGTAACAAGTATATTTGTCCAAGCTATGAACGCTTTTGCACGTTTCAGATTCCATTAGTTTGTAAATTTTGTTCAAAAGCAGTGTATAGGATAAGCACGGGATACCTTAAATTGTGTGTCATGTTTCCGCACAAGTGCCTCAACATAACTGCCCAAACCAGCGGCTGCATGGAAAAACCAAACAATGCAAAATGAGCACAGGCAGCATAAAGCAATAAAGAAGCTGAAACCAAAACAGTGTCCTACATATAGTTGGAAAGAAATAGAGAGAAGCCTAATCAGACCTGGGTCAATCGGACCAGTGGTTGTCAAGGCAATGCATTGGTCATCAAAAACAATATCAACTTGCAGTAGTCGCCCCACATCAAAGGGCTCTGGAGCATAGATAGGTTTGGTAGCTCCTAAAATAGTACCAAGTAGTGACACCAAATTCAAATAATGCTACCCAAAAGAAATGTTCTCTGAAAGGATAAGTAACATGGTTCCAGCATACACAGTCATCAGGATACATTCAACATAATCAAGGAACCGCAAAGAAAGTGTTTTTTTTGCTTAAGACATCCATGATCATTACCTTTGACATAAGATGGAGCATATGTTGCACAAAATGTAATTATGTGGGAAAGCATCTAAATAGCACATGACATACAAGGTTAAAAAAATTAGGATCGACCATGTATCTCAAAGAAAATGCAAGTAAGTCTCCCTCAACTTTTCTCCGTGCCATTTTAATTTCTTTTCACAACTCAGACAACAGAAGGGAAAAACACCATTAAGAAGCTTATTCAATTCCATGACCATTATAATAAGAGATAGGGTCTCAACGTTTTGAAGTTTCACTATAACCAACCACATTGCATACAAGTTATGTTTGACACCTAGAAAAGGATATTTGCAAAATTGATCATGTCCCACTACAAAAAGTAGTCCATGAGGAGCTGTTTCATAAAGTTCACATCAAAATAGCCATTAGAGTCATTAAGCTGAAGCAAAGAGCTTGGGATAAATTTAACTACATGAACAAGCTGGCCACATGCTTTAGCCCTCTGCCTTATGAGATGAGTTTCCAGTAAACCAGAGATAAATACCAGTTCAGGAAAAGGCAAGCGTATTTAGATTTTTACACAATAAATTCCTGCTATGTAAGCTAAAAAGCATTAAGCATCAGCAGTAGCATTTCATATAGATTGTGTACGTAATTCCAACACAACCATGTTGCATGAATTGAAGGAAAATATAGCAGTTTTTGAGTTCATGCTACAATTGAATCTCATGATATATGCATGTCAGAATGCAGGCATGCCTCCCTATATGCATGTCAGCCTAAAGATATACAGACATATACCTGATATAAGTTCCTTTCTGCCACCTTCACATGACATCCGGTGCCACTGAATTGTACATTCAGATAGTCCTGGAGCACTGTCAGAGCATGGCACAATCTGCAGATAGGAACCCAGTGCTTCGGCTCCTTCTAACTCATATAGAAGCAAGCTCATCTCTCCCTTTCTCATCATTGAAAGCTGGATGAAGAGAGAAAGCAAAAGGAATAAAGAAAAAGGTAATTGATTACTTTACAAAAACAAGTTTACATTTCTATGGTGGCTCTACCCACGGGATAAATGTTTTATAAGTAAATTCCCACTAAATTTGGAAGTTGAGGAAAGAAGGAATTGTGATCTTTTCACATCAGATCTGCAAGAATAAGGTAAACATTGAAGGAACCTCTTTTTGAAGCTCAAGTGAACGCTTGGACTTCTCTGCAAGTTGATTCCTCAAAGCGTGCAACTCATATTCCATGTCCATGACCTATGTCACGAGATACATTCAATCACCATAAACACAAGGAAAAAAAAGGAAAAGTAACTAAGAATAACTGAATCTGTAAAATACACCCAATCAAAGCAAAAGCAAGATCTCATCTTATATCATAAACAATCTAGTTGCGACTTGACAATCCTTGAAACTTTTCACATGCTTGTAAATTAAACAGCAGGTATTTCCTTTGTACTTTTATGAAGAAATGAAGCATGCTCTCCTCCATATATTTGATATAATTGCATGGAGTGGCTCCACTTTTAATATTTTACCTGCAGCTGCCACACTCTGGAAATTATAATGGCTTTAAATCTTTGACCTCTTAAGCACACGTATCTGGTTAATTTTCCTTTTTGGTCCCAGCTTGGCTATGTGATTACTATTAAAGAAATCTTGTCTTCTTCTCTCCTCAGAAATATAACTTACATTGCTTAATGGGTGACAATTGACCAGAAAGTTTAGATTGGAATTTTGCGTAAAGTTATAAGACTAAATTGGCAAAATTATAAAGTTTAGAATTAAATTCACATCCATACAACAGGTTTAGGACTTATTGGGTAATTTTTTCTATTTTTTACCCTTCTATCCAGGGAAAGTTATTCCTTATATATCACGACAACAACAAAATGTATCTTGAGGCAATTTATAGCTGTTGAGCTTAGGATACAGCCACTTTTCTTTTTGTTCTGGCTTGCTTATCACTCCCGCTATTCCCCTTATCATGCATCAACTTAGTTTTGTTCTTACTTTTCCTTTTTTACTCTAACTTTGACTATTAAACACAGTGATAAAATGGAAAATTCACTTAGAGAAATTTCCTCCTCACGATTGCACACTACCACCCAAGTTACCCATTCCTCTGGAACTCATATAGGGTCATGAATCGTGATTATTTGCATCTAAGGACCACCAAAACTGAAACAAACCTACTTTGCCACAGCTGTAGCATGAATCTCTTAAATTGCAGAAACTACTAAAAAAGGGAGTAGGTATCTTGCCCACGTGCATCAAGGAAAATAATTTTTTTTTTTTTTAAAAGATGCTTATCGAGGCAACAAATGGGTGCAGTTTGAAAGGGCATCAAGCGGGCACATTTACCTTACTTCGCTGATGCAGCATAATGATCCGCCTGGCCTCTTGAACCTCTCTCATTAATCCTTCCAAGTCCTAAAAGATCGGAAAGAGTTTTGTTATCCTTTGTCAAAGGCTAACTTCGAACTGTTTAAAAAAGTGAGATATGCAATTAACAGCAGATTCCAAATGCCACTGGCCATTGTATCGTAATTCTAATTTCCAAGATACAAGCAACAAAATGCTCAACTTTGGGTAATCATGCAAAAAATATCATGGTGCCCAGAGAATTTTTAAAAGAATGGTAGTCATCATCAGAAAACCAAACTAGACAAGAGATCAATTCCAACAGTACTGCTATCAGAGAACATGAAGACAGCAGGGCCTCCATAACTCATACTTGTTTCCCTGATGCTCGAGATGTACGTTCATGCTCCTGAAGGGCCTCTTCTACCCTTCGAACAGCAGCTTTGGCACTCTCAATTTCAGCACGAGCAAAAGCCCTTTCTTCATCAACAAGTTTTTTGGCATCCTCCGAAGCCTAACATGGAAGCAACCAGTCAATAGCAGAAGGGAATTTGTGCAAAGTAAGTCCTATTCAAACAGATAATTTCCTCCTCGTCAATTTTGAGCTGCTGTCCACTTTTACAAAGAGTTCTTACACAACCTAGCAGCTTCTACTTAAAGCAATTTCATTACTCTGAGACTTGACGGTTCTAAATACACTGGGCCAAGTTCATGCAGTTCCCAGAAAATTAAGGGGGTAAAAGCAATTATGTCAAAAATGGATCTCCCATAGTTATTTGCTCATATTAAGACATGCTTGTCGTCGATTTCTTGCGGGGTATACTTATAGCAGTGTAGCACAAAACCTATATCCCAAGAAAAAAAAGCCCATGTTTAGTATCATTTTTTAAGGAAATCTCGTTTTGACAAACCCAATCCACCCTTTCGTCCTGCAAAATCAAACGATGCGATATAGCCTGTAGCCCCTATTACAACAAGATGCACAATGCACTGGCTAGAAAAGTCCCCTCAATTTGGTACTTTATACATCAAGCCTAGATATAAACCCTGTCAACGAAAAAAACATGTCTTGAACTTTCATTTAATACCCATCACTCCTCTAAATATATACTCCATGTCTCATTAGACAGTTTTAAATCAGCAATTTTCCATCACTCGTCATTTTGCCCTCAAACAGTTAAAACTGCAGTCAACCTCTACTACTACTGGGTACCATTATATCATGACCCTCATCAAGAACAAAGCCCAGACTTTTTTAGTTACATGATGGTATCATTCCAACATTCAAACCAATGGCCCATGAAAACTCTCAGACTGAGTGTTCATATTTTACCAGAGGTTGTTTATAATGTCTAAAGGATTCATAAAACAGAATTTGACTGGAAAATGTGTAACAGAGAGCCTGATATCTACAGAGAGAGCATCATGTGAAAACTCAAAAGCAAGTAGGATCCATCAACACTCGTTGACAGATGATACATAGATTGACAAACTTCCATCAGAAAGAAGTGCACCTGCTTGAGGAAATTTGCTAATTTTTTTACTTCAGCCTTCTCCTGGATTAACTCTCCTTCTCTTTGAGTCAACTGAGCAGCCAAAGACTCCACCTACAAGAAGCCAACTCCAATTATTTTTTTTGCATTGCAGCACCCACTTTATTAAAAATATTATACTGTGCTTTCCAAAATTACAATGGATTTAGTCATTCCTGCAGCTAACATGTCCAACGAACAAAATCTACTGCTATAAAGGAAATTACAAGAAACGCACTCCAAGAGCTAAAAAAGAAAAAAAAATTACCAAGCAAATCAACAGTGTGCATTCTTTCCTGGCTAAACAAGGATACAATTATTAAAATACTCGACTGTATTCTACAATTTTAATTTCCACCTGTACTTGTATTTCTCTGTCATAATGGTGAGCTAAGTGTGACCTGCTAGACTCAGAGAAGAGGCCGCATGGGAGCCTAAAACCACTCATGCAGAAAACTTAAAAAGTTGGTGCTACATCATATAGCCTGCAAAGTCTGATGAACTGTGTGCTTAATAAGTTCATGGGAGTCAACAAGTCAACTTCATATTGCTTTCTTGTTTCCAAGAAATGATATATTTACAAAAGAAGAATGTTGGAGGATCGAGCCATTAAAAGAGGGGAGGGAGGGAGGGGGGAATGCAAAGGACGTAGACAGAGGCCTTACATATACAAGAGTGACTGTTTCAAAAGGAGAAAATGTAATATCAGGAACGGACATAAATACTGACCATGGCAATTGCTTCTTCGACATCATCCTTGTTTCTACCTGTCACCCGTCCTCGCAAGGATTCCAATCCATCTCTAAGCTTCTTCAAAAGAACATGTTTCTCCAAGGAAGCAGCCTCCCTGAGTCGAGCCTATTTACATGCATTCACTAATGACTTTGTTAGCATTAAAGGGCAAAGAAGAGCCCCGGTGAAGAATATTTGACGTCCAAGTTATATATTCACCGCATGACCAAAAGGTGAAAGTAATTGTTAACATCATATCTACTCTATTCAGCTACTTCCATCACCATACGAGCAGTGAAACAACCTGCTCATATCACCTCATTTGTGTAGGTACACCAAATCAAACAATTTCACAGAAAGTAACAAGCAAGAATTCCCTTTGTTTCCATAAGAAAGAAACGGCATGTTGCATTAACAGCACTATGGAGGGACGGTTACTACATGCACTGCTGATGAAAATCTGTAATCTCTATAAGCATTACTTGCAAAGAGAAATGTGTACATTTTAGTTTCAATTTAAGAACATAAGCAAGGACTGTATGAAAGCGAAAATCATTGTTTCAATGTAGAGTATATTGCACATTATTCTGGAAATGGATTTTAACATATCCTAAATTCATCAGTTGAAGTACAATGGCAAACAAAAGGCGAAAATACTAAATCTGCTAAATCTACCTACCTCATCAGATATTTTAGCTGCAGCAGCCAGCCCTTTCTCAAATTTACTAGTAAGATCACGCACTGACAAACGCTTTTGCTGTTCTAACAACTGAGCGGTCTCACGTGCAACGACTTCTTTCAGGGACAGAATATTCGCATCGTCTCTTGCATCTATGATCTGATTGTTGGCTCCAATCTTATACTTTGGAAACCGAGTAGATGCAAATATCACATCAGCAGACACAGCAGGGACCGGTCTTTGGATTGTGGTGCCAAATTCACGAGTTATCCTCGTCATGGTTGGGAGCGGATCAACCCGTCTGAAACAATAAGTAAGCTTCTAATATAAGGAAGCCAAAGAAATTGCTGAAAAGAAAAGGGCTTCTCAACCTACAAAGCAATGTGGGACAGGGGACACCAAACCTACTCAATTTCATTAGGTGAACAACAGCAAGCATCATGCAATTAACGACCCCAATACACAGTGCGACTAGCAGAAAGAGGCCCAGTTGCCAAAACGGAGCTACCATTCCGTGCATTCTTCGAATTACTCACCAAAAGAAAAGCATTCCCACTAATATTAGCTGCAATGCCAATCGGTGCTGAAGCCGAAGCTTACCATTCCCAAAAATTCATAATAAAAAATAAAAAATAAATAAAAACTGAATATTTTCGTTTTGGAAGGTTTATTGTGGCTTAGTTTCCATATCCATGTACACCGGGCTTCCAATTCCCAAAATGGGAAAGATGGTTATTAACCATAACAGTTGAACGACGGAGATCAAGAACAAAATGCCGTGAGCATAGCACGGCAATCGAACTCAAGTCTCGAACAGAGAACAAACAGACGAAGCCGAATCCAATGCTCGTTACAGTAACATCGAGAAGCAAGAGCCGAGAACAGGAGGTGTCGGACTTACAAATCTCGCGGGAACGAGGGAGTAACGAACCGGGCTTGGACGTCGGGATGCTCGGATCAGGAGCGAATCGCCTCGAGCTCGACGATCCGGGAGCGGAATCGCATTGCGACGGCGAGTCGAGAGAGAAATCGGGAGCGGAACCGAGGAACGAAGTGAGCACTGAGCAGGCGGGTGTTGTACGGAGTAGTTGCTCTGTCTCGTGCTTGCTTTTCAAAAAGGAAAATGATATGGGAGGAAAAAAAAATGAAAAAAAAACCGCGTCCTATGTTTTAATGGAATTTTCGGACATAAAAAATTATATTGCGCCGCGGGCATTTTAACGGTCAGGCCGGAATCTTGACCAATCCAGCGATGACAATTGGTTAATTGCATTTCGTCCCCCCGTAATTTCAGGATTTGTTGCGATCAACCTCGTGATCTAGTTCCATCTCGGCCAACTCCTTGAAATTTATTTCTAGGGGGCACGTTTCTTAGCATTTGCACAGAAGCAAAATAAGTAATATATTCAAAATTTTAAAAATTATGAAAAAAGCATGTAAGAATCACCATCAACTCTTCCGGAAAAAAAGTCAGAGTGCACTGACAGCAAAATTTAGACTAAGCAAAAAAATAAAAAAGCAAAAACAAATCCAAAATTGGGCTCATGTTGTAGTTTAGGGCCTATTTGTTAACTAGTCAAATAGTATATAATTTTATTGTTTTGTTCCTCATAACAAAAAAACAACAAAAATCTATTTGATAACTTTTTTGTTATTGATAATGAATTTGTTCTTGAAAATAAATTTGGAATATAATCAAAAAGTAAAAAAAAAAAATTACTTTTTTATTCCCAAAACAACTATAGAATCAAGTCTATTTTTCTTTTTTTTTTTTTCCTCTTCTTTTCTTCTTTTCTTTTTTTCCTTCTCTTCTTCCCCTTCTTCTTCAGCCAATCACGGACCTAGCCTTGCCAATGACCTCATCGGAGTATCACCAGCCCTTGACGAGGCTGAGCCTTCCTTGTGATTGGGTGAGCTCGGCCTTGCCCAAATTTGGCAAGGCCAAGCTCGCCTAGTTGCTAGCAAGGCTTGCTGGGCCATCAGAAGGTCGGCCTCGCCAAGGCTCACCCAAATCTAGCGAGGCTCCGCCTTCCTTCAACTTGGTTGGACAAGGCCAAGGCAAGATCGAGCCTCGCTCATTTGCTGGGGAGGCTTAGCTTCGCACAAGGGCTGGCAATACACCAACGAGATCATCAACCAAAGAGCAGGAAGGAAAGGAATAAAAGGAAATAAGAGAAAAATATATATATAAAATTATTAAAAATTAAAATAAATTCTAAATCATAAAAGAATAAAAGAATTTGAGGTCTTACCAAACGCATTTCTATCTCGATAATGGAAATTTTGAACAGATTCCAAATACCTTTTTTTTTTTTTTTTTTTTTTCGATCTCTACTCTATTCCTACTCTACACTCACTTTCAAACTTTTGCCATGCCTCTTACAGGGCGTGAGAGTCAAAACCCACTCCTGAAACTTACGCATCCCCACCCCATCCCCCATGAGAATGTGGGGATTTGAATCCCTCATCTCCCCCTTCCATGTTGAAAGGGTGGCCACTGGGGCGAATCCCAGTGGTTGTTACCAAATACCTTTAAATGCTCAAAAACTCGTTTAAAGAACAAAATAAATAAATAAAATCATTTCTAAGCTTAAATTGTTTATGAGAGTAGAATGGTGACTAAAAAGGCTCTTAATGGCTAGCATAATTCTCATTCTCCTATGCAAGTTTGGATTAAATCAATTTTTTTTCCTATTTGAATTTGGAGTTATTAAAAGAAAATGCATGTAACTTTTGAATGCCTTCCATGAGAGAAATAGTATATGTTAATCTTTTTAATCTTATCAATGGCTTCAAATTAGAACATCTGATTTAAAGTGACCACAAGTTTCATCGCGTAGTATTAGATATTAAACTTTGGGCAAAATTTGAGCCAGAAATAAATTTGTAGCGAATGGACTAGACAATGTAAATTACGGGGGTTAACTTAGACAGCTCCACGGAGGAGGCAATGTGCAATTTTCACCAATACAATGACCATTTTTTGATGATAATTCTTTTGCTATTCTATAATTCGATGTCCATGAACGAGGAAAGAAGCGAGCTTGATCAATCGTACTCTTGCACCAGCATATTGGAACCTGGAGTGTATTTGTTTATATACATTAAAGATTCAATTACAAAAACTAATTCGGCCAAGTAAATTTGGAGGAAAAGTAGTTCAAAACAATAGAATTAGGAAAATAATGGGGGGAACAATCGTGATAGAGGAGGACGATAGCAACCTCGACAGAGGTCGTCATTCCCTGATTAAAAGACCTAGAGCTAAATAGATTAGAGGACCTCCCACTCGACCCGCAATGGCTTCTCATGTGCATGATAGTGAGAGCGGGGGAGACTCCACGAGGGCTTCTCATTTATTTGGAAAATTACTAAAAGCATACCTCGTTTTTAAAATTATATAATAAAAACATAGCCCTATTTCAAAATTATAAGTTCGATACTGCTAGATCTAAGTAAGTCATTAAAAGGCTCAAGGGAGAAGAAACTGTTGGATATATTATTAATATAATCCAAAATAATATGTTCACATACAAGCCCAATAGGTGAAAGTATGGTTATTTAAGTCCATATGAGCCGGAGCCCAATAATTTGCATATAAAAACTCTAAGGTTTTCCCTACGCTTGAGGTAACACTGTTGAGCGTTTCAAATTTGACGTTACTTAAAACAATCGCTTCTTCTCTCTCAAACATTTTACCTCCAACAGAAACAAGCAGGAAATCCGCCCTAGAGTGAGAGACTTCGCAATATCACATCCATATTCCTACTCACCCAAGAAGAAAGGCCTAAGTGAGAATTGAGGGATATATCAACGATAAAGGTAAACCTCATGTTAGTATTTCAATATTGGCCATTGCCACATATGGAAGTATAATAGTTATCCGCGCTTGAGATGAAGTAGGGTGGCTTCAAAACCACTGCAAAGTGAGCTAAGCTTAGCTCAAGTCTTTCAACCGACTACTCATTTTGGAAAAACACCAATGCCTTGTATTTTAAATTATATATGAAAAGCATAACTCTATTTCGAAATTATAAGTTTGATACCTTTGCTTAACTAACAGGGACGAAAAGATCAAAATGCCCTCTCTTGTTTAAAAGCTCCTAGCCTCGCATCACTCAAAACACCCAAGCTCTCGACCGCCACCCTCCTTTACTGTCGCCCACGACCTTCACATCCCGCACCCATCACCATAGCAGCTGCATTGCTCTCTATCTCCTCCAACCAGGGTCAAGTCAGTCTCTCTCTCTCTCTCTCTCTCTCCCCTTTGCAGTCTCTTCCTTTCTCAAAGGTCGTGACGGCCGACGACGACCTCCAATGAGACCCCGAGGCATGATTCCAGCAAGAGAGAGAGGAAGTGGGAAGGAGAACGATGGGTACCGTGACAATTCTATTGGGTGGAGTTTCCAAGACATAAAAGGAGGATAAGCCAGTGGCCGAAGACATTGGTGGTGGCAGAGGTAGTGTTTATGTTTTTTACTTTATTGGTTAGGTTTTGACCGTTGATACATGTGATAAAAAATGAGTGGGGACATTTGCGAAGATCTTCTAAATAAGTGCACCATTTTGCTGAGTCGAGGTACATAACTTACAGTCTTGAAAGTAAATATATGTTATTGTCATTAATTAAAAATTTGAGCATCTTTTTTGACATTTTCCCTTGTTTTTGTTTTCCTTTTATTTTACCTTGATTTGGAATTATTTTATTCGTTTTCCCTCGCTTAGCCCGTCTCCATCGGGACCGACCCAACTCATCAAATGTTGCGGGCTTTCGTAATGGATTATGGGGCACAAATTTTGGGGATCCTGAAGTCAAGATACGATCCACTTTTACTAATGGGCCATGACAGTTTTACATAAGCTCAGCTTGATTTCTCTATCGATTACCTTGAATCAAGTCGTGAGCTCCGCATGTCGATGCATGATTAACGTAATGTCCTCCCCATCCAGATTACCGAGGCGAACTCATGTATGCCATTCGATGTCGCGAGGGGTGATATGCGTATTAACTTGTCTATTTCGTCTTAGTAGAGATGGAAGAGAAAAGGATTAAGAGAGATACCGAGCCATTCACTTTTTTACTCGGTGATTGACATGATCATAAATAAACATGTTGTATGCATTGATAAATATTCAAAAGGAAAGTATTTTCAGTTCATCATGAAATATATAGTATACATTGCATATTAGATGTCTGATAAAGGTGTGCAAAAAAATCGAGAACTACTTGAACCGCCTTAATCAAATCAGGTCGGCGGTTCTCATAGGAGCCGATTGGGTTCCTAATTCTAATTTAGTGGAACCAATAAGTAGCGGTTCAGTTCCCATTTCTAGACATAGAACCGCGTGCCCACTGGACTGGTATATATATATATATATATAAAGAAGTTTCATTTCAATTACTTAATTATTTTGTAGTTTTTTCGACCAAATATATATGTACATATATGCATATTTATGATTATTGGACATTATGAATTAATTTCTCTCTTACATGTGTGATAGGATTAACCCCTACTTTTCTTTTTCATTCTAATATTCATTTACTTACTTTCTCAACTAAAACAAAATAAACAAGTATAGAGGAAGGAGAGAACTGATCGAACTTGTCCATAAGAGCCTATGGCTCATTTTAATAGTATAATTAGGTTTTTCCTAAACCATTCCCATGATTAAATTAAGTTAACATTGAAAGAAATATGAATCGGGCAATTAATATTTTCACTTTTGTAAGGTTAGGACTTTAGTGTGGAGTCTAATTCTCCACTTGTTTTCGATGTCAAGAAACTTTGAGAGGATCACTCCACAACCTTTGAATAAATTAAGTTTTAGTGAACAAGTATTGTCTATTCATTTTTCCTTATAGTTTTTGGTTCTTAATCAGGACAAATGGCTCACGATTTGACTTGGATATAAGGCTAAATAAGTTTTGTAGGGATTGAGGATTGGTTCCATAAAACCCACTCGGGAATCGGATCAAATTAGCAATTTGATTTATGGGTGGATCCATCGAATTAATGTCCATTGAATCAATGGGCGGATCTCGATTTCGATATTTTTTGAATCAATCCTTAATAGGTGATTTTCAGTTTTAAGATGGAAACCATCCATCTGAATCATGATCATCCTTAATATCCGGACATGTAATAGCCTATTTCTCATGGATATCCTCATCCCTCCGATCATTACCAAGAGAGAAATTAAGGGAAACAGTAATTTGCTTAATGCTGCCGAGGACAAGCTCCATCATGAGCCACCAATTAAGGAAAGAGAAGCTCAATCACGGCCTGGATACTCGATGGGCTTGGGCTAGGCCATTTCTTATAAGCTTCTCGAAGATTGATTTAGCATTTTTTAAAATTTTTTTTTTTCCTTTTAACAAACATATACTATTCTCAAAATTATTAGTTGCAAATTGAAATTCTATTTCTTTTATATTAGTAGTTGTTGTTTTTACCAAATATTATTATTTAAACTGAGAACCTTTTGCTTAGGTATCAAATATCTTTTTATCATGTTTGGAGGGGCTAAAAAAGATAGAGATAGAGAGAGAGAGAGAGAGAGAGAGAGAGAGAGAGAGAGCGGTGGTATTGCGAATAAGTCCAAATTTGTCTACGTAAGCCTAGAGAAGAGGTCGGCACAAAGGTTTAAAGCAATTGATTTCCGATCGCATAGGTATCTTGGAAAGGGACTCGCATTAACTTCGTTTTTCAGCTCCTATTGTCATTCAACTTTAAAAAATTAGGTTCGCGGTGATTTTTCCTTTATTAAACGCTCCCGACAATTTTGAATTTTGAAAAGTTAGTAGCCGTAATTGAGTCTCTTGACATCTTATCTTGCAATCTACCCATGCCATGTGTACTTCGACGAATGGTAACAACAACAACACTGATGATAATGAAAACCCTATACCGAGTGTCATTTCGAGTATCCATTTCTTAATTCAGCTCCACATGCGATCCGATCTTCGCTAATTTAGATCAAGAGAATTGTCCAAATGCTCAAAGTGGTACAAAGTGTAATTTTTCTAAATTTCAAAGCACCGATAACCCATCTCATTCGAGAGAGCTAGTAACTTTTTCGTACATCAAAAGATTAGCAAAACACGATTGTGATTGTCGTAATAGTCACTTTTCATCATCCACACTTTACATTGGATGGTCAAGTTTTGGATCACTTGCATTTGATGGATTTGATATGATGCGATGTGATAAGATGGGCAAATCTCGTGTTTGGTGAATGATATCGCAATGCGAGGTCCGGTTGCTGGGATATGCAAAGTCGGTGTCGTGAAATCATGTGGAATGACAAGGTTCGGGTCCCTGTTTCGCCACGACAAGTCCGGGATCCAAGAAAAGTAGAGTGGCAAAAAGGTGAATATGAAAGAAAAGCAACCCATTTGGGAATCTAAGCGGAGCAAGGACCAAAAGGCAGGGGACAGAGGGAGAGTACCATGGGCTAGCGGTCAAAGACTCCATTATCGCAAGGTCAACAATTCCGACAGATCTCGTAATTGAAAATACACGAGACGCTCTTCATGCATAGTCAAATTACCTCCATCAGCATGCCGGCACAAAATTTATGATCTATTTGTTTGAAGAAAAATTATTTTCAAAAAATTATTATTTGAGTTTTTGACATTTAGATGACGAAAAATTAATCGATTTGTGGAAAATATTTTCCATAGACTAAAAACAAAATTCTAAGATTTAGGAGAAAAATTTCCTCCTCTGGTAAAATAAATATCCCTTCTCCTAAAGCATCTAAACCGGCAAATAAATGAATATTTATTTTTTTATAAAAAATATCTTCATTTATCTTGAATTATTTTCCTTTGAAATTTACAGGCATAATATAATTTCGCACTTCAATGGAAGGAAACGCAGTTGCAGAGGCCTCAAATCGGTCGACATGCTACTCTGCAGTGGGATGGAAATGATGACCGTAACGTAGGAGCCTTAGGATGGCGACACGTGTGCGGCTGAATCTGAGAAGACAAAGGAAAGAGAAAAACCACACAGAAATGTCGTTTTCCAACGCTGTCTTTACAACCTCGGGCTGGACGGCAAATGGAGCACCTCGACTTCATGATCGAGACTTGCCTTTTCCTCCAGCAGATTTTCACGTGAACTCATCTTCTTGGCAGCATCCTCGACCTTCCCGAGCAACAGAGCCTCGATCTCTCAGAAGCCGGCCCAATTTGCCCGGCCGGTTTCCCCTGGAGATTTTTTAATAGAATTGGTCGAAGTCATGAATTAAACTATCGATCACCAAGTCTTATGGCACTTTTCACTTGCAAGTCAAACCAAACCGCTTATATTTCGTCTTTTCTAGTTGGCATCTCATCTCCCCCCTTTTTTTCTGGGCAAGCAAATAAATTCATTGGTAAACAAGCTAACTTACAAAAAATTGACTTCGTCTCAGCTGATTACAATGCATTTTATTAAAAATGAAATGCTAGTAGTGGAACGTAAACAAGTGTGCAAAAAAGGCACGTTAATAACTAGAAAAGTGGTGCTTATGATTCAATCCCGTGGTCAAATTTCAAAAGTCTTAAAGTTAAAGTTAGCGTTCGAGAAATTTCAGAACGAAATTGAGCACTTGGCGAATGTCTTAACACTTCTAGTGTGTTTTTCCTCGTATCTTTATATTATGACCCATGAGAAGAAAAAAGAAAGTGGAAATGGCGGATGGAAATCCAGAAAAAAATAAAAAAGAATTGGGGATGCTAATCCCACTTAACTGTCCATGTTAGTACTGTGTTCTTCACTTGCCTCGGTGAACTCATGTGCTAATTTGAGCTGCCAATCTGTACTGTGCAGCAATTATTGAGCCCCCTGACGATACGACAGAAGCTAATGGATTCCGGAGCAGTTCGGGTCGTCGGATTTTTAAGTTTTCAATAAACCAATCGGGCTAAGATCACTCCTCCTGGACACCAGACAAAACCACAGACAAACTCACCCCGCAAGCCCTGCCAAATGACATTGATTTCCTTATTCCACCCAACACAACCCGGCCACGTCCTGCTCGCACCAAAGGCGGGTGGACCAGTGCTACTGTCCAATGAGGAAATTTCTTTTTCCAAACTCATCTTAACATCCCCCGTAATGATTCTTCCTTAAGATAAAGCAAGGGATCTCGTCACAATCCCACCGACCCCCCTTGCCGATTTATATAATCCGCTTCTGTCGCTCGGATCTGGCGCAGAAACCAGCTCTAGCACAGAGGCAATATGGCGTTTTCAGCATGAATTTCGAGTGTACAGAGAAACCCACATGATGTGTTTGCACATAATTGCAAGTGTTTCCTCCTGAGTTTTAAGTGGCAAGGGAGAAGGACCACATGGATGAGCTCCGTTCTCTCTTTCATTAGTGGCGAGATCCTGCCTGGTGCTCGACGTTTTCTTGTTTAATGTATAAGCATCACGCACTGTGCAAGCACGTGCCATGCAATTATCCGAGACACTCGAAACCCTTTAAAAGAAATCCGCGGTCGTTGCACAGAATTTCTGAGACGCGAACATGTTACGATGGAATTGGAGCTTCAGAATACTTGGCTCGTGAATATTAGCTCCGCCTTTGGTAGCTTCTCGGACTAAAGATCAAATTCATTTCCTATGCCTGATTTTTCCAGGGATATGTGGTTTATACTAGAGGAGTCCATTTGAGAATTTCGAAGGATATTTATTATGAGATGTCTTGTGAGATCTTTGGACATGTTGAGCTGAAACATGAACCTTGAAACTCTTTAAGGAGTACTGTGGTCCCAGAAACGGCCTAGTTGACAAAGAATCGCGTTTCCAAGGGCCGAGGTCTAAGCTTTTATCCTTGCTGTTGGGACCATGTAGAACTCTTATCCATTGATGCCTTGATATCGATCACTCGTGCATCGAGGAAAAATGAACTCGATCATCCCAAGATCGATTCAACAGGCTAATTGCATAGTGCTAGCGAAAGAGTGCATTGGTTCCCTTGGTTTTGGTTGAGCAATCACCGACAGAAGCACATCAAGACAAGCCACATTCATTCTACCCAGCAATTTAGACAAATAACATCCCACTCGACGACTCAGAAACATTATCGCCTTGTGATTCATATAATGCCACGTGCTTGCAGAGTTCCGATCAAAGAAGAAAGTGATATAGCTAGGCCAAAAGCAATTGCCAAATCTCGAGAATGGTCAACGTGTTATATTTCAACAGGAAATCTTTTACGAGCATCATTATATTGACGATAAATTCGCACCCGATGATTATTTAGGCTTAGATAGAGACGTGTGTAACACATGTGTCGATCAAGGAGCCAAATCCATACATCATCTAGGGACAAATCACTAAAAACAGCCTGTAATCCCAACACATATATGATTAGAATCCCGAGAGATTTCAAATCTAACAATTTCTATATCTGAAAGAATTCATGAGTCAGTAAGTCGCTGCTTTCGAAACGGCCAATTCAATGAATCTTTCCGATTTCGTTATCATTTCACCTTCCCTCCCATTGAGATCAACACCTCCCGATCCCAATCTGCGATTCGCCATGTGGTACCAATAAGCGAAAGGGACGCTTCAACGAAGATCGAAATTTGGTTGGTCGAATTGAATGTAGGTGGGAAGGGCGAGGGCGAGATTTTACAAGGGAGGAGGGGGAGTGGTTGGCGGGTCACATGGCCGCATCGCTATCTCGTTGCGGCCCCCGCCCGTTCCAGCCCAGCTCTTCTTTTCCCACTTGCTCTGTCCTCTTGTGCTCATCCATCGTCTCGAGAAGCAAGAGAAAAATATCTCCCCTGCGATTTTCCCAAAAAGAATGGATACCAAGAATGCTCATCGTCTCATCGCTTCCGTACTTTTTGGTTTTTGGAGAATACTAAATACGTATTCGAGCTTTGCCTACTTTGCTCCCTCGCGTTAACTATCGAAGATTTGCGATGCGAGGGCAGGGGCAGGGAATGTTGCCCGGCATCTCCTCGAGCCTTGTCCCTTTCGTGCCGTCGCAATGTGGCTAGACGGGGCTTTGATATGAACGTGACGATTCTTAGCGTAATTTATATGAGATCGGTCAAGCTAGAAGTTCGATTATCTTTTATTCCCGGCGAAAGAATTTCTAACCTGTTGACTACAATATGATTATTAACACGTACAAGAGATTCAAATTAGTTCGGTTCGTGAGATTAAAAGGGTGTTGTCTACAAGCGACCTAAAATACTTTAAAAGGAAATGGAAAAGATGATATAAACAGTTCTTAAATTTTGATCAAATATGCAATATCATTTTTTAATTTTTAATTTATTCAATATGACCACTGAATTATTGGTATATGCTAATCTATTTTCTAAATTATATGAAAATATTTAATGTGATATTTGAACTTTTAATACATGTTTAATTAATTTATAAACTATATAAAAATATTTGATGTTGTCATTCCATCAATTTGAGTTCGAAATAACATTGAACGCTTTTATATAGATCAAACATTTTCAGATAATCTAGAGGATAGACTAATGCAAAGAACGGGTTACATATAAGAAATTAAAAATTTGATGGACGATATTATATATCGGACTAAAGTTTATAGACTAAATTGAATAAATTAAATATTTAGGGATGATATTACACATTGTGCCAAGTTTAGGGACCATTTTTATAATTATCCCTTAAAAAAATCGTCCCTAAAAGATCCAAATAGCCTCTCATCAACTGCGCCGACGTTTGTTCGTCCGTTGAGCTATACTTGTTCTTGCCATAGGTAAGCTATACCTTTCCGAAATAAATTAATAAATTCTCTTATAAATCCGAGTCACGTACACCGTCAAGTCACAGTGGCAACATCGTCATTTCCGTCAAAGGTCACAAACGTCAAGCACAGCCGAACGTCCGAATATTTCAAAAAACCAAATAATGCGCCCTCGCCCGGCCAAGCGCCCATCCGCACCGTCCAAGCCCCGCCATCCGACGGCATCCAGCGGTCCGCAACGGAAAGGGAGGGAAAGAGCCAGGGCCGTCCGATCTCACAGCCAAGCCCCCCCTCACCGTCTCTTTCTCCCTCTCTCCAAACCCCCACTATAAAACCCCGTCGTTTCTCGCCATCGTCCTCCGCAATCTCTCAGTGCCCTTCCTCCTCGCGCAACCCCGATCGGGCCTCGCTCCCCGTCGCTCGATCGCCGTCGCCTCGCTCGCGTTCCGGAATCTCCTCGCCGGTAAGTTCCGCCGACGCGCTTCTCGTTTTTCCGTCGCCGTTCGATGCAGTTTGGTTCCGCTGGGGTTTTGAAAAGATGTGCGTCGAGTTCGATTACTGCGGTTTTGCTTCGCTATTTCTGGTCAGTGAGAGTGAAAATGAAGTGCTCGACAAGTGATGTTGATTGTTTTGAGCAAATTTCGTTTGTTCCGACGGTGCCGTGCGAGAATGTCACTGTTTCTGGCCTTTCCGTCGGTGAGAGAACGGCCCGGATCTGTTCGTTTTGGGTTCGATCAGATGATTTTCTGGTGTTCAGCGCCTCGTTTCGTCCGATTTCGTGCTGCATTTCTCGAGGAACTTGAGATCTGGGCTTTGAATAGGCGCCTCCATGCATGGTGGTGTGATGTTATGCTGAGATGATGAGGAGGTCGTTCGCGGGCGAGACAGTGTCGGAATAGAGAGAAATCGCGAATGCTTACTCGGAGATTCCTTTCAGTCGATTCATTTGATTGTTCTTCTGAGGCTCGTTTGAATTGTCGGTTCAGAGTCGTTTTACTAGTTTCTCGGACCTGCTTGATTTATGTGCTGAAATCATGTGTTTGATTCATGCGAGGGTTTCTATTGCCCAATTATTGGTCTCATCCATGGTCCTCTTGAGTTTTGAGGCATTTTTTCTCTTGATGTCCTACCAGATAAACGAAAATGAGAGAAATCTTGCACGTCCAAGGTGGACAATGTGGCAACCAGATTGGATCCAAGTTCTGGGAGGTTGTCTGTGATGAGCATGGCATCGACCCTACTGGACGCTACACTGGCACCTCTGATCTCCAGTTGGAGCGTGTCAATGTATACTACAACGAGGCTTCATGCGGGCGCTTCGTACCTCGTGCCGTGCTCATGGATCTCGAGCCTGGTACTATGGACAGTGTCCGGACAGGTCCTTATGGCCAGATCTTCAGGCCAGACAACTTTGTGTTTGGGCAGTCTGGTGCTGGTAACAATTGGGCCAAGGGGCACTACACGGAGGGTGCAGAGCTCATTGATGCCGTTCTTGATGTTGTGAGGAAGGAAGCTGAGAATTGCGACTGTCTTCAAGGTACATCCATAGCTTTCTTCTTGATTTTAGCTGCCAGCTTATGCATTGTCTGTGCTGGATCTAATCGGCTTTCGGTAAATGCTATTATTGTAATGAACATGTGGAGCAGAGGCAGAGAGTTAAAGTTTTGTAACTAAACTTAGTTTTGCGAGGATGTGGCGTGTGCTGTTCGATTTATCCACTTTACTTGCAAAACTGTCTTACCGAGGATTTGTTTATTGTGCAGGGTTCCAAATCTGCCACTCGCTCGGTGGTGGAACTGGTTCTGGAATGGGAACCTTGTTGATTTCGAAGATCAGAGAAGAGTACCCTGACCGAATGATGCTCACTTTCTCAGTGTTTCCATCACCAAAGGTATCAGACACAGTGGTTGAGCCCTACAATGCCACCCTGTCTGTGCATCAGCTCGTGGAGAATGCTGATGAGTGCATGGTCTTGGACAATGAGGCTCTATATGACATTTGTTTCAGGACACTCAAGCTGACGACTCCTAGCTGTGAGTATCATACTCATATAATTCAGTCTAGAAGCAGTGGATTCATGTATCTTATTGGCCGTTATAGAATCAATATTGGTTGACTGACTTCATTACCACTTTGCTATCTGATAATATTCTCGAGAGAGTCAATCAATCATCTTTTGACTGTCAAATGCCTTACAACTGTAATTAAACTTGGATGGTTGTGATCTCTGTTTGCTGTTATTCATTATTTGTCATTTGAGTCAATTGATGAATAATGGGGGCATAAGCTTATACGTGTGTACTCTATTGCAGTTGGCGATTTGAACCATCTGATTTCTGCTACCATGAGTGGGGTTACATGCTGCCTCAGGTTCCCTGGGCAACTGAACTCTGACCTCCGAAAGCTTGCAGTCAATCTCATCCCCTTCCCCCGTCTTCACTTCTTCATGGTTGGATTTGCCCCTCTCACTTCCCGTGGCTCTCAGCAGTATCGTGCTTTGACTGTCCCAGAGCTCACTCAACAGATGTGGGATGCAAAGAACATGATGTGTGCAGCAGACCCACGCCATGGTCGCTACCTCACAGCATCAGCCATGTTCAGAGGCAAGATGAGCACCAAGGAAGTCGATGAGCAGATGATCAATGTCCAGAACAAGAACTCCTCTTACTTTGTTGAGTGGATTCCGAACAATGTGAAATCTAGTGTCTGTGACATTCCTCCCAAGGGACTCTCCATGGCATCAACTTTCATTGGTAACTCGACCTCAATTCAGGAGATGTTCAGGAGGGTCAGCGAGCAATTCACAGCTATGTTCAGGAGGAAGGCTTTCTTGCATTGGTACACTGGCGAAGGCATGGACGAGATGGAGTTCACTGAAGCCGAGAGCAACATGAACGACCTTGTGTCAGAGTATCAGCAGTACCAGGATGCAACAGCCGATGACGAACTCGAGTATGAGGATGAGGAGGATGCTGAGCAGGATATGTAAATGTGCTATCGAGAGGGGTAATACACCTTTGTTGCAGCAATTTATGGTGGTTGATGCCTAAGTATTTCATCCGGAGAGGGGGTCTGAAGAATGCCTTTTTTTTTTTTTTTTTTTTTTTCAGTTTAATCTCAGTACTAGGATATGGAAAAGTTACTTTTGTCACTGTTCATGCTTGCTTGCAGCTATTAACAATATCTACTATGCTATTACATTTTTAGTAAAACCTCTAATCATTTAATTCTCTTGAGTAGTGGCTCTTGACCACGGAGCGATGCATGATCTGTTCTTCGCTACTCATGGAAAGTGGTTTCTGATTCCAAGCAAGCGAACCTCAGCTTCCAGTTCGAGAGGCTGTTCAAGAGCTTCAGAACTCTGTTCCGCCAGATCAAATACGATAACTCGCTTGATGAAAATAACGACGATTCTTGAACCGCAATCGGATCTCGATTTTGGTATCTGTGAACTGAGTAGCTGGCTTGCATGTGCAACCGATAGCCATGATAGGTACATATGATTGCGATGCAATACGCTCCTCCGGTTTGAATTCGCCCAATAATCGCAGTACCGATCTCGAGTCAATTCGTCAGGGATAGGCATGGAAAATAAGTACAGCAACCATCGCCCCTTCTTTAAATTATTTGCTTTGAAATTTGGAGCATCCAGCCGGGTCAGAATTCGAGGAAGCCGGTAAGTGAGAACATCTGGCCATCTAACTTATGAAATCGATGAGATTTTTAATGTTTCCGGACAAAATTTCATTGGTGGGCCGTTTTACAGAATGTCACTCGCCTTGATATTTTGCATTTGGTAATTAATGGAGAGTGGACGGCAATGTGCGGAGGAAAGGTCAAGTTCAACGTACGTTTGGCATCTCCACGTGAAATGGACCGAAAAAAGCTCCGCATGTAATTGGATCCCCACCCCCACCCCACACTACCGACACCAACTTTTACGTCACTCTCCTCCGCACCCTGTTTTTTCTTCCTTCTTTATAGTAAAAGAATGGAGTGAGGCGACCTCCAGGGGCCCTAGCGGCCCTATACGCACGTTATCATAAAGATCCCATGTCATTATAAATTTTTTGATTTGAATGATAATAACTTTGCATATTCATGATTCGAGATTGATGAACCCATCATCATAGCTCCATTGAAATATTAGCAATTGAAATATTTCTTAACCACTGGCATTCCACTCTTGCATAGGGAAGGGGAAAGATAGGAAGTTTGAATCCTCTCATTCTCAAAGGGTTGAGGTAAGAATGATTTTGTTTTAAGTGTTGATTTTGATCGTAAAAAAGTGGGGTAAAAATTTAAAAGTGAGAATTAGAGTAATAACATAATAAGATTGAAAAAAAAATCACTCTGTACGGGGCATACCATATTTAAACAACTCAATACGTGTTGTTGAAAGGTTTTGCTTTTAACGTCTATGGAGCTCGTGATCCATTTTATCCTTTGGTTCAAGGCTCACTGTCGAGACCGGACCACCATAACCATCCTGCGCACCCGTTCAATGACCACTGATTTCACGGAATTCGATCGGCCCCACGAATATCAATCTCGTATAGTAGCCCCCGCATGACGCCTTGGTTCTTGATAAAAGACCCCAAAGTAATCAGCAAGCGCATGTGATGCCTCGTGTCGTGAACATGGCGGTGTCCATTGCAAGTCGCACACCTGTCTGGACCCCTTTTTGAAGTCTTATCTTTTAGTACGCACAAACATGCAAATGCAGAAGCCGAGATCAGCCATGGCTTCAGAACGAAACCTCCAACCCTCCGAAAAAGCTTAAAAAAAGAAACCCGAATTTATACCCGCACTGAAATGCGTTCCGTCAGAGCTCACGTGGCT
The DNA here is from genome assembly GCA_014182725.1 of Eucalyptus brandiana. NCBI lineage: Eukaryota > Viridiplantae > Streptophyta > Magnoliopsida > Myrtales > Myrtaceae > Eucalyptus > Eucalyptus brandiana. The sequence continues at coordinate 43,071,140 of CM024669.1, read as the reverse complement.
CGTTCATCGCCGGTGATCGTGATGGGAAATTGCTTGAAAGCGAGGGGATAATATTTACCATGCAATAATGGAGTAAGCTCGCTATAGAAGCAAAGCATCTCCCACGACCTTTTCGCTCTTTTTCTTCTTTTTTGGGGTCTGTCTTTGCTTTTTTTCCCGGTGCAGAGGTTTTTACGGTCGAGCTGCGTTTTGGGCGGGGTTTGCTTAAAAGGTCTATTCCTTGCTTGATTCTCACTAAAATGGGTTTCTTCACTAGCTTTGATGGAACAAAATGGTAGCTAAGCTTACACAAGTATGGATCATTGGGTAGTCTAATTCTCTTTACCTGTTGGCCTTCCTTGAGTTCACGTGATTGCCGACATTATCTTTGCGCCGGTGCAAAAACATTCACGTGAGCATACAAAAGAGAGAAAAGGTACAACCGCGAGCAGAGTTACTTGTTTCACATGGTTATCTCCTGAATTATCCTTGTTTTTAACTTGTGAAACCCCTCGTGATTTGGACAGGATAAAGCGTCCGGACAATAAGTCTCTAGTCTTATTCCCAAAAAAAATTGAAATCCTCCCACATTAACCACCACCGACTCCATTGTAGGTACCACAGTGTTTTCGAAGCTTGGCTCACGAATAAGGACACGCACGGACGAGACTGGTTTGGTAATTTGAGACGGCAGTGGGGTCATATTAGTAGCAAGAAAAGGCTGGAAACAACTCAACCTCCACGTCCACCCTCTCTCTCCTTTTCTTGTACTGAAATCGACTTGCTCTGGTCCACACTCGAACATAACATTCAGCAACTGCGACTTCCTGTGCTCCACGGATTCCGAGAAACAATGGCACAGCGAAGGTACGGTTTTGGGCTGGTGACCTCTTTTTTCTGCATCTCCTGCTGTATTGCTCTCATTTCCCTCTCAGGATGTGCTGAGGCTTATCAGAATTACACCGTGGGCGGCTCCCTCGGTTGGTATGACAACCAAGAAAAGCCTGAGGTTGATTACCAGAAGTGGGCTTCTGCCAAGAACTTCAGTTTGGGAGATTTCCTCAGTAAGCTCTCTCACACCCACAACAATCTCAAACATCATCTGCTCTTTCGTGGGGGGTTTTCTTGTTTATACAAGAAAGCTTCTTGTTTGCTTTAAGTCACAGTCGGCATTACTACACACGGCCGCTGAGGCTTGTTTGGCCTGTGAAACTATTGGAAACTGATTATGGTGCCACCGGAATTGCTGCCTTTAGTTGGAGTGAGTTTATTACAAGTGTTTGATCCCATCAGTTGTGATCGTGGCTCTGCAAATTAGACAATTTTTGTGATTTGTAAGGATCTGCTTGAACATCAAGCAACGGGTCTGATTTTCACTGTTCACACCGAAATGAATTCAGTAACTAGATTCATGGTAGTTAAGTGATGAGCGCCATCCTAATTGATCAAGTGCTGTTCCCTCGCTAGTTTTAACTTTTAAATATTGTATGATTGCACAGGAGTTATGTCCGAAGTGGATTTTTTGCTTTCTTTCTTATAATTGTTGAACCTTCTTGGGTTATGCAGTATTCAACACCGACACCAACCACTCGGTTGTGCAGACATACAACCTCACCACGTACAAGCTCTGTGACTATGAGGATGCCCAGGAAAAGGACACCATCCTATGGTCGTCCAGCGATCCTTCCAACACCGCCACTCACGCCGTCACTGTGCCCGTTCCGCTCGTAAAGGAGGGGCCGAATTATTTCTTCTCCAGCGATTACGACGGCGAGCAATGCCAGAACGGCCAACACTTCATGATCAATGTGACGCACGGGCAAGGCCTGCCTGAAAGTCTGAAGGACCCATCGGACCAGTCGCCAGGTCCAGTGAGTCCTGATTCGGGGGATGACTCGGTACCCGACACTGTGGTTCCGTCCAGTTTCAACAATCCCCAAGAACAGAGCGCCGATGACAGTGAGCCATCTGGGTCCGTTGCTCTAACAGCTTGGGGTGATAAGTTCTTGAATGGACTGCTCTTGATGGTTTTGGGGACTACATTGCAGACCCTGATGATTTGAGTTCTTCGTACTCTCTGATCTATCAATCATCCTCGTCTTTGTTTATTTTTTTATACAGATTTGTATTCAAAATGTTTACTTGATACGCTATACAGTATTCTTGTAGAACATGGAGTGAAAATGATTCAACGATTGTCAGATATTTAAAATATAAGCTTTTTTTTTTTTCTAGAAGACGAGCAGATCAGTCAATGATTGCAACTGCAATCTTTCGCAGAAATTTCAATACATTGCAAGAAATGTGAAGCGGACACGTTTACATTAGTGCATGATGAATGATGGACTGGTGCACATGGGGTGTTGTTCAGGGGTTTCAGTCATCTCTACATGATTTCTCATTTAAAATAAGGTTTCCGGACGACATGGCTTTTGCTTACTGAACCGAACTGTAGTGAAGTGTTTTGATTGCTGAATGAGATGCTGTGTCATATTTAACTCACAATTCATGAGGATGCACCTAACAAAAACGAGTATATATATAAATAGCAGTTAATCAGTCCTCGTCACCGCGGTCCTGACCTTATTATATGAAAGAGACGCAATAATGATAATGTCAAAAAGAAATTTGCCAATACCAGCTGGTGATTAGTTGGCTGTTTGCACTGCGGATAGTCAACTCGTGCAGTGTAAAACATTCAGTCGATAGGTCTGCTTTCATGACAAGGAAACGAGGTTAAACAACACTGCTCGGCTTATAAAAAAGAGCAGGGATTTGATTTTGTTAGGAAAAGGTTCACCAATTGCCTGGGATTCATTACCTTTTCCCCTGTTGATGTTTGGTTTCTAGACAATGAAGAAATTTCTTCGGGCAAAAATTGTGGACATTACGGCACATACAGATATTTAGCTTTGTACAGGTAAAGAAATTCATTGTTGCTAACATCAGACAGAGTAGACCAACGAGATTTCATCAGCGGATGCCTTGGAAGCACTTATCCAGCAATTGAATAGAAAAAACTTTTCATTTGATAACGCATAATTGGCAGGATAAGAGCTTGAATCTGTTTCAGCATGAGCTGAACTTGTGACAATTGAAAGCTATGCGGCCATCCATTAGTAAAGTACCTATGGAAGTTTACGAGGCTCGTTGTTTGGTGATGCGATGCGTCTGTTGAAAACTCTTAAGCTTCTGGTGAGAAGCATAGGCGAAATACACAATAAGCATAATGAGGTAAACTTCGGTGGTCGATACCCTTCAGCAGCAAATTCCTGCCTCCAGGATCTGAGCACTGGACATTTTCGTGACATTATGCAACACAGTCCGTTTCGCATGCATCTTGCAAAACAGGGACATGTGACGCACGCTCTGGTCCGTCACCTAAAGTTTGCCAAGAGTTTACCGACTTGTGCTGTGCTGTTTATCTTAAACACTGACTGGCATGATCAAGCCTCGTTTAGCTTCCCCGATTCGATTGCAAAGATCCTCGATCAAACGAGCATTTATGTTTTGCGGGGATTGATGGAAAGGCCCACTACGCGTCAGTTGTAGGAGCCAAGCGCCTTGAGAGCCTGATAAGACATGGTCCCACCAAACGGCGTCTGAACACTCGACCCAACTTCACACTCAAGCGATAATGTTGCCAATCAGTCACTGACAACGATGGCACAAGAAAGATTTATGTAATGAGGATCAATAGCTTTCCATTGCAACGTAGACTCAAGTGTTCCTGAAAGCCCAGTCCAAATCAGTTCTAGCTAAGGTTTGAAGTCTCGTGGATCATTTGAAAAAGAAAACGAAGTTGCAGAACAACAGTACTCCTTGACAGTAATTGTTCAATGCCTCCAGAGTAAAAGAAGAGCAGGCTAATCATGGAGAGTCCCCAAGATGTCTTCATCTCTATACAGATGATACCTGCATCATTGAAGATGTGGCTAAATGAGAAATCTAAAGCTAACACAAACAATAGCCTGAAGCAGGTATCGCAAAAACAGGAGAAAGAAGCATGAAGAAAGCTGTGAGCACTCGATTTTATGCTAAAAAATGCAAGCTGACCAAAATGTACTACCCCATGGTCAGTTGCCACAGGCTCAATGTAGCAGCAAAGCAGACTATGATTCTACTGCCAATATGACCCTCACAAATATGACCAGAGGAGGACATGACATAACAAGGCGGGATTGGCAAAAATATGAAAGTCATCCTAGTAGCCAATCTCTAAGGGGGTTACCCATGGAAGGGTATTTTATCAGCCTCCGCCATTTAATTCATTTGGAGTGGCAAGTGATTGATAAGGCACAATTCATGAGGGAGATCAAATAGAGCAAATGAAGAAACTGGTTGTTGCAGTATTTAACAGAACAGAGCCAAAAAGGTACGCTAACTTCATGACAAAGAGTTGACTGAACAAGTTGCAACCTGCAAGCACAAAGCCACACAAGATTATGAACTTACTCTTTCTCACCAAGCTTTACTTCAGTTCCACCATATTCAGGCAAAAGCACCGTCTCCCCTTCCTTCACACTAACAGGAATAATCTTCCCATCCTTATCCCGAGCTCCAGGACCCACTGCCATAACTTTTCCAGAATTCAGCTGCACCATGAGCATTGGGAAGAATAATGAGACCAACCAAGCATTAAAATGTTCGGACAACAAAAAGCGTCATTAATCCTAACGGAGATACAAAAATCGGTTAAAAGACAATGCTGTAGATTGAGACATGTCAGGGCTTTGATCCATAAAATCTTCATTTTAGTGGTCTAGACAATCCCATGTACTGAATGGATATCCCTATATGTCTGCATGCATGCATGCGTGTGTGTAGAGAGAGAGAGAGAGAGAGAGAGAGAGAGAGAGAGAGAGAGCACCAATATTTACTCCCTCCATTGAGAAAAGATGATGAATTTTCTCAAAAAGGACAGAAGACCCACGTTTTAGATGGGAACAATGAATAACCTTAACCCTACCGGAAGAATGGATGGCAGTAGAGGTAGAGCATCATGCTAACAGACCCACTATGTGCTCAAATGATATGGAAAATGTTCACTCAATGTCTTCCAACCTATTCAACTACTCACCGTGGATTAAGAACTCGTACTTATTGACCAAACAACTATTCTCGCTCACAATCTTAGAAAGAAAAGCCTCCTTTGATCCTTGCTAATCCAAACCTTGTTTTAACTAAAACTTGAGATATCAGATCCCCCCATACTCCGAGAAATCTTCAGAAAAAGGACTATTCCCAATGTTACTATCACCATTTCATAATAACAGCAAAGAAAAAGATGGGGGAGAGTTTAAGCAAACTCGACTAATTGCATAAACGATCCTCGACCTCCTCGTAGACAATAAAGTGGGGCGAAAAAGAAATGAAAAACCAATAGCATTGCCGCAGAAGGCAAATCCCACATAGCACATAGAATAACTCATAAGGGAAAACAGAATCAGCAACGTCAAGAAGAACTCAAGCACTCGGATGGGCATCGAAGAGAGGATAAAGCACTTATCAACTCAAGATGCAAACTTGCGCATGATTCATTCGACAATTAAGTTGCTTTCCACACACGAAATTACTCAACGAACTGGAAACAAAAGAATCCGCAATCACAAGGTTTAAGACTGCCACCGCAGCTCCGTAATGGCAACAGCAGGAACTAAAAGGACCACGCTACATAAATCACGAAAGAATCCGACATCCTACGACACATTTCCCGTCCTCCTCCATATATTCCAAACCCAAAATATCGGAGACGAAGCAGCACGTCATCGAAATGGATGCTAGCTAATAACACCGTATCAAGAAAAATGAAGAAAAGGGAGGAACCTTGGTGGTCTTCTCAGGGAGCAAGATCCCGGTATTGGTCTTGGACGGAGGGACGATCTTCTCTATCAGAACGCGATTGAGAGTCGGAATCAGACGCTTCGCCATTGGGAGAGAGGAATCCGAAGAGCAAGAGCTAGAGAGAGAGAGAGAGGGAAATGGGGAATGGAGTGACTAGAAGCTTCTGCAACTAAGCTCCGGGTGAAGGCTTTGGGAAGGAGAAGGTAGGGTTTTAGGAGGATTTATGGGCGCGTGCAAGTTCGAAAATGCCCCTGCGGTGTATGCTCTTTTCTCGGTCACCGAAACTTGCATTTAGCCATATTTTCGTCATTTACGGCATTTTTTTTTTCCTTACGCACCGTGTTGAATGATATGGGTGAGCATGGTTCGGGCTGGGCCGGTTTATACTTTAACCCTAGAATCAACCCATACAGTGTTGGTCTTCAATTTTTGGGACCGATGACCGATCCTATTGAACTTGGGATCGAGGATCGGACTGATCCACTGGGTTTGGTCTAGTTCCAAGGTCAATCCGAAATCAATCGATAATTTTTTATTTTATTTTTTGTATTCCTTAAAAAAGCAATTGAGAACCGAACTGACTTAATGGGTTTGGTCCGATTCCAAGATCAACGCCATATCAATCAATAATTTTTTATTTCGTTTTTTCTACTCCTTGAAAGAGCAACCGAGGATTGGACCAATCTAATGGGTTCGATGACGAGCGAGGTCTGCTAAGAAAGCAGTGAGGGTCGAGTGGGGTGAGTGTCGAACAGAGTGAGCATCGAGTGTCGAGCGGCACGAGTAATCCAAAGCGAGCGAGGTAGGCGAGTGTCGAGTGGCGAGCAAAGAAGTTTAAGAGGATAAATAAGACAAAATATAATAAATACTAGAGAATGATGCCATAAGAAACTATTTATGCCCTTTTTGACACCATAAGGACTCATCACAAAAACATTTTCCTCATTTATAAATTATGACTATTGATGCTATAAAAGACATAAAAATCTAAGTTATTAAAGAATAATGTAAAATTACTTGAACTTATCACTAAATAGCTGTTTAATATTATTAACGACATTTATTTTAAGGTTTTATTTATATAAAAAATAATAATAAATATGATATATATATATATATATATATATATATATATATATACATACATATATATAGTTAGGATTGGTCTAGGTTAGACCGACCCTGAATTCTCAGGACTGAGGATCAACCCGCATAGTGCTAGTTCGGGAATCCTAGGACCAAGAATTGATCGAGTCTCCCTAGAAATCGGATTAGGACCGGCAAGGTTGGGTCGGTCCAGGGTTGATTTAGGGTTGACCCTGGACTGATGCTCACTCCTATTGAATGACGTAGAAAATTATTTTATTAGAAAAAATCATTTGAAATAACTCATTAATGAAAAATGTGTTCACAATGAATATTCATTCATTCTTATAAGCAATATGAATGATCATTTTTATAAAAATATTTTCATAATTATTCATTTTCTACAAATAAACACACATTTAATTTCCCTTTTGGTTATGGAAGGATTAGGTAGACGAACAAATAATCCCTAAGAAATTAAATGATGGACTCTTAGTCAACCAAAGTTAGACCATTTCCAATTAAGTGGAAGATTTTGCGAGAAATCACTTCCTAATTACCTGACTTAGGAAGCCCTTCTTCGCAAGAACTCAACTGGTATAACTATTGAGATGGAAAATCCCATGACTATATAAAAGGTGTAGCTTCGTCCCTTGCGAAAAAACTCAAATGTTATTGCTAGTGTCGCACTTATTATATGATGATTGAAGTAGATTGTGAGTTGACCTCATATTATGTAAGTTTGAAATAAGTCTCGAGACAATCATAAGCAATAATCGAAAAATGACCATATTATTGAGTCTACTCTTATTCTTTCTCTCTAAAATTTCGGAGATGAAGTAAATAGTTTAACCCAAAAAATTCTCCCATGTTGTAAATTGCTATGATTTCAAAAGAGTTTCTATGTTCGATGATGAAAGTAATATTTCGGCGGTCATAAGATGAAAAAAAGTGAAGTGTTTTGTTGAAAAGAGTCCCTAGACATTTGCTAAGAAGCCATTTGAGAATAAAGCTGTAAACTCTCAGACTGTAGTCAATAGTTTAAAAATCGAAATAATTCATATTACAAGTCTGTCGGGACTCGGGAAACTCTTCAACAAGACTCAAAATAAAATGCAGATGGATAGCGCAACCGGACAATGCCTAGGATCTTGCATGCATTTTAAGGCCCAGCCATTTTCCTGTTGGGGTCAAACAAGGCCCAGTTTCTATAGCCCCCAGACGAAAATTTTAGAAGGTTTTAACTCCTCTAACTTTCTTGATTTTGTACAATCGAATCGTCCAGTTAACCGCTCTCACTGGATCGTCAGATTAATTAATCACATGGCGTTTTGATCATGGGAGAAATTGTCACATGATGCTAAGATGGCATCAGATGAGCGTCAACTTACCGAAAACAAACTAGGAGAATTAGAAGAAGAAAACTAATCCTAATTTAGTTAAGACATGTAAACCAAACACTTGATTGTACAAAATCAAGAAAAAAACATTACAGGGCCAAATGACCCGAATCAAAGATGATAGGGACTTGATTGCATAAGACAAATCCCAGGAGATTGAATCGCACGTTCATGAAAGCTCAAAACTCAGGAGGAGTCAAATCTGCACTTCACCATTGCATGCCACACTATTTTTGGGTGCAAAAGTGTAGCATCAGCCAAGTGAGCACCAGATGGTGTAAATTGCTCAGCTGTCTGTGAGGAAGTTCTGCAGCACTAGTCACAGCTTCAGATTCAGATGGAACAGGAACAGCCACAATTTCCCTGTTTATCTTTCTTTCTTCTGTTATTTTTGGCCTTTTCCCCTTTTCAATTTCAAATGCACGGCTCATGACTCGCATACATAATGGCATGCAGAGACGTAAATTTCGCAGCATAGATACACCATTTTCGAGTCTGCCTCTGTCACACCCCTTCTTACCTGCGGCCTTGTGACCTTTGTTTGTCTGCCAGAACGTGCCCCCACTTCCCTCTCTCTCCCTCTCCCTCTCTCTCTCTCTCTCTCTCTCTCTCTCTCTCATGGAGGAACACATTTGCTAAATGAAAAACCAAGAAAATGAAAGCTGTACCTTTTGATGGATAAATATCTAAATTCTAACAGGCAATAAACAACAGTACCATCTATGAAATTGGACAAATTCAAATCACTCAAGACCGATAAGCTCGGTTCTTTCTTGCCTGAGCTGGATGAGATTTTTCACTGTTTCTTGTCTTTTTTGCTTTGTTTAGTTTGAAAGGAAGGCAACGAATCGATTCCACAGGAAAAGCTCAAACTGAATTGAACGCAGCTTTCAGCTTTCGAAAGCCCCAGAAGAAAATGACAGCTTAATTAACCCCCTTGGCCATTGATCCACAACCACCAAAAAGTGGAAAAAAAAAAAACAACCAAACCACTCATAACGAACACAACCCAGTTTACTCATTTACCCAACTACTCCATTTATGGCAGCTATTTTCACCAGTTCTTGATTCATCTTCTCTGTTCATACTTGACAAACTATCGCTATCCAAAACTGGAGGCCAAAACTTTTACATGAAATTCTGAATATATAGCTCAGGGCAAAACTATGGACAGTACATACTCAAACCTCAGATATCATTAACAGAGATAGTCAAGAAAATATATCTTAAAGAAAAAATCAAATTTCAAGAAGGAGACACCTTCAATTCATAGCTTGATGCAGCACAGAAGGCAAAAACTCTGCCTCAAGAGTTCATCTGTTATGTAAAGGATTTGGACCTGTGTAAACTCTTCTCTTTTCATCGCCAAAAGGGCCATCGCCCTCTCCATATCTGGCTCCACCGAAGCTTGCATTGTCTGGCATCACTGGAGTCAACCCAGAAGGACTGGGCTTAGTCCTGAAGCTTGCAAATCTAGCAGAACCATCGACAGTAATGGAAGCTTCCAACAGCAACAGCAACAAGAACAGCAGAGAGAAGCAAGCAAACTCCTTTCCCGAGCCCATCAACTTCAGGAGTGTGGCCTAATCCGTACATGGAATGTTGTCAGCCTCAAGATACTGAAAAGTGGGAACGAAGCAACTTTTGCATTTCCTTGGATCTGATCCCAAGAAGAAGCAAAGCAAAATCAGTGTTTTCCTTCGAGGGGTGATAACATGGGAAAGAGACTCCTTTTGGTTTCCCCCTTTTTGTGGGTTTCTGTATTTTGGTTTCTGGTGTTTCACCTTGGAGTTCGAGCTTTAGGGGGGCTGAAATGGAGGAGGGTCAATGAAGGGAAAGAGTCAACTTTTGCATAGGGCTTGGTGCCTGAAAGGAGATATAGTAAATGAGTTTGCAGAAGACGCTTGCTTTCCGATTTCAGAGCCCGTTTTCGACTTTGGGAAGCCTCTAAAAAGCCAAGTGAGTGATGGTACTGTTGGGGTTAAAAGACAATTCTGTTTGTTTGTTTGTTTTTCTTTTTATGTCAAGACGTTGAACAAATGTGTGTGTGTGAGAGAGAGAGAGAGAGAGAGAGAGAGAGAGATTGATCTCATATCACTTTCCAGGTAGCAGATGCCATTTACTCATTCACTCCTGTCCCATAATTATGAATCATCTATACATGTAGAGTCTCCCAAGGCATGTATAGAAGTGAGGACATGCACACATTGATTACAAAGAAAAAGCAATTTCTTAATCATCTTATCTTACTGTATTTTTGGATCAAATGAGGCAGAATGTTAGTGGTTCTCTCTCCGTCTCTCCCCACTATCAATCAGGGCAATATAATGGGTATTAGCATTTCAGAAGTTGTAGCAGCTCATTTTTCTTCGTTAATGAAGTAAAATAATACGTTCACTTTTTTTCTTTTTGCTAGGCATCTTGACATTGATAAAAAGAGCTTCTTTTCGTGGTCAAAAGAGAAAAACAAATGCTCAAAATAGTCAAAATAGTAGGAGCTGATGGTGGGCCATGAGGAAGGGGGCGGTGAATATGTGGAGTATTCTTTTTTTCTTAGGGCAAATGATGCTGTCTTCATTCGCAATGAAAAAAGAAAGTCTCAAGTGTATGAAAGTCATGGACAATTGATTTTTGCGCACTCCTCAGATGGCCCGGTGACTTGTTTAACAATGCAATATAAAATCTTACTTTAAAGATCACCTCCTTTTCTTTACCTTTTTCTCTTTTGCCTTTTGCCCACTGATCATCTTTCAGTTTTCATCTATTTTTTTTTTCCGTCTAAATTCTCTCTAACTTCACCGTCTCCTTTCCAAAAACTCAGAGATCTCAAAAGGAGCTTAATCTTGATTTGAAACCCACATGAGCCCAAAATTATAACTTTGCCAGTTGTGTAGGCCACCACAAACCCAAACCCAGCAGATGAGTTCTTCACAAGCAAACAAGACTTCTTGCTTGATTCACTGTTTTCTCACAAAGGTCCGATATGATCATAGATGCACAGAAGACAAATAGAGGGATCATTAGAAACATGGGGTTTGCTTTATATTTCTGGGCAAGAAAATTATAAATAGCGTGTATACACATCGAGACAGGGGTACCGAATCAGGATTCAGACACTCGCGAAAATTCACCTCACAGGAGAAAGAAAAATATCGTGAAATTTTGGCGTTCTCAGATGACGGTCCAAACATACTCCAGGTTTCAGAGTCAATATTTGTTATTTGAGAGATTTTTGGTCTGTGGATCTTAGACATGATGATCTGACATCATACAACAAGCAGCTGACTTAGCAGGAAAATGCTCAGCACCCGTTGATGCCCATATACTGCATGCAGTGCTTTTAACATGTCTATTACGTTGATTTTTTTATCATGAGTACAGCGTGATAATCCACCCTAAGAAAAAAAGAAAAGAAAGGAAACCCATATAAGCTTCCTTTTTCGTACAGGATATAGACGATACAGCAAAATTACAAAGAAACAGTGCCTTAGTGCTCCTATTCAACGACACAAACTTGAGCCCTCCAGCTTTTTCATAATGAGTCACAACAACTGATCCCCACAAAAGCGAGAGAGGGGTTTGGGGCAGATCAGTGAAACACATCTTGATGGATTTCATGAGTGCCCAAAATAGCTTTGACCGGGAGGGGAGGACACAGGTGAGATGAGACAATGTGGCTAATTGAGTACCCTGAGGCATCATTAGGGCAAAGAACATGCATCTTTGGTGGACTAGCAATTATCAGTCTCCTTTTTCACCACCTCTTTCCTTTCGCCTTTTTATTCTCTCTTTTTTGCTTAACTGGTCAAGGTCATAGTGCCACCCACTATCATTGGAAATTCAACTACTCCCATAAAAAAAATTCAGGGGCTCCGTTGAAGTCTCAATGAGGTGATATTGTGACTGAGTTAATAAAATGAAGTTTAACAAATTTGAACGAGTCATGATGTTATCGCTATCAAGTTTTTGGCATGTTCTTTCGTCTCTGACTTCCTTACATTTCCATTGCCCAACTTGATAAATAAGTTTGCAACTTACTCTTATCTCTGTTGAAGGTCACACATCCGGTTGCCGTTAGAAATGATTCGAAAATGCAAGGACAGATCCAGGAACTTTGGGATATTTTTATCTCAGTTTCTGAGTTGAACAAAGAATTAGATTATGATGTTGAATTATCTATATCGAGCATCATCGATCAATACACTTTCCAGTTTCTTCTACACTTCTCTAGACATGAGATAGTATACGATCCTGACCAGAATACATATATTAAATCATCTTGCTTTGGGCAAGAAAATGATATGGAAAACATAGCACTTTAATTTCTTCATATCTTAGAGGCATCTGCTGTAGCACGGCATAAGGCAACGGCTGTCTTTGAACCAGATGGCCGGCACAAATGTTTGCTTATGAATTCTCCAACCTTCATGAGCTTTGCAAGGTCCACATTGGTCTTCACGCCGAGCCCATTGAGCATGTACACCACATCCTCTGTTGCAACGTTTCCTGTAGCTCCCTTAGCATAGGGACAACCGCCCAATCCCGCGACGGAGGAATCTACTGTGCTAATTCCCATCTGTCAAAGTTCAGCGCAAGAATTAGAAAACAAATATCATCTTAAGCACGAAGGTCTCTCGTGGGGCTAAGCAGCAAAAAACTCAGTAAGATATATCATTCTGAGGTAATATTCAACCAAAAAAATGACTGAATACTATTATGCTGGAACAGGGTGAAATTATGCATCAAGATGAGAGACTCTCCATTGTCCTCTTTTTAGGAACTTATTATAAGACTATGAAACCAGAATTATTCGATTGGACCCGCATTATCGAAAATGAGCTACAAAATGAAAAAAGAAATGAAAGAAAATGCTTAAGAAACCGCAGCAATCCAATTCAAGTGAAAGGCCATAAAATTACAGGAAGATCCATAACATATGTATACCAAGATGCTCTGGGTATCACATTCCAATAGAGAAGCGGTCTTCGAAATTTAGTGAAAGGCCATAAAATTACAGGAAGATCCAAATTCAAAGAAAGTTTGCTGGCAAGAAAACCACTCATGCAAAGACAGCTTCCATTTTTGGCATAGACGGAATGATAAACGGAATAAAGATAGACTGTAAGCCGCTGTGGGCATAATATATGCGTATTAGAAGATCAAAGGCAAGACAAAAGATGGTTTTTCAGCAACTTACTTGGAGGGATATCAAAATATTCGGGAGAGACTGCCCATAGGTGTCATGAAAGTGAACAGCAAGTTTGTCAGCTGGGACAACAGCCATTACAGCTTCAAGCATTGGAACAACAGTTCCTGAAACACACATCGAAAGCAAGAAGATCAATGGAAAGTTGAAATCATGTGGACAACTGCTTCAGACTAAAAGAATGTGAATAAAGGAAACTCCCTTTAATTTAAAAAATAGCTAAGATTAGTAATAGCAAAGATCAAAGAGCTTCACAAACTGTCATGTTCTCCAGAAATTGGATGTTACTTGGGATAACTTTAAGGCATTTAATCAACTGAACAAGTGTCCTCAACAAACATAGCATCTTAATCACTAAACGAATTTTGAATATTCACCGAGTAAAAAGATAGAATGATGTGCTTTCATCGAGCAGAGCAATGAAGGTAAGACAAATGGAAGTGAATAGTTGAAGGTTTTCAATACATGCCAAGAACACCAAATCATCACACTTTCATCTTCATCCAACGTGCTTGTTGGAAAAGTACATCTTTGTTGATTACTGGACATAACTAAAACTGAAGACTCTCTAACATCTCTAAAAGCTTTCTATCGAGATAAAACCCAGAGACTTTACTTAAATGCATCATGTCCTGAAAAGAAGTATCTCCTAGGCAAAACTTTCTGGAGCTAAATAATGAGGACAAGCACTTGTCGCTTCTGAAAATTACCAGGAGTACCAACCCCAATTGTATCTCCAAGGGAAATTTCGAAGCAGCCCATGTCATGTAGCTCTCTTGCCACATAAGCAACTTTTGAAGGTGCAATTGCTCCTTCTACTGGACATCCAATGGCACATGAGACATACCTACAGATTTTCAAAATGCTCATTCAATTGAACAGCCAAAGCCTGATGAAGTGAACTGCTGCAACATGTCATTGTAGATAAAAGGAAATGATACAGTCACTCAAACAAACACCCAAGTAGGGATTGAAATCAGCCCTGAAAAAATAAGTCTCACACCTAGTAACAGTTTTTTAGGACAATATCAAGAAAACAAGGTTTTAGGACAAAATCTAGAAAATTACTTCAACCACTTCTCCCCTCTGTATTAATAATGCAGCCGAAAACATTGTCAATTTCCAGCATCCTCCTTCCTGCACAACTGGAGTAAGTAGAACACCAAAGCATTCCAAGACTGGAATCACCAAAAGTCCTAACGAAGGGATTTGCTCTTATTATCATCTAACCGACATAATTCACAGACAGCAAAATTTTCTTTGGTACACCAATTTTGTTACCAGAGTTTAGACTCTAGCAATCATATAAAGCTTCATAAGGTTGTATCTAGTTTCAATAGAATAAAAGAGACACAAGCATACTGGTAGGGAACTGCTCAAGACATCAGCACAGTTTTAATATAATAAAAGTCAATACTCTGGAGATCTGCAGATTGTGCTGTGTGGCTTCACACACGCACACATGAGAGAGAGCACTTACCCACGGACAGGGATTGAGAGCGCTTTAGCAGCTTGAGCAACAGCACGGTAACGTGCAAGACTCTCTTCAATGCTGCAATTAATGTTTGACTTTGAAAAGGACTCGGAAGCAGATGCAAACACTGCTACTTCCTTAGCACCAGCTGCTACAGCTGCTTGAAATCCCTGAAAGAGATGTGCTAATTTATATAGGACAAATATCCATGATACATCTTTTAATTCAAGTACCATAATGTTAAATAATTTCTTGATTCAGCCCATGACTACCTACTTTCATATTAGGGGTCAGAACAGGCAATCTGGCATCCTCCAAATCGCGTACTGCTTCCATTACATCCTTTGCATCCGCCAGCTGAAACCAAGTTCACAGATTAGACAAATATAAATAGGCTTTCAGGAAGATGCGTAAGAAAGCTTCACAGAATTGAAAATCAATGAGCTCTAAACATTTTGACTGATCTTCATTCCAAATATGTAGGATCATAGGTACGCATCACTGCTTAATGGAGTTTATGGACTAACAGGCAACTAGAACTACAGATAATATTGCAGTAATTCCTGTATTGTGGACATTGAGGCTCTCAACAAGGAATGCTTTGAAATTATGGCATCACTTGGAATCGAGAAGCCCACTAACCTGGGGAACCCATTTAGGTGATACAAAGCTTGTGGCTTCAACCACAGGCAACCCACAAGACACTAATCTCCGTATCAATTCCACCTTAATTGCGGTAGGCACCGTGTTTTTCTCATTCTGTAATCCATCCCTTGGACCTACTTCCACAATCTTCACAAACTTTGGAATACCTGTCAAAAACTGATTAAACATGACAATGTTCAGATGACCAACACCTGACAATAGAAAGAAAGATTCTCTCGAGCTTAGATGCTAAAACAAATTATAAGCATGTGGGTGGCCAGTAGGTCACCTTGTTCGATGTGGTGCGCATGCTTTTTTCATCACACTTGGATCTATACTGATGGTCTGGGAAGTACCAGGAAGCACATGTACTGCCAGCCACCAAGTCCTTCCTGCCTCCATTTGAAGATCGAGCATAGGAGTCATTTTTGGACCCATTTCGGGTATGTCTTGTCCATGGGAATGAGTCTTCTGTAAACTCATCATAATCATTGCTGAATGGAAGAATAAGAAGTCAGCTTTCAATATCAGCTACCTATTTTGTAAAGAATGACTATCCCAAATTTCAATAGGATTTTCTTCCCAAATTTCCCAAATAGTAGGTGTTTTTTCTTCCTTCATGATTGATGCTCCCAAGCCATTAGAATCAAGCTCCCATAATCTAGCATGAACTATTTTAGGCACCTTAGATGTTACCTAAAAATACAGGAATGCACTTCTCACTCTTAACTACAGAAAAGAGGACTTGTGGGTCGCCCATTGCTCATGATCTAATTTTTGTTAAGCCGTCACCAAAGGAAAAGGAAAAGATGTTACAAACCCTTCAAATACAAGCATGTCATTTCCTAAATCCATTAATAAATTCCGGGTTAAATCCTATCAGAAGAAACAGAGAAGACAGCTTAAGCTCGTAGGTCATCTTCAGCAATTCAAAAGAATACCTGCAACTGTTTGATGAGCTACAATCCCTTCCTTCAATCCAGCAACTCCCCATTCCCATATCATCCATTCTTGGTCGACATGCACCGGATGAGAACCTCTGAATCCTATCAATAGTACTCATGCTGCACAACTTGTCAAGACCAAGTGGTTCCTCCAAACTCGACATAGTGAAAACGGGTACACAAGTAATTGGAAATCCTGCGTAATGATTACAAGTATCAGATACATCTGAACCATTAGAATACCAGATTCTAGTTCAGGCAATGTGGTTTCAGCATTTGAAGTTAACACGTATATTACAGGACCTGTTGTTCAGCTTACCAAGATAACAGAGTCAGACAACACAAATATCGGCTACTCAATACATTTAGCGCACATCTAGAAAGGACCACATTATGCTTCTCTTTAATATCATTTTAGCTCCCTCCAGTTACCATCTTTTGTTATGATAAGCAGCTTTCAAACTTCGTGCAGTGTAAGCATCAAAACTCATGACCAATATGCCGTTGAATCTAAGCCACCCCGACAGGATTAATGCTCACAGATCAAAGTACAGATACCTTCTGGTCGGACGGCATTGATGTGAAACATAAACTCCTTGACCAATAATGAGGCAAACAATTTTTTTTCTTTGGTAAAAGATAGGTTCGTGCTTCCTCTGTAAATTCAGCAATTTATTGCGACATGACTGCAGGTGACTTGATAGACAATGAACAAGAGCATCTGAAAATAGCTACACATCATTCACTGATGCCACTTTTGAACTACAACAGATCACACATTACTCCGAAGTCACAAGGTTTCGTAAAAAAGATCAACAAAACCAGCCAAATTGGACTGATCTAAGAGCATTGTCTTTCACTCATTACTCTAGCTTCCTAGCGTGGATCACAAAGCCCCAACTAGCAATTGGGTCTCCTATTAGCATCTGCTTCTTCGCTTTCTCATCAACCAACAGAGCAAGTAAAAGTTCACAGAAAACAAACTAAACAGAACTCAAATCAAAAGCAGAGAAGACCAAGAAAAGTACCAAATCGAAACGAGGCAAAGCAAGGGTTTCTGTTGGATATGTAGAAACCCCAGAAGAAAAAGATCGAATTTTTCTGGGAACCCAATCAAGTGGACAGCCAAATAGGAAAGAAAAGCTCCTAAGTTTTTGATTGGGCGTGGTGTTAGATGGAAGAAGAAGAAGAAGATGGAGAAGAGAAGGTCAAGAAACGTGACGGAGTCGTTCAAAAAGCCTTTTTGTTCGTGTTTGGTGGAAGATGTCAATCTGGGAATTGCCTTTCTAGACCTTCTTTGTTTTTATTTTTCCCTTTAGAGAGAGAATTAATTCTTGAGAGAGAGAGAGGTAGAGAGACAGACATGAATTGAATCGCCCCGAGACAGAGAAGGTGGGAAAGATGGTGGGAGAAGGGTGGTAGGTAGTTTTCAGTTGGAAGTTAAACTCTCTCCGCAACCTTTATTTATTTATTTATTTATTTATTTATTTATTAAAGAAGTTGGCTCTCTTTCTCTGTCCACATTCTTTTTTTTAATTCTTTAATTAATTCATCGATATTTCTTGACTTCCTCTCCACTTCCGTTGCATGCGCGGGAGCAATTTCTTTTTCAATTTTTGATGTTACAAATTTGTTCGACCAGTCCTATTCTGGAGCCAGTTTAAAAAAAGGCTAAAACTTTATTGTTTGCATTTTGTAAAAGAAGATCATAGGAGTATTTGTAAAGTGATATATTAAGAAAACTTAAAAGGTTACAATACGCTCATCATTCTCGTGTTGTACACAATCAATATCTTGAAAATTAAATTATTTAAAATAATGTAGAAGAAAATCAGCTCGTGAGAGCAAACTCCATGCAAGCTTTGTCATAAACTTGTAGGTCTGCCATGGGAGGCAACTGTCACTAGCTAGAGTTAGAGGTTGGTGACGGTTAGACATTACAGGGGGCTAGGACTAACGGCGGCTGATCGTTGATGGGATACGAGAGAGACGATGGAGGAGAGAGAAGTGCATCTTTGGTTTTTTGGATTTGTTTTTTAAGAATGGCGATTTGGGAAAAGAAAAAGTACAATTTGTGTAAATAAGTGAGGTCGTAAGGATGTAAATAAATATGAAAAATGACGAAACTCATATACATGTTATGAGAAAGTGTGGATGGGCATTTAATATGTGAGTG
Organism: Eucalyptus brandiana; assembly: GCA_014182725.1. Classification (NCBI taxonomy): domain Eukaryota; kingdom Viridiplantae; phylum Streptophyta; class Magnoliopsida; order Myrtales; family Myrtaceae; genus Eucalyptus; species Eucalyptus brandiana. The sequence continues at coordinate 43,052,386 of CM024669.1, read as the reverse complement.
TGAAGTTCAGTAAATTTTTAGTGATTATCCTTCATTTTAGTTTCGATTTTAGACTTGCGAATAGAATCGCCCAAGGCTCCAAACAATTATTTAAATCGAAGTTTCAACTCAATGACAAAAGTTCAAGCCAAAAATTCAAAAAAAAAAGTACATGAAATATCCCAAATTACTATTGAAGGTTCTTTCTTTAAATGCATGTTAAAAAAAGGCTAAAAAAATAGAATGAGAAGCTCATCCTTTCGACAACGTGCGACGACGTAACTCATGAATTGCGGAGATTGACCACATGTTTTCATTTTCCAGATGTCAGGAAAAAGGAAAAGGCGATTCCATCAAGCCGGTTCGTTAAATTAGTTGAGGAGAATTACTTCTGGTTGAATTCCGTTGACCACCACCAAAATAGGTTCATGTAGATATGTTCATAGATAGCGATCCTAGAACAGAATCTTCCAGGAACCCAATGTCCCCCTAATTTTGGAGTTATCTGATTCTAGATGCTCCAAGTTTCACGCCGGGCATGTCGCTCTTTACTAGGTGGACTAGACTGGTAGGTCCTTCTCTTTCTAGTTTTCATCAAACCTACCGCTGCAAGCCACTATTTTCTTTTCTTACTTAAAAAAAGGAGTCCTGAAAATTTCTTGCATTTATTTAATATTCGCAATTTATAGCTATTCCCGTCCCAAACATTGCAGATAATGATCGGAGTATCGAGGTGATTAAGAGAAAGCATAAACACATTGAAATTGTGTGTCGTAGTACTTTGAAGTCGGAAGAATTTGTGCAATTCATCAGCCTTATTTATTTGATTCTATAATTGAATAGGCTCGCAGGTATGTTATAATTACTCTTTCAAAACAACATATTTCCAAACATTAGCAATGTTTTTTTTATTTTCATTTAGTACAAATTCATGTGGAGTTGCGAAACAAAAAGCAATCACCGTAATTTTCCAGAGCAACTCATCAGCGGTATTGATGATGTTTTCCAGGACAAATTATATAAATTTCAGAGAGAGAATTGACAATTTTTTCTTTTCTTTTTAAAAAAAAAAGTTTTTTGTGGTTCTTTTTAGACACACCGAATGAAGATCCTACGATGTTCGGCACTACATTAGGGACAGCCACACGAAAGTAGAGTCCCGCGATGGGCGTGGAAGAAAGCCGTCCTACCACGAGTGGCTCTAGAAGTTGCCGCGTCCGGAAGACAGCGACGTGGATGCAGAAGGCGACGAGCGTCTTCCAATCAGAAGGCGACAGGTGCGCGAACGGCCCCGCCTCTCCCAGCGTGGCCGGCCTCGGCGGGGCCTCTTCGACGGGACTCGGTTCCCAACCACCGCACGAGTTTCTCCTGGCTTCTTCTGTGGACAATCCTCACGGTTTTATCGTGTTTTATTCCATTTCATGGAGGTTTCGCTCCAGCCGATAGGTGATTTAAAGATTTGGTGAACCGTCGGAACGAGTAATGATATGCTCATGGAAAAATGTGGGCGCTAAGCAAGCCGTCAGTCTGGCGCCAATTCGGACCATCTCTTTCGGAAGACCCAATCGTTTTCCATACTGAAATTCCGTGACACTGGTCGAATGAAGGGATTTCGAGGTGACTTTACCGAGAAATGGACCTGTTTCTATAGACTAAAAGAGACGTGACCAACGCCACTCGTTATTCCGTCTCACATCAGATGCACGCCTCACAAAATGGGAGAGTTCGTTCCTGATCAGCTACCAACTTCTGAACCTTGTAAAAGCGGGTAACGTGGGCCAAATCATTCATGCGGAGCTGTCTCGAACGATACGTCGAAATTACAGAAAAAAGATTGTGGCCGTCGGCATCACCGATGCAAAGAGCAAGAGGGGGTTACAGCTACACGTCCGCGGTCGACACCCACACGAACATCATTGGGGCATGTCTGTGCCAAGTGGGTGGATGTCGTGGAGTTTTGGAGTCGGTCGTACATGTTTCCTACGACTACAAAAAGCCCATGAATCTGGGGATGGGATTGAGTTGTTCAACGACTCAACAGCCCATTGACGACCTCCAATTCAATGATCTAATCCACCTGTCCCATATAAGGATGAGCATGGTTCCAGAAATCTGAAAATTTGAAACCTAAAATAAATTTGTGTGTGTGTTTTTTTTTTATTCTCTGTCTTCAAGCGATCTTATTGCATTTCATGACATTCAATAATAAATATGTAACTGGAAATCACTAGTCTAAACTTTCATTTCCAGCGTTATTCATAATCAATATTAATATTTCATAATCTTCGTGTCTAAATATTAGTAATCAATGGATTGTAACCAATGGTGATCATTAAAAGTGATAATTCACTATAATCATTTAATAAATAGTACAAGTGAAACCTTGATAAATCCCGAAACCGACCTTAAAAACCTATGACGAGTACATTAAAGGTTCCTAGATATGCACAGTAATTTTCAAGTTCAAAAATTAGAGAACCTATTCTAATGGGTAGATTTCAAGTTCCACTTGGACAAAACCTAGGACCGCTCACCTCTAATCCCAAACATTAGCTCTCCTACTTGTGCATGAGCCATGAACTGAAAGCCTCAAGCAGCTTCTCTACCTCCTCAAATGACATTTACTTCGTTGGCTTGGTATAAATGCGCATACGTCCTGGAACAATTGCTATGGTGATCTGAATACTGCAAGATCTAAGAACAACTAGAGAAGCGATGTGTTCAACTGGCTTTCTGGAATTGACCTTCGTCTAGTCTTTCGCCTCCCGATGAAGTTCAATCTCGGGTGTGGAAATTTGGAGCTTCTTAAATCATGTGTGGAGGAAGATCCTGACCAGTGGAATAGCTTAACCGGACTCATCTGCTTGCTCGTCGGAGTATTCTTTGAGGTTTCCCCCAGAAAAGTGAATTGGTGAAAACAAATAGAGCGACCAAGAGAAAAGCTAAGAGACCAGTTCCTCAACAATGCATAATGAATCTGACTGCAACTTCAAGCCTTTCCCATAGGCAGCAATAAGAAGAGCCTCGGCTCTACCTGCATCGTGGCAAATCAAGAGAATGCTTGAGACAAATCCTATCAAACTTACTCAGTAGATCACTGTGACTGAATCTACTAAATTAGGCTATCAGGGAGTAACCACTAGTGTGTTATCGTGACAGTTTTGCTAGAAACGAATTTCTCCAATGGCGGCTAAGGCTAGATAAGCTTTCCTATGTTTCAAATTTCCCGCGCCTTAAAAAAACCCTATGTCCATACCATAAATGCATAGTCCGTGGCTCCAGCTAAATAATGATTATGAATAAATTCCCATTTGGCATATTTTGAAAACATTCATGTCACTCAACACAGTAATATGATGCAAACATTGTAGGGCACGACCAAGAAGAAAACAAGAAAATAAGGAAAATATCAATTACCATGGTCTTTCTTCCTTTTAAGTTGATCAGTTAAAGAAGGAAACAAACTTGATGCAACCCTCCGACTGTCATCCTGTCCCAATCAGCATCTCCAAGGTGAGCATACCAACTAAACATCTCAATAAAGTAAATTGCCACAATACTTTCAGGTGATTATAAAAAAAAATAAGGAAAAAAAACTCAGTCCAGCAGACGAAGCAATGATGAGGGAGACAGAATAACCCAAAGTCACATGTGTATTGATTCACTGTGGGACTTCTATATAATACAGCAATCCATTCACTGGGGCCACAGCTAATATGAGCCACGATTTCATCCATCTGAAACATGGAACGCTAACCAGGGGGCTCTTTCTCACAAGATAACTAGCCAAAACTGAACTGGCAGAGAAGATGATTCTACTATGAGTTAGACTTGCGTATTAGTAGAGAGCCATCAACATTCTGACCAGTAAAGTCACCGTATCAACATTACAGAATCTAACTACTCTTGAGATAGATTTATTTAAGTGTCAAAATCTGGAACGCCAAACTAGAACCTGCGTGTAAGGAGAAGATGGACACTTTTTCACAGGCTCAACTTCCCAAAACAAAACTAGCATGGAATTTTATATCAGTGATTGAGTTGAAACCAAACCTACCTTTGTCAAGCCACTCCCAGAGAGCTCAAATACATTTTTCCACAGTGAAGATGCAACTGGAACCACAGAAAATCCGGACGAAACTAAGATTCCAATCCACAATCCATATCCAAAACCTCCACTCCACCATCCCTGAAAACCATAAAAAGAGAATACTTAAGAAAAATCACCTTACTCCTCTATGCGTAAACAACAGTCGCTCTGACAACATTGCCAGTATGAACCAAGGCAATTAAAGAGGAATTCAAGATAAATATACACACAAAAAACTACTCAGAAAAAGTGCATGCACTAGATTAGAAAGATACAAAATAATTGGAAGAATTGGCACGTACACCTTTCTCCAAATGACGACATGCAACTTGCTTACAGTCATGAACTTCACAATTGTTTACAAACTCAAAGCCCGATAGAATGAATTACTGAATTATGGGTCATTCTTGATCAGATTTCTTATTTTTCATTTTTTTAAAATTCTTGGTCAGATCGAAAGTGCATCTTTAATAAGCATTGTTTTTCTTTTTATCTTTAATGCAGACTTCCTTGCACTGAGCCATGGTGCATTAAAATTCACGTGAATGATCCCAAATGTCAAGACACAAGGCAAGGTCAGTACATATTAGTTCAATTCAACTCTTCTCCCACAATGTAAATGCAGCCACAAGAGAAGAATGAAAGAAGAGACAGATGATATTTGGTGAGTAGGCATACAAACATCTCAAAAAGATCAGAAAATCAATTTTATTCAGACTAACCTGTTTACCATCGTTAGGAAATGGAATTGACTGTTCTAAGTATGCCTTTGTCCCTAATTTAAAAAGCTCCAAAAGTCAGTGACCTTCAATTAAAGGGGAGAACAATGTATATAAGAAAATGAATGTGTTCCTTTCTGATGGCTTGATTCGAAACTCATGATTATATGGGAAAAAGGAAATAAGTGATATATTTTGTATTGATCTCCTAGCACCAAAACAGGAGAAACATGATCAGCCCTGAAATTGCACTTCCAGAATGATTTCTTGGACCAACAATGCAAGCTAAAGATACTCAATTCATATGGATCTAGCCACCATGCAAGTGGAAGCATAAATAAAAGCTCATATGCATTTCCGACCATTCCAATCTCACTAATCCGCCTCCCAACAGTTTGCATTCTTATTTATACTGTACAAAGTTCTATATATCAAGCAGATCCACTACTTATAAAGTCCAAAAGAGTTATTAATATGCAAACTGGTATCATATACAGCCTGCAGCCAGCCCAAGACCAGCAAAATAGAAGACAATGGGGATAACCATTAACAACAACAACATGAAGCACAGTCTGACAAGTTAACAACTACCACAACACCCAACAAAAAGCTGACACAACAGGCTAACAACTTAATCTTTTAGATGACAAAACGAACAGTGAGATGCAGCATTCACTGATAAAAGAAAGTGAAATGCAGGATCCAAACTTCAAAAAAGTACCAATGGGAGCATCCAAGCTCTGAAGCAACTGAACAATAGACTTGGGATCCAATCGCCTTCGAGTTCTTTTACCAACCAGTACTGGAACAGCAGGAGAATCAAACACCTATACCAATTAAAATTTCTAGCTTAAGAATAAGGGTTGGTATAAGTTTGAAGAAGTCATGATCAAGTGCAGTCTCTATCTCTAGACTAGGATAGACAAATTATGCACGTTTTGAAGCTAAGGAATTACATCTAAAATGGAAAAACAAAGTAGATCGGATAGGCAAAATCATTATATAATTGACAGCTTCTCATATATTACCCCATTATTTCTACTCTAAAGCTTATCGTCGATAGACTCAACATAAACACAATGCCTCCTACAGGAGGCTTTTCGCCCATCCTTCACAATACTGCTTCAACCAATCACCAACAAAAACAGAACCCCTTCTTTCTTGGATAATGAAGGGGCCATTCCAGCAAGACATCATTCTGAAATACGTAAAAACTTCAAATTTAATGTCTAATTGTAAACTCGATAACCTGATATTTTACGACCGAAATTCTAGAGAGAAACCCAATATTGTCCATCCATCAAACACCTAGGACCTCAAAGAGCACTCTTTTATGCAGTCAAAACGATAGAGGCTACATCAACTACATACTCAGCCGCGCATTCAAATTGGCACTCAGTACTCAAGAAAAGAACTTAAAACGCACAAAAGAGCACGATGAAAAGGCCATTCACAATCCCAAACCTGAGCTGAAAACCCGGACTCGTCAGGTTTCAAGAGCGCCAACGCACCCGAGAGATCCGGGTCGATGCCGATAACCCAATCCGAGCCCAAGCCACCTCCATCACAACCCACCTGCCCGGAACTGGCGGCGACAGGGCAAGTGAGCGAGTCCAACCACCTCTGCTTCAGCTGAGCATCGGCGGCGGACTTACTCTTAACCCTAATTCTCCCATTCCCATTCCCATTCCCACTCCCCCCAACGCCCTGCTTCCTCGAATCGGGACTCCGCGAGGTGGGCGCGTCCAAGATCGGAACTTGAGCCCGATTCGCGGCGGGAGCGGAGGAACAGAAGAGCGAGCCAAAGCGAGGCGCGGCGGCGTAGGAGACTTTGGGCCTGAGAGCGAAGGGGAAGGGAGGGCTCATGAGATGGGTCTGGAGCTGGACGGCTGGTCGTTGCTGGCGGGGCTTGACTTGGAGAACTTCCATTACAGCGCCGGGGAGTGTCTGCGGTTCTCAGATTGCGCTCGCATGTCTGAAAAGACCTGCTCGGAAAATACGAGGAGCCGAAAATAGGCGCGGGTTTCCGAAATTTCAACCGTCTTGTCTCTCCGCTGTAGCTGCTGGTCGGAGAGGCATTTTCATGCCCCTCGTCCGTAGCCGCGCGCTTGGTCTCTAGCCTCACGTGGTGGTCACTGATTGGTCGAGGCTAAGTAAGATTTGATCGAGAGCATATTTTTTTTTTGGTCGGAAATCGAGAGCATATTGACCCATATGATTTATAAATGGGTTTTGCTAGTATAATAACTTTTGGATAATGTGATAATAATAATTTGTTATAAGTTACAAATTCCCTTTATAGATTATGCAATAATTTCGCCAAATATGGTGTGAAAATGAGGATGAACTCATGTGAAATTCACGTAATTTGAAAATATAATTAGATTACTTGCATGAATTTGATGTTTGCAAAAATTACCCACTAAGCGCAATCCTATCCTTGTTTGGTCATAAAGGAGAGTAGGAAAATAAGAAACCTCATCGCAAATCAATATTTTTTTTTCGACTAATTAAGGACCAAAAACATCATATAGTCCTTTTTGATAGAGAAAATCTCATAGGATACAGCATCTTCCATAATCTGCGCCAATCTCATAGAAAGACTCAATCTTTCTTGATTTGTGCAGTTCCATTAAGAGAGTATATTTTCCTCAATCTATGATAATATTATGGATTCTTATCTTTTGTAAAATCTTTTCAATTGTGAATTTCTCACTCCTATATATATATAATACAAATCTCCACAATGATGAGTGTACGATCAAACTCAAATTTTTAATCTTTCATACTATTAGAGCTTCTCAATTTTTTTTTTCTCTTCTTCATTACAATGTCTTCCTAATACTATGACGGACAACCCAGATCATATTGCGAGGCATTATCAAGGTCAACTCATCCTCTGTTGCATCCTCTCAACTCTTACTGAATTAGTTTTCTCAGACATTATCGATCTTGAGACTTCTCATGATGTCTGACTTCACTTGAAAACCTTTATGCTCCTTAATGTCAAGCCCACATAATGCAATTAGAGTATTAGCTTCGATCTCTAAAGAATGACTCTTTTTCCATGAAAGCATTGTTCAAAAAGCTAAGAACATTGCGGATTAACTTTCTGCAACTGCTCATCCCATCTCTAATTCCCAATTAATTCTCAACATCCTTGGTGGCCTGGGTTCGGAGTATGATGCATTTGTTGCCTCAATCACATCTCGTCTTGATCAACTACTTCTTGATGACTTTCTCAGTCTTCTTTATAATTAGGAAGTTATTTTTCAAAGCCGCATCACTAAATCTCCAATAGAGTCTTCTCCAATTGTGAATGTTGCATCAAATCATCTGATGACCTAAATACTCCTTTAAATGGTCGAGGACGCGGTTGAGGCCATGGTTGCAATTTTTATGATAGTACTTACTCTCATTCTCGAATCATCTATCAAGTTTGTGGTTGTGCAAGTCACTCAGCTCTTCAATGCTACCAACGATTTAATCATGGTTATAAAGCCAATATCGGTTCTCCATCTGCAATGTATGCCTCTTCAACTAGTGACTCGTTTGACCCATAGTGGTACCCAGACTCAAGCGCCACTCATCATCTTATAGCTAACATAGCAAATTTAAACATTCGAACCGACTATTTTGGCACATATCAAATCTATACTGCAAATCAAGTTGCAAATATCACTTCTCGATTCTTCAATCTTACATTCTCTTACAAGTTCTTTTAAAATACAGAATGTTTATCATGTTCCATTTATCAAAAAGAATTTATTATTTATTTCTCACTTTACCAAAGACAACGATGTGGTATTTGAATTTCCTACTTTTTGTTGTGTTAAGGATTGATCCTCGGGGAACCTCCCGCTCAAAGGGTAGAACAAGAATAGACTCTATTATCTTAATAATGCATATACCACCAATGAGGTCCCTTTGCAATCATATAAATCATAGCCAGCTCCATCTTGCTTTATTGGTGAATGAGTTTCTGCTTCTATTTGACATGAGCGCTCGGGTCGTCTGATTGCCCATGTTACTTCTTCAGTTGTTTCAAAGTATGGTCTGTCGATATCTCCTTCTTCCTCCTTTAGGTTTTGTGAATCATGTCACTTAGGCAAGTCATGTCTTCTTCCCTTTACTAGATCATCAACAACTTGCAATGCTCTCGTGGAAATACTTTATACTGATGTATGTGGACCATCTCTTATTACTTCAATGAATGGTTTTCATTAGTATATCATTTTATCAATGCTTATAGTAGATACACATGGCTTGTTCCACTTACTATGAAATATGATGCTCTCTCTACTTTTGTGCAATTTAAATCTCAAGTGGAAAAATATTTTAATTGCAAGATTAACGCCCTTCAAACTGATGGATGTGGCGAGTATAAGGAATTTGATCCTTACCTTCGTTTTCGCAACATCCTACATCATCTTTGATGCCTACACACACATGAACAAAAGGTTGGGTTGAGTCCAAGCATCATCACATTGTGTAATCCAGCATCACATTGCTTACTTGAGCTTTTGTTCCTCATCTATATTGGGCTGATGCTTTCCTCACTGCAATCTTAATGATTTACTGCATAGTTACAACGATGATGAGTGGATTGTCTCCTTATGAGAAATTGTTTGGCCATAAACCCGGTTATTTATAATTGCGTGTTTTTTGATGTGCTTGCTACCTTTGGTTGCCCCCTTCTACTCGCCATAAACTTGATAATATGACAATGCAATGTACCTTTATTGATTATTCTACTCATCACTATGGTTATTGTTGTCTGCATCGCAGCACTAGCCGAATATATCTTTCTCGCCATGTGATTTTTCATGAGCACTTGTTCCCATTGGCTAAACTAGAATCTAGTCAATTGTCATCACCATCGCCAAGTACCCTTGTTTGAATTAATTATCCCTTTATTAAGCCCTCACAACTTCAAGGAGTGTCCATTACCACATCAATTCCATTACATCCATCTAACATCAAGGGCAATTCCTCATCACCACTTCAACAATCTTTTACTTCCACAATTCCATGTCGATCTTCTTCTCCAAAAGCTCCACCTGTACTATCTTCTCAACCTCAATCGCCAACTTCTACCCATCCAATGGTCACTTGTCTAAAAAATAACATTCATAAATCAAAGATTTTTCTATCCATTAAGCACCTCGTGTATTCTTGTTTTCACTTAAGCTTGACACCAAGTGAACCCACCCATGTTGCAAACAAAGACCCTAAGTGGCATCAAGTTATGGCTAGTGAATTTAATGCTCTCATTCAAAATGGCGCTTAGGAACTAGTTCATCATCATCCTTCCATGATATGGTCAACTACAAGTGGATTTATCAACTAAAAACCAAAGCTGATGGCTCTGTTGATAGATACAAAGCATGACTCATTGCGAATGGCTTTACTCAACAAGCTATCTTAAACTATGATAAAACTTTCAATCTGATCATCAAACCGACAACGATTCGAGTTGTTCTCTTCTTAGCCGTTATAGATAATTGGTCTCTATGCCGATTGGATATCAAGAATGCACTCCTCCATGGACCCATTAAAGAAGAAGTCTATATGAAGCAACCCCCAGGATTCGTTGATTCACATTATCTTGGCCATATATGTCTTCTTTGGAAAGAGCTCTATATGGAGCTTGATTTTCTTAGCTAAGTTCATACCTATTATTCATTGGGTTTGTTACCTCCGCTACTGACTCTTCATTATTCATTCAGTGTAAATCTAACCACATTCTAATTCTTTTAATATATGTTAACTATATTATCATTACTGGGAGTTCTACCTCCTCCATCACTGAATTAATCACTCGACTTGGCATTAAGTTTGCAATTAATGATTTGGGAAATCTATCCTACTGTCCTAGCATCGAAGCCTACGGATCCTCTATTGGGCTGTCCCTCACTCAATCCAAGTTTCCCATTGCTCTTCTCACTCGCACAGGCATGGCCGATGCAAAACCTTGCCCATCGCCTATGGCTCCCTCGGCTTCTAAGTTGTCGAAGCAAAGTGGTGAACCAGTGAATGATGCCTCCACATATAGGAGTACTATTGAGACACGACAATGCCTCATTCTTACTAGGCCAAATCTATCATTTGCTATCAGTAAAGTGTATCAATTTATGCATTGTCCAACCATGGATCATTGGTCAGCTATCAAACAAATGTTTTTTTTTTGGTGATCCAGGGAACCCCGTCCGCTGGTAGCCGACGGGTAAACCCTGGAGTGACGCTAGTGGAGGACCCACCACCCCGACGTCCTGCTTAAGACATTGATGCTTCCCCTGGGTTTCGACCTCCTCACCTTCCCCCCAAGGTTCAAGGGAGTTCTTATCCGGCGGAGCCACCAAGGCCGGTGGTTCTATCAAACAAATGTTGCGCTATCTCAAAACTACTACTCATGATGGATTACCTTGTGGCCTATGCGCCAACTGACCTTCACTGTGTTTACAGATGCTAACCGAGCTGCTTGTTCTGATGACTGAAAGTATACTAATGGCTATTACATTTATTTTGGTCCCAACTTGGTATCCTGGAGTTCTAAAAAGCAACCTATTGTTGCTCGGTCAAGCACTGAATCAAAATACAAAGTGGTGGCTAATGCAGTCTCTAAATTACCATGGCTATTGCAACTCCTTCGAGATCTTCGATACACTCTCCACCAATCACCACTTGTTCTTTGTGATAATGTAGGGATAATCTATCTAGCCACAAATCCCCTCTTTCATGCACGAACCAAGCACATGGAAATTGACTATCATTTTGTTTGTGATTTAATCAACAAGAAGCAATTAATAGTTTAATTCATACACAGGCACAAACGGCTGATGTCATGACAAAGCCTTTATCGAAATCCCAATTTCTTAATTTACGTGACAAGCTCATAGTGATTTCGCCATCGTTTTGCTTGAGGGGGTGTGATAGAGCAAATCTATTCCAAATTATAAGATTTAAACCAAGCTATCATGTCAAAAAAATCAAAGCCATCACACGACAACATTGATGATATAAATTCTATCTTGTCTATGGGATTACATGTATGCATGTCACGTTGTGAACATCCCACAACAATTTATATTAGATTAAATGACTAAGTTTTTCCTAATTCTTCGAGGAAATTAAAAAATGGGGGAAATCTCTAACACCCTTGACTTCTTTGCATTAGCTTTGGCGTGTTTATCAAGCTAAGTAGAGGAATGGCACTCATTGAGAGTTCTTGCTGAGTTTTTGGCTACGAAATAATTATGCTTTTCGTGAAGCAAACAGAAATTGAGTTTTCCCGTCTTCACGAGATAGAATTCCATGATGGTTATTTCTCATTATATCGGTCAGCAAGGTTTCCAATGTAGGCTAATAACTTGCATTATCAAGTTGGTAACTTTTGTAAATGGATCAGATAACGATCACAAGCCTGTAAGAGAATCCCATCAAGTCAAATTCCTCTGGTGGCTTTCTCGAACCTCTCGGCTGCACTCTCGGTAGGCTGAAGAGTGTGTGTGATCTTTGCTGCCGTCAGTTCTCTCTCGGAAGCCTGTCTCGATCCCTTTTTTCCTATTTCATCCTGGCAAATCTCCTGGCTCCAACCGGTAGGATTCGTCCCCTGGCGTTTCCTGCTTTGTATCTTTGCGTCCTCCGCGAGAAATACAAGACCTCGCATCTTCAGCCTCTCCGACATCAACAACAGATCGCAACACTACGGAAGAGACCAATAAAACAAATCACGCCCAACCCGAGATATAAAAATTGCGTTGGCGTGAACAATTCCATGTCGTTTTCGACCCAGAAAGTCAGAACTTAGAACACAAGAAAGATCACGCCACACCCGCGCGCTTGCATAAGGCCAAAAACAGAGGCCTTCCCTCTGCGATTTCCATGGCATGGACGAACACGAACCCTCCAATCACGAGGAATCGTGTCGATCGTTTGAACCGGCCTACGGAATAAGAATGAGACCGAGGAATGCGACAGATTTCGAGTGGACATGGAGTAAAATAAATTATATGCTGTACACCTACTAAAGATCCGGCTAATCGGATACCAGTTATGTTTTATAAATCAATCTTAGTATTTATTCGGACCACAAAAACATAAATTTTATTAGTAATGCAGTAGCTTACGATGCAAAACTTTGAAGATTGCTTTGGCCACAAAAGCAGGCACCCGAAAACTCTCTCTTATATTAGGCCAAGATTTTTCCCCTGAATTCAGGATTAAGAAAAGGGTTGAAGACCCAAGTTGGCCTCCAAAACCAAAGCTCTTTGCAATACTCGGCACGTTCATTTTCCCTCCTCAATTTCTCAGCCGAGAAAACTTCAAGAAAATCGTAGTAATGCCGATCATGGTTTCTCACGCCGCCGCCGCCAACACCCATCTGAGCGCTCCCGCAAGCCCAGACAATTGCAGCTTCGAAGCAGTGTTTTTTTACAGTGCCCCCGCGAGCCCCAAGACCGAGCCCCACACTCCTGGAGCCTCCTCGAACGACGGCGGCGACTTCGAGTTCGAGACCAGCCGCCGGTTCGCCGACATCGTTCTTGAGAACCCCGCGAAACGACAGCAGCAGCATCCGCAGCGAGAAGAGCCGCAGCCGCGAGAGAGGCCACGGGAGCCACCTTGCATGGCGTTCGCGGACGAGCTCTTCTGCGACTGGAAGGTCAAGCCGCTGAAGCTCCCGCCGCGGCTCCAGAACGACGGCGGCGACGGGTCACGGGCACAGACGCCGGGGGCTTCTCCGGCGTCTTCGCCGCGTTACGCCGGCGTGCGGAAGAGGCTCGCGAGGCAGAGGAGCTTGTGGGACGACAACTTCGACCCGTTCGAGGTTGCGCTGGAGAGGGTGAGGGCGGAGGAGAGAGATTCGGGCCGCCGGAGGAGCAGGTCCTTGTCTCCGTTCAGGGGATTTGGCGGCGACGGCGACAAGGCGGTGGGGATGAGGTCCATCGGGTCGACTCGTTGGACTCGGCAGGGGAGCGTCGGGGAAGAGAGAGGCGAAGCCGGCGCGCAGTTCTGGAGGGCTAAAAAGAAGGTGGAGCCCGTGGAGCAATTCGGCCCGGCCCACGACGAGAACACCCAAACGGGCTCCCTTGAAGAAGAAAAACAGGTATTCGAATTTTTGTTTAACCAGATCAAAACATCAAGATTTTTCATTTTAGATCAAGTTAGGTGTCCAAGCATTACGAGTGTAATCGGTTCACGACATTGCCCAAGTCCGCCATAATCAGGCAATTCCGGCTACAAGAGGCCCCTGGCAGTAGCATAGAAAAGTAGCCTTCGCAGGAGCTCAGATTTGCGACTCCTCAAAAGTAATCTGGTATTGAATTTTCACCAACTCAGCTAACTTTTCAATTTAATGGCGAAATATTTCATCACGTGGAATGTGATAATATGATTAAAAACATTCAGTTTGCATAAATGGATCGACTTTCATTTGGAATTCCTTATCATGTCAGACTATTTTAGCTTCGAATGTGATTTTCATTCACCACTACATAAGCCAATACCCTTACTGCCTCTGAAGTAACGTGGAGAAATTGATTCTGTACCTTGTAGAGGCAAAGGAAGCTGGCATTGGCAGAGCCAAGGGGAGTGGAATTTGCAAGGAGGGTGAGGCTAGTGAAGATGGACAACCATGCAAGTCCATGCAAGCCAGCCTTCACCGCTCTCTCAGGACCTGAAGTCATAAGCACAAGAGATCAGGGGACAGAAAATGGAGGGTCTGCTAGATTCACAAGACAATCTAATAGGCAGAGGATAAAGAAGTTCCTCCTAAGGAGCATGTCCATGGGGAGAGAGCTCTGGACAAAAGAGAAGAGGGGAGATTCTCCGTCAGCTGAATCGGTGAGGAAACCAAACATTTTGAGAAGATTGAGCTTCGGGTCAGCCGGGTCGAAGCCATCAGGCCAGTGCAGCGAGGGCAAAGAAGTGAGCACGGCAGGTCGGATGACACTTGTCCACCACAGACCCAGAATGCTGCTTTGCTTGGGCTATGGGGTCAAAACCTCCATGCATGTGAAGTGAAGTTTCTGTGAGGCTTTTCAGGAGCACTCTGGGCGAATCCATGGTCATCTTGAATGTGCTCTTTGGTGTTGTCGATCGCACCTCAGTTCAAGGTAAATATCGTCTCCTGTTCAGTAGGAACACCGTACAGCTGTTGATTCGACAAAAACGCATTACTTCCCTCGCCATGAGAAGTTCTCAGAGGTATTTTTCTCTGTCATTGTATGAAAAGCCCAGCCAGTACAGTGAAGAAACGAGAGGTACTATCGCCTTTCATCAATTATATCTGCTCAAAGCTTCACTTCCCCTACCGTTCATCTATTTCTTTTGGTTCAATTATTGCTAGGTTGATTCGTGTTTCTAGGATTGAAACAAGCAGATGTTCAAAGAGTAGGCAAAAGTCACATTTGACACCTTCATTTGTATATGCCATATCATCTGTACATAATAAAGAAAGCGATTCGTCAGAATTGCTGAGATGTGAATTAATCTTCAATCATAGGTGGAGAGGGGGAAAAAGACTTTCACATTCATCCAACCGACTGAGTATCAGCTTCTATCCAGCTACTTTCGCCGAGTAAAAGATTCAACAGAGCTCCTCTTGAATGGGAAACTGTTCCAAATTATCCTCGCCCTGCGCTCAAAGCAGGCTGTTGGGATCATAGCCTATTCTAATAGCTCAGTTGGCCAGAGCCGCTTCCATGCAGAAATCTCGTCGTCGGTCCTGAGCTTTCTGATTCCTCCATAAAATCCGTCCACCTCATTTCCTTCCTCCCTGTGGTTTCTCCTGTCTACGGTTGTGCGGCTCCACGGTGACCCTGCTGAATACTGATTGAATTCCAGAACCACAGCACCTGTTTGCCAAATCATCAATCGACTGTCAGGTCATCCATAAAAGAGCTAACAGATGAAGTGGGTAATGTTTTACGGAACATCATTGTAAAGCAGATTGATGTAAACAAGCATGGTTTCCGAGGAAAACATTCCTCTAATGCATTTCGACCCAGAACGCATCCTTTCTCTATGGTGACCAAAATTCTTACAAAAATGCCTAGTGAAGATAGTGAATTGGGGAAGAGCAGTCAACTCTCTCGTGTTCTTAGCTGTGTATCGGATCTTATGTGTAAGAATCAGCGCCCTAGGATCTGTTTAGATGGCATATGACGCCGGTACATCGAAGAGAACTATACCGATCATTATTAAAATATTAGCCCCACAAAGTCACGAGATTCCAACTTCGAGTAGAAACAAGAGCCTTAAAGAGAGAAAAAGGTTGAGATCTTTCATCATGGTCGGCCATTAATGTTCCACTTAGACACAACTTATCACGTTGTTGGTGAAAAGCATGGCACACCGATAATCATTTGCCTAGAGCACCAATCAAAACTAGCCCAGAAGGGAGGGTGGTCCATACATGGGAAAGCTGGGGAATCAAGAAAGCTACCGGAGCAGCCGAGACATCGGTCTATTTCTCTGAAAGTTCTAGCTTTAAGATCATCATCTCATCCACCTCTTTGAAAGCTTCTCACACTTAATGAAAGGTTTCATTGAAAAACTCTGCCTCGGTCTATAGTTTCTTTTTCTAGATATTGTTTTCAAAAGGGGTCAATTTGAGAAGTAGTGGTGTCTGGTGCTGATTGTGCCAACACAACCCAAAGAATCGGGTTCCACTGCAGAAAAAAGAGGGCTAAATGATGAACTCACCGCTGCTAGAACAACGACAGTAACTGTCGTTCCTGTTACATGATTCCAGATGACCGACGACGCCGTACCACCAACCTGCAATACGCGTAACAACATCCAGTCATGTACATTACCATTCAGAATCTGTCTCGGCAAAGACAGGATGCCGTTGAATGTTGTACTGCATTGACTAAGCGTAAGGATTTTAGACTGGAAGAGCCTGAAGGACCCAAGCCAGCAAGAGCTAGTAATCTCAGAATTAGGTACAACGAATTTTAATTTTAATTTCAAGTGAGGGGTAGTGTGGTGCCACGATGAAGGTTGAATAGGTCCTCTTTGGAGTTTAGCACTGCATAGACATGCATTTAACTCGTTTGTCCTTGGCTTCTCAATAAGTGTACTAGCTAGGATTAGGATTACTTTTTTCTTGTCGTAAGTTTCTTCCAAAATCTATGTTTACTTCAAGTCCCAGTGACAAATACCCATTTAAGAAAAGAATGAACGATCAAACGGAACGAGCCCGAACAATCTACTGAAATATTGATCGAGCTTCTCAGCAGAAAGTCGATGCATCCAGACTGAAAAACTACAGCTTGTGATGAAACAACATACCATATGGAAACTCTTTGTTTCTTCTCCACTGAATCTCGACGTGGTCACCGGGGCAGAGATCCTTCAAACAATCGGACAAGTGAAGGTCGTGTGGAGAAGTATCGACCTGAGGGGACCTCAGCCTTTCCCACGTCACCCCGGTCTCCAGCGCCATCGCCCTCCTGCCATGTGGGGGGTACCTGAAGAACCAAATTCCAAATGATCCAAACAATCAAGCCTCTAAATGAATTGAGGAATTAAATCTTGCAGGAACACAAAAATCAACAAGATTGTGATGGTACCTATACTAGTATAATACAGTAGGAATATGTCAATTCAGCAAGTGTTGGAACGATTCATGGTTATGTTTGAAGGGAAGTATCATCAGCAATATACCTGGCTCTGAAGGTGTCGGTTCGAAAATCATAGCTGAGCTCAGCATCATAGCAAGACAACAAAAACCCAGCGTGCCCATTCTGCATAAATTGCAACAGCAAAAAATTCTCAGAGAAGATCAAAAAAGAAAACAGAGCAGAAGATTCAACTGAATCGCAGGGCAAAACAGGACAGCAGTTTGCACAGAAGAAGAGTAGAATGAACAAGAGAACTGAACCTAACAGATTTGCATCAGCAAACTCAAATATATCAACAACCTTGGATATTTCGAAATCAAAACCAGACGAAGATCATGAAAACTATATAAAAGCAGCGTCGAATACCTCGCGATTATAGACTTGAGCAGGGAACCAGAACCTCCCAGTCTCAAGGGCAATATACCAAGACATGACCGATGAATCATAAGGCAGAGAACGTGTCTGGTCTTGACCGATATTGATCCTCTCACCAGCCCATGAACAAGGCCAAACAAGAGAAAGCAACCTCAGCAACCCCTTCTGCTTCCCCTGATTCGAATCACCGTTATCCCTTCTAGGAGCGAGGCACAATTGCCACACCTTATAAGCTGATGGACCAATCACTCTGTCCCACTTCCGCTTCATGTGCTTGTCCCAGAAATAGTCGCTCCTGCACCTATCTCTCAAAGCTGTGCACACCCCAGACATGCTCAAGAGCCCCTCTGGGGGGAGCTTCTCGAGAATGCATTCCAGAGCGAGCTCCGGCAAGTCGAGCAGCGACGGCGCTCCTCCTTGGGACTCCTCTGCATTGCCTGGTTCTGGAGCTGGACTCATCTTCTCCTTCAAGGACGACAATCTCGGGGGTTGAACTGGACTAGGACTAGGGTGGCGACTGCGGAAGAGAGAGGCGCAGGCGCATGTCCACGAGGAGAGAATCTTGAGAGGGTGGGACTCCGATAACAGGAAGAGGAAGGAGAGGGAGGAGGTGATCAAGAAGCGAGAGAGCATCACAGAGGAGGTTGAATGAAATGCCCGCCCTTGTAGGGTCAGATATCAAAGCTAGGCGTGAATGATAAGCCTGAAAAAGATGAACGGAGAGAGAGCAAATGGATAGGGAGGACGAAAACTTGCTCTCTCTTTCTTGTGCCGTGACGCGAGTTCGTTCCTTTTGCAAGAGAAATCTACCTCGTGATGATCTTTCAGAACCGTGGAATCCTTATTGGCCGATCTTGCAGAAATGTGGGATCCTATTGGCTCGATGACAGCCACTCTCCCCACAGGTGGGGCCTGTATTAGGATAATAATTTTGGGAATGCGTCAAAGTTGCCACGCGCTTGACACATACAAAGAAGAAAAACTTAGGTAGGAAGCCGCCTAGTACCACCACCAGGCCCAGAATCAAGGAAGCCAAAGATGAAGAGGTCCTTCCTTTGGAATAAAGCCTGAATGGCTTCGGTCGACGCCGCCACCTTTTGAATACAAAACGAATTTCATGGTCCGAAATGCTATAAACGTGATGATTAGCATCATTATTCAAGGATAGCGTACAAAATCCTCCATTATCACTTGTATTTTCTGTCGGCCGTCGCGGTCTAAACAAGAGGCGATCTTGTGCTTTGCGGCTTCCATTTCCAAGCCTAGAAATCCAAGCTCGATCGTCTAAAACCCACTGAGACCTCATTTGGATATGTGTGTATATAGTCTTGGATAAGGGTATAAAGCCGATCCTAGGCCAAGTCTAAATACTAGTCGAGTCATGTATAAACTAGGCAAGGTAAATGCGCAGGTCATGTGAAAACTCCATACAAAAATTAATCTCGACGATACTGTTAGAATAAATGGATTTCAATCACATGAATATGATATATAATTAATAAATACTATTGATCCAACAAGCAATAAGATGTCTTCCCATGTGTATAAATCTTTAGTACTCTCCTCTATAATCCTTACGATGGGTGTGTATGTTTCTCTTTTCAATTTTGTGGAAACAGCGGAAGCGTGATAATTGAATACATTTATTCTCCACCGAAAAGAGATCTTATATAGTGGGAGTGATGGAACCAACTGCCAAATCTCAACCTTCCATCAAGGTTAAGATATAAATTTTACATGCCTAATTGGATGTCAAAAATGTATTGCCCATTATATATTTTACTCGATAACGGAATACATTCATTCTTCACCAAAAAAAAGATCTTATCTGGCAAGAGTGATGGGATCAATCCTAAAGCTACCAAATCTCAACATTCCATAAAGTTTTAAAATATGGATTCTGCATGCTTAATTGGATGTCAAAAATATATTGCCCATAATATATTATATTAAATTGGGCATATATCAAATATTAGATAATAGACCTAATAAGCCATGGACCTCGTCAAGTCCAACATTCTCTCACTTGGCTAAAGGTTCTATTATCAATCTAATTCATGAGGCTCGACACAATATAATCAAGCATATATATAACATCCTTAAGTAAGGTTATGTCTAAATGCAGAGAAGAATTGGAGCTAGTAATCATGTTCCAATGCCACGGTACTATTCTTCAGATACTATCTCAACACAAGTATTAAACACAACATTTAATGGGTTAATAGTCATGAATTATAATGTTTCACAATATAAATATGTTCATGAGGTCCATACATAATCGTATGTTTCGTCCAAACTTCAAAGGTGCACATATCTGGATATGTGCTTCGCGGCTTCCAAGCCTGGACATCCAAGCGCATTCATCCAAAGCCACCCACACCTTATTTGGATATGTGTTTGCATAGTCTTGGATAAGGGTGTTAAGCCGATCCTAGGCCGGGTCCAAATACCAATCATGTCCCATATGAACCGGGCAAGGTAAATGCGCAGGGCCATAATTGATTCAGACTTTTTACATTGGCAAGAACTCCGTACGAGGATTAGTCCCGATGAAACACGCTTTTCTCTCTCCTATCTAGTAAAAGATCCGGCGGGCGAATCCATCGGAGCATGTGCTGATAGAGCTGATGTCCTTTTCTAAGCACATGAAAAATCGAAAAATCTCGATGGCAAAATGTAGATGGAGTAAAAGTGAGTCCAGGTGCAGAGACCCGTATCTCCATTGTCTCCAAGATCTTTGAATTCCTAACGTGGGGAGTCTTCAAAGAAGTGCTTGGAAGCATCATGGCGAGGCATAGTACAATTTTGGCGCGATCCCACCACCGGATCAGGATGTGTTAGTATTCTCGCGAGCTAAGGTCCAAAAGTATAATAATACGATATGCATATATCTGCAAATGCAAGATACGAGTTTTGGCTTAGAGAATGTACGATACATGGAGAGTGGGGGTCATTCGGACCCTTTGCTCCAATCCTCCTCCGTCGGGGACACTTCCAGAGAGGCGAATCGACGAACACGTAGCCGACAAAGCAAGATGGGGATCTGTTCCTTGGACGACCGTATCTCGAGAAAATCTTTTGGGGAATTTCTGTCGTGGGTCGCGTATTTCGTGATTTCTTTTTTTTTTTTTTTTTGGAGCACTTTATAAATTCTTTACTATTCAGATAAGGAAAAACAATACGACCAATCCGTAATGTATTCCCTAAACATTAGCTCCATATGTAATGTCGTCCATGAATTTATGAATTATTCAATATAATCCATTAACTTTTAGTACATACTTAATTTAATCTTTAAATTATATAAAATATTTAAGATTGTTCATGAATTAAAATTAATGGAATGACAATATCAATATTTTGTATAATTTACAGACTAAATGAAATATATTTCACGAGACCAAGGACCACATTGAATAAATTTTCAATTGAGGAATCATATTGTACATCGAGGTAAAAATCATGAATCACATCAATAAATTAAAAAATTTATATTTTTTTTTTTTTTTTTTTGTTTCTTTTTCTTTTCTTCTTCCTCCATTGGTCACTTGACCTCGACGACTAGCCACGAGAGAGCTTGCGAGGGCTAACCTCACTAGCCTCGTGGGAGGCTTGGTCTTGCCTGAGGTAGGCGAAGTGGAGCCTCGCCCTCAAGCCTTGTTGGCCCTCTCTAGCGGCCGATCACCGGCCATTGTCGAGGCCTAACAATCGGTGGAAAAAGAAAAAAGAAGAAGGAAGAGAAGAAAAATATAATATAAAAATTAAACAATTTAAATTATTTTAATAATTATTCACGTTTACATTAATCATGCCACATAAAATGCTCAATGTCTACATTAGTAATTTTCTATCAATTTTGATCGGAATGACTAAATTGACAAATTATTAAATGATTTTTAATTTAGTTGATACAATTAAAATGTTTAAATTGAATAGATTTTGTGATTTTCTTTTTAAGTCAATTCCCCATACGTTGCCAGCAATTGCGAAGGGGACAATGGTGCGAAATTGAGACGGTCGATGGCAGACCCACTTTGACCGTGGCACGAGAAGTGTGCCTTCAATTTCTTAATTATAGGCGATTGACACGAGGAAAGGTGACTCTTCATCTGATCCCGCAATTGGTGGATAATAGTGGTGCCGACGTGGCTCGACGACGGCTATGTGGAGGGAACGGCCCCCACCAGGGGGAGATCGCCGCCGGCCCAGACGAATCCCCCCCGGGTCATATTATTGGATGATTAATAAGAGGACCACTACTAAGCATATGGACACTGATTAATATATTTGATAAGTACTTAATTTGACTTCGAAACGCCGCCGATTCATGCTATTGTTATCATATTGGACCTGTTAATGTTTTTTTATTGTTAGTACTAGGGTCGATTCCCACCCTAAAGTCAGCAATTGGCCTAGTGTTTTCTTGACCTCCGAGAATCGGACCTAGTCCAGTTTGGTTCCTGAATGGGTCTAGGAATAGGTTGTCATCTATATAAATACAACTTTTAACCTAAATGGACTAAACAAACTGATTTGAAAGCTTAATCGATCATGAGCACATGTACTTCATATGGAATTGCACCTAACCATCAAGAGAATAGCTACTCGTTATTCACCTAAGAGAGAGAATGAGGACTTACAAGCGAAGGAGTGACAAGCGAGACTGCGAAAGGAGCGACGAGTGCCGTGAGTGGCGAGTGAGAGGTGCGAGACTTAAGGAAGTAACTAGAAAGGGGCAAATGACAATTAGGGTTTTCAATTCGATGTGTCTACTTGGGCTTGACCAAGAGTGAAGTGAATGAGGGTAAATTTATATATCGATCCAGTTTGGGTGGATGTCATTGAAATTGGGCGATTATACTTTAGTTAAATAATAACTATATCCCATGGATTGTGGCGTGACTTCAACCATTTCTGATGTGAAATCTATATTTCAAATAAATAAGCTCAAAATCACTCTTTTCTTTAGCAAGTGATACCACACGAGGCAAAGATTCTATCTACAAAATTTAGGAAGCCAATTCCAAACGTTCTAGACAACGTGTAGTATCATGTGTATATGTGTCAACCTCATAATGTAAGTAGGGCTATGCTACTTTTTATGTACTTGAGAAATGAACTTCGCATGATATCACATATGGAGTATAAATTTGACAAAACCGTCGGAATATATAAGTAAAATCGAGAAAAATGACACTCTAAAATTCTCTGAACTTTTAGCCATTCTATAATCGACTTAATCTAAACAACTTATTTTTTTTTCAATCAAGTTCTTTGACTTGTCAAGTGCAAGCCAATGCAAGACATTAGGAAAATGCCAAACTAGATTTTAATTCTGCCAGTTAGACATTAATTGTTTTCAATACATATTATCATTTCCGATGTTCTCTTGAAATAATACCGCGCCAACAGACATATTGGGCAGTAAAATCGTCCAAATCAACTCTCTCTCTCTCTCTCTCCTCATCATCATTCATCAATACCAAATGGTCCAAAATGGTGAGGACATAGTTTTCACTCGGCAAGCGAGTCACACCAGTAGTCGAGCTCAACTCTTGCAAAGTGAGTGAGCCACAAACAAAATCACAAGACACAACAATTCATCTATTGAAACATCTCCTCCCAATGAGCCAAATTCGAAAAGCCGAGTTACCTAATGGAATCAAAAGAATAGAGTAAAGCTTCTTACCATTCAAACGATGAAAGTTTTCAGTATTTGCAACGCCGTTATCCCGGCCAACAAAAACATTTCAGGCATGGTGTGCAACCTTCTTTATTTTTATTTTTTATATAACCAAAAGTGGGGAGAAAAATGGCAAAGGCCCCCAAAATTCAAGGGGTACATGACCAGTCAAATAGATTCTTTGTCTCCTAAAGTCGAGGCAGGCTTTCAATATCTTTATCTCCAACCCTCCTCTTTTCCTCTTCGAAATTATCAATTGAAAGCCATGTGATTTGCACATATATTTGGCTCGATTCAAAGACTCTTCTTTTCCTCTGGACCCTCGTCTAGTGGTCCCAATGCCCAATCCCTCTGCGCATGCCAAGTGTCCCACTACCCCATCCAATCTTCGGAAATTACTATATTTCACCAAATTTTCATGACAAGTGACCGCTGACCACAAAATTAAGCTTTGAGAATAGGGTCGAAAATTAAAAGAAGAAACTTCAAACCATACCCACTCGACCCATCTATCCAAAAAAATTCGAATTTATACTCATATGATACAAAGACAATGAGAGTCAAATGGTGTTGACATGGTGTTGCACTACTTAAGTCAAATGAAAACAGCGTCATTTTGGCGGGGAAATCATTTGACAGCAAAAGTAAATGTGTCACTCCGGTATGGATTTGAGATTTTTAAGGTGAATGTATCATGAGCATAGTTTAAGATTTTTAAGGTGAATGTGTCACAATAAATATGATTCGCAGTTCTTAGGTTACGTTTGGTTGTCCAGATTTTTAACTAGGATAGGACAAGATAGAATATGATATGAAATCCTTGAATTTTTTAATATCATATCCACTGTTTTGTGAATTGCGGTATTAATGATAGATATATTTACATCATATCATATATATTTTTTTAATATAAATGGCATATCATTGTAAATAAACCTAAAAGTTCATAAACGCAGATAATGAAAATCTCTCATGACACTATTCCTTAATTTATTTTTATTTTATTTTTCCTCTTTTTAAAATCATTTTTTTATTATTTCTTTTTAACCCTTTCATCATTCTTTAATAAAATTTTATCAAATAGTAATTGTACTAACATACCTAAAATACAAAAATACCTAAAATATATAATTTATAGATTTAATGTTTATTATAAGATAGAATTAAAGTTGAATATATCAATTAAAATAAGATTAAATTTTAAAATATTTTTTATTTTTTATTTTTAATTTCTTAAATTAGAATTCAAATATTATTTATATTGAAATATAATTTTAATTTTGTTAATTTAATAAGTTTTTTATTCGAGAAAAATAACTTTCCTATTATAAACATTAAATCCTATCCACATTTATTCCACCTTCCTTATGGGATAATTTTATCCTGTCTATTTCTCCTTTATATCTAACTTTATCCTATCCCGAGTAAGCACCAAACGTAAGATATGATAAATCATATTCTATCCCGAATTTTATCATGACTGCCAAATGCAGCCTTAGTGTCTTTTTCCCTGAGATTTAAAAGAGCAGAGCCCATTAACAGATTGGATTATGCCACGATTGTAACGTCTGGACTGACCCAGATGATGGGTTTCGTTTCATGGGCCTCGCCCAGTTATTTGAGCCGACTGGCTACGCAGATCCTTTGTGCGCAGCCCAAGTTCTGCAATTTCACAAGCGATTGCTCTCATCTCCAAAGTCCTTCAGTCGATGCATTGCGTCTCCATGTCAATGTTCGAAGACGGACAATCTCCACGAACCATTTCACGTGGGTAACACGGGCCGCGGATCACACCGTCTTCGATCAGTCGAACCGGGGAAATGCTACTATACGCGAATTAAAATCGATCCTGCAAATTCCAACCTTAGTACGAGCAGGAAAATCAGGCAGCGGAAAGTCGATTTCGAGCATTGCACGCCCTCAATGCAGAATAAGTTGAACAATCAATTAAAAAAACAAGGGAAAAGGCCATCGAAAAATTTTAAATTTTATTCATTGTGACACATTTATTCCAAATTTTTGTTGTGAAAAAAATTGTAATACCTCTGATAGCCACACGACATATTTATTGCACAAAAACATTTATGACGCGAAAAACTCCAAACTTATAACTGTGTCACATATTCATCACATAATCCAAAACTTGTACTCATGTGATATTCAGTTGGATCCACATTCACTCAGGGTGCGCATGACAACGCTTCTTGGTTAGGGATGAGTTTTTTTTTTTTTTTTTTTTTTTTCAGAAATAGTTCTTTTTTATTTCTATTCCGAGAACAATTTCGAGTAGAAGAACCCGTTTGATAATTACACAAAATTTCTACTCTTGTAATATAAAAAGAATAAAAATGCGTTTGGTAACACAATGATTCTTTTTTGTATTTATTCATTTTTTATTCTTGCTCACAGATCGCCAACCGCCAACTGCCACCGCCCGCCACCGCCCCACGACTGCTCGCTGCCGCATAGCCCATCGGCCGCCAAAGATCGCCGGCCGCGGGAGGGGGCGGCCGATGGGCTGTGAGGCGGTAGTCAGCGATGACGGTTGGCGGCGGGCAGCCAATGACGAGCGGTGGTGGCGGCCAGCGGCGATTGGTAGCGGCCGACGGCGATGTTGCCGGCCGCCGATGGTTTCGAGCAGTCGAAGGTGGCCGCTGCAAGAGAGAAGAATAAAAGAAAAAAAAATTGACTTATTTCTATAAATTGTTCCCGAGAACCGAAGCAATTTTTTTTGGTTTCTTGTTTCTGCTCCAAACCTATTCCTAAGCTAAATTTCTATTCCCCGAAATAGAAAAACAACTGGACGCTACTAAACAGGTTTCTGTTCTTTTTTTGTTCTGGGAAACAAAAAAATAGAAATTGGGAGAAATAGAAACGTTATCATTCGCAGCCTCAAAAGCTTAAATCTATGAGTTATGAGTCAACTAAATTATATAAACTGCCGTACACCATATTAATTGTTCAATGTGAGGTTTTTTAAACACGACTTACTCACATGTACATTCTAGAAAATACAAAATTAAGGTTGTTAGGGTTATAAAAAAATAATAATAAATATGTCATACTATACAAGTTTGGAGTAAATGTGTTATATTGGTATAAGTTTTGGATTATTTGTCTAACAAAAAATTATTTTAGATGAATGGGTTACATAAGTATAGTTTAGAATTTTTTGTGACTTTTTTTTCTTAAAAAATAAAAAAAGACCTTATCCGTTCGAACGAATTTCAGGGCGAAAATAAACGGAATCGCCAGCTTTTTCGGGAAAATTTCCTTTTCTCGGAAAAGGAAAGTCATCTCGGATCTTCGCATGGGACAGCGTACAATTCGCGGTTGCAAAATGCCAGTACGACTTAGAACTCAACGGGCACGTACGATCCGATACCGCGAAGATCCACGCGAATCGTGTCGCCATGGGCACTTCTAGTCGTACACGCACGTACCGCATTCTTGCGATTTCTTGCATCATTTCCATACGAAAGCTTAGTTTGATATTTTTATCTTCCAGTACAACGTTGTTGAAAAGTACACACTTGTACTCCCGACTTTGCTTGAACGTGCGGGGAACCCGCGCTTCCCCCGCAGGCAGGTCAAGCTTTTGCAGTACACCCGGGCGCGGTACCAGATCTTTCGGGCTCCTCTCTCGCCTATTAAAGCTCGAAGGAATCCGCCACCGGAAAGGCACAGTATCGTCCTCCGGTGCATCCGCCGGCGGAGATTGGAGGGGGGCTCAAGTGCGGGTTTTGGCCGAGGGCCCCACAGGAGCGACCTTAGATCACATGCGGGCGCGTGCGTTGGCCGGCCGCCCGGTGATATGCCGTCGCCCCTTGGCATTTGCGACGCATGTGTTCTCAGGTCGCCCCTGCTGGGCCATCCTCGGCCGTCGGCCAACGGAGTGCGGCGGTTCGGCGGTGCATCTTGGTTGGAGTTGGGCTTGATTCTTCCGGCAGGTAAACGGTACTCAATTCGATTTCTGACGGTCAAAATATGGGGCTTTAAGTTCGTTGAATTTGCTGTGTATTCAGAAGCGGAAGATGATGCTCCCGGATTCAGTGCGGCTTTGCATGGGTATAAAAATCAAGGAGGATTTTGTTAATGAGTATCCTACCGACACCTGAAGCGAGCAACATTTGCAATTTTCAATGTAGCGCATCATTTCACAGTTGTTAGATTTAGATTCTCATTATTATGCGGCTTAAATTTTTACGGTCATGTATATTTTGGCGACAACCTAATTTGAGCTCCGCAATAAAATTAAGGTTTGGAATAAATGGTTGTGATTGTAAATTTTTTTTATTGTATGCGGTACGAATAAAATATATCTAATAAGACGTATTGAAAACGTTATGTCCAAATCACTCATGTTAGATTTGGAATTGACTGGGGAAATAATTTTGACTTATCAGGATACGTGTGGCATGAGGTATGACCTTTTGTTTTTTATTCAATCTTGGCCCATGAGACAAAATAAAATAAAAGTATGTCACAAACTTCAAACCGGTATATACGTGTCACATTTATTTCAGATTAATTATGTGTCACAAAAACTCTCAAATTCGTATCATGTTGTATTCACCGTCAAATTGGTGCACCATTAATCCCAAATTAATTTTTATGTTATAGATAATTCGAAATCGTTTATAAAAAAACGAAGAATTACTATAATTCGGGCAAAATGCAACACTGACATATCCGGCCGCATTTAGCCCCAACTGACAGATCTATGCTTACGGGTGTAGGATTTTTTTTTTTTTTTTGACATTAAAATTATTTTGGACTAAAAATTAGTTTGAAATTAATATGGTACCAATGTGCCAATTTAGGATTTTGAGTGGTATTAGTCTTAAAATATAATAATATCATCGTTACGCAATGCCGTGAGCTCCATTAGCTGGAGACGGACATAAATTAAACAAGCAGGCCATACGAGCGGACATATATCCACCCTCTTCTTATAAAATGCGTGAAAAAGAATTCGGTAAAAATGTTGTCGACACGAGTTCACACTGATTGTACTATAAAGGATTCGCACGTAAAATGTTACCTATTTTGCTTGTAATTTGGAAAATAAAAAATAGTATTGGACAATTGAATTTTGTTATTAATTCTGTATTAAATAATGATAATTCAAAAAGTTATTTTCTTTGCCATGTACTCAACAATACCCTCCGTATGTCTTACATATAGGTGATCCGAGGTCTGTACAAGAATCCAATGCTTTTTAAGGACTTATTTAGGTCTAAATGGGCAAAAACATATCACCTCTTTCCTTATTAAACATGTGAAAAGGAAATTTTTTTTTTTTTGGTCGGATGTGAAAAGGAATTCGGTATAACTGTTGTTGGCATGAGCTTACATTGGTTGTAAGACACAAAATTCGCGCATAAACTATTTGCCTATTCCGCTCGTAAGTTTTTTTTTTTTTTTTTAAAAAGGGCATATGACAATCGGATTTTGTTATTATTTTTGTATTATGTAAAGATAATTCAAAAGGATATTATCTTTACTTGTGTGAATATGACACGATTTATATGCACACAATGCATTTTACTCCAAAAGAACGAGAATTTTTCGTTAGTCCTGAGCAGGACGTTAAAAGGCTCTGACCACTGGGAAAGTCCGGGTAGAGGCGGGTTCAGGTCTCGAAAAAGATTCTAACCCCATTGCTTTTCCCATTCACAACCCCCTTTATGGGGTAGAGGAAGCAGTCTGGATCCCCGCGACGACTTCTCCCTTGAAACACAGGGGCGTGGTACAGGGAAATGAAAGGTCCGGGGGGAAACCTCCGGGTGGACGGACGTGTTAAGTCAAGCAACGCGGGGGAGATGGAAGTGTTATTGAAAATGATGCATGTGTAGGTCTATGGCATGCTCTTATTGGCAATTTGCCGAGCATGATCATAAGTTAAGCCTTGCATTAGTTGAAATTGTCATATGTTTGATTGAATTGCTAAATAAAAATTTGGTAAATGGCCTCGTGAAATGGAAGTCCAATTGGCATCATGCCATGGTTAGATCGCCTCGTAAATTCTAGCAAAATGATGAGACTAAATTAACGGGTGAGGGTATATAAATAGTTTCATATCTCATTTATCGGAGTAATTACCCAAAAACCCTGAATATGTTGTTTTATGACAGAATACTCAGTATTAAATTTTTCTATTTGATCAGTTTAGTCATAAACCTTTTGATGATTTATTAATATAATCGTTTTAGTCAAAATTGGCTAAAAAATTATGATGTGAACCATGGCTATTCTATGTAACATGACAAATGGTTGGTGCTGGCATTAACAATATTCGCAATTTTAAAAAATATATATATAATTTTCCTCTCTTTCCCCCCCTTTTTGTTCTCTTTTTTTCCCCCTATTTTTCTCAACCTAGCCAAAAAACCAGGATATAGGGGAAAAAAACTCAAAAATAAAAATAAAAAATCAGAAAATTTTTAAAAAATTGCAAAACTCATTCACATCAACGTCATGTGTGCCATGTCTATAGGCATCAACGTTAATGGTTTCCAATCAAAACTAGTGAGAAAAATTATTTTGATAGATTATCAAAACATTTAAAGTTCAATTAGCCAAATGAAAATGTTTAGGATTGACTTGATCGTTGCAAAATAGATTTTATACTTTTTTGAATAGTTTTCTATGGTTAATCTAATAACAAGAAGTCCAATGAAAAAATTACGAAAGTCGTCATTGTTAACCTGCCCTACATCAATTAAGTGAATAGGGTAACCTTTGTATATAGCTCAAAATGGCCCAGCTTGACCCAAACTTGTTTTAGTTTCATATATACTTCCTACATTTATACTAGAGAAACTAACACAAATAATCATTGAAATTTGGTCTAATATGTAATTTGATTCATAAATTTTTAATTTGGTCAATGTGGTATCTGAATTTTAATTCAATATACAATGTGGTTTATAAACTTTTAATTTATTTAATATAATCCTTGAACTCTTGGTACATGTTCAATCCAATCCCCTGACTATATGAAAATGTTCAATAGATTGAGCATGTACAAAAAAGTTCAGGAATTACATTAAACAAATTAAAAAATTAGGGACCAAATTATACATTAGGTTAAAGTTCATGGATTATTGAATAAATTAAAAGTTTAAGGACCAAATTGTATATTAAATTAAAATTTATGAATTGTTTGTGTCATTATCCTCTTATGCTATTATATCATAAATATTATCGTTAAACTTTTAGTTCATGTCATGATAACCCCCCAAAAAAAAATGATTTGTAAGTATTTTTTCAGTTACCCTCAGAAGATCCATTTATCTCCTTGTTTCTAACCGACCGTGGCCCGATCCACCAGCACACCGAACCCGCCCACCCGGCCCGAGTCCAGTCCGCACCGACTCGCTCGCGTCAATTTACGAAAATCGCCTCTCTCCTCCTCCTCCTCTCTGCAACCTCCCCCAATTTCCCCAGCCGAAACCCTAACGTTTTCCCGCACTTTCTCGAGCCTCCCCGCCGCCGATGACGACGATCAGCCTCCGCAAGGGCAACGCGCGGCTCCCGCCGGAGGTGAACCGGGCCCTGTACGTCCGCAACCTGCCGTTCAACATCACGAGCGAGGAGATGTACGACATCTTCGGCAAGTACGGCGCGATCCGGCAGATCCGCATCGGCACCAGCAAGGACACCCGCGGCACGGCCTTCGTCGTCTACGAGGACATCTACGACGCCAAGACCGCCGTCGACCACCTCTCCGGGTTCAACGTCGCCAACCGGTACCTGATCGTGCTCTACTACCAGCCCGCGAAGATGAACAAGAAGTTCGACCAGAAGAAGAAGGAGGAGGAGCTCGCCAAGATGCAGGAGAAGTACGGGGTCTCCACCAAAGATAAGTAGACTCCGATCATGAATCGCGTGATTGTCTCCGGCAGCGTTAGGAGGTTTTCGATGTGTAAAAGTATCGGAATGTTTTGTCGTGTGATGTAGATTTTTGACAAATCATGCAATGAAGCCCCTTATTTGACTTATTCTGTGGATATGCGAATTCTGACGGTGGTGGTTTAGCTAATTTCTGTGCACCGGAACGATATGTTGAAATTCCGTGAAAAAATTCACGCAGCGACGTCTCAATGAAGCGATTTGTCAAGTGATTGGTCATTGTCACTTGCCTGCACTGCTCCGTGCTATGCTGAGAAATTTGAATTTTCCTGAATTCAATAGAGTAAGGGGGTAAGCTGCGGAGATGCAGCTATATTTGCTGTTAGGAGTTAATCTGTGCCATCTATCATAGAGATTGTTTTACGTCAGAATGTTTATAAGAGCTGAGAACAAGCCAATCTATGATTTCACTTTGTGTCCGCCAGTGAAAGAAGATAACATGTTGCTGCGAGGTTATGTGCAGTGTCTTGCTTCTGCAGTAGGATCTGCATTGTCCAGGTGACCTATTTGCCGATTCTGCTAGAATTACGGATGGGATCAATGTCTCATCATAGTGGTAGTAATAGGTAGTTGATCTGTTGCGCGCTAGTGAGGGTACTGTGAAAGATTTAGAGATTCAATACCAGCTGGAGAAGCAGATTTTGTGAGGCTTCTTTGCACTGATTCCTTTGTGGTAGTTAAATGATCTTGTTTGTGTGCATGGCTAACATTGTCGAGAGTTGTTTGTTGGAGCTGTCCTGCTACTGTTGTTTTAGGGTTTGAAGTGGGGAATTGACATTCTTACAGAGTTACTTGGAGTAATGTACTTCTAGGCAGTCTAGGTGGATGTTGCGAATCTTCTGTTTCTGTTTTTGCTATTCAAGTTTCCTGGAAAGCTTGTTTTCTATGAGCTCAATCTGTTTGATCTTGGCCAAAAAATTTGACTGGATTCTTTAAGCAACTTAGACTACTGAATCAACCCTTAATAACAATACATAGGGAGTTTCAGATGTAATTATCGTCCTTATCAGCTCATGTAGATGTTGTGGGTTTGCAACATAAAGCCATTCATGTAGTGATGTAATTCTCATTCTTTCAAGTGGTGATTCTTTCCAGGATGAGTTCTGGGGGATCCTACCACATATCAGCGCCCCTCTCAATAATCCTTCACAGTCAGTTGACTTACTAGGAATGTAGCATAGCCATTTATTTGATGTACTTTTCAAAATCCTCCTACTCATTGACTTGACTGATACGAAGCTATATACTATTGCTCAATGTTTCAATTCAATAGTTGAATCTATGATTCATCATTGAGGGAACTTAGAGAAGTTCCTTCCAATCAGAGCAGCTATATACTATCCCTCAATGTTTCAATTCGGTAGCTGAATCTATGATTCGACATTGGGGGAACTTAGAGAAGTTACTTCCAATCAGAGCCCAGTCTTTAAGAGCATTGCCTCCAAGTATATGGGTAGCTTGCTGAAATTTGTAAGCAAACAAACTTGTTCCATAAACATCAAGCCTTTATCCTGAGCCATTATACCCCGTCCTTTATACTGAGCCATTATACCCCGGTGAATACCATCTGCATCTAGTTGTGTTCAAGAATTCGTGTCCAGAGATTTGTAGAGGTGGCAAGTAGATGCGTCAAACCCTCTTTTTCTAACTATAATTCACTGCTTTGCAATCCAAAAAAATGGGGATTTATCCTGGTCATACAGAACAAACAACCCAGATTATCTAAAATCTATTTGTACAGTTGAAAAGAAGAAAGATGAAGTCTGGAGCGTTTCTAGGGTATGCAGTATGTCGACCTTCCATATTGTTTCCTGAAGTATCAATTTGATTACTCGAGATCCTATGATTTCCTGCTGGTATAAAAGTTTCGGTTC
Organism: Eucalyptus brandiana; assembly: GCA_014182725.1. Taxonomy (NCBI): domain Eukaryota; kingdom Viridiplantae; phylum Streptophyta; class Magnoliopsida; order Myrtales; family Myrtaceae; genus Eucalyptus; species Eucalyptus brandiana. The sequence continues at coordinate 43,019,120 of CM024669.1, read as the reverse complement.
TCTCTGCCTTAAATCTCTTCGTTTTTTCTTTCTTTCAGTTCTTTTTCAGAACGAAACCTTCATTTTCATTTGCAGCTTACCGTAGCAGCAGAGTTCCCAAGCTCTTTTGTCTGTGTGTTTCTTCTTTTTCTTTCTGGCTTTCTTTTTCCTCTTGTTGAGTCAGGGTTTCTCGTCTGCTTACATAAAGCTATCTCGTTCCTTGGCATTCTCTGTCTGTATCGAAGCCACCGCCATCAGCGATGGAAAATGGAGCATACAAGAAGTCGTCTGGTTTAATGTCCGACAGAAACATGGTTTCAAGTACGCAGAAAGTGTTTACTGTGGCCCTCAAGTGTATACATCTCTTGTTACTTGTTAGTTATCTACACGTATGATTCGAGTTTTTCATTGGCTAGAACCCTTTTGATGACGTTAAAAAAATGATAATAATGGATCAAATTGTCCCAACAGAAACCAAAGCCAGGTCAATCCATTGAACGGTTGGTGCTGGTCCTGGTAACGCGATGTTCACTCGATATAAGTGAAAGGCTAGTGCTCGACAAGCTCAGAGTGGATTTAGGCCCTAGTCATTTTGTAGAAAATATCACATTTTTCAAAAATGTTTTTCAAGAAGTCATTTTCCAAGAAAATAACCAAATTTTTCGATATTCGGTTGAAACCCGAAAATAGACTGAAAGATATTTTCCATTGCTTAGTATTTGATTTGATTTTTGGGAAAAATTAATTTTTTTTTATTTTTTTTATTTTTCTTTTCCTACCTCCTTCTTCCTCTGCTGTCGTGTGCTTCGGTGATGGCTGGTTGCCTGACGACCGATCAAGACCTACGGTGATGGCTGGTTGCCTAACGACCGATCAAGACCTAATTCGTAAATGTCGTCGGGAGATTCTTAAGTGCTCCGAAAGATCAACGTCAAGCTTTTACCCAATTAAGGACAGAAACACAAAACGGTACTTCTTGCCATTAATTTCATAGTACTTCGTGATTGATCAGGGTTTAGCGATGCAGGGCGCAACACGAGACCGAGCAAAACACATTAAGCATGGGGGAATAATATTCCCGGAATATTTCAGCCGGCCGTCTTTCTTGCGACCCCATTCTGACGATGTACGACAAAAGGCCAGCTCGAATTCAATGGGCTTGTCCCTGGGGCCATCTTTTGTCGTTGCAGCCCGTCGAGAGGATTTATATATAATTCGATGGGCTAGTAGCGTTGCTTGCTCCCAATTCATTTGAGCTCGACCCCATCATAATTATAATTCGACGAGACCGGGGAGGCCTCCCGGAAGGCTCACGACGAGTAAGCCATCCAGGCGATTCGTGCTTGCTCGTGTCGGGGAAGAGGCTGGATGTTTGTCCTTCATTGATTTAGCATCGTTGCTTCCCGCGTACGAGAGCCCCATTTCGTTTTTATCGAAGCCCATGTAATCCGGGTTCAAGTTTTGATACAACGACTCAAGACACTTCGTTGCTTTTGGGATTTCTCGGGTCTCGTAATTTACGTTTTTCTCTTTTTCCTTTGCTTACAAACGCGCAAGATAAAGATATAGAGTAGTCACTATAGCGCACCTTCATCTATCAATCTAAATATTTCATTGTACCATGAAACTTTACATTGAAATTCAATTCAATCAACAGACATGTTTGAATTTTAAGCATATCAACGTGAGACGATGCCGACTCTTTAATGGTGAAAGCTTTATTAGATTTGGGCTTAAGGCCCTATCCGCCCAAGCTGGGCCCAGAAAGCCCGACCCACGGGAATAAGGCCCGTGGAAGGGGCAAGGTATAAAAGTAAGAGAGAGAGAGAGAGAAGACGTCTGTTGAATCATAAATCACGTACGTTTCCCTCTCCCGCGCGTTTTCTCCAAAGGAAAAACAAGAAGAAGCATACGGCGCTTTTTCCTTCCCTTCAAGGCTTCATCGGATCGGATTGCTCGCTTTCTTCCTCCATTAACGTCGGTGTCTAATCTGTGGCTAACAAGGTACGCTCGAATCCGTGGTGTGCTTTACGATCGGTGATATGTGTCGTTTTCTTGGGCTTAGCTTCCGCATTGATTTAGGGGTTCGATTCGGTGTCGAATCCTTGTTTCGGGGATCAGTTATTCCCAACATTGGTATCAGAGCCCTAGTTCACGTTTTCCCGATCAATTTGATGTATTTTGGTTGATTTTTCGAAAAAGGAACTTCGGCCGTACGGATCGGGGCGAGCAATCCCGACACACGAGATTTCTTCGGCCATTTTCATGAGTTTTCGAATGTCAAAAACAAATTCTCGAAAGGACTGGGGAGAAAGGCGACGTCGAGACGAGTCTGGAAATGCCTCAAGCGCCGCCGGGCGACGCCGCACGCGCCCACACGCGCGGCCGGAAGGCGCTAACGCGTGGGCGCGACGCGCCGGAAGTGCTCAATCGCCGGGCGCGTGCGGCATACGCGCCGGTCGGCGAATCGACGACGTGCGTGCGTGCGCCGCCGGCCGGCGGCCGGCACGCGCCGGCCGGGACCGACGCGTCTGCCGACGCCAAGATGACGTCACCCAACGGCCAAGAACCGCCGGGTGACGTCATCGATGACGCAGCCGATGACGCCGGTTGGCCGGCGGCGACCCAACCCGCGAACCGACCCGACCCGACCCGCCGACGATGGCACGCGCACGGCACGTGCCGGCCGACGCCCCGAGCACGCGCGTGGCACGTGCGTCGGTCCGCGCGAGCGGTTCGACCGGCCCGACCGGCGCGACCGGTCCGACCGGCTCGATCGGTCCGACCGGTCCGTCCGGTCCGACAACCGACGACCGTTGACCACCGTTGACCGTTGATCGACGACCGTTGACGTTGACTTGACCGTTGACCGTTGACCGTTGACTTTGACCGTTGACAAAAAAAAAAAAAGGGAAAAGAATGCGTTTCTTTTTGAATTAAGTCTATGAGGATTATATGTAATCCATTATTTGTTCTGGATTTGTTGCAGGAACAATGCCTCCTTGAGGTTGCGCACACCTATTCGCGCGATTCTGGGTGAACGATAGAAAGGCATGTCTAGGCGATAGCCGAAGCCGACGATCATCGATGGGAGAGCGGTGACTTAATTGATCACGTCCTTGAAGTCAACGTGAAAATTCAACAGGTCATATGGAATGGTCGTCCTATGTCACAATCAGAGATGGTGCGATTTTTCATAAACACTCTTCCACCTGAATGGCAAGATGTGTTGAATCGCATATGGGATGTCAACGGAGCTGCTTCCTATAAGAAAATTGTGATGGATTTTGTAAATGAATATTACTGTATTGTTACAAGGGAAAAGATCAAGAAATTGAAGAAAATAGGATCTTTCCCAGTTCGTGTGCTGACTTGGTGTTAGTTGTATTGACTGATATATGTTAAGTGTGATTTGTGGACATATTATGTAATGATTACTACCTAATTGTGTTAATTGAAAGCATTATTGTTTTATTGGAATTCAATTATCTTTGCTTTCTATTATTGCTTTGGTTCTTGTGGGTAATTAGTCAAAGGGTAGTTTTAGAAGTTTTTGTAGCTTCATAGAACCGATTTTACATATGACAATCATATTAATGATAATTTTAAGTTAGGATTTTGGAGGATGATTGGAAACGTAGTGACCTTTTGATTCTCAAGCCTTACTTGAAATTATTCATTAATATGATGGGTCTATGTAAATAGGGATGCATAAATGATAGGCATTAATAATTCGTGCATATTTGTCTCGATTTGTTCGGATCAATGGCTTCACCACAAAGAGCATAGTTCTTTGAAATTTGAACAAAGGTGAAAAGCTCACTGGAGACAACTATGAAATTTGGCAAATGAAAATTCGGTATGTCTTTGGAAGAGCAAGAATCACTTGAGGCTCTTGTCATGACCATGGTAGAACCCGAAGAGGGACCCACCGAACAAAGACAAAAAGGACAAAGAAGCTTTTTCTGTGGGAAAAGAATGAACTCTCTAGCTCGCATCACGTTCTTTGAGCAAAGATGGAAAATGATGTCATGCGAGAGTTTCGGCGTTTTGACAATGCCAAAGAAATGTGGGAGGCACTAGAAGCTAGGTTTGGTCATACTTCGGTGACTAGACTGAGGCAGCTCACTATCAGATTTGACTCTTATAAGAAGCCTCATGGTCAGACCATGAAGCAACATCTTAGAAAGATGTCAAATATGATAACTGAGCTGAGAGACGCTAGCCATGTCCTCACAGATGAGCAGCAGGTGCAAGCAGTGATTCGTTCCTTGCCTCAGAGTTGGGAGCATATGAAGGTGCACCTAACTCATAATGAAAATATCAAAACATTTGAGGATGCAATGCGTCATCTTGAGCTGGAAGAGGACCGCCTGTTGGCGGCTAAGCCGGATGCTGATCTATATCACGCTAGTTCTAGCTCAAATGGAGCTTCGTGCTCCAAGCGCAAGCGCCCTAGCTGATTTGATAAGGGGAAAGGCAATGAAGAAGCTGGTCCTTCAGGGAAGAAACCCAAGTTTGACCAACATGATAGAGGAAAGCGTCCTCACATGAAAAAGCTAGCAAGGGTGAAATGCTACAACTGTGACAAGAAGGGTCACTATGCTCGCGATTGTTGTGAGCCAAAGAAGGTATGCACCCCTTGTACTTTTCAGAACTTTGCTTATGTGTCAAGTTCTCGTGTTCTTAACCGAGTCTAATCCTTTGTGGACTGTGGATTCGGGGCGACGGACCATGTAGCGAAGGATAGAGGATCCTTCGTGGAATTCCGACGAGTACCTACCGGAACTAAGTGGATCTATGTGGGAAACAACTCCGTAGTCAAGTGAAAGGAATTGGCACATGCCAACCGAATATGCGCGGTGGACGCACTTTGTTCCTTCATGATGTGTTGTATGCTCCGGAGATTCGTCGGAATTTAGTGTCCGTATTAGTGTTGGTTAGATTAGGTTTTAATATGAACTTCTGTAGTAGAGGTGTGAATTTGTTTTTGAATACAAATTACTATGGTTGTGGCTATTTTCTAGATGGTTTTATTGTATTGGATATTGAGTATATTAATGCAAATGTTTGTTACTCCCTTATCACATCTCCTAATAAATATGATAATGATGTGAATGTGTGGCATGCTAGACTTGGTCACATTGGCCAACAGCGTATGAATAGACTAGCCAAAGAGGGCTTGTTGGGCAATATTGAAAAAGTCGATTTGCCTGTATGTAAGCATTGCCTAGAAGGGAAAGTAACAAGGAAACCATTTGGAAAAGGAAAAAGAGCTGAATTTCCTCTACATTTAATCCATTCTGATGTCTGTGGTCCAATGAATGTGAGAGGAAGGCATGGGGCTGTTTATTTCATCACATTTATTGATGATTATACTCGATTCGGATATGTCTATTTGATTTCTCATAAATCAAGCAATAAGTTGTTTTAAAAGGTTCATGAACCTGGTAGAGAATCAATTAGACAAGAAAATAAACGCATTGAGATCCGATCGAGGTCGAGAATATTTATCGATGAGTTCGAAAATTATGTGATAAAAAAGGAATAGAAAGACAGTTGTCTATTCCGTATACTCCTCAACAAAATGGTGTTGCGGAGAGAAGAAACGAACCCTACCGGAAATGGTTAGGTCCATGATGGCGCATGCTAATTTACCTATCACCTTTTGGAGTGATGCGTTATTAACTCGCCGCCTATATACTTAACGGGTGCCTTCCAAATCGCTTATTTCCACTCCATATGAGTTATGGACGGGTAGAAAACCGGACTTAAGTTTTCTTAAGCCATGGGGTTGTGCTTCCTACACACACATGAGTCCTCTCACAAGTTTGGGAAATTGGGTCCCGTGAGGAAAGAAGAGTGTTTTCATAAGATACTCGTAACACTCGAAAGGATATGTGTTCATTGGTGAGCGGAAAGTGGGAGTATAACCGAATATGAATCTCGAGATGTAACATTCTTAGAGGATGAGTTTCCTAAGAAGGGCGAAATAGGGGAAGATAACTCCCTATTTGAAACCTTGGATCAAGATAAATATATTAGTGGTGTTCATCCAAGTGGGAGCATAATAGGGAATGATGTGCAAAGTGTACAATCTCCCGTAAGGCGAACAAGTCGCCAAAGAATTCCCCGTCGACGTTTTGACATTGAAGGGGAAACTTTTATGGTTGCTCCACAAGATGAGGATGAACCAAGAAATATCAATGAGGCTCTGAAGTGCCCTAATAAGGAAAAATGGATTGATGCAATGGAAGAGGAAATGGAGTCAATGGAATCAAACCAAGTCTGGGAACTGGTTAATCTTCCAAAAGGACGCAAAGCTATTGGGAACAAATGGGTTCTCAAAATAAAGCGAAAGGCTGATGGCTCGATAGAAAGGCATAAGGCTCGCCTTGTGGCGAAGGGGTATAATCAACAGGAAGGGATTGATTATGAAGATACGTTTTCTCCTGTAGTGAAATTTACCTCGATTCGCATTATTCTGGCAATAGTGGCTAGTCTGGATCTTGAGTTACATCAAATGGATGTAAAGACTGCTTTCCTCAATGGAGAATTAGAGGAAGAGATATATATGGAACAACCTGCTGGTTTCATAGTGAAAGGCCAAGAAGAAAAAGTATGTCGACTTTTGAGATCGATATATGGCCTTAAGCAGTCATCAAGACAATGGTATATACGTTTTCATAATGCCATAATGGCATATGATTTTACAATGATTGATGAGGATCATTGTGTATATATCAAAAGATCCAAGGATCAATTTGTGATCATATCATTATATGTTGATGATATACTAATTGCCGGAAGCAATATGGAGTTGGTTAGTACCGTCAAGAGATGGTTGTCTTCTAACTTTGAGATGAAGGATATGGGTGAGGCCGCATACATTCTTGGAGTTAAGATTTCAAGAGATCGTTCGAAGAGATCGTTGTCTCTTTCGCAAGAAACCTATATAAATAAGGTTCTTGAACGATTTCGTATGCAAGACTGTAAACCCATAGACACTTCTATTGCAAAAGGTGAATGATTGAGCCATAGACTGTGTCCAGGGACTACACAAGAGAAGGAACAAATGAAACATGTTTCTTATGCTAGTGCTGTTGGGAGCTTGATGTACGCTATGATGTGTACAAGACTCGACATATGTTTTGCAGTTGGAATGGTGAGTAGATACCAATCCAACCCGGTCCAAAGACATTGGAAAGCCGTGAAGAGAATACCGAGGTATTTGAAGGAACCGCGATTTCAAGTTGAATTACCAAGGAAAGGATCTGCGACTTGAAGGCTATTCGGATGCCGATTGGGGAGGAGATTTAGATGAAAGGAAATCTACCTGGGATTTGCTTTCTTATCGAACAATGGCGCCATATCATGGAGCAGTAAGAAGCAAACGTGTATAGCCTTATCCACGATAGAAGCTGAGTTCGTGGCATTATCAGCAGCGGTACAAGAAGGAGTTTGGCTTAAGAGATTCTTGGATCATTTGGGTGTTATTGAGAAAGCTGCAAATTATTGGTTAATTGTGATAGCCAAGCAGCTATAGCGTACACCAAAGATCCAAAGTATCATGGCAAGACCAAACATATAGATACCAAGTATAACTTTGTAAAAGATATGGTTGCACGAAAGGATGTGAACTTACAACATATCTACGCATAGAATGGTAGCGAGATCCTATGACAAAGCCAATACCTAGAGATGTGTTTTGTGGTCATGTAAAATCTCTAGGATTGCGTAGAGTCCGATGTCTTGAATTGTAATTTCCCTGAGTTGTTCACATTTATGAGATTTTGTTTTTCATTGATTAATGCCTATGGATCTATGTGTGATCTTTATGCATCTTAATGCTCAGTGCATTATTTTAAGTTGAGAAGTATGTCGGATAGATATATGATTAGCCCACTCACACGGGTAATCGCCTCTGTTTACTGTGTGATAAATAGAGATGAGACTGTTTTTAAGCTTATTATCTAGGTGATAATCGAGAGCTCAAGCTTAAAATAAATATGTCGCCTTAATCGAGTGTTAAGATGAGGACATAATACTAAAGATGTCCGAAAGTAAAATACCCCACATATTTTACTTTATCTGTCTATGATGCCGATGTGAGTTCGATGAATTTTGTGAATGAGTAGATACGTGAACTCAAGTTAGACATTGGGTATGTCCGAACTATCATCCGTACGGTATTGAAAAGTGTAGACATACGCTCCATGGGAAAGGAGTTAATACCGTAATACGTATTTCATACTACGTATGCATGTGACGACCAATAAGAGTGGCAAAAAGTTTGATCTCAACTTTTATGACGTGTGAGACTCTTGAGGAAAAGAGTTCCTCAATTTTTTTTTTTTTTTTAGTCCCCTCGGGACTCTTACTTATTCTCAAAGTTTCTATTTAGTGTTTGCTATCTTAGGGTGTTGCCAATGGTCATGAGATGATTCGATCTAATGGGGCATTTCTAGAAAAGCAAGCTGGACCGAAATTGAGAGTTTGAAGGAAAGAGGAAGATCGATTTTGGAGAATCACATGGTGGTTTTGTATTCACTGGTCGACCAATTATGACTGTCTTTGTGATAATTATAATTGTGAATACAATATATATATCATTGTTTAAAAGAGATCAAGAGAGATGTAGATGTGATCGATCGATCTAGGGTACAGACATACTAAATCTACTCGGAGTGTGACGCCCATTATGAGTTGCTATATATTCCTAACGATGTATAGCAACGAGCTCTCAAAGTATCTTTGGTCGCACGGATTATTCACCAAAGATTATGAATGTTGAAGAGAGGTAAAGAGAATCCCGTTTGGCCCACCTCAGTGCGAGTGGGAGATGAAAGCTTTATTAGATTTGGGCTTAAGGCCCTATCCGCCCAAGTGGGCCCCGAAAGCCCGACCCACGGGAATAAGGCCCGTGGAAGGGGCAAGGTATAAAAGGAAGAGAGAGAGAGAGAGAAGACGTCTGTTGAATCATAAATCACGTACGTTTCCCTCTCCCGCGCGTTTTCTCTCCAAAGGAAAAACAGTAAGCATACGGCGCTTTTTCCTTCCCTTCAAGGCTTCATCGGATCGGATTGCTCAGTTTCTCTTCCTCCATTAACGTCGGTGTCTAATCTGTGGCTAACAAGGTACGCTCGAATTCGTGGTGTGCTTTACGATCGGTGATATGTGTCGTTTTCTTGGGCTTCGCTTCCGCATTGATTTAGGGGTTCGATTCGGTGTCGAATCCTTGTTTCGGGGATCAGTTATTCCCAACAAATGGAAAATTCATGCATGGACTCGGTGTCGATGTAATGAGGGGATACACAATCCTGACGCCTACCTTCGTCTTTTTTCAATCGGAACATGCTCTAGTTTTCTTTACTAATTTAATTATGTAATAATTTCCAACTTATTAAATCAAGCCGTTCTAAGAGTTTACTACGTCAATTTTGTGAATTAACTTTTACTATTTTGTGTAAGTTATTCATAAAATACCTCTCGACGTGATAACTTACATACAAAAAATTGTTATTATTATTATTATTATTAGGATGGGACACGTTAACATTGAGTCGTCCAATATGTACAATTAATCAGGAAATGCTTTAGGATTTGGTTGAGCTTATAGGATCTTTTCCCTGACTTGGTTTCACTCGATTGAAGCATGGAGAGGGAAATAGAATAATAGCGGAAAAAGCCATCCGCTCCATTTTCAAGTGGAAGGTCGAAGAAACCCTACCAACTCCAACTTGCAAAAGTTGGCCCAGGTGGCATCCCGTGTCTTATAGCACGATTTGATTTGATCGCTCGAGTGGGGTTCGTCGACGGGGACACTGTTATCTTCGTCTTGTTTAGGTTTTTCTTCCAATCTTTTATTTAATCAAAAGATGACACAAATAATCTCTAAACTTTAATTCAATATGATTCGTGAAATTTACTATAATGTACAATGTCGTCATTGAACTTTTAATTTATTTGACGTGACCCATGAACTTTAGTTACATGTCCAATTAGTTTCTAAAATATGTGTAAAATTCAATGTTGTCCTTGAACTTTAAAAAAAAAGGGAAGAATAATAGTTGACAATTTCATATAGTATGGAGACTAAATTAAACATTTACCAAAAGTTCAATGATCATATCTAACAAATTAAAAATTAAAAGATAGTATTATACATTGAGTTACAGTTCAGGAATTATATTAAACAAATTAAGACTTCAGGAATGGCATTGCATATTGAGCTAAACTTAAAAAATCATTTATATAATTATCTCTTCTTCTTTTTTTAATTATTGTTTTCGGCAAAAATGACATGTTGGATCCTTGAATAGTCTTTCCTTTTCTTTTAACGAGACCATTGTAATTTGTAAGGGATTCCGCTCAACATGTCAAACAATTTAATTTTTCCAGATTTCGCAACTCCTCGATAATGATACTGTTATTTTCTTAAGAGCCTCGGTGTGATGAGGAGACTCTAGTGATTACTATTTACGACCTATTTGCCTATTGAGCACGAGTATAAATATTGTCTCCCTTTGGAAGAAACTAAGTGATTACTTAGAGGTATGTTGACCCACAAAAGCAAGTTCTTAAAATGCTTCATTTTGATCGTTTGAACCTTAGGATAACTATGATGTAAAACTCTTAGAGGGTACTCAAAGGGTATTCATTCATCTTGGGAAAGATAAAGATAGAAGGGGACTTAGAGTGTGAGGCGTGCTAATACTGACACATTAAAATAAGGAACGCATCCTAACAGCCCGTCATCTTTATATATCAAACAAACAGGTGTCGGAAGCTCTCATAGGATAAAAACCCTCGGTCTTGTTGTGGTTACCTCTTAACCAAACACCGAGGATTCAAGACTTGTCGATTTGATATGCAGGAATAGTGGGTTACATGAATGCAATCCTTATTTTAACGTATTGGTGCCCGCTCACCTCGCACCTCCAATTCTCCCATTATCTTTTTCTTCCCCAAACAAGGGAATACCTTATAGCAGTTTTACATCCCGTTCCCCACGGTCTGGGTGAGAACCAAGATTTGAGGACATACTTGCGTTCAAGATCCTCAAATAGTCTTTTGTTTTCATTTAACTAGACCATCCTAATTGGTAAGGGATTCCACTTAATATGTCAAATCATTTGATCTTTTCGGATTTCGTACTCCTTGACGATGATACTTCTCTTTTCTTAAGAGTTTTTGTACGATGATTAGACTCTAGCGGTTACAAATTAATGACCCATTTGCTTTTCATGCATGACGATAAATTATGCCTCCCTCTCGGGGAAACTAAATGACTGCTCAGAAGAATATTAACCTACAAGCTTGCAAAGATGATGGGATAGATGGGACACCTAGTCCATGAAATTTGAGTTTTTTAAGTGTTGCATGACAAATTGTAATCACATAAGTAATTTTGGGTAATTACTTTTGACGTTGTCAATTTGAAATAATCATACACTTACTTGAATTTTCTACTTTTGTTTCACTTTTTAAGTATGGATATATTGAACAATTGAAATTTTCAAAACCACGCACGCGTGTGTAGCCCTTGTAAAGAAGGGTGCTTCAAATAACCAAGGAACTTTCTTTTTTGTGAAAAAAAATTAGGATAATCTGTTATTTTGATGGATAAGTACTAAGTAGGTAATAACATATTATTTTCTCCAAATAAGTTATTCCCAAACAGACTAATTAATCTCATTAATGAAAAAAAAACCCAAAAGATTTATAACATGTTATATGGTTTTCAATTTAGTTCTAAACATTTTAATTTGACTAATCTAGTCATAAACCTTTTTTATGATTAACTAATTAGCTCTTCTAACCAAATTTGGCTAGCAATTGCTGTCATTAACTATCTTATATAACATGACTGATGCTAACATAAATGATTCTTTTACATACTATTCTAAGTTTTTTATAATTTTTTTGAATTTTTCTTTTCTTTCTCGTTTATTTCCCTCTTCCGCCTCCGATCATCGGGCTTTGGCAATGGCGAGCGACTAGTCACAGGTAAGGGTTGACCTTGTCGGCCTCCATTGAGGCTCGCTAGACCTTGCCCAATCCAGCAAGCTTGATCCTCATCAGCCAGGGTAATCAAAGGAGGAAGAAGGGAAAAAAATTCTAAAAATAGAACGAAAAGAAAAAAAGTATAAATTTATAAATAAAAAAAATGCAAAAGATTGTCTAAGTTAACGGCTTCGTGTCACGTAAGAGTTGCAACGGAGGAGTGACCGTCCTTCGTCACGTGGCCTTTCCGCTTCCTGACAGAAATGGCATTTAACCGTCTATGGCAAACGAACAAAAAACGAGGTAGGTCGCAGAGTGATCTTTTCTTTTTTTGGTCTGAATAGCAGAGTGATCTGACATTGCACGAGATGTCCAATGTCCAATATTTCAACCAGATCATTTTGTCTAAAAGAGAAAAAAAAATTAAGATTAATATATTGAAAAATCTTAAATAATTATATTTATGACATAATTATTCTCAACTAATTTTTTGATCACAAAAAATTCTAAATTAATACATATATGATATAGTTACCTCAAATTAATATTTTAGCCGTAAAAACCCAAATTAATATACCTGTGACAACTTCTATCGATTTTTACCATCAAATTTGTTGACATTGATGATACATGGTGACATAGTAAGTTCATGTGGAAATCCATAGAATTAACATAGTAAAAATCCCAAAATTTTCATAGGTATACTATTAAATTTATTACAAGAGTACGGTTAAATTTGTTAATGGTGCATCAATTTGAGATTTTTCGTGATATTTACCATATAAATTTTCATGTGAACTTGCCACGTTACCATATCACGTCATCATGTGTCAATTAGGTTAGTAAATTTAATGATAAAATTTGATGAAAGCTATCGGAGTATAAATTTGCCACAAGTACGAAATTGCGTCTATTGATTGCGATATTTCATGCCTGTCTTGGTAAATGTGATGTTCACCTAAGATTAGCGAGAGGCTAGCGTGCGACAAACTTAGGGTGGACTTTAAGATTGCGGAAGTATGGCAGAAAGTTGTTATCCCAGCTCCGAAGACACGAGCCATCTAATCGGGCTGTTGCTTGTGCTAGCTAGCTTTAGAAAGCGGTTCCATCAACTTTGGTATATTGAAGTACGGTTGAGTTTGGTACGTTTTTCCTTTTAATCTTGTGAATGCAAAATGGTCTTAGTAGAAACATGGCTGCTCCATGACCCGACTCATGTATGTGGTCGGGAGATTCTTAGGTGTTCATGAAATATAACGTCAAATATTTGCACGACTAAGCCGAAATCTGAAATGGTACATCTTCTCCTCGAGTTCATAGTACTTTGTACTTCGTGATTGGTCAGGGTGTAGCGATGCGGTGCAACACGAGACCAAGCAAAACACATTAGCAGGAGCAAGATTTTAGCCAGCCGTCTTCCTCGTGGTCCCAATTTGACGAGGGGCTTGTCCTTGGGGAACGTCTTTTGTTGTCGCAGCCCATCAAGAGGATTTATATATAATTCGATAGGGTCACGGCGTGGAAGCCATCCAGGCGATTTGTGCTTGCACGGATCAGGAAAGAGGCAAGATGTTTGTCCTTTATTGATTTAGTATGTTGCTTCCCGCGTACGAGATCCCCATTTCGTTCCTTTTTGAAGGAGATGTCGTAATCCAGGTTCAAGTTCTGATAAGACGACTCAAGACCATTCGTCACTTTCGGCATTTCTCGGATCCCGTAATTTACATGTTTCTCTTTTTTCTTTGCTTGCGAACGTGCAAGATAAAGATATAGAGTAGTCGCTATAGTGCACCTTCATCCATCAATCTCAATATTTTATTATACCACGAAACTCTATGTCGAAATTCAATTCAATCGACTGACATATTTGAATTTTAAGCGTATCGACGTGAGACAATGCGGACTCTTCGATGGAAAATTCATGCATGGACTCGGTGTCAATGTAATGAGGGGATACACGATCTTGATGCCTATCTTTGTCTTCTTTCAATCAAAAGAGGCTCTAGTTTTCTTTACTAATTTAAATGCGTAATAATATCACAACTTATAAAATCAACCAGGTCATATATTCGACCGTTCCAAAAGCACATGTATGGCTTTTATTTGATACGCTCATGATTACCACATAAACAAAATCATGATAATACGAAAATTCAACTCAACATTATATTGTCTCCCCAAGGGGGAAAACTTCATCTACCATTCTCAACGTGATCCGAAGCACCTTTGAATCTTTGACTGCGGGGTAGCCTAGAATGGATAGGATTAAAATCAGGCAATGACATAAAAAGAAGTGCACAGTTGGTTAGCTAAAATTTATGATGGGAAAAGAAAAAAAAGTCATAAACTTATTAAATAGTACCATTTCAGTCCTTTTTAACTAAATCAATTTAGTCCTAAAATTTTTCACATTAATACCAATTCAGTTCTTTTAAATTTGACAAATTTAGTTCTAAAATTTTTCATATTGACTTCTTGTAATGAGGGAATCTATGCTTAGTGTTACGACCTAAGCTCGGATGCATCATCTAAGGTTTGGCTAATGAACTACTAAACCTATATTTAGCTCGGATTCTCCCAAGTCAATATCAACTCACGACTTAGGTTCAAGTTCTTAATATGTAAATAATTTTTTAATTAAAAGTCGATACTAATCTATTTGAATTTGATCACGATATCAACGAATTAAGTAAGGAAATAACCAAATTAAATTTGAATAATATCTTTACCTATTTTGTAATATCATTCCCGAATTTGGACTCGTCGGATTGTGGAACCAACTATGGCTCGTGGTGATGTTCGATAATGGCACATGGTCTACACTATCGGCAACGGCGGACACCTTGGCACGGATCGCGGTGGTGATGGCTCTTAGCTCGGTGAAGCCTGGAGACAGCAAGGATGTTGGGGTCAGCTTGCTGCGACGCGTCACGGTGGCAGTACGACGCAGGCAAATGGCATCGTCGACGATTGACTAGCAAGCTTATTGAAGGAGGAGGAGCTCGGTACGGGCAGCTGCGGGTGGCGGGCGTCAACAGCATCGGCAATGGCGTTGGAAGACCCACCGAAAAAGAAGACCTCCTTTCTCTCTCTCTCTCTCTCTCTCTCTCGTGTCTTTTCCTTTCTGCGAGTGGTTAGAAAAGAATGAAAAAGCTACCCCTTTAGTTGACATATTGATCGAGAGACGAGAACCTAACCTCCCCTTTTTCTGTCTGTCTTCTTATGCTTTTATAGTGCCCCTCTTGCCCCACAGAACTAGTAAGAAAAGATCGTCCCTTCTCTCTTTCCTATTTTGTTTCTAAACGCAATAAAAGTGGGGACCAAAATACCACGAAATAATGTTGACTTCCTGTTCCGTTCACGTTCACCGACAATCAAGGGCAACACTCAATTCTTTCTTCGTGGATTGGTCAGAGAATAGGTAAAATTTCTTGCCCTTGTGCTGACCAAATATACGATAAGGATATCAAATATGTTTCCGCGCGTGATATTACTCTTATTATTTCTAAATCTTCTAATATGTTGCGAAATATATTGCATGAATATATATAGAAGATTTTCTGAATATTAGAAGAATAATATGAATTATTTTCGAAAATATCTAATCGTCATTTCTCATAAGTCAATTTTTGGTCTTCAGAGAATAACGGACTTGGACCAATTCCCTCTCTCCGTGGACTTAGTCCAATTCACTAAATTAGAGCTCAGAACCATCAATTTAAATCCATTTGTCATCAGTCCAATAGAAATACAATTAAAAAAAATGCTCCTAAAACTACATGCTATACTATTTAATTATAATATTTTGTTTATGGTTTAAAAATTAATCCTCAATTTTCTATGTAATGAATGAATGATCCGGTCGCCAAAATTTAGGTATCAATATTTAGAATCAGGAAAAACCAGGTCAGCTGCAACAGATATATAGCTGATATCCCATACTAGGCGAACCTCTTGTTCAAGCCTTCCAGGAACTGTCTTTCAACTGCAAATTATCCAAAAATTTAGTTCAGAATATAGAGACACATAAGGATATTAGGATAGTAACATTTCTAACTAGTTGAGCTACATTACTTAAGATCCATCAGACTGGAGAAAAAAAAAGTGTTTAGAGAGACATTGAGAGAATTTTCACAAGCTCACACTTTACTTTAAAAGACTCTACCCAAAACATTACACCCTCCTTACCTTTTATAGGCACAAAGAGGTTACATAAAACAAAGACCACACTCACAGATCCTTAAAAACACATAGGATTCGGGAATCTCGGTCATGAATTATTAAAGATGATATGAATAGTGATTATGAACAGTGATTTTTCAAACCTATTGCTAGAATAACTTGTGCTACAATAAATTTGCTACATGCCTATCTTCTATTTTGGGAATTGTAGTCATATTCTGAATCATCGGTGTTATGCCGTCCTATCTGCTCTTCCATGTGTCATTGCTCAAGATCTTCAAGTCCAATGTCAGGAGCAGGAGAACTGTAAGTGTCGTGGATGAATTTTCTTTGCGATATCTAGGCATTCCACATATCTAGACCACTTGAGGAGGATTCTTCATGAGCCCTAGAGGATCTTGGAACACCGTGTTGGTCTATTCTTTCAGGCATGACTGGCTGGGGCTAATTCGATGTTTGAGCATGATGGGAAACTATGTTGGGGTCTATTCCAAGGAATAAGGACAAGGGTCCTTGATCATAAGGGTCTTGAGAGAGAAGCTCCAATTGGACATAGGATTCTTGAAAGAACCGTGCAAGATCGTCCATGTCTATCATTTCTTGCTCTTGTAACGGATGTATTTTTACCTGATTCTATGCTCAATTGAATTCCTCTAGTGCTTTTCTGGTTACAGGTATAAGTCTGTAGTGGTCCCATGGGACAAGTGTTAAAATAATTTTATACTTCTTTAGTAATGGTCTGATTCTCTTGGCATAAGACTCTCTGGAATTCTTTATAATTGTATCCAACAAATCCATCACAACTAGGAAATGACTTGTAAATATGAGCTTCCTAGAGATGTAGTTGAGGTTTGGAAATTGTAGTTCTTAGGCACTAGTGAAGGAGCCATTGTTGTGTACAATCAAGAAATAACTTGTAAGTATGAGCTTCCTGGATATGTGGTTGAGGTTTGTAGGTTGTGGTTCCTACTCCTTCTGAGGCACTGGTGTGGATGTCATTGTTACATACAAATCTATAAACTTTTGTACAAAATTAAGAAATGAAAACTCTTTTTATCATTCACTTTCATTATCGCATATCGCTCACCCACCGCCTGTGGGATGCCGAAAGCCCGTCGTCGATCGTTGGTCGCCGGCCAACGGCCACTGGTCGTCAAACACCAGCTGTCGATCGCCGGATGCCGACCGTCGATCGCCTGCCACCCACCGTCGAACACCTGCTGCCTGTGCTCGAAGGTACGGCTACCCACTGTTAGTAGCCAGATGCTGGCCAGCTGTCGCTAGTCGCCAAACATCGGGCACCGATTGACCGCTTGTTGCCGGACGCTGACCTTCGGCCGTCGGTTATCGGTCGCCACTCTCGTAGAAATAAAAATTTTATTCCGTTGTCAGACGAATTTCTATTCCATAAATAGAAATTTTGAATCATGATCAAATGCATTTCTTTGCTTAGAAACTCATCCGGGGAATATAAATTGATTTTTGTTCTATAAATTTTGTCATGTGCCTCCTAAAATTACGAAAGTATGTTGGAAAGTTGTAATCCCACTCTCGAGGACACGAGCTGTCTAATGGGCTTGTTGCATGTGCTCAAAAACAATCATTGAACAACCAGTTGAAATAATACTCAGAAACATCGCAAACAAAACGGGTCCATAGCTATGGCCAAATTAAGCTAGCCATTAGCGAGGGAACTGCTACACTGTAACTAGCCATTACTCTCCTACTACCAGGAAAACAAATCAATCAAACGTGAAGTAGATTGCTCGAAAGAAACCATTGAACAATCGGTTGCAATAATACTGAGATTGTGAATGAAGGGGGTTATTTCCAGACTGGAGTGATCACTTGAACATAATAGCTATATCTCATCTGCATAGGTTGGACCTCAACAACTCGATCTCATCTACTCGGGCTAGACCTCAACACCACATGGTAGATATATCATAGAGGCAAACTTGTACAACCTAAAACAATATAAAATTCAAAATAGCTGAGGTTTCCTCTATGTTTGCTCTTTAAAAATGCACCTGTTCCAAGAAAAGAAAAAAAAAAAAATGCTCCTACTGCCCCCGCTTCACGTAAGCTATGAAAAACTTAAAGAAACAACATTCTTAGAAGTAAGACCATGAAGCCGATTGCGCTGGACAACCTTAATGTACTTGCATTATTTATTAAACATAAAATCCATCGGCTGCACCACTATGTGTAATTCATCAGATAAAATTACTCGTCTTACCCTGATAAATAAGCCTCGAGAATTGAACTGACTTTCTTTCCAAAACCAAGAACTGAACCCGACTGCAGAGCCTCTTCAATCCTACTCCAATCCTAATGTGTTTAGAAGATTTGCATGATCTTAATATGTGCAAGATAAAATGCATCCGCTTGCATTTCAAAATAGCGAAATAGATAAGCAAATTTAATATCGAGCAAGAATCAAATTGATATCTCATTTTCAGTAAAATTGAAATATTTTTTGTGGGCAATTTCTTCACATCGTAGGGTAGCAACCATGACTTTAACATGGACAGCATGATACGTACATTAGCATTCACATTATCAACAATATACACGGTGGCCTTTCAACTAATAAATTATCACCTTGTGCGCAGGCAAGACAATTTTGGTTCCGGCAAATGCGCACTACCATTAGCAAGGAGGAAGATTTAGCCAATCGTCTTCCTCGTGACCCCATTTCTCCATTTTGAATGCTGGCGAGCGCATATTCAGGACATCATGTGCCCCCCGAATCCGTCTGCCGTGGTCGTGATTCCAGCGATGTCCGACAAAAGGGCAGTTCGAATTCGGCGAGCTTGTGCTGACTCCTTGGGGGCCGTCTTTCGTTGTCGCAGCGCATCGAGAGGAATTCTATATAATTCGATAGGCTAGTTACCGTGGCTTGCTCCCAATTCATTTGAGCTCGACCCCATTATGTTTTTTAAGTCGACGAGGTCGGGGGTTCACGGCGTGTGAGCCATCCAGGCCATCGGGCTTACACGTGTCGGGGAATAGGTAGGATGTTTGTCCTTTATTGATTTAGTATCGTTGATTGCCGCGAACGAGATGTCCATTTCGTTTTTACTGAAGCATATATGATCCGGGTGCGAGCGGCTCGAGACCCTTCGTTACCTTCAGGATTTCTTGGGTACCGTAAATTACGTTTTTTTTTTTTATCCGCATATGAACGCGCCAGAGAAAAATATATAGTTTCCTATGGTGCACCTTGTCCTATCATTGAGTTGTAACCCAATTCTATCGTTAGGCAAATTTTGAATTTTAAGCATATTGATGTGAGACGATGCCGAATCTTCAATGGAAAATTCGTACATAGACCTGGTGTCGATGCAATGAGGGGATACACGATCTTGATGCTTACCTTTGTCTTCTTTCAATCGATCCATGCTCTAGTTTTCTTTACTATTTTGAATGTGTAACAATGTCACAACTTGTTTAATCAACCCGGTCATATATTTGGCCTTTTTGGTACTTGGTAGTTGCTATGTCAATTTTGTAAATGAACTTTTATAATTTTATGTAATTCATTTCCAAGATATATCATGATAAGATGGGACACGGTAACATTGAGTCGTTCAATATGTAAGAATATTCCGGAAATGCTTTAGGATTAGGATGAGCTCATGGGATCTTTTCGTTGACTTTGGTTTGGCTCGATGCAAGAATGGAGAAAGGAAATACAAATAATAATAGACGTGAGGAAGGTGGGAGCAGCCGCCCCAACTTGAAACAAGCAAAAGTGGGCCCAGACGGCATCGCTTCTGTCGTATCACGATTTGACTTGATCGCTCGAGTAGGTTTCCTTGATGGATACACTGATATTTTGGTCCTATTCAAGTTTTTCTTCCGATCTTTTATATAACAAAAAATTACATAAATAATTAATAAACTTTGATTTAATAAATAATTTGATATTTAAATTTCAGTCTAATGTGTAATGTGACCCTTAAATCTTTAATTTATTCAATATGATCTATAAAATCTTAGTGTATATTCAATTTAATCCTTAAATTATATGAAATTGTTCGATATTATTATTGAACTTGAAAAAAAAATGAAAGGATGATGGTATTTGATATTTTCATATAATTGATAACTTAATCAATAAATATCAAAAGTTCGAAACCACATCAACGGATTAAAAGTTCAATGACAATATTGCACATTAAGTTACAATAATCACATTGAATAAATTAAAATTTCATAACCAAAATTACTTTCATGACTAGATGGGGTATCTAGTCAATGACATTGCATGTCGAACCTACGTGATGAGCAAACTTGGATGTGGTTAACTTGTAGTACATCGAGTTTGTTTAGTGTGGTTAACTAGAGATTCTGGGTTTGATCCCCAGCGGAGTCACCAAGTTGTCGCGACATTCCCGAGAGTGAATTACCTAAAGAAGAGGCTAATGGATTACTAAGTCCGTAAACTTGGCGCGGACCCTCCCAAGTCCTACCAATCACGACTAATGAATTAACCCATTTAAACATGCAATTATATTTCAATTTGGAGCCGCCACTAACCAATTAGGATTGATTAGAAACCCAAGTAAAATATAGGCTAATACTTTACTTTTGCGAACCAGAAATTTAATAAATCCGGGGACATGGTTACACTAGATTAATCCAACGCCATTTCGATACATTTTATTTCAAAAATATTTTGCACGCAGTATTGATTAATTTTAACCTAAGCTACTAACATGCAAATGGTGGCCATGCGAGTGCACGATCAATAAAATAACATTCAATAAAAAATGCTAATAAAAATGCATGTCCTAAACATGATTTCTAAATGACATGACATCTAATTTTTCTTTTTCTTTTTGAAAATGTTAATTATATGCAATCTTAATTTAAATTTGATACGCATGAGTTTTACTTTAATGACATATGAGATGCAATTCATGTGACATAATTTAAATCATTACAATATGTGTGCAATCTAATTTGCATGTACTATATGATGCGGGATGAATGACATAATAATTCTATATGCATGTTCTTTTTATGATTTTTTTTATGATTTTTTTTAATGTATGCAACCTACACTAAACAATGATGACATGAAATGGGATTAATTATGAACTAACCTATTAACTAACCAAATAAATGACTTTTGTGTTTTCTTCTTTTTTTAAAATGACTTAATAATTCTTATTAAAAAATAACATAATGATGCAATACTAATCTTTGGCTTTTTTTTTATTAAAAAAAACTATATGATGGGAATATTAAAACATTAATCTATGACCCACTAACTAGAGTGCAACATGTGGTGTGATTTATATGACCTAAATAACATTTTTTAATCTTTTATTTTATTTTATTAAAGGAAAATCATCCTAATTCTATATGAATCTTAAAAATGCAAAGCTTTAAATATGAAATGCATATGGACCTAAGTACTTAAATTCTAGATATGCATAATATGTGAGGAGCAAATAATGATAACGCACCAAAATATAATCCATCAATGTATATCAATGACATATATTTTAACTCGAGTCAATAATGCAAAGCAAACCATAAATTTATCATAAAAAGTTGAAATAATCAAAAATCTAACCCACTGTCTCACGGTTTAATATTTTTTATTATCATAATTTAATATGACAAATTTCCTAATCAGATAATAAAAATAAATAAAAATAAATCAAGTTAGAATAAAAACAAGACACGAAATTAAATATAAAAATTCACCTAGTCTAACTCATGGTTGACTTGAGGAATGGCGAGAGGCAGCTGGTGGTTCGGTGATGGGTCGCCGTTCGGAACAGGGGTGGTCGTCGGAGGTCCGGCGAGGTCCAGCAGTAACCACACCTGCAGCAAAACAGAGGAGGCAGCAGATGGTGATGGCGCAGCAAGGACAGCAGTAGGTTGTGCAGTGCGTTCGGACTGGCGGCGATGTGGGGGTGCAGGAGCAGCGGCAGCAGTCTTGGCAGCGCGGAGGAAATGGGCAGCAGGGACGCTAAACAGGAACTCACGAGGAAGATGAATGGTAGTCCATATTTTTGCCTTTTTTTTTTTTTTTTTTTTTTTTTTTTTTTACTTTCTCTCACCTGACACTCTCTCTCACCTGTCTCTCTCACTCTCTGCCGAACCCCCAGACGCCTCTCTCACTCTCACTTTTCTGCTTTCCCTCACATCTCTCCACCTTTTTTCTTTTGACTTTTCTCCTTACCAAAACTCTGTTTTCTTTTGTGAACTTTTCGAAAGCCAAATGGAGAAGCCCCCCACAAAAGTCTCTTTTGTTTTTCTCCAAGGAACGAACGCCAACGGGGAAAAACTTTTTTTCTCCTTTCTTTGTGTTGAATTTTCTCGACCTCTAAACTGAGAGAAAAGCCCGCTGGTTCCGAAACCTCGTCTTCCTTTTTATAGAGGAAAGACTCGAAGTTGTTAAAGATTTCCCGATATTCACTCATCTTCTCAATAAAAAATGGCTTCAAAAATCATACGGTTGTTGAATTTTTTTTTTTTAAATTCAAAATGAGGAGATTTGTTCAACGATCAAATGTTTTATTATTCAAAAGAATATTCAAAATTTCCTCCAAAACCAAATGCTCTATTTTTAATTTCTAAAAACTAAATTAAAATTAGGTGTCAACAAGTGTGTCGCGTGAAAATTTCTAATCATGAAAGTAAATTTGTGTAATTGCTTTTGACATTGTCAATTTACACTTGAATTTTCCTTTTGTTTCACTTTTTAAGTGTGGATATATCGAACGGTTCAAATTTTTAAAACCATGCATGCGCGTGTCGCTTTTATCGTGAAGGGCACTTTAAATAGCTATGGAACTTTTTTTTGTGGAAAAGGATTAGGTTAATCTCATATGGCACTTTAAATAACAGTTCATTTTCTCCGAACAATTTTTCTAAATTTGTTCTTCTTTACTCTTTTTTTTTTTTCTATCTCTTCTCCCTCCGCTAGTTGTCGAGCCTTGGTAATGGCGAGTGATTGGCCACAAGTGAGGGCCGACCTCTATTGAGGCTCACTAGACCCCACTAGATCTGGTGAGGTCGATTCTTAGCAACAATGGCGATCGGCAAAGGAAGAAGAAAAAAATAGAAGAGGAAAGAAAAGAAAAAATTAATAATTTATAATAAAATCAAAAAAAATTTATCCACGTTAGTGCTCATCATGCCACGTAAGAGTAAGAGGCCTGGCATCCACATGGATGATTATCGACCAAAATTGATTGAAAAAACTACATTGGCAAATCGTCCAATGATTTTTATCTAAATTAACAAAATTAAAAAAATTTAAGATTGAATTAACACGCATATAATAAACTCATGGTTTCTTATGATTATTCCTCTCATTAATTGGTTGATGTATTCTTTTTAGTTGAAGTCAATCTATAGATAAACGTGTTAAAGTGAATTATAAACCCATTTATTAACTCATATATAATAGATGAAGTTATTATATGGGTCGTTTATATTGAGTAAATGGATTATAAATGGATTTAAATATAATATAGATGTTAAGTGGTTGAATTATAATGGGTTTACAACTTATTTAGACTTAACGACCTTGATTATCTCATCTCTCTCTCTCTCTCACTCACTCACTCAATCCGCACTCTTATTTCGATTTGGATATAAATTTTCCCACATTAGGCTTAATATGGAAATATTTTAGTAATATATGTTAGGTTGGGCATTGATTTAGTCGAGTGTGGATAAATAGATTTATATTATGAATAAATGGATCATAAATAAATTAATAAGTTAATTCAAATAAGATGATTTATAACCTAACTTGGCCTTCATGCGTAAGGTAAAGCAAGTAATTGGGTATCCACCCGTGGGTAGTGCAGTTGGTTGAGATCTCTCCTCCAGCAAATGAAGTTAAGGGTTCGAAACATTTAATTGTTAGCGATTAAAGCGGGAGGCCTTGGTGGTGGGTTGCTCAACCAATTTTTCCTGAGATATAGTCACTGTTGGGCTTTCACTGTGGAGACCTGTGAGACCCCAAATTGGTGTAAGCCAACGAGAGAGCAGGATCCGACGGATCGTCGGTCACCCAAAAAAAAAAAAAGGCAAGTAATTGGGTGGTGTCGGTTTCTCCTTTCTTGTAAGTTACAAGCTCGAGGCAAGTAATTCGGAAGAAGCATTAAAAAAGTGATTTGACATCGCACGATTTCTCCGGGGTCCCACAAATTTCCACTAAAACCATTTTGTCATTTTGTCTAAAGAGCCAAAAAAAGTAATTAAATATATGTTAGGTGTACTTAGTAAATAATTGCAACTCTCACTTTTAGCATTGCTTGAGGTCTTTCGTGATAACAACATCCGCGCACATATATGTAAGTATATAACTTATTATCAAAGTTATATATAATCAAAGCAAAGCACACACGTATATTATATAACACTAAGTTCATATTATTACAATCACACAAAGACACTGGATTATTCGAAAACACAGAAAAGAGAATACACCGAAAGAGGAGGGAGTTACGTCGCATTCGCCATAGGCCCCATCTGGGGAACCACCCATCACTAGTCTAATAAAACTCTCAAGTATCATGATAATGTCGGATTCTCGTGCGGTGGAAAAGATTTTTGCGGAAAGCTTTAAGGTGCGTACGCGCTAACGGAGAGCCGTGGGGTGACGACGGCCGAGAGGGGCACGGCCTTTTGCAACGCCAGGCCGAACGCCTCGTCCATGTTCAGCTCCTCCACGCCGTCCGGCAGCTTCCAGTCGAACGAGTGGACCAAAGTCCCCAGTATGTACTCGACCAGCACGATCCCCATCCTCGTCCCGGCGCAGATCCTCCGCCCTGCCCCGAACGGGATCAGCTCAAAGTCGTTCCCGCGCGGGTCGATCCTCGCGTTCCTCCCACTCAAGAACCGCTCTGGGGTGAAGTCCAGAGGATTCTCCCACACGTCCGGGTCCCGCCCGATCCCCCATATGTTCACGCTAAGCCTCGTGTTCTTGGGGATGTAGTAGCCGTTCACTTGGCACGCCTCGGTCGAGACCCTCGGTAGGTTTAGCGGTGTCGATGGATGTTTTCGGAAGCTCTCCTTGCATATGGCCTGCAAGTACGGGAGCTTCGGGAGGTCAGATTCCTCAAGGCGTCGGTGCCGCCCGATGACTCGGTCCATCTCTTCATGGGCTCGCTTGAGGATGCTGGGGTTCTTCACCATCTCGGCCAGCGACCACTCGATTATGCTCGATGAAGTATCAGTGCCCGCAGTGAACAAATTCTAGAAAAAAGAGATAACGAGATCAGTACTTATCAACGTCACAAGTTGATGAAGAAGCCAAGAATCGACATGATAGATTTTGTTCGATTCACTTAGACATGTATATACCAAGAGAAGAGCCTTAATGTTGGTCAAACTAAGCTTCTCGTCCCCGGAGTTATCTCGGTTAGCCATGACAACATCGAGAAAATCCGGGTTTCCTTTACGCTCGTGAGCAGTTGCCGAGTGTTGCTCGATCATCTTCGTCAACAGCCCGTCAAATTTCTTGTGCAAGCGCTTCATTCCGCCTTCGATCCCTTGTAAGTCCATCCACGCAATTGACGGGATGAAGTCGCCGATGTTAAAGAACCCTACATCAAGTAAGAGAATTAGGGTAACCTTCGTGAGCCTGCCTTAGATTCGAGCAATTAACAACTCGCGTGATAGCTAAGCGTATTCGTGTTTTTGTTTCAAATGTCTTTCGAATGCTATACCTGCGCTTGTCATCAGCTCTACCACCATGTCCTTGAATTCGTTAGACTCGGAGCCCTTCGTCACGAACACCCTTCGGCTCAAAATGACTTGCCCTATCATGTTCGCCATGGCATAGGTCAACATCTCTGGCACCACCACTGGCTCACCTCGCTTGCTGCACTCGCACATGGCTTGAAGCATGAACCCTAGCTCGGACGTTCGGACGCGAGTCCAGTCCTCGAGGGCCTTCCCTCCGAGCATGTGCAAATTGCTCAGCTTCCTAAGTAACTTCCACCTGGGGCCATAGTCAGCGAAGACCATGTCCTGCGCATCATAGGCCAAGTGGGTCGCGCCCGCATTCGGGGGCCTATTGGAGAAGTTGATGTCTAGGGTTTTCAAGAAAGCCCGGGCGGCGTCAGGGGTCGACGCCACGACCATGCCGCACGTGCCCATTTTCAGGTACATCACTGGCCCATACTTCTTGGCCATCCTGGCCAGCGCTACATGGGGCATGTTCCCCAGGAGAGGGATGGCGCCGATGACCGGCCACCCTTTCGGCCCAGGCGGGAGCTTAAAGGAGTTCAAGCAAAGCAGGAGAGAGCTGACAAAGAATCGGGTAATGAGGAAGAGGAGAGCCGCGGAGGCGATCTCTCGGAGCAGGACTTTGTCGGCGAGAATCGCCATCTATGCGCTGCAAAGTGCTGGGATACAATCCAATATTTAGTGAAGAGCGCGGGCACTTCTTAGCGTGTTGCATGCTGCATGTTATATAGACCGATGAAAACGCATGTACAATCTGGGTAGCTCGAATGCAACGGGGCACGAGATTTCCCACCAAACCACTGTCTCAATTTTGCAGAGAATGTTTTGAAGGACAGCAGTGCTTTCTTTTCTCCTTGAGCTCCTCGAGATCTACCATTCTCCGTGAAGAATTATGGGATCATGGGATCATCGATGCACAAAAGACATGGTCCCCGTCACGTGATATGACGTAGAAAAATAAAACTTTTTGCGGAGAAGAGTGTAGATAATGTATGATGCCAGCACTTGGCAACGTTATGATAACCTACTCCCCCACTCGAAATGAGATGATGGAGAGAGACGCTGTAAGTGTCGTCCATCGTCCTCCCCGGATACGAATGCATTCGTTCGTGAATGATTTCATTTTCAAAAGTATTGGGCGGTGTTGGCCCCCCTTCACTAAAAAATTAGTTTTAAGAGGAGAAATTTTTCCTCACACTTAAACTAATCATATGCCTCTTCCACAATCTCCTTTTAAATCAAAGTCACAACAATCCGTAACTCTTTTGTGTCCAGACTTGTTGGTAAATCTGAGCTCTGATACTATATTGAGTGGTCTTAAGTCTCTTTCATACTTTTAAACAGACCACCTACTCCTTCCACAACCGAAATAGGACAACCTCAATAAAAATCTCCTCCATCTCTATCCCTGAGTCGAATAGAGTGTGCAATATCATCGTAAACGTTCGTGCCAAACACACTTCCATTTATTGAAATTCATCTAAAATTTACTCCTTCACATATAGATAGATATATATATTTATATATTTGGTTAATACCATCAAAAAAATTAAATTAGTGCACATGTGACAAATTTATTCAAAATTAATTTTTTGATCACTAAAAATCTCAAATTTGTACGCTTGTCTCAAATTTATCATTTGTTAGTTTTCATTAAATTTTACCCTGAAATTGTTAAGTATGATAATATGTAATAATTAACGGATTTACCAATTTAGAACTTTATCCTGTGTTTGTCATAGGTATACCGGATTGTGATTAAAATCAGCGAACGAATAAAGAAATGGCAGGTTGATTAGCTAACGTTCATGATTGAGTCGGCCATTAGGTACGTATACTTATCACATAACGATGCTTTCGAAAGTAAATTATGCGCATAAATCCTGTAGTGAAAATCTCAATTTCGCCCTTCGGGTAATTATATATTTGGACTGCGAATTGAAATGTAAACAACTTCAATCTGGCAGGCTACAGAGCCAGAATCTAAGGTTAAGTCAAATCGATGATTAATCTTCGCCTTCAATTATTCAAGACAGCGACACATGATGGTAAGTTGAAGATTTTGAATATGCGTCCCCCAATCCTCATCCGGAATCCGGAATCATCTGGCGTTGGCAAAGTCACCTGCCCCTGCCAACCACGTGCTTAACAACATTATCTTTCCCTGTTGCGTGGATTTCTTATCCTCGCCACAATCTAAAACAGATAAAAAAAGAAGAAAAGGAACAAGAGAGGTCTTCAAAGGTTAAGAAACGACAAAGGCTTGTTAGCTATGCATTTCAATCATTCGCATGAAATGTCCAATCTTTATCATGACTCGACGCGCTCACGCCCGTCGCCCGCGGTCACGATACATTTAAGGAGATGCTTAGGATGTCTATTCGGCATGCAGATGATGTAAAAAATTTATACAATATACATTTAATAAGATTTTTAGGATTTTCATTTGGTACGCGGATGGTGTAAAAAATTTATGATCGAAAGAATATTCGAGCATCAACATGTATATAGTATTATGTACTACTTACCCACACCAATCATCATGGAATGAAAACACTTATCTAGAATGAGGCTCTTTTTTTTTTTTTTTTTTTTTTTTTTCTATTTTTATATTGACACTTCAATCTTGTTCGTGGGATGATTTTTTACGTGGTGTATCTCTCGAATAAAAACCTGTGTTCCTGCAGAAATGAACGGTTCATCCTATTCTTGTGAATTGGATGTCGTGTTCTCGAGATTTTTTTTTTCCAGGTCTTCACTTGGATTTTATTTGCAATGTCTGTACTTGTC
Source organism: Eucalyptus brandiana (assembly GCA_014182725.1). NCBI lineage: Eukaryota > Viridiplantae > Streptophyta > Magnoliopsida > Myrtales > Myrtaceae > Eucalyptus > Eucalyptus brandiana. The sequence continues at coordinate 42,990,431 of CM024669.1, read as the reverse complement.
ATTTTAACAACTTTTAACTCCCTAAATGTTGATTTAGACAATGATTATTCTCATTGATGGAGAGATAACCTAAAAAGTTTATAAATTATTGTATGGATGCAAATTCGATAATAAACTTTTTAATTTGGCTAATCTAATCCTAAACATTTTCGACAATTTGTTAATGTAGTTAGTTTGGTCAAATTTGATTAGCAATCACTGCCATGAACGGTAGCTATTCTACGTGTCGTGGCCAGCTACGTGAATGATTCTTTTGCATTTTTTTTAATTTTTCTATTTTTTTCTCTTGTTTCTTTTCCTTCTTTTGTTTCTCTCTTCTTCTTCTTCTTTTCCCTTCTTTCACTATCCGTTAAGCCATGGCAATGGCTGGCAACTAGCAATAGGTGAGCATCAACCTCTATTGAAGCTCACTAGACTCCGCCAAATCTAATGAGGACAACCTTGTTGGCCATGGTGATCGGTAAAGGAAGAAGAAAACGTTAAAAAAGGAAAGAAATTAAAAAAAGCAAAAGCTTATATTTAAAAAATGCAAAAAATCATCTACATTAGCGTCTGTTGTGCCACCTAAGAGGCTTCGCGTCCATATCAACGATTATCAGACAGAATTGTTCGGAAAATTACATTGATAAATCATCAAAAAAATTATGATTAAATTGATGAATTTAAGATTTAGAAATTGGCATCCGTATGCTGTTAATAAAAAATGACAAAAAGTGTAATAAAAATCGAGCGGGCCGGTTTTGTCTAGCCCATTCTTTTAGCAAAAAATTCGGCCTATCCAAGCCATTTCTCTTGAAGGAGCTCTTCAGGCCCAATTTTCCTTTTCTGTTTGAGCCCATGACCTGAGCCCTAGTGAATAAATAAGAGAAAGCCTGGCCCCTTTGTTCTCTCTCCCTTGCGTACGCTCACGGCTGTGAAGGGAATGACCCTGACGGGAAGAAGTTGACCGAATGACACAAGGAGAAGAGAAAATATTAGGTGAGTTTCATCTGAAGCCGAGAGGGCGAGTAGAGAGACCCGGAGGCTGCGAGTGGGCTGAAGGTAAGGCCGGATGTGCGAATTGATCTAGACAAAGTGTAAATAGACCCAATTTGGTTGATTTAGCCCTAGCAAATTTGGACCAGGCCTTAGGACCAGGTCCAACTTCTGACCCAACTGGGATTGATAGGGTTTGGGTCAAACCGACGATTCAAACTAGGTCCATTTACCCGGTCCGAAGTCCTTTTTTTTTTTTTTTTTTTTTTAAATTGAAAATAATTAAATATAAAGATAATAAAAAATTAGAAAATTCATGAAAATAAAAAAATTCAAATAACGCTTAGGATGAACCCCGGATTATACTTGATTGCACCTCGTAAATTGATTGCTATTTTCAATTTTAGAATGGTTGGGATGAATTCCAAATTCTTCGATAGGCTACATTGCACTTTGATCAGCTCGTAATCTAGTTTAGGTACCAAAATAGCACTAGTTGTATAACTAATATAATCAAGTCCCCAAACCCAAAATCTCTTATTGCTGCATGCATCAAGATAATACTCCAATGTCTTGATTAAGGTTTCTAGCCGACTCTTAACAATGGCTAGTGGTAGCTCATTTTGAACAAATAAATTGGGAAACAAATGTCACATGAGATATGGACTTGAGAAAGTCCACACTTTGTAAATAAGTACCCTTAAACCTATTCCCTTTGAGAAGTAGGTCATGACAGTGTGGCGACTCTACTTGAGAATTTTGAACTTAGGCCTAATAAAGTTAATTGTGTGTTAACTAATGTGGTTGTAAGGTGGCATATTCACGAATGTGAGGTAAGTCTACTAATGTCATGTTAAATGTTAGGTGTAGGTCGGGAGTCATAAGGAATGAAATGTTTGTTGACATGTTTGTTTTATAGGGTGGTATAAGGAACGAGTGTTTATACGAATGAAATTGAAGCGCCGTTTGCATATTAATTATTGTCTTACCTTAGTATATATACTTTAGCAATACATATTTGCACACATAACCCGTGGCTAAATCCTAGCTATACCTTATGAAACACTTAGGAGGGATTGAGTATTGATTGGACTACACACAATTAGTGCCAGTAAGACAATCATTCTCTATTCCGTTTATTTCTTCGAAAGAAATAAGTTCGACCCAACCACAATTTGCAATATGGGGAAAGATTTACTATTTCATTAAAATAAATCCAACCCCACCGTAGGTTGTAACACCGCACAATAATTAACTTTTCTTGTGATTCTCTCTCGTTAATTGGATGAATGTATTCTTTATGGATGAAACTAAGATGGGGGAAGCAAAACATTGCTCCTCACACATCAAGCACAGCAAGTAATCGAACCCGTGTAGGTTTCTTACTTCTGATAAGTTGCAAGCTCGCTAGACAAGACAAGTGACCGTCCTTTATCACGCGACGGTTCCTTCCCGCGACGTGCGCTTCCCACGTGGAGGCATCGAGGGAAGTATTGCGTAGCCTTTCTGCTTCCGATGGGCATGTTCCGTGATAAATTGCATTTTACCATACATAAACAAGCGAGCAAAAAAAGGAGGTGGGTCATCCATTGCACTAGCAAAGTGACCCTACTAATTTCAACTAAACCATTATCTCTAAAGAGCCAAAAAAAAAAAAAAAAGAAGAAGGGAAAAGGCCACTAAAAACTTCAAATATTGCCAAAAGTGACAAAATTACTCCAAACTTTTTTTTATGACATGAAAAACCTAAAACTTTGTAAATTGTGACACACTTACCCCATTAAGAGCAATTTCGTCTTATTTTTTATGTTTTTTCTTTTTATTTTTTTATTTTTTTTTTCTTCTCTCTTCCCTTCGCTAGCCATGGCGGAGCTAGCGAAGGGAAGCCAGCATTCGGCGAGGATTTCCCTCACCGGCATCAAGTGAGGGTCGCCCTCACTTGGGCTAGCTAGGGCCGCCCTCGTCGGTGTCAGGCAAAGGCGGCCCTTGGTTGGGTCGAGTGAGGGGTGCCCTCCTCGCTGGATTCAGGCGAGGGGTGCCCTCACCGGCGGGCGAGGGCGCCCTCGCCAAATCCGGTGAAGGAGGCCCTTGCCCGACGCCGGCGAGGGCGGCCCTCGCCGGACGCCGGCTTCCCTCCGCCATGGCCGACAGAGAGAAGAAAGAAGAAGAAGAAAAAAAAAAAAAAAAATCAAAAATAAAAAGACCAAAATGCCCCTATAATTTAGGGTAAATGTGTCATACAAATGAAAGTTTAGAGGTTTTTATGTCACAAAAAAAAATGGGGGTAAATGTGTCATAGTTAGTAAATTTCAGGGTTTTTGATGTCACATAAAAATGTTTGGGGTAAATTTGTCACTTTAAACAAAGTTTTGGGTTTTTTGTAATTTTTTCCCAAAAGAAAAAGTAATTTAAATTATATGATACAGGATTAGTAAATAATGGCAACGCCACTTTTATCATTGCTAGTGATCTTCTATTACCACAATAAGTATATACATATAACAAAATTTCATATAATCAAAGTGAAGCACGTGCGAATATTATATGATACTAAATTATGTTATCACAATCACATGACACCACAATAAGTATATAAATATAACAAAGTTTCATATAATCAAAGCGAAGCACGCGCGAATATTATATAATACTAAATTATGATATCACAATCACATGACAACCCTCGATTATTCAAATACATGAAGAAAGAAAATACACCGAAAGAGGAGCGAAGACCCCATCTAGCGACCCATCACGAGTCTAGTTAGTTCTCCAAGTACGACGACAATGTCGGATTCTCGTAGTGGGAGAGCTTTTTGCGTGAAGCTCTAAGATGCGTATGTGCTAACGGAGAGGCGTGGGGTGACCAGGGCCGACAAGGGCACGGCCTTTTGCAACGCCAGGCCGAATGCCTCGTCCATGTTCAGCTTATCCACGCCGTCCGGCAGCTTCCAGTCGAACGAGTGAATAAAGGTCCCCAGTATGTACTCGACCAGCGTGATCCCCATCCTCGTCCCGGCGCAGATCCTCCGCCCCGCCCCGAACGGGATAAGCTCGAAGTCGTTCCCGCGGGGGTCAATCCTTGCGTTCCTCCCGCTCAGGAACCGCTCCGGGGTGAAGTCCAGAGGGTTCTCCCAAACGTCCGGGTCCCGCCCGATCGCCCATATGTTCACGCTCAACCTCGTGTTCTTGGGGATGTAGTAGCCGTTCACTTGGCACGCCTCGGTCGAGACTCTCGGTAGGTTTAGTGGTGTCGATGGATGTTTTCGGAAGGTCTCCTTGCATATGGCCTGCAAGTACGGGAGCTTCGGGAGGTCGGATTCCTCAAGGCGTCGGTGCCGCCCGATGACTCGGTCCATCTCTTCGTGAGCTCGCTTGAGGATGCTGGGGTTCTTCAACATCTCGGCCAGCGACCACTCGATTATGCTCGATGAAGTATCAGTGCCCGCAGAGAACAAATTCTAGAAAAAAGAGATAACGAGATCAGTACTTATCAACGTCACAAGTTGATGAAGAAGCCAAGAATCGACATGATAGATTTTGTTCGATTCACTTAGACATGTATATACCAAGAGAAGAGCCTTAATGTTGGTCAAACTAAGCTTCTCGTCCCCGGGGTTATCTCGGTTAGCCATGACAACATCGAGAAAATCCGGGTTTCCTTTACGCTCGTGAGCAGTTGCCGAGTGTTGCTCGATCATCTTCGTCAACAGCCCGTCGAATTTCTTGTGCAAGCGCTTCATTCCGCCTTCGATCCCTTGCAAGTCCATCCATGCAATTGACGGGATGAAGTCGCCGATGTTAAAGAGCCCTACATCAAGTAAGGGAATTAGGGTAACTTTCGTGAGCCTGCCTTATATTCGAGCAATTAACGTGATAGCTAAGCATCTTCATGTTTTTGTTTCAAATTTCTTTCGAATGCTATACCTGCGCTTGTCATCAGCTCTACCACCATGTCCTTGAATTCGTTAGACTCGGAGCCCTTCGTCACGAACACCCTTCGGCTCAAAATGACTTGCCCTATCATGTTCGCCATGGCATAGGTCAACATCTCCGGCACCACCACCGGCTCGCCTCGCTTGCTGCATTCGCACATGGCTTGAAGCATGTACCCTAGCTCGGACGTTCGGACGCGAACCCAGTCCTCGAGGGCCTTCCCTCCGAGCATGTGCAAATTGCTCAGCTTCCTAAGTAACTTCCACCTGGGGCCATAGTCAGCGAAGACCATGTCCTGCGCGTCATAGGCCAAGTGGGTCGCGCCCGCATTCGGGGGCCTATTGGAGAAGTTGATGTCTAGGGTTTTCAAGAAAGCCCGGGCGGCGTCAGGGGTCGACGCCACGACCATGCCGCACGTGCCCATTTTCAGGTACATCACCGGCCCGTACTTCTTGGCCATTTTGGCCAGCGCTACATGGGGCATGTTCCCCAAGAGAGGGATGGCGCCGATGACCGGCCACCCTTTCGGCCCCGGTGGGAGTTTACGGGAGCTCAAGCGAATCAGGAGGGAGCTGACGAAGAATCGGGTGATGAGGAAGAGGAGAGCCGCGGAGGCGATCTCTCGGAGCAGGACTTTGTTGGTGAGAATCATCATCTCTGTGTCACAAGTGTCGGGATACGATCCAATATTTTAGGGAAGGGCGGTGACACTTCTTAGTGTGTTGTATGCTGCATTATATAGACAGATGAAAACGCATACAAGTGCAATCTGGGTAGCTCGACAGGGCACGAGACTTCTCACCAAACCCCTTAGTCTCAAATTTGCAGAAGAGGTTTTGAAGGTCACCAGCGTTTTCCTTTCGCCTTGTGCTCTTTGAGATCTACCATTCTCCTTGAAGAGGTATGGGATTATATCGGCAACACAATATCAAATTATATCTATGTTGGCAAAAGATACGGCCACGTGTTATGATGTAAGAAGGAGCACAGTGCATATACAAATGAAATGTATGATGCAGCGCTTGGTGCATCGTTCAGCTAACTTTCTCATTTTCATAGCCCGTCCGTCTCTATATTTTAGTCCTTGAATACCGTCTAACATCATCGTAAACATCCGTGCGAAACGCACCTTTACTTCTCAAAGTCTACACAGCTTGTATATGTAAAACTTACTCCTTCACATACAGGTATATATCGTTTCTTTTTCTTTTTTTTTTTGTCAGGTGTTGTCGAGAACTATTGCAGGAACCAGTTAAGTTCGTTAAAAGTAGAAATAACATGGTCGTGGGGTCTTCAAAATTCGAAAGCGCGTGCTTTTAAGGAAGTTGATTTTTAGGGCTTTTATTTGGCATGCTCCCATTATAACAAAAATCGTGAACAAAAGACTCGATGGCGAATCCTACGTTGCTATCACAGAAAAAAGAACTTTCCTAAAGGGGAAAACTTCAGCTACCGTTCTCGCTCTGATGCGAAGCGATTTTGAATCTTTGAGCAGGGCATGGGGCCGCATTCAATGTACTAAAGAATGGATAGAGATTAAAACGACCGGTGGTTATAGACGGAGAAATGGCTGATTGATTAGCTAAGGTTCCTTATTGATAGTTTATTTCATCAACAATTTTCAATGGTGCACACCCATATCACGGAATGATGCTTTCGAAATTAAATTATTCACGTGAACCGTGTAATGAAAATCTCAACTCCATCATCATTGGCTTGGATGGTTTCACTGTCAGCCGGGTAATTATATCTTCGTACCGCCAGTTAATAAAAAATGACTTTGTAAACTAAGTCAGTCGGGGAGGCTAGGAAGCCAGCATCATGCCCAACGGATGATCAGTCTTCGCCTTAGTTATTTAAGACCTGATGGATGACTTTAGGGGATTGAGTTTGTATTTCATAATCCTAATCCAGAATCATCTGGTTTAGGTAAAATCACCAGCACTACCAATCACCAGCACTGCCGATCACCAGCACTACCGATCACGTGCTTAACAACATTTATCTTTCCCTGCTGCATAGGTACCTGATCTCATTAGAATATTAAACAGATAAAAAGAAAAGAAAAGAAAAGTCTCCAAAAATTAAAGAAAAAAAAAAAAACCCTTATGATTCTCTGTTGCATAGGTGTCCGAGTCACTAGAATATAAAACAGATGAAAAGAAAAGAAAAGAAAAAAAAGGAAAAGTCTACAAAAATTAAGAAAAAACCCATCAAAGACTTGTCGGCTACCTCCAAGATGTTTTCTAATTCCTATGAATATCCGAACCGACTCGACTAATTAACGCCCACATGCATGGTATATTTAATGAGATTTTTAGGGTTTCTGATTGGTAGGCTCTGACGGTGTAAAAAAGAATTATAATAGAAACAATATTTCAAGCGGGCATACGTGTATATAGTAGTGTGCAATATTATTCTACACAAGCAATCATAGAACGGAAACTCTTTTTTATTAATATAATGAGTTCTTTTTTTTTTTTACGCGGCGCTTGTATCGAATAAAAGCTCGCATGCCCACGGACACGAACGGATCAACCTATTCCTGTGAATCGGATGCCTTGCTCTCGAGATTTTTCTTTTCGGGTCCTTGCTTGGATTTTTTTCGCGATGTTTGTATTCAGTCATTTTCAACGGCTTTTAACCACCTAACTGTTGATTTAGACCATGATTTGACCGTGACAAAGGATAGTTTCACGAACAGCTTTGATGAGAAACTTCACCTTTTAGTACACCCGAAAAAGTTTATTTTCATATCCAGTTAGTTAGATAAGAAGCCTTGCTGTTGACTCTTTGCCGAGATAATTATCGTAGTGCCACGTGTTCATTACCAACTATTATATTAACCAAAATTACTCAACATTATCCCAATTAGTTGTGACTAGACCTATCGAAATAAATGATAAGCATATTTCAGGAAAATTGCCAAAAAAAGTCTTAAACTGATTCCAATTCAGTTCTAAATTTTTTTGACCAATTTAATCATAAACTTTTTCTTTTTGCCAACTCAGTCTTATATCTTTTGCCTTTATACTAATTCATTTAATTTAGCTAAATTTGGCCAATTAGTGCTAATGCAGACATTGACCGACGTCAACCATCCGACCGACTTTATAATATTTAATTTTTTTCGAACTTTTTTTATTAATTTTGTTTCTTATACTTTTTTTCTTTTCTTCCTACTGTTCTTCTTCTTCCCCCCACAATGGTCGACGAGTTACTAGCCACTAAGCAAGGGTCGTAAGCCTTCACTGGCCACCAGTGAGGGTTGCGAGCCTTCGCTCGGCCTTGCCCAGATCTGAGCGAGGACAGCCTCGCCATAGCCTCGTTGGCTACAGTGAAGGCAATCTTGCCCGCGGCTTAGAAGGCCATGGCCACCTTCACCTGCAACCGGCGAAGCCCTCACAACCCCTATGCCTTCATGAGGTGCCTCATGGTCCTCCCCCTCTCTCTCTCTCTCTCTCTCTCCACCAATGGTCGTCGGCCCCGATTGAGCCTCTCCACCACATTTCAATCTTGATCTGAGGTGGTTGCACCTCACAAAGGCCTAAAGACCGCGGGCAAAGGGGGCCATGCCCTTGGCAAGACTACCCTCATTTAGATTTAGGCGATGCAACGGGTGGGGGAAGAAGAAGAGTTGTAACGACTCGGGCCCCTACTATGTAATATTATCCGTTTTAGATACTAAGTCCTTATGGCTTTAAAAAGCGTCACACAGATTAAAGAGACCTGAGCCTTATAAACTAGCCCTAGGACTCCCCCCTAAGCGATGTGCGATAGAAGACGCGCCCCCGCGCTTGGGCCGTCACACTTTGTGACACCTTTCTTGTCTCACATCGCTTAGGGGAGAGTCTTGGGGCTAATTTATAAGACTTAGGTCCCTCTAATATGTGTGACGCGTTTTAAAGTCGTGAGGATTCAGTATCCAAAACGGACAATATTACATAGTAAAGCCCGGGTCGTTACAAATGGTATTAGAGTTGACTCCCAACCGCATGTGGGGCCATAGCGAGGACGCTATGCTCCCAAGGAGGGGAGAGTGTGATGGCCCAAGTAGAGGCACGTCTCCTATCCCACATCGCTTAAGGAGAGTTCTGGAGCTAGTTTATAAGACTTAGGTCCCTTTAATCTGTGTGATGCGTTTTAAAGCTGTGAGGACTCAATGTCCAAAGAGGACAATATTACACGGTGGGGCCTGGGTCGTTACAAGAGTAGTAGGAGGAGCAAGCACTTTCTTTTTCTTTTTCTTTTTTATATTGGCACTTCAATCTTGTTCGTGCAATGATTTTTTACACAGCGTATGTCTCAAATAAAAACCTGTGTTGCCACAGACATGAACGATTCTTCCTATTCTTGTGAATTGGATGTCGTGTTCTCGAGATTTTTTTTTTTTTTCAAGTCTTCACTTGGATTTTATTTAAAATGTTTGTACTTGTCATTTTAACAACTTTTAACTCCCTAAATGTTGATTTAGACCGTGATTAATCTCATTGATGGAGAGATAACCGAAAAAGTTTATAACTTATTGCATGGATGCAAATTCGATTATAAACTTTTTAATTTTGCTAATCTAATCCTAAACCTTTTTGACAATTTGTTAATGTAGTCAGTTTGGTCAAATTTGATTAGCAATCACTGCCATGAACGATGATTGTTCTACATGTCGTGGCCAGTGATGTGAATGATTTTTTTGCATTTTTTAAACAAAAATTCTAATTTTTTTCTCTTGTTTCTTTTCCTTCTTTTGTTTCTCTCTTCTTCTTCTTCTTTTTTCCTTTTTTCACTATCCGTTGAGCCGTGGCAATGGCTAGCAACTAGCAACAGGTGAGCATCAACCTCTATTGAAGCTCACTAGGCTCCACCAAATGTGATGAGGACTATCGGTAAAGGAAGAAGAAAACATAAAAAAAGGAAAGAAATTAAAAAAGAAGAAGCAAAAGTCTATATTAAAAAATGCAAAAAATCATCTATGTTAGCGTCTGTTTGTGCCACCTAAGAGACTTGGCGTCCATATCAACGATTATCGGACAGAATTGTTCGGAAAATTATATTGATAAATCATCAAAAATTTTATGATTAAATTGATGAATTTAAGATTTAAAAATTGACATCCGTATGCTGTTAATAAAAAATGACAAAAAGTGTAATAAAAGTCGAGCTGGCCGGTTTAGTCTAGCCCATTCTTTTAGCAAAAATTTCGGTCTATCCAACCCATTTCTCTTGAAGGAGCTCTTTAGGCCCAATTTTCCTTTTCTCTTTGAGCCCATGACCTGAGCCCTAGTGAATAAATAAGAGAAAGTCTGGCCCCTTTGTTTTCTCTCCCTTGCGTACGCTCACGGCTGTGAAGGGAATGCGAATGACCCTGACGGGAAGAAGTTGACCGAATGACACGAGGAGAGGAGAAAACATTAGGTGAGTTTCGTATGAGCGGGCACATGACAGTGAGTGAACGGGGGTGAGGTGAGCCAATCCAAGACCTTCTAGAATTCGTTCGAGTGAGGGGGTGTTCTGGTTTTGGATGTACCCTGTCCGGAGATGTGGAGCCAGGGGTTCTTCGGAGAGAAATCTGAAGCCGAGAGGTCGAGTAGAGAGACCGAGAACGAGTGAGCCCCGGCCGACATCTCAGCCTTGCGCGAACCCGTCCAACGACCTCTCCCGATGACGTCCTTGAGCTGAGCAGGTCAGTCCCAACTCTGTTCTTACCCTGTTTTGGACACGCCGGGCCGGAGCTCCGGGCTGTCCGGCTCATGTGAACTCCAGCTCACATCGTCCTTGTATCTTGTCCCCGTGTTTTTGTATGTTTTATGAGTCTCAGCACAAGTTTGAGTGTCAACCAATTCGTGTTTCTTTTATTTTAGCCAGTGCGCCCCAGCCCCAACTGCTTAATGAAACGTTTAAGTTTGATCCGCGTTCACGCTCTCTGTTCAGGGCTGAATCGATGTGTTGTTAATCTTACCAATTTGCTGTGATTTCAAGCTTGACGTTGTTTGGGGACTGCCTATGGCTTGGCCTTGCCGTTTTTCTTGTTGCGTTGGAATGGGTGGGTCAGGTCAGACGAGGCCATAAATAGTCTAATCCAAATTGACCCTTAACTCGCTTATGACTATTTATTCATAATGTAAATTCATACTCAACCCATATTTAACCCGATCCATATTACTAAAAACACTTCCATATTTAGAAAAATGTATTTCTCATGATTTTTTCAAAAATTATATATATTATTAGAACACTTTCATACCATTACAATTTTAATGGATAATTATTATAATTTTTTTAAAAATTTTATAGCTTCATTTATTTCACGAAAATAATAGTATTTCTAGAAATTGATAATATTTTTCAATATTTGGTTGAAACATAAAGAATTACAAAAAAATTCTAGCATTTTGTATGAAAATTTGATTTAATTTTCTTCCATGCACTCCTTTTAATTTTTTATTGTTTATTTTTTTAAAAAATCAAATTTTAAATTCTTTTTATTTTATTTTCTTTGTTTCTTTTCTTTCTTTTTCTTTTTCTTTTTCCTTCCTCTGCACTCAGTAGTTGGCCATGACAATAGCCAACGGCCGTTCAACGAGCCTAGCCTCAACCTTGATTCTCACTAGATCGAAAAGGGTCGAGCATTGCTTGCACCATGGCCGACAAGCTCAAGGTTTGTTGATGTCATTGGATGACTGAGTGAGGACCGCAAACCTCACCTGCTACCAATGAGGGTGAGCCACCAGACTTTGTAGGGTGAAAAAGATAAAAGAAAATTTAAAAATTTAAAAACTTAAATTAAATAAAAAATTAAAAATAATAAAAACTGCTCAAGAGAATGATATTTTATAAATGAGTTGACTCAAGTAATAACATATATAAGTTCAATGGATTGTAAATGGGTTTGTCTTTAAATCTTTTTGCAATTTATATATCTTCATGCTTACGACTCAAACTCATCAACAACCCATTTGTTAAAACTCAGTCAACCCATATGTGATCCATCTCATTGAATATGTGTTTAAATTGAATTTTCAACCCATTTTGACACCTCTAATGCTCAGCCAAGCGATGTGATCCTTGGCCAATGACCTAGTGGTAGCGGCGATGGCAGCGGCAACAGTGGCTCGATGGCGATTGGAGTGGAGGACTAGCAAAGGATGGTGGCTCAACGACGGACTGAACTCTGGCCAAGATTGCTGGAGGTGGAAGGTGGCTTTGGGTGAAGCTGCAGACAGGGAGAAGACACGGGCAAAAAGAAAAGAGAAAGAGAAAGAGAAAGAAAATAGAAATAATAAGAGGAAATTTATATATATATATATATATATATATATATATAGGGGTCGTGATGGAGGGTGGGTCGGATCGGGTTGGCCGGGTCTGAGGTCACAGGTTCGTTGCTGGGCCGAGCATAGGAAGAAAGTGGGCTGGGCCAAAAATAATAAAATAAGAGAAATAGGCCGGAGGCTGCGAGTGGGCTGAAGGTAAGGCCGGATGTGCGAATTGATCTAGACAAAGCGAATATAGACCCAATTTGGTTGATTTAGCCCTAGTAAATTTGGACCAGGCCTTAGGACCTATTCTAACTTCTGACCCAACTGGGATTGATAGGGTTTGGGTCAAACCGACGATTCAAACAGGGTCCATTGACCTAGTTCGAAGTCCTTTTTTTTAATTAAAAATTTAGAAAATTCATGAAAATCAAAAATTCAAATAGCGGTTAGGATGAGCCCCAAATTATACTTGATTGCGCCTCGTAAATTGATTGTTATTTTGAATTTTAGAATGGTTGGGATGAATTCCAAATTCTTCAATAGGCTACATTACACTTTGATCAGCACGTAATCCAGTTTAGGTACCAAAATAGCACTAGTTGTATAGCCAATGCAATCAAGTCTCCAAACCCAAAATCTCGAATTGTTGTATGCATCAAGATAATACTCCCATGTCTTGATTAAGGTTTTTAGCCGACTCTCAACAATGGCTAGTGGCAGCTCGTTTTGAACAAATAAATTGGGAAACAAATGTCGCATGAGATATGGACTTGAGAAAGTCCACACTTTGTAAATAAGTACTAGAGGTGTTAAAATGGGTCATAAACCCATTTATGACCCATTTAAATCTTAAATGGGTCATAAATGGGTCCCTTGTTTATAACAAAAGATAGTTAAATGGGTTTCACAATTAAAGGTTTAAGATAGGTGGGTATTAAGTGGGTTTTTAAATGGGTTGGGTTGAAGAAGAAGAAGGAGAAGAAAAAAGAGAAAAAGAAAAAAAAAAAGAAAAATATATTTTAAAAATAATTAAATTTCGATATTTTTTAAATAATTATTTTAAAATTTATAAAAATTGTCCATTAAATTTATATTGTATAAAACTATTTTAGCAATACAATTTTAATAAAATAATATATATAAAAGCTCGGAAGTATTTTAATAATATAATCTTTAAAAAAACATAGGAATAAGTTTTTCTAAATTTGTTAAATATGAAAATATTTTATTAATATGAGTTGGGTCGGGTCGGGTCGGGTCGGGTCGGGTCGGGTCGGGTCCGGTATGGGTTGGGTATGGGTCGGGTCGGGTTTGGGTCGAAAAATTTACATTAAGTATAAATGGGTCATAAATGGGTTAATGGGTCAATTTGGGTCGGACCATTAATGACCCGACCCAAACCCGACCCGACCCACCCATTTAACGGCTCTAATAAGTACCCTTAAACCTATTCCCCTCAAGAAGGAGATCATGACACTGTGGCGACTCTACTTGAGAATTTTGAACTTAGGCCTAATAAAGTTAATTGTGTGTTAACTAATGTGGTTGTAAGGTGGCATATTCGCAAATGTGAGGTAAGTCTACTAATGCCATGTTAAATGTTGGTGCAGGTTGGGAGTCATAAGGAATGAAATGTTTGTTGACATATTTGTTTTACAAGGTGGTATAAGGAATGAGTGTTTATATAAATGAAATTGAAGCGCCGTTTAGATATTAATTATTGTGCTTACCTTTATATATATACTTTAGCATAACATATTTGCACACATAACCCGTGGCTAAATCCTAGCTATAGCTCATGAAACACTTAGGAGGGATCGAGTATTGATTGGACTATACACAATTAGCGCCAATAAGACAATCATTCTCTATCCCGTTTATTTCTTCAAAAGAAATAAGTTCAATCCAACCACAATTTGCGATATGGGGAAAGATTTACTATTTCATTAAAATAAGTCCAACCCCACCGTAGGTTGTAACACCGCACAATAAAATTATGACTTTTTTTTGTGATTCTCTCTCATTAAGTGGATGAATGTATTCTTTGTGGATGAAACTAAGATGGGGGAAGCAAAACATTGCTCCTCACACGTCAAGCACCGCAAGTAATCGGACCCGTGTAGGTTTCTTACCTCCGAAGAGGCATGTTCCGTGATAAATTGCATTTTACCGTACATAAACAAGCGAGCAAAAAAAGGAGGTGGGTCGCAAAGTGACCCTACTAATTTCAACTAAACCATTATCTCTAAAGAGCAAAAAAAAAAAAAGTAATTTAAATTATATGTTATGGGATTAGTAAATAATGGCAACGCCACTTTTATCATTGCTAGTGAACTTCCATTACCACAATAAAGATATACATATAACAAAGTTTCATATAATCAACGCGAAGCACGAGCGAATATTATATAATACTAACTTCATGTTATCACAATCACATGGCTAACACTCGATTGTTCAAATACATAAAGAAAGAAAATACACCGAAAGAGGAGCGAAGGCCCCATCTAGCGACCCATCACGAGACTAGTAAGTTCTCCAAGTACGACGACAATGTCTAAGATGCGTATGTGCTAACGGAGAGGCGTGGGGTGACCAGGGCCGACAAGGGCACGGCTTTTTGCAACGCCAGGCCAAACGCCTCGTCCATGTTCAGTTTATCCACGCCGTCCGGCAGCTTCCAGTCGAACGAGTGAATAAACGTCCCCAGTATGTACTCGACCAGCGTGATCCCCATCCTCGTCCCGGCGCAGATCCTCCGCCCCGCCCCGAACGGGATAAGCTCGAAGTCGTTCCCGCGGGGGTCAATCCTTGCGTTCCTCCCGCTCAAGAACCGCTCCGGGGTGAAGTCCATAGGGTTCTCCCAAACGTCCGGGTCCCGCCCGATCGCCCATATGTTCACGCTCAGCCTCGTGTTCTTGGGGATGTAGTAGCCGTTCACTTGGCACGCCTCGGTCGAGACTCTCGGTAGGTTTAGTGGTGTCGATGGATGTTTTCGGAAGGTCTCCTTGCATATGGCCTGCAAGTACGGGAGCTTCGGGAGGTCGGATTCCTCAAGGCGTCGGTGCCGCCCGATGATTCGGTCCATCTCTTCGTGAGCTCGCTTGAGGATGCTGGGGTTCTTCAACATCTCGGCCAGCGACCACTCGATTATGCTCGATGAAGTATCAGTGCCCGCAGTGAACAAATTCTAGAAAAAAGAGATAACGAGATCAGTACTTATCAACGTCACAAGTTGATGAAGAAGCCAAGAATCGACATGACAGATTTTGTTCGATTCACTTAGACATGTATATACCAAGAGAAGAGCCTTAATGTTGGTCAAACTAAGCTTCTCGTCCCCGGGGTTATCTCGGTTAGCCATGACAACATCGAGAAAATCCGGGTTTCCTTTACGCTCGTGAGCAGTTGCCGAGTGTTGCTCGATCATCTTCGTCAACAGCCCGTCGAATTTCTTGTGCAAGCGCTTCATTCCGCCTTCGATCCCTTGCAAGTCCATCCACGCAATTGACGGGATGAAGTCGCCGATGTTAAAGAACCCTACATCAAGTAAGGGAATTAGGAAACCTTTGTGAGCATCATAGATTTGAGCAGTAAAAACTCACGCGACAGCCAAGCGTATTTGTGTTTTTGTTTCAAATTTCTTTCGAATGCTATACCTGCGCTTGTCATCAGCTCTACCACCATGTCCTTGAATTCGTTAGACTCGGAGCCCTTCGTCACGAACACCCTTCGGCTCAAAATGACTTGCCCTATCATGTTCGCCATGGCATAGGTCAACATCTCCGGCACCACCACCGGCTCGCCTCGCTTGCTGCATTCGCACATGGCTTGAAGCATGAACCCTAGCTCGGAGGTTCGGACGCGAGCCCAGTCCTCGAGGGCCTTCCCTCCGAGCATGTGCAAATTGCTCAGCTTCCTAAGTAACTTCCACCTCGGGCCATAGTCAGCGAAGACCATGTCCTGCGCGTCATAGGCCAAGTGGGTGGCGCCCGCATTCGGGGGCCTATTGGAGAAGTTGATGTCTAGGGTTTTCAAGAAAGCCCGGGCGGCATCAGGGGTCGACGCCACGACCATGCCGCACGTGCCCATTTTCAGGTACATCACCGGACCGTACTTCTTGGCCATTTTGGCCAGCGCTACATGGGGCATGTTCCCCAAGAGAGGGATGGCGCCGATGACCGGCCACCCTTTCGGCCCCGGTGGGAGTTTACGGGAGCTCAAGCGAATCAGGAGGGAGCTGACGAAGAATCGGGTGATGAGGAAGAGGAGAGCCGCGGAGGCGATCTCTCGGAGCAGGACTTTGTTGGTGAGAATCATCATCTCTGTGTCACAAGTGTCGGGATACGATCCAATATTTTAGGGAAGGGCGGTGACACTTCTTAAGGGTGTTGTATGCTGTATTATATAGACAGATCAAAACGCATACAAGTGCAATCTGGGTAGCTCGACAGGGCACGAGATTTCTCACCAAACCCCTTAGTCTCAAATTTGCAGAAGAGGTTTTGAAGGTCACCAGCGTTTTCCTTTCGCCTTGTGCTCTTTGAGATCTACCATTCTCCTTGAAGAGGTATGGGATTATATCGGCAACACAATATCAAATTATATCTATGTTGGCAAAAGATACGGCCACGGGTTATGATGTAAGAAGGAGCACAGTGCATATACAAATGAAATGTATGATGCAGCGCTTGGTGCATCGTTCAGCTAACTTTCTCATTTTCAAAGCCCATCCGTCTCTATATTTTAGTCCTTGAATACCGTCTAACATCATCGTAAACATCCGTGCGAAACGCACCTTTACTTCTCAAAGTCTACACAGCTTGTATATGTAAAACTTACTCCTTCACATACAGGTATATATCGTTTCTTTTTCTTTTTTTTTTTGTCAGGTCTTGTCGAGAACTATTGCAGGAACCAGTTAAGTTCGTTAAAAGTAGAAATAACATGGTCGTGGGGTCTTCAAAATTCGAAAGCGCGTGCTTTTAAGGAAGTCAATTTTTAGGGCTTTTATTTGGCATGCTCCCATTATAACAAAAATCGTGAACAAAAGACTCGATGGCGAATTGTACGTTGCTATCACAGAAAAAAAAACTTTCCTAAAGGGGAAAACTTCAGCTACCGTTCTCGCTCTAATGCGAAGCGATTTTGAATCTTTGAGCAGGGCATAGGGCCGCATTCAATGTACTAAAGAATGGATAGAGATTAAAACGACCGGTGGTTATAGACGGAGAAATGGCTGACTGATTAGCTAAGGTTCCTTATTGATAGTTTATTTCATCAACAATTTTCAATGGTGCACACCCATATCACGGAATGATGCTTTCGAAATTAAATTATTCACGTGAACCGTGTAATGAAAATCTCAACTCCATCATCATTGGCTTGGATGGTTTCACTGTCAGCCGGGTAATTATATCTTCGTACCGCCAGTTAATAAAAAATGACTTTGTAA
The DNA here is from genome assembly GCA_014182725.1 of Eucalyptus brandiana. Classification (NCBI taxonomy): domain Eukaryota; kingdom Viridiplantae; phylum Streptophyta; class Magnoliopsida; order Myrtales; family Myrtaceae; genus Eucalyptus; species Eucalyptus brandiana. The sequence continues at coordinate 42,972,809 of CM024669.1, read as the reverse complement.
ACTAAGTCAGTCGGGGAGGCTAGGAAGCCATGATCATGCCCAACGGATGATCAGTCTTCGCCTTAGTTATTTAAGACCTGATGGATGACTTCGGGGGATTGAGTTTGTATTTCATAATCCTAATCCAGAATCATCTGGTTTAGGTAAAATCACCAGCACTACCGATCACGTGCTTAACAACATTTTTCTTTCCCTGCTGCATAGGTACCTGATCTCACTAGAATATTAAACAGATAAAAAGGAAAAGAAAAGAAAAGTCTCCAAAAATTAAGGAAAAAAACCCTTATCATTCTCTGTTGCATAGGTATCCGAGTCACTAGAATATAAACAGATAAAAAGAAAAGAAAAGAAAAGTCTACAAAAACTAAGAAAAAAACCCAACAAAGGCTCCATTTGGTTTGACATTTGGAATTGGGACTCTAAAGTCTCTTGGCCAAATGCAAACGAGTTTGGTTCGATTTTTTGGGCGACTTTGACAAAATGCAATTACATCTCCAAATAACTCTAAGGGCTCTTAGTCCAAAATAGATTTTGAGGTCCTTTGGGAACTTGATTTTTGGAATGCAAGTTTTGATTACTATTCATCTTCTCAAAAACCACTGCACCGAAAAGTTGATCGGAGGCCGACGACCGCCAACCAAGGGGTCGCGCGTGCCGGCGACTGCCGCCTGAGAGTCGCCCGACCTTAGGTGATGCCTGGGTCGCGCAACCCAGTCGACTGATGGCTTGAATTGCACAACCCAGGCAGTTGCCTGAGGTTGCGCGACCTTAGGTGACGATAGCGAGGGTTAGGCTACCCCAGGCAACGACCGCTTGCCTGGGTTCAGCCGTCGCTTGGGGTCGTGCGACTGCCACCCGAGGTCGCGCGACCCTAGGCTCGCACGAACCTAGGTGGCGAACCCCTGGGGTCACACAACCTCGGTGACGACGTTCAGTGGCTAGATCCAACCACCAGATTCGGCGGTCCGGCAACCAGATCTAGCTGATCGATGGCCAACCTTCAAAAAAAAATACAAATAATTTTTTTTAATTTAATAAAAGTCATTTACAAATATAAATTTTACCGAACGATATTTTGGCCAAAGTTGTTTTTCAATACACATTAGAATTACAATTCACCAAATGCTATTTACATTTCGGAAAACCCCCTTGACCTAAAGGAATTTGCATTTTTGCAAATACATTCCCCAAAAAGCCAAACCAAACGGGCCCAAAGACTTGTTGGCTACCTCCAAGATTTTTTCTAATTTTTATAATATCCGAACTGACTAGACTAATTAGCGCCCACATGCATGGTAAATTTAATGAGATTTTTAGGGTTTTTGATTGGTAGGCTGACGGTGTTAAAAAGAATTATAATAGAAAGAAAATTTCGAGGGCCAATACGTATATAGTAGTGTGCAATATTATTCTACACAAGCAATCATAGAACGAAAATTATTTTTTATTAATATAATGAGTTCTTTTTATTTGTGATTCAATCTTGTTTGTGTAATGTTTTTTTTAACATGGCACTTGTATCGAATAAAAGCTCGCATGCCCACGGACACGAACGGATCAACCTATTCCTTTGAATCGGATGCCTTGCTCTCGAGATTTTTCTTTTCGGGTCCTTGCTTGGATTTTTTTCGCAATGTTTGTATTCAGTCATTTTTAACGGCTTTTAACCGCCTAACTATTGATTTAGACCTTGATTTGATCGTGACAAAGGATAGTTTTACGGACAGCTTTGACGCGAAACTTCACCTTTTAGTACACCCCAAAAAGTTTATTCTCATGTCCAATTAGTTAGATAAGAAGCCTTGTCGTTGACTCTTCGCCGAGGTAATTATCGTAGTGCCACGTGTTCATTATCAGCGATTATATTAACCAAAATTACTCAACATTATTCCAATTAGTTGTGACTAGACCTGTTGAAATAAATAATAAACATTGCCAAGAAAGTCCTAAACCGATTCGAATTCAATTCTAAACTTTTTTTTTTTACTAATTTAGTTATCGACTTGTTTTTTGCCAATTTAGTCTTATAACTTTTGCATTTATGCTAATTCAGTCGATATGGCTAAATTTGGCCAATTAGTGCCAACGTGGACGTTGGCCGAAGCCTTGCCAACTGCTGGCAAGGGTTGCAAGCCTTCGCCCAACCTCGCCCAGATCTGAGCGAGGACAACCTCACCATAGCCTCGTCGACTGCAGTGAAGGCGGTCTTGCCCGTGGCTCGAAAGGCCATGGCCACCTTCGCCTGCGACCGGCGAAGCCCTCTCTCTCTCTCTCTCTCTCTCTCTCTCTCTCTCTCTCTCTCTCTCTCTCTCTCTCTCTCTCTCTCTCTCTCTCTCTCTCTCTCTCTCTCTCTCTCTCTCTCTCTCTCTCTCTCTCCACCAAATGGTCGTCAGCCCTAATTGAGCCTCACCACCACATTTCAATCTTGATTTGAGGTGGTTGCACCTCATAAAGGCCTAAAGACCACGGACAAAGGCAGCCATGGCCCCCAGTGAGACTACCCTCACTTAGATTTAGGCAAGGTCGCGTCACCCGCGACCCCCTACCTAGATCTAGGCAAGGCTAGTGAGGGCCTATGACCCTTGCTAGCCACTATGAGGGGTGGGGGAAGAAGAAGAGCAATAGGAGGAAAAGAAAAAATGAAAGGAAAAAATAGAAAAATAAAATAAAAACATTAGTAAAAAATTCAAATAAAATAAAATATTATTAAAAAATTGACACGTCAATATCGGCCAAATGATTAACGTTGGCCGGCGTCCACGTCGGCATCGGCCGCTTAAATTTGGCCGGATTTACTTGAATTGACACAATTGTAAAAGGGGTAGAATGGAATTGACAAAAAAAAATGTTTAGGACTATATTGAAAAAATTACAATAGAATTAAGATTATTTTAGTAATTTTATTTCTTAATCCATATGTAATGAACTATATTATTATGTGGGTTAGTTATATTCAATAATTAGTCATTCATTCATGCGTTTGGAATGGTGAAGATCAAAATAATACGGGTGTTGAATAAGTTCATGACTTATTTAAACCAAACTCACCATTATGACTCTCTCTTCACTTTCTCGTTCAATCTCGTGTTCACTCGCTCTATGTTTTCACCTTAATTTGGATATGAATTTTTCTAGATTTGGTTAAATATAGAAATATTTTAACAATATAGGGTGGGTTGGGAATTGGTCAAAACAGGTTAAATTTATCGATTTAGATTAGATCATTTTCGACCGACCCGACCCGATCCGTCCGTATGATAGTTTTCTGCCGTTTGTGCGGTGACTGCCGTGCCCGAGATGCATTGAGTCATGTGGTTTGCCTCGTTCATGAGATTGATATGGTCTAACAGGTAATCATGTCGTTAGTGTGATGATTTAGAGAGACCGAAGTGCATCTACCAAGCGCGCTTGAGCCCTAACCCGATCTTAATTGGACTTTTCTGTATGTAGAGAAAAATCTCAGTCGACCTTGTGGGAAGTTTTGCAGAGGATGCTCTTGATAGATATTCGAAACCACCGAAAAAAAAAGAAGGGAAATCAGCTCACACGTGCTAAAAATAAAAACCGTTTATGTACATCGATAGAAAGAGAGAGAGAGAGAGAGTAAAAATTGTACATTGAGTGAGGATAACTCTAGCAAGATTTTGGTAAAAATTCAACGTAATTGGGCCTGCATGTTTTTACTTATGTTCTTTTTCTCGTCCCTAACGAAATAAATAAAAAAAAAAGTGTTTCTTTAAACAATTTTTGAATAAAAAACGCGTTTGGTAAACTTATTCCGGAAATAAAAAATGGACGAAACACGTTTGGTAAATTTTATTCTTTTTTGTTTCTTTTAATTTTTAAATATTTTTATTTTATTTTTCTTTTTTTCCTTTCTTTTTTATTTTTTTCTTCTTTCGGCCGATCGCCGGCCTCCGGCGACCGGCCGACGGGGCCGGCCCTCGCCCGGCCACGGCGAGGCTCGTCGGCCCCCTCGCGAGGCTCGGCCTCGCCGCGCCTGGCGAGGCCGAGCCTCGCCCGGGCCGGGCGAGCTCGGCCTCGCCGGCGCGGCGAGGCTCGGCGTTGCGGGGCCGGCAACGCTCCGGCGAGGTCGCCGACCCTCGACGGCGTCGCCGCCCTTGATGGCCGGTCGCCGGCCATGGCCGAGACCGGCGACCGGCGAAAGAAAAAAAAGAAGAAAAAAAGAAGAAACGTTTCTTCAAAATTATTTCTAAACAAGCAAGTTTTTTTCTGTTTTTTTTTTTTTTCTTTTTGTGTTAGACAAAAGAACAAAAAAAAGAAACGCGTTCTACGTTCTTTTTTTTTCCCTAACAAAAAAAAAAAAAAAGTGTTCCAGAAACACATTTTAGGAACAAAAACATGCAACCCCATTCTTGACCAGAAACTGGCTTAGCTCTAGCTTTATTGAATATTTCTTTGCTTTTTTTTTTTTTTCTTTTCGGTCTTTTATTTGATTGTTTCCTTTTGGGTAAATGGTAAATGTGGTAAACTCTTAAGCTCTTCTCGAGGAGAGAGGGACCGAGTATCACCGGATCAAACTCTGAAAAAGAGTACTCAAGTAACCACACCAGAGGGTTTCTAACTTTCTATACGCCCTCAAGGGACCAATTTACCATCTTAAAAATGCTGTACTCAAGAGCGATTTGTTGTACCCCTATGGAAAATGTTGTATTTTGCGAATACCTCAAAGGTTTTCAATGATCATTTCAAGATTGATTCTTTCATAATCCAAGCACCATTCGTAGGAGTGCTTGACCATACGAGGGTGAGGGCTGACTTATTACTCACTCGATAGGCCATTTCCCAAATGTAATAAGACTTGGGATGTCACAGGCTCGCTCCCTTAAAGAACCAACGACCTCGTCAATGTCGGAGAATATTATATAAGCCGCATTAATTGAGATTGAAATTTATTATTCTACGAGAATAATTTAATAAGGTAAGATATAAAGATTCTCAATAAGTCTGATATAAGCTAGCTTGTGTAGGCTGAGTAACGCCTAACATGTAATAAGAGGGCACGAGAGTTAAAATTTTATAAATAATGCTCAAATATCTTATTTAACTCTAATGTACAAATAACTCACATAAGAAGTGTTTACTAAACACCCATAGAAAGCAATAAAAAAGAAGCACTTGGCTTTACACCGTCACTATTTCGCATTAACAACGATGAATTCTAAATTAGATATGTAAATTTCTTATCTTCATCATTTGTGTTGTATATTCTAGCTACGGTAATCTTAAAGTGTCGTTTTCACAATCTATGGGCCCATAGTACTTGGCAATAGTACCCTTACAAGAGGTGTCAGCTTTTGAGTACTTTACGACAATGATCATGCATCTCGAAAATTAAATTGACGAAGTGGATATGATCGATGAGGAAATAAATTTTGGCGACGCTTTCCAAAGGATTTTAATGCAGGCCCACCTAAAATTTTCCCGCAGAGATGTGGAGCCGAAAGGCGCTTTCGAACCAACCAAATCCCTATGGCCCAAAAAAAAACCGAAACCAACTCTATGCCGGGGGGGGGACCCGGCGGATCCGTAGTCTTCTGGGCCTTCCCTGTCGGACGGCTGAAACCCTAGCAACCTCGTTAACTACCCTCTATTGCCTGTCGCTATCCTTGCGCTCGAAATATAATCTCGTAATAGCTAAAGAAAGGCTAGGAAAGGACACGTTCACATCTCGATGGAACCAAAGCAGGAACCAACCCTCTTTCTTCCGGGACGTTCGACAGTTCGTTGACGACCGATCATGCACGTGCCGTCTGCCGGTCTCCTCCGCCACCGGTTGTTGATGTGCTTCGGCAAGCAGCAGCTGTCCATCTCAGATGTGACCGGGATCGATGGATCGGATCGGATCGGATCGGATGGAAAGGCCGGCTACGGAACGATGATGTGACACCCCCGTCGTACCGACCGGACCGTTCTTTCAGTGGTCAAGAACCTTGGCAGTCTCAAAACCTTCCTCTTTTAGCCATATTTATATTCCTCCTTCTCGATTGCGCCGTACACAACTTGAAACCAAAGTTTGCAGCTCCTCAATAGTTAGGAAGTACTAACATCCTCTAGAAGTCTTTATGTTGTGTCGAATATTTCGATACGTGTCCGACACTCGGTCTACACTCGATCCACACGTATCAAAAAATCCTACACCTAATTAACTTTCTCGACATTTTTCGATTTTCGAGTCGAAATTTTGATACACGAATTTTTGATACGTGATCAATTTTAAAAATTCAATAAATGAGATATCAAAATATATATATACGTAAAAAATAAAATACAATAATAAACATAACAAATGGAGAAAGAAAAAAAAAAATAGTATTCTATTCTCTTCTTACTTCTATTTCCCATGACATATAATTCACTTCTTAAGTTTTTTTTTTTTTCCAATATATCTAACATGCGAGTCCAGAATATGGATTGCTTGTTTTTTCTTCAAGTTTTATAAATTATTAAAATAGAGTTGAATTTATCAAATTGAAACAATGAATAATATTAATAAATGACAGATTAATGTTTTTAATGTATATTCATTCTAGGCTTTTTTTTTATTATTGATTTATTTATGAATTTGATTCAAATTAATTTGATTGAAATAATCATAAAAATGATAATTTATTATGTATATATAAAACTATATATTAATATACAACGTGTCCCAACGTGTTGGAACTCTCTGTTTTTTTAGAAATGACGTATCGGCGTGTCGTGTCGTATCGCGTGTCATGGTGCTACTTAGTTCAATAGTCCTGCGCGACAAGTTCTCTTAACTTGTGATGGAGACCGGTTACTTGCTATTGCATACAGCATTCCGCGCATCGGCTTACAAAATTTTTGTATAGTTTGAACTACCAATTTATGCATTCCAATTAATTTCGTGTTTGAATTTAATAACATTCTCGTTTACATACATTTGGCTTATTTTTCAACAGCGACACGGGCAACCACGCGTTGCATCCGGCATAGGAACAATTTCTCCTACCTAACAAGTAACGAGTGAACCTTTAAAGCTGTCGGACAAAACTGTCAGAGCATAACAAAGATGAGAATGTACAGCTTGGAACCAGGAACTCCCCTAACAACGTTATTTCTGCTGAGCCCATATCAAACCACCCGGTATCCGTACGCATCACTAAAAGAGTACATATAACGTACCCGTACGCATCACTAAAAGAGTTTACTATAATCTGCGAGATCAGAACCTTCTAGGACTTTTGCTGCATCCGGAAGCAACTTTCAATGCTTGATCTATAAAACACGCAAGATCTTCATTGGTTCTATAAAAGACTCAGCAGTCGTTTTTTTGTGGGTTTCGCTCACTTAAACCTACAGCAATGAGCCTGTATTGTTCTTGTAATTGGACAATCAATTGAACCTATTTAAAACTTCTTAGGACTCGTACCCACTGTTGTCCTTATGGAACAACTGGAAGGCTGTGTAAAGATGCTCTTCTTTGTCCATCCGGTTCATGTGCATCGTTGCTGTAATAAACTCATCGTAATTTATGGTTCCATCACCATCACCATCAGCATCGACCTTCATCCAAGGAAAGAGCAAAACACAGAGAAGAGAAGGTATTAGCATGTTTATGCATGCGAACATGTGTTCAGTTGCATGAATAATTGTAGCACCCACGTTCGATGTGATCAGTCTCCGCCGATGCCGAATGATATTGACAACTAAGAGTTGCTCATAGCTTCCATCAATTGTTTAACTTCGTACTCCGACAGCTTCGTCCCTTGCTTCAACTCCTCTAGTGTTATTGTACCGCTATTGTCGGTATCCATGCCCTTGAACATCTCCTTCAATCTTCTTATCTCTTCCTCTGAAAGACATCCAGCGATGACCTATGGTGTTGCATTGAAAGAATCTAAGAATCAGTACTAGCAGAAACATCTAGCCACTAAATTTGGTAATTTAGCACCCTCTTTCAGTCCATCACTCAATTAGTACCCGAAGAGCTACTTTCTTGAACTTGTTCATCGCTCTAAATTGCTTGAGGCGATCCAACACCACGTTGTCAAGAGGGGTATCGGGTGCTTCTCCATCCTCTTTGATCCATGGGTGATCTATTAAAACGTTTGGCGATAATATCGTGTCATTAGAACAAGACAGCGCAGAAATGTATCTAACCACGATTCTTGCAGTTGCAGCATAAATAAACTTACTGCATATCGAAACATTTCTTCGCAAAAATACTTACTAAGAACTTCGAAAGCTGTTAGCCTCTGTTTAGGATCAGAGTTTAACATCTTGCGGATGAGATCCTTTGCCCCCGGCGAGATCAATGGCCACGGATCACTGCTAAAATCAAGGTGGCCTCGTAAGATCGCATTGAAAATCCCGGTTTCTGACTGTCCATGCAAAGCATCTCATTTTGAGCAACATAATGAGAAACTTGTATTCCTTGAATTGATTGGCGACTCAGTTGGACGATCTTGAAGTTAATTAGTTTAAGATGTGAAATGAACAAAAAGAAAAGGAAAAGCTGGTAGTCGACAGTGGCCATCTTTACCTGCCCAGAAAGGAGGAGCTCCACAAAGAAGAATATATAGCATCACGCTGACACTCCAAATGTCAACTTCCGGCCCGTATTTCCTCTTCAAAACTTCCGGTGCAATGTAATATGCACTTCCAACTACATCTTGAAATGTATCTCCTGCCCAAAGAACAGCAAAACGAGCAGACGTAATACTTGTTTCTCTCATTAGCACATTCAGAGAATGGAAAACCTGTCATTCTAGTACTAATTGACTAGAAGATCATAAGCTACTTGAGCCTGAGCAAACCAGAAACTCGCTATCTTTCCCACTTTGGAAATCATTGGCTTTCATCAGGAACGTGAAAAATGTGACTAGAGGATTAAGAGGCCAACCTAGCTTGAAGAACACTGATAGACCGAAATCGGTGGCCTTGAGTGGCGAGTCCTCGTCCTTGTTCAACAGAAGGAAATTCTCGGGCTTGAGGTCTCGATGAATGACCCCCATAGAGTGACACGTGTGCACGATCTAAACAATCGTCCTGAGCAACGATGCAGCAGCATGCTCCGTGTAATTCCCCTTGGCTATGATCTGGTCAAACAGCTCCCCCCTAGCACACAGCTCCATCACCAAGTGAACCGAGTGCTTGTCCTCATAAGCCCCCTTCAGCTCCGCAATGTTGGGCTGGCCAGTCAGGTGGTGCATGATCTGGACCTCCCTCCTCACATCCTCGATGTGTTGGACGCAAATTACGCAACCCCAAGATCTCCATAACCATAACAAGAACATGTATAATTGAGTAGAAAGATTAATACACCTGTTTTTGGATCCATCGAACATAAAATGGAAGTAGAAAAGGGATTACTCACATATCAAAGGGATCCACACATCAAGTCATTCTCCTCTATTGCCCTCCGTATCACTAGCTTAATGAAGCGGCCCCCTCACGTTTAGCGTTAGGTAAACGCCCCTTAAATGAGGATACATGTAAGAATTAGGGTAGATGAGAGACTTGAGCCCTCATTATGGGCCAGGCTCAACTCGGCCCACACTAGTCAGCCCATATTAGACTAATTAAGAAACATTTTATCTCACTTTAGACCAATTTTGTTTTACGGTAATCGTAAAAACAGTAAATTACAATATCAATTAATTTAGTCAACATTAGGAAAACTCTTACATTCTCTCACTTTGACTATATTAATTGAAATCGTACTGTATGTGTGCATATTTGGTCTAGAGATAATTCTTAATAGTCAATCTTATCTTATAAAGTCTTAAACACCGAATCATTGCGGTAACTGCATGTATACACACAGAGCCTTCTATGGTCACGAGTGCTTTCAACTTTATTGATATGGATTCAATATGGTAGTGTGGCAAATGGATAACATCTCTCATAGAGAGATCCCATTTGTTAGTCACCATTCTCTTAGTTTAAGCATCACAAAAACTTGTGCCACTAGAAAATATTTTATGATTCCAATGAACCCACATATGTCTTGTCCTTATGATTAATCTTTCTTTATGTATCACAAGACATATGCACAAAGCTAATAACCGGATGCCCCTAGCCTTCACTCAAGGTTTATGCAATCCCTTGAGACTTTATCAATATGTATTCAACATAACAACAACACATTCAAAAATATTTTATTGAATGCAAAAGTTAATACGTAGCAAACCATTACAAAGTATAATGAACACAGATAAAACCTTTATCAGAGTAAAGCCAAAATAGCTCCCACTAAACAACAGCATCTCATGATACTCCTAAGCTCATGCTAACGACATGTCGCTAAAATACACACGGGCATAGGCATTTAGTTAGTGGATTTGCAACCACATCATCGTATGGGTCTATCCATAAAGTTAAAACGATTAACTCCTTCATGAGGTTTTAGAGCCTAAAAGCCCAAGTAACAACCTAAAAGAATGTTACTAACATTGCTTACATAGTAGAAGATGACATAAAACTTTATTTACTGCACTTCCTGCTAACATAAATATGTATTCCGTTATTGATTGCATGTCATCAGAACAGCCAGCAAAGTTTACATCTAAATACCCTACTAACTGTAAGAATTGAACATGTATATAAATTAGCATATAATCTCTTGTTTTCTTTAAGTACCTTAAAACCTTCTTAACAGCAACTCAGTGATCATGTCCTGGATTTGACCAATATCTACTTAGAAGTCCCGTAACAAAGACAACATTTAGTCTAGTGCAAATTTGAGCATACATTATACTTTTAAGTGCACTGATACAAGATACACCATTTAATTAGATTTTCTCAATATCTAAATAAGGACAATGTGATAGATTTAGTCCATCACCCTTAACAACATGAGCAATTCCTGGCTTGCAATGATGTATATTGAATATTTCCAATATACAATCAGCAAATATCCTCCGAGAAAATCTAATATAATATGACAAAAACAATCCTTACAAACCTTAGTACAAAAGATATAAGATGTCTCAAGGTCACAACTTGTAAACAAAATATCATGTACATAGAGTATAAGAAAAAATAAATTTCCTCCCATTGACCTTATAGTATATTGAATTACTTTGTTCTCAATTGAACAAGATAATAACATTATGAAACTTTAATAATATTATCAGGAAACATGCTTAAAACTATGAATAAGACTTTTCAGTCTATACACAAGTTTATTTGAATCTGCTGTAAAATCATCTAGTTACACTATATAGATTTTGTATCTATTTGACGTAACTTCATATCGGAATAAATTATTATTGCTACGTTCACTCTGAAAAAATCTTTAAAAATAGTAGAAAGAAATATTTATTTCTTCACTATTAACTATCCAGCCCTCTTTCAGAGTGAAAACTTTAGCTACCAATTTGGCTTTAAATTCTACAACCTTTCTTTGAAATTTTTTTAGTTTTGTATATGCCAATTTGCAACTAATGAACTTATGATCTTTAGGCAAGTAAGTTAGTTTCCAAACACTATGATGTTTCATAGATTGTATATCGCGTTTTATGGCATCTAATCACATACTTGATTGAGAATAAGAAACGACATTTATAAATATGCCATTACATCAACCATATAGTGGATATTGTAATCATGCTCTCACAATTAGACTATATAGTTTGATGATATAACTGATCGTCTTTCCCTAACAAATCTCCTTAATAAAGTTACAACCACTTCATTCTGCACTTGAGAGGTTTAAGAAATTTCATTATAAATTATATCAAGAATAGTACCTTGAACCTCAACAAGTTTAATCTATGGTACAGGAGATTCCATAATTATCTGTATAGGTAAAGACAAAAATACAGTAACCTCCATCATACTATTATCTTTAATAGTCTGAGAGTAGCTATCCTCTACAATTACGTCAATCTTTAGAAACTTTAGAGTATGTAATTTCATAATTCTTGCACCTTATTTAGGGTCATAAAATCAATACCCTTTTAACAATCTAGATAAGATACAAAATAATTCTAAGTGGATCTGAATTCCAACGCACTTAATATTGGATTAGATAACCCCACTTTTGCATGACACCTCTAAATTTCATATGATTCAAGTAATTTATGTCAAGTCTATAACTCAAAAAAAGTTTATGAAACTATTTTTTGTATGTGAAAATTTTACTTTCAAAATCTCAGCCCACAAAAGACCAGATAAATTAGTCTTACTAATCATATTCATCACCATGTTCAATATAGTGTATTTATGCCTTTCGGGCAAATCCTTTTGTCAGGATTTTCGGGTATAGTGATTAAGCTACCACTCCAGAATTTACGAAGTATTTGACAAATGACCCTTTAAGCTATTTCGTATTGTCATACTTACCAAAATACTCATGATCACTGTTAAGCCTGACAACCTTTTAAGACTAATTGTAATTATTTTATTATTTATCTCGGTCATTTTCCTTAAATAGAAAACTTTCGGAAACAACCTTTTAACCATATACGAGATGTACATGTCATTAGAGATGTACATGTACAATCTTTGCAGATGTGTCATAATTTCAATATCAAACAAGACATAATTTCAAGCAACTAAGACTTCCATCATCTTATAGTAGTACAGTCCGCAGGCAAACCTCTTTTCAAGTGTTCCAGAATAGAACGCTTCATGAATAGTAAGCAAATTCAATTGCTCTTTTCTCAAACAACAAATCATATGTCCACAACTTAAAATTTGAAGCAGTAAAAACCTCAATAATAGTGGAGTTATTAATTACAGAAAATGTGATTGAAAAACAAGCAATTTATATCATTAGTATAATGTGAGCACTGTGTAACTTGACATACAAGTACACATCCAGAAAGTTATACGCATAATCATATAACCACTTTGGGCAAAATACATGACATGCAGTTGTACACTCTCCACATGATAGCGGTTATGAGAATATATTCTAATTCTTCATGAATTCATCACCTTTTGGCATATAAATCACTAGAATCAGTCACTTCTCCACCACACTATCATGTATTCCTCCATGAACTAATACACAATCACCTCTTTTGGGAGTATGATTACGCATTAGACCAAGAGACATCACAATCATCATACAAAACCGAAATTTCTCAAACACAATCAAGCGTGCCACTTTGGCGATCACTACTCAATTGAATCATTAAAATTCTTTCATACCAGAGATATAAACTTTACTCCTCACATATACCATATAAACGTGATTTTAACTTTAATGATAGGGGCAATAAAAAACTAAAATCGCATATCATGCTAATTACATTGATTTATTCATTAATAAAAATTAATCATATATATATACAGCGAACCTGAAAGACAGATTCCAATGAGATCATTGATCACAGTAACACAAGAAACTTATCATAACAGAGAATAAAACATCTCTTATGCATCCCGATTACAAATTACCAGAACAACATAATAAGAATGCTGATTTAAAAGATCTCTCACAAATTAACATTAATAGTAATACATGGTACATCAAATCGACAAGCCTGACAGCTGATCCATTATCACTTATGAGTTTCATAAGGCAAAAATGACTCCAAAACTAACAACTGATTTATTAGTCAATTTTTAAGTAACAAATTATCATTATAATCAACCAGTGGCCTATTAATTGAGTCAAATAAAGAACCAAATATATAAAATTTAACAATAGATACTATTGCTCTGCGTAAATGTTGTTATACTCCTTAACCATAAAAATATTCAACTTGATAGATATTAGCAAGTGACCTAATGAGTTCATGTACAATATGCAGTAACTTAATTGACATGCATTACCCACATTCAGCAGATCTATTAATCAGTATAATCAGTTTGGTCACGAGTTCTTAAGACGTCCATCATTCAAAGATTACCGGTATGTAAAGGAGTATGCTTAAACAACAAAAATTTTATAATCAATACATAGCTCAATAACTATCCCATAATGGTTGTATCTCATTAAGCCAGCTTCAGTTCACAATAAAGTTTAATTTTTATTAATGAATCACACAATTATAATGTTTATGTGATAACATACTTATAACCCAACACTTATATTTCCAAAATCACATAAAAATATATGAAAAATACGCAAAAATACAATAAAAATACACGTATTTAGGGTTCCGTATGTATTTTCACATCCATAAAATCATCAAACATGTAAAACAAATTCACAAAAAGATAGAGGACGGCCATACGAATCCAACGCCACCAGCCACGCGCTGAACGGAGGCTCCACGCACCCACACGCGCCGCCTAAGTACGCGGCGCATGGAGCTCACGCGCGGCGCGCGTTTGACGCCCAGGCGGCGCGTGGCTAAGCGTGGGGGCGCGTGCGGCCTCCTCCGGCGACACGCCGCCGACTGTCTTGCTCGTCTCATCGAGCCCAATCCGAATTTATGATTTAATTTTATTTTTATTGAACAAAAAATCACGAAAATCACAAATTATGGAAAAATCACTATGCGTTCGAGTTCTAGGGTTATAAAGGCTTTGATACCACATGTTGGGTACAAATTACGTAACCCCAAGATCTCCATAACCAGAACAAGAACATACATAATTGAATAGAAAGATTAGTGTACCTGTTTTGGGATCCATCGAACATAAAGCAGAAGCAGAAAAGGGATTACTCACATATTAAGGGGATCCACGCATTAAGTCATTCTCCTTTATTGCCCTCCGTATCACTGGCTCAATGAGGCGGCCCCCTCACGTTTAGCGTTAGGTAAACGCCCCTTAGATGATGATACATGTGAGAATTAGGATTAAATGAGAGACTTGAGACTTATTTATGAGTTTCACCAGTTCCCATTCTACCAGCCAACTCGGCCCACACTAGTTTGCCCATATTAGACTAATTAAGAAACATTATATCTCACTTTAGACTAACCCTGTTATATCTCACTTTAGACTAACCCTGTTTTACGGTAATCGTAAAAACAGTAAATTACAATATCAATTAATTTAGTGCACATTAGAAAAACTCTTACACGATGTCATCCTTGCTCACAAGCTTCCGCTTGGCGATCGTCTTGCAAGCGAGCTACTCACCAGTTACCTTGTCGGTACACAAGTACATGATGCCAAATTGTCATCGGCCAAGCTCTTTGCCTATCGAGTACATGGCATTGACATCCTCCATCAGCCGATTGAGTACGGTGCCGAGCGGGGCCGGCTTGGAGGGCTTGGAATTCGAGGTTGCCATCTTTGGCAGGACGAACACATTATTGTTCGGGGTGGCATTGCCCTCTGGTTTGCTCGCATTCTCCGTGGTAGACCCCACTTTTTATAGGTTCCCCTTTAGGGCACCGCGACCAATGACCCCCGAGCAACAGTTGCCCATACTGCGCGGCGATGCAACGACTAGGCAAGGACTGGACCAGGCGTTGTTGGGTCAATTTGGAACTTTTATCTGTCTTTTGGGTAAGTCAATCTACATTCCATTAAGAGGAAGAATGTCCGGTATAAGAAGAAGAAGAAAGGGAAAAAAAGTTGAAGAAAGGGGAAAGATTGCAGCTGGGGAGTGATGGAGGGAGGGACAATGAAGGGTTCTTGCGTGTTTTGAAGCGTAGAGTCAGGCAATTCTTGAAGGGTGGCGGTTTTTGGTACTGGGCAGACGGTTGAGAAGACTTCCCAAGGGGAAAAGTAACGGTATTTTGTAATTTTTGGGGCCGTTCATCAACGGCTAGGTAGAGCTTTTGCCCTCCGTGTTCAAATCGTGTACTCAGCGAGAACTTCAATCTTGGTTTTCTACGATTATCTTAGTTGTGTAAGTCTAACATCTTTATTCCAAAATTTTAACGACTGTTTATTAAATTTCGTGAAAAGCTTACTGTCGGAAAGAAAATTTTATGCTTAAATCCCACCCCCTCCAAAAAAAAGGAATTTTTCTTTTAATGTTGATATTCTAAGTTTTCATACTTAGTTTCTTATAAATTAAGGGTGCGTATGATAACGTTTTTGTTATCGGGAACAATTTTTGTTCATAAATAATTTTTTATATTTCTATTCATTGGACATGTTCTCAACATTCGAAAGCATTTGATAATTGTACAAAATTTATGTTTCTAGAACAGAAACGCATTTGATACGACCTCACATATTTTTGTAACTTAGAATTTCTTCTAATTTATTAATAATTTTATTTTTTTTTTTTTCTTTTTCTTCTCCTTTCTCTAGCTAGCCGCCAACCTTGACCATGGCCAACAAGGCCGAGCCTCGCTCGACCATTAGTGAGGCTCGACCTCACCCGACCATCGCGAGGTCAACCTCACCCAACCAAGCAACGCCGACCTCACAATGGTTAGGCAAGGCTTAGCCTTGCCTTGGCTAGGTAGGGCTCGATCTTGCCCAGATTTGGCAAGGTTAAGCCTCACCCAGCCACAATGAGGCTTAAGGGGGGGAGTCACCAATGGCCGCGAGCTCGAGGCGACCTCGTTGGGGGCTGGCCAAGCTCTGATAACCAACTAAGGGGAAGAAGAGAGGAAGAAAAGAAAAAAAAAAGACTTTTTTCTTGAGTTGTTCCCAAGAACAAATAAGCAATTTTATTTTATTTTTGTTTCTAAGGAAAAAAAAATGACCAAATGCATTTTTGTTCTATTTCTGTTTTGGGGAATTAAAAAAACAAATTTCCTGAAGTATTACCAAACAACACCTAAGTGACTAGGCATGGGAATGAGTTCTTCATTCCATGTTAGTCACATGAAGAACTTTCTTTGTTTGTGTGTGAACTTAATCAGAACACTTCCGCACATACATGGGTCGCAAAGCAAAGTCTTTGTCTCGAGGAACCACTTTGCGGACTCAGCACTTGCCTGTTCTCCTCAACAACCTCGCGAAACATTGCTCGTTCGCTTGTTTTCGTTGCTCCTCCTGTTGCTGCGAAGGCAAGAGACTTCGCAACATGTGAGGACAACCTCAATGCCAAGGAATCTCCTGTCCGACCCAATCCGGATCGACTAATTCATCAAGTCCACAATTCTTAGGGCTGCTCAAGCCCGACCTTGCAGCTGTCCTCACTAAGTTCCAGAGGCAGGAGCAGGTCTCATGAAGGTTCGACGGTTTTTGTTCATTCAGAATTGGATTCGGAGCATTCTGAGAGTATCTTAGTCGATGATCAAACCAGTCTTGAGATCAGAGAGGTAGTAGCGGATACAAATCCTTAGATTAGGGAGACGAAATAAATAAATAAAATCAGCCCTAGCATGGAGGGGCCAAAACAGAATAGTTTTACATGATGCTTCAATAGTTGTGGTAAATTACTACTAATATGTGCACCGATCACCTAGTGGCTGGTGGCGGCAACGTGGCAAGGGGCAACAGACTTTCAGAAGATGTAGAAGAGAAGCACTTCATCACAACGATCTAACTTTCCGTTTTCCACCATCGCAAAGATGGGAATCAAAAGTTATTGTCAAAATGACACTCGAGAGAGAACAAAGCTTGTCATTTTCTACAAAACAGTACTAGAAAAATCGAGGAAGACAAAAAAAATCCATTGACGTGGCTGTTAGGTAAAAGGATGCAATCAAGCACTGAAGAGTACCTTGGGAAGAGTCATTTTGTAAATATAAAAAAGGAGTGATGAGTCCAAAGACATATAACATCAGTTCATGAAGAGCACCTCTAATCATCTTCACTCTCCTTTATCAATTCTTGATCTTCAAACAAGTCTTCAGGTGGGTCGTACACAATCATACCCGGAAAGAGCTCCAGGAAGTCGTCCTTCATCCTCTCTCTCAATTCTGGGTACGGAATAAGCCCTTTCAGTATCACACGGAAAGGCAGCGAGAGTGGAGGATCAGGAGACCGTCTCATTTCATCATATATCTCCATAGCCTCCGAGGGCAGTCCACTATCCAAGAAAGCCCTCACTATGTCCCCAAAAGTGTGCTGATCAAACAGAACTTCTTCCCTTTTCAGATCTTCCCACACATGCCTTGCCTCATCCACATTTTTGTTCCTTGCGAGCATCATCAACATGTCCCTGTAGAAAAACATGTCCGGCCGGTACCATATCTCTTTGCGCACCACATTATACAACTGAAAAAACATATGAGACATCGCTAAAATCCCAATCATATATGTTCTCGTGAAAAAAATGAAAAATAAAATAAAATAAGCACACTGCAAACAACAGTGACATTTGACAATCCATCATAGGGACAACATTGCTTAGCATTATTGTAGCCAAATGGTTATCATGGCCTGGCTAGCTCAGAGTAGTTACAATGATCGAGTAGTTGCCAATCATATTCCACTCACAAGTACAATGAACCTTATATATTTGACCTTTATCGGGCTTGCACATCGTTTCACAAGAAGTTAGAAAGACCACTCAAGTGACGAAGGACACAATGATTCTCCAGTTGTCAAGATGAAAACTTCACCAGACAGAAAGTAGCTAAAATTAGTGGTCACCTTCACGGGACACAACCATCTAGTGTCTTAGCATCTCATTTGTATTGAATCTTACAAACAATATGAAAATTGAACACCTTCCATTACTTAATACTTCTCTTATCAATTACCATACTCTGCACAGAAACAGATCAAATTATACAAAGGATAATGACTTCACAATATTCAGGAAGTTGACTGCAGGTTCAACCACCTTAAATTGCCTTGTTGTCCCCGGTCACGGCCCCCGACCACTAGGTGCTCAGTGGACATTTTAGTAATATGTTGCATAACCACTGAAATTTCACATAAAAGTTCTTTTTTTTCCTCTCCAAGCTAAGATTTTCCAATTTTTATTTGGCCTCCCTAATTGATCTGCATATGCTATTGCCTCTCTAATCTCAAGACCAGTTCAGCTATCGACTGAAATAATGCACCAAATCCAATACCAAGTGAACTAAAACGACGAACCTTCATGCAGAGAAAGACCTGATCCTGCCTCTGGAACTCGGCAAGAACAGAGACGAGGTCAGACTTGAGCAGCCGTGAGACATGGGACTTGATGAACCGGTCGAGCCGGACTGGGTTGGATTGGAGACGCTTGAGTTCCTTGGCCACAATCAAACCCTCTTTCCCAATCTCCTTCTTCCTCCTCCATATCGACAAGCTAGGGCTCGAGGTTGTCCTCACATACTGTGATATCTGCTGCGTTCGCGGCGACAACAACAGCAGTGACAGTAAGTGATGCTTCGCAAGATTGTTGTGGAAAAGCAAATGTTGATTCCGCAAAGCTGTTCTTCGCCGAAGAAGAAGATGAAAAGCGAGGTTCAACATCAATGGAAGTCATCAGAACTGCAAGAGGACTGAGGACACATCAAACTTTACTGAAAAGTGTTATGTTTGAGGTACGTTTTAGGCTTATTTAAGTTCACGATTGGAAAACCTCAGAAAAGTCAATCTACAATGAGACACTTCACATTAATAATGTGAATGATACTAACTGGATCATTTTTGAAGAAAACCAGCTTTGCGCAGACTTCCAGCCTATTCCTATAAATATTGGGCAATCCTGTCAGTACTTGGTAGAGGTATATAAGCATATGCAAAGATCAAGTTATATTACAGTACTTTTAAAGAAAAAGACAGAATAAGATTATAACCAGCAGATAATGAACATATTATGGTAAAAAAAATGTTTATCCTCACTTTACATCATGATATAGGCAATAAACAAGAAAAAGAAGCTAGAAATGAAGTGGTGAAGCAAACTTGACAGTTGCTCGCAGAAGCAAGTGGACCATCATCCTTGTCTATTACTATCAAAGTGGGATGGGTATAGGTACATATTTATCCAACTATATGGATATTGCTAAATAATTACAAACAAAATCAGCAAGACTCACATTTGTGCTAGCATTTTGTTCTCTTTCCAGTAGTCATGATTTAGCTCATCAATTTATGAGAAGTTATTGACTGATCAAATTTTTTATACATGGTTTGCAAACATGACACATTGTCCCATGTATGAAGAAGATGTGTTTAAAAATTAGTCCAACTCAGAATAAGTATATTATTGCAAGTGCAAGTATAAACATACTTAAACCTAATAAGCTGAAAATAAGAAAACTCGTTATCTCGACTGACCTTTTGAAGATATGAAAATAAGATGTGTATTAGAAGTTGAAATTGAACCTACTGAACAATCAATAGCAACTACCATTCAGCAAGTTGAATTCCATGAATAAATGAAAAAACCAAGAAAACTATTAGTACATGAGCGACAATACAGAACCTCACTTTGGTGCTTACAACAAAACTCCAACTAAACACGAGCTATCAATAGCCCTCCCAGAAATAAGATTGTGCAGAGAAAATTCTGGAAGAATTTGGCCGCAATAAATAATAAAGCAATTTAGAAGTGTCACTCTAATTGATAAATCTACTTGGAAGCCGGTATATTCTAGGACATTGAAGGAAAATTGGTGATTGAACTTGGCAATTTACACAATCTACAACATAAAAAGAGAGCCTATCAATGTCCATAGATGAATATCCTATTTCTGTCTGTGGCCTTATGACATGACTTCTACAGTAGTGAGCAGCAACATTGTCATGCGAACAGAACAGCATATGACAAGCCTTAGCATGCATTGCCAGCGACCCCGCAAAAATTATAGTCATGCAGAGGCATCCACTGGAATAGCTTAGTGTGCTTTTGAAATTGTGAACCGAAGCATCAGATCCTTACAGTAACAAAGGGCATTTTACAGGAGTCTGGAGAATTGTTTTAAAAGGACAAGACAAGTGAATTACCTGCTATACAATAAGTAGCAATGGTACATTTTACAGATTATGTTCTTGGAAAACGTTTGTCGGGGGAAAAGAGAGAGAAAAGAAGGATGTTGTTTCCCATTCGAACAAGTAATGTCCTAGGCGAAGATCACCAATCTCAGATCTATTTTAAGTACCGATAGAAAAAAATTTGAGAAGTGGAAGAGGACACACTTCACAAGAGTAACATGCCATCCCATTAAACAAAGGTCTGAGAGGAGAGGAAATCAAATCTAGGTTCAAAAGCATTTATTCCAAAAACTATTGATGGCTCTACAACCAACGGTCATTCTAGAAATATCAACTTTGCAGATGCCATTATTTGACATAAATTAATGACGGGGAAAAGGACCAAATCGAGATGTTGAACAAGGAGAGTAGATGAGATCATTGAGATGTCCAAACACCATTAAAAGCCTTGAGGTCCGTTTTGTGACCAACACGCACATATATATAAAGTAGCTATCATTGTTTGGATAGGCTTCAGCAAAACCTATGGAATTGGAATATAATCTGCTGATTTAGATGTTTTACTCTACATTTAACTGGAAATAAAGCCAAGATGATATTCAGCAACATGCCAGAACCCACATCCGAAGCCTGTGAAAGCACAGCCTTGTGCAACTCCCAAGCAGATTTTACTGACGAACCAAGTCCTCGATGGCTATATCGGAAAAAGGCCGAAGAAAAACATAATCAATTGCACCACACCAACAATCCGGAAAACACGCACCCATTGGGAAGAAACCTTAATCACTTGCAAATTCGTCAAAAGTCACCAATAACAAGCGAACGTAAATCTCCGTATATGAAAGTGCGCGTAAATCTAAAAACCCTATTCGTTCCTCGCCAATAACAAGCTACAGGAAACGTGAAAATGCTTCCCCACCCCCTTCGAGCCGGATTCAAAATCGCCAAAACACGCCCAAACCCCCGGCCTCCGCGGTTGTTTGCGTGCTACTGGTATGAGCGAAATCAAAACGCGACGGAGCACAGATGAACTGTCTCGCCGGCGAGAAAGTAACGGAACACTAAGAAGGATTATTCCTAGGGTTCCTCCAAGACCTCCCTCGTCTCGCCGCCGAAGCGCGCAGAACAAGGGACTCGAAGCGATTCACTAGAGACTCGTACCGCCGCCGCACAGCACGAAATCGGGAATCGGCGGCAACCGGACAAGACTCGCCCTGAGCTAGGGCTGGCGCGTGGGAGGGAGGGAGAGGGAGGGAGGGAGAGTTGTACCTGGCGGCGACGGCGACAGCGAGCGGGGCGGAGAGAGGTGGCTCGCGGGGGTCGACGGCGTGAGAGGTCGCTCGCGGGTAGCAAAGCTTGAGTCCGCCTTATTTTGGTGGCCACGGATTAGGGAGGGGAGATTTGCAATGATTTAGTCTAATTGCAGGAGATTACATGGTATAAGAAGAAATTTGAGGTCTTACAGAGCTTTTTGAAATACAAAATTCCATTCTTGCATCTACTGGTCTAGATTTCGCTGAAGATAGTCAGTCCGTTTGTTTCACCAAAAAAAAAAAAATACTGATTAAAAATTAATTATCAAAAATGATTTATTATTTATACAAATAAATAAATGATAAATATTTTTATTATCCAAAAAAATATAAATAATTATTAATAATTAAAATATTTTTCTTGAAATTTTTCAAATAATGGCTCAAAATGTCTTTGTTTTTTTTTTTTAATAAGAACCTTAAGTATTTCAAATAACGATATGATTTGTCCATATCAATGTCAAATAAGCGTTTGAAATTGTTATGTTGTTTGAATAAGGCTGGCGCCGTTGGCCGCCTATGGACAAAATATTCTTATGAATAAGAAGTATTTTCATTTGAATACAATTTAAATTGAATTAAAGTAATTAAATTTAAAAAATTTAAAAAAGGAATGAAAAAAAGAGAAAACACAGGCAAGAGGGCGATCCCTCCCACCGATAATGGGGTGGCAACTAGACCATTAAACGAGTGGGTCGGGTCGGGTCAAGTTTTGGTTTAATCATAAATTATTTGACCCAAATCAACCCATTTTTTACAACGCAAAATTTTTTATCCATACCCGACCCGATCTATATTCGACTTATACCCAACCCATTTAACTAAACTTAAAAAAACTTATTTCGTTTATATATATTTTAAAATGGTATTCTTAAAATAGTTTTATACAACACGAATTTAATTGACAATTTTTATAATTTTTAAAATATTTATTTTTGAAATTTGAATTTGAATTATTTTTTATTTAAAAAATTAAATTTGTAATTATTTTTATTTTTAAGAATATAATTTTTCTTTTTCTTTTCTTTTTTTTTTTTTTGTTCCTCTTCTTCTTTTGGCTGGCCAGATCCGGCGAGCTTGAGGCTTGCCTGACCAGTTGTTGGCTATTGCCGTGCCAGCCACCAAAAGGAGGAAGAATAAAGAAAAATTAAATTAAATTAAAATATAAAAAATTTTATAATTTCAATTTTTATAAAAAAAATATATTTTTATAAAGTTAAAGAGAGAAGAGAGAGATTATAAGGTTTTGATTAAAAATGGGTTATAAATGCAACCCATTTAAGACCCACTTATCTTTAAGTCTTCAAAAATCCATTTAATTAATTTCTTCAAAAACTAAGTGACCCATTTTGCCACCTCTAGTGACAACCAGTATCCTCTAGCTTGTGTTTTTTTTTTTTTAAATACAAAATACTTAAAATATTTAAATATTTAATAAAACGAAATTAACCTCCACATTTTGTGAGCTCAAGCCTTTCTTTGAAACCGATATATGCATTAATAATATCCACTTCAAACTATTATTTAAGAAAATAGCAACATTTAAATCATTATTTGAAATAATGTCTGTTTAATGCATTTTTAAGAAAATGATGGCTTTTTAAGCTCTTATTTAAATTTTTTTATATTTTTTCATAAGCAAATTATTTTCAAGTGATATTTTTAGAAAAAAAAAATTCAACTATTTATTTTTCACGAAACAAATTGAGTCGCGTAATAAATGCAAAATATTTATGTCAATCCATCGATCCATAAGTCAAATGACAAATTAAATTCGGCGTCCCACCTTAACATATCATGCGAGATGAATTGATGACATTTTTTAGAATGACAAAGGATTAATTAACTTTTCACTGTGATATTCTAATGCAAATTAACATGATAAACATCGACTTCTTTTTTACAGGAGAAAAACTAAAAACTTTTCAATGGACTCTCTTTGCAATTACAAAAATACTGAAAAATGGGAAAGATTAACTGTTAGAGCACATTTCCCATTATATGACTCATTGTAAGGATTTTGAGATGATAGAACTTTGGGAGATGACACTCGGGCTTTTTTTTTTTTTAACAATCCTTTTTATATTATTTAATTTTGTGTATATGAGAATATTCATCTCGAAATGTTATGCAAAATAAAAGAAATCGCTAGGAAAAAAAATTCATTTTGCTATAGAACATTATCATTTGGCATTTGTCGCTCTAGTACTTATTGCAATAACATAAATAATTGGAGACATGTTTTAATAGCTTGCATTAATGTAGAATCATTTATTTACTTATGTTAAATCCAAAAAATAAATCAGACACGGGCAAAGTGAATATTCGAGTGCGAATCTCCCCCCCAAGCGATAATCCTTGTTCTTTTTTTTTTTTGTTTTTCCCCTTGTTTTTCGGTCGAAAGTCATAATCCTTGTTCTTTTCTTTTTGGTCGAAAAGTCATAATCCTTGTTCACGACGAGTAGAATTGTCCATTTCACAAGGGCGGGGCCCACCACCAGCAAGGCCATTCATTTCACGCGCGCCGAAAACAGCGCGTGTTCCTTGGCGGTAAAGTCGGACTTGTCTTTACTCTGCCCGTCGCGGATAAAAAAGTAGGACTTCACCGCGGGTAAATGACTTCTCTGAAGCCTGCCGTACAAGCACGCCTCCCGTACAGTGGTAAATTTCCCAGAATTTCAAAATTCGCTGCGGTTTGTTTGATGGCATCCGGGGATTTGAAATTGTTTACGTTAGGTACACCATAAATCACCCGATTAAATGAGCTTCTTCCATTAAAAAAAACAAAAAAAAAAAAGAGCTTTCCCGTATGTCGGTACGTACCTCACGTGGCCTCCAATTCCCGAGCCTAAATTTGAGTTTACAAAATAATCCCGTACTAATATCCCCTTCACATGTATTTCGAATTAATTCTCATCCAACACAAAATCTCCCACCAGTACCTGTGACCTCAATCAACCCTTTGTTAAAAAGCAAGCAAGTTAAAAAATGTCAAATCGGTAAATCTCCATGTGGAATTTGTCTTGTGGTCCTTTTTATCTATGTCGACATGGATGCCTTTCAACGAAAAATTAGAGAGAATGCCAAGTGATGGTAGATTTAGGTTAAGGTACTAATTTGGATTTTTTTGTGAGACAAAAAATTACTCGAGAATAATGTTTCGCATGGATTTCTTTTTTTGCGAGACAAAAATTAATTTATGATCAATGTGTCGTAAGTTCCGTTTTGGGATTTTTTATAAGAAGAAAATTAATTTATGATGAATGTGTTGTGGTATACCATTTTGGGATTTCTCATGAGAATAAAATTAATTTTATGTTGAATGTGTCGTGGGATACCATTTGGGATTTCTCCCGAGAAAAAAATTAGTTTATGATCAATATGTCATGGGTATCACTTTGAGATTTTTTATTGTCTAGAATAAAATTAGTTTATGGTAAATATGAAAATTTTAATGGCATTAATCGTAAATCATGTGGACATGTCTAGCAAAGCTTTTGTCTTTCACTTAATTTAAATCCATGACACGTGATTTTCCATATGTTCTAATTTAAATAGTACTTTCGCTATATTTTTTCATCCATTTTTTAAATTTGGATGATATTTTAAATTTTCACAATAAAGCAAAATACTTGTCTCTTAAACTTAATTATAAACAAACAAGCTCAATCCTATTTTATATCATCGTTGAATAAGAGTGCCCACTCAAAACCGATTTTTAACATTGATGTGTTATATTATAAGGCAAATCAAGAACGAGTATTAAGTGGATCAATACATGGAGATCAACTTACATCCACAAAGAGAAAATCAACAAGGTACGATGCAAATGAAAATAAATTGATTATATTTGAAAACAAAAAAGAAGAGCCTATCGCGTGAGTTGATATCAGGTTAATTGATCTCGAGATATATAGTATTATCTTTAATGAAGTTGAAATTCGAATAAAAGTGATGACATGATAAAATGAAAGAGAAAATTTCCTTCCGAATTGTGACGAAGAGGCCCCCCATATTTTTCAACGAGCGAAGGGGCAAACTCCCGAACTCTGCTTTGACTAGAGATATCTTAAAGTGGTTTCCTTAATAAGGATCCCAAAATTAATTACAGCGCTATTCAATGCACGTGTATCAAGGTATCTACTATAGATTCTTCTTTTAGTACGTCACAAAGAGAAACAT
Organism: Eucalyptus brandiana; assembly: GCA_014182725.1. Taxonomy (NCBI): domain Eukaryota; kingdom Viridiplantae; phylum Streptophyta; class Magnoliopsida; order Myrtales; family Myrtaceae; genus Eucalyptus; species Eucalyptus brandiana. Next base: position 42,946,629 of record CM024669.1, on the reverse strand, counting down.
TACTCCTACGAATATTATATACGGTCCCTTTTTCTAGTATGCCATCAAATAAATCACCCGAATAAGACGGTCCAACTTTTAACCAAACAACTTTTGACCCTACGGCCTAAATTAGGAATCCCAAGAAGTTTAAAGGTGGTTGATTAATTAATTCACAGACTCCGAGACGGGGCATGGCGTGTTCAGAGGGCAAGAGTCGTTTTAATTTACTAACCAATGATGGCGATGCAAAAGAAGGAAAATCAAGGGGGATTTCACACGGAGGTTCATCGATTTATAAATCTGACGAAATTATGATTTATGAGATTTCTATACGAATAATAAAACCCGCCAGAGAGTGAAAGAGTCTATTATTATTATTGAACCAAAACCCTAAAATACTATATTGCGCCTGTTGCCACGCGGCATGTTTTCATAGGAGTTTTTGTTAATTTAATGGTGGAGGGTAATAAGGGGCTTGATTTGAATTGTGTTCGGGTGTTTTTTTTTTTTTTTTTTTGGACTTAAATGGTATATCGAAAAGTTCCGTCACTAAATTACACGACGCATTTGAGTAAGAAGGCTCTCGATCCAACTCTTGTTAGAGAACTCCATTTCTCGAAGACACGGTCTTTTGAATTTGCCATGTCAAAATACACGTGAATTTAACAACTTAAAAGAATTTTACCAAAATCACTCTATTTAGGCCAAAAAAAAAAGTACTTTTTTTTTTAATTTTCCACAATACAATATTCAATCAACATGCTTGTGAAAACCGTCAATACAAAATCCATCATGGGGTTGACCTAGTGTGGCCATTATGGTCATGGGTTCTTGTCATGGGCAACTCATATCTAAATAAGACCTACCACAATAGGTTACCATGCTAATATTTCTCTAGACAACTGACTAATCACAAATATGTTTCTAAGGTGTGAAGATTGAAAAAGAAGGAAAGGGCCCACGGTAGATAATTTTCACCTCAAAGGTACTTGATTTATCTTTCTCGTCAAGGATATCTGTAGAGACATATAGGTGGTCCTCTCTTTACATAAAAGACAAGTAAGGGAAATATAGCAAGTCGATTAATTAATCCTTTACAGCCCTCTTATACTAGAACATATTCATGCATGCCTACCTTAGATAACCAATAGCTCTACATGGTTTTGTTTGTCTTGATGTTAACTACGAGCCGTTTGTTCTCGTAGAAAGGGTATCGCAAAAATATTTCTCAAAACTAATCGTCTTTATTCATTTGAAAAATTAGCTAATCGGAAATGTTTTGATTATCAAACAATTTATGCTTAAATCTGTATGTCGATAGCAAAAATATCATTTAATATAATTTTTGAAATTTATCAGTTTGTGTCTCCATTTTCTTTGTTTTTTTTTTTTTTTATAAAAATCAAGGATAAAAGAGATATTTCCTTTAAAAATGAGAAACAAAGTATGCACGCATGGTTTAATCCTCACGTGCATTACATGCTAATGGGAAAGTGTACCGTCTGGTCAACCGCCGTAACAAAATGAAAGTTCGAGGGGAATGTACAATAGTCGAAAGTTACGGGGGCAAATATGCAATATCGCAAACCTCAGGTGAGTTTTGTATTGTACTAAAACTAAAAGTTCCTTCAAACCAAAGAGAGCTGCTCTTTTTTTTTTCATTTTTTCCCGGGCAAGACCGATACGCTAATCAGCAGTTAAAAAAAAAAAAATTTAAAAATACCGACCATCACCAAGAACATCAACGTGGCGCCTTCCAATTGGACGGTGACTCTACGTTGGACTAAAGCTGACTTCACATGACTACTTCCTCCCCTCCCCTTCACTGCAACTCTCTCTCTCTCTTCTTTCTCTCTCTTCTCTGCTTGCTGCTGCTGCTGCTGCTTCACGGCCAAAAGTAGGTGAAAAGCGGAGTCTTCTTCCTCACACCACATTCCCACGACAACCGCTACCTTGCTGTTACCTAATCCTGAGCTCGAGCCATTAGAAAAAATGGCGGAATCTTCGCGATTATAATACGCGCGCGCGCCCTACTCCGTACACGCGCGCGCCCTCGCTCCGAAAAAAAGTACGCGAGAGAGCAGCTGCGGTGTTGGTTCGGGTTGGTGCTCGTGCTCTTTCAGTCCAATCGGGAGCGTGGCCGAGGGGATTCGCATGGCGACGCAGACTGCGGAACTCGCTCGCCATTCTTCGTAGGGTGCGGGGTCGAGTGATTGGTGGCGCTTTGTCATCTGCCGAATCGGAAACCCTAGGCCTCTCGGACTGGTTCGGCGAGGCTCAGATCTTGCGGTCGCGGATCTACCGATTGGCGATCGCTGCTTGCTGGCCTGGGGGCGGGGCGGGCGGCGGATGGCGGGGCCGGTTCGGGCGGAGTGAGATGTTCGGGGCTGCGAGCTATGGTCGGGCTTCGATTGGGCGCGGGTTCGGTGCCGTAGCGGCGGGAAGCGCGTCTATCTTTCGCGGAAATGTCAACTTCGCTAGCGGCCTTTGACCGCCCGAGGACCGGTGTTTCGAACACGGTACGAGTCTCCGGCGTTCCGGAAATGGTTTGAGTTGCTTCGAGTTCCCTTGTTTTGGGCGTTCGCGTAGGAGGAGTTGGTTTTTCTGTTTTTTTTGTTTTTTTGGCTCGGCTTCAGTCTGGGGCACGAGGAAGTCTTTGGCGGAAAACTAGGACTTCTTGTTAGAGCTCCATTGCTTTTGGCGCAGATTGTTCTCACGAGCAGTTCAGTTCATCTGTCCTTTGCGGTGTTTGATTTTGCTCATACCATTAGCTCGCAATCAACTGTGGGCCGGTTACGGGGATGGGTATGTTTGACGATTTGATTGAGCTTGGAAAGGTGGAAGCATTCTGACCAGAGCGTTCTGATGTAATTTCTGCTTGCTTAGGACTTTTTTTGCTCTTTCATCTTTTTTCCCTTTTTCGTAGCTTGTAATTGATGAGAAACGAGTAGGATTTAGTCTGGCAATTTCATCCCCAAAGATTTACGCTTAGGGTGTGACTTTCGACGAATTTTCGCGAGACTGATATATCTCACTGACTGATGCTCGTTTTCCAATAGTGGGGTGGTGCGATTGCTCGGTGCCTAGAATTTGTGCTTGGCATTTGCAGATTTAGTCACCCGGATAATTCATTTATCCATAAAATATGTTTGTGGTTGCAAAATTGTACTTACTAGGCTACAGAAGTGGGATTTTGGCATGGTAGTTTAGATTTTTACATCTAAATCACAAGGATATCCACAGGTCTGCTGAAGTCTATCCAAATAATGATAGGTGCTTGATATGTATGTGCATGCTGGCTTCAGAACAATCTTCAAGGATGCAGTGGTTTTTAGACATCTCATTTAGCTCTAGTTGTTCAGAAACTAAATTTAGTCTTTTCTTCCTCTTCTTCATGTGAATAATGGCAGCTGCAAAGTTTATTTTCCTAATAAAGAATGCTGGTTGCAGAGCCATAGTTTTTACAATGAATGCTTTTGAACCTAAATTTCTTTTTCCATTCTTCTCTGGATTTTGTTTAATAGGATGGACAAGTTACTCCAGTGAAGTTTTTCCTCTTCCAATTCTCAAGATTTTATCTATCAGTACCTAAAATACAAGTGAGACTGGTGATCTTTCACTAGGATTACTTCTTTGAATAGAAAATTGCATTCCTCTTTTCTCTATTTCTTTTACCCCGACAAGACTAAGTCTCAAAGATCATAATCTGTAAAATATACCATCGCTGCTGTTTATCCTCAAGTAACTCCGTGGGTTTATCCTTTAAATTCCTTTTCCAAATTCCGGTAAAATTCTCCTTGTTGCTGAAAGGATCTGATGCTTTTGTTCACAATTTCAAAAGGCTATTCGAGTGATTGCCTACGTATGACAATAACTTTGCAGGGTCCTGAACTATTCTGGCAATGCATGTTAAAGCATGTTCTACGATGTCCTGGTTGTAAGATAAAGTTGCTGTTCATTTTCTTGCCTATAGGAGCCAGCATTGACCTCTTGAACTGAAATATGATACTCATCTATGGACAAGGCTCTTCTTTCATGTTTTAGGTTGTGTAAATTATAGAATTCGGTCACCAGTTTTCCTCTATGTTCTAAAATATGACAGCTTTTAAGTAGTATTGTCAATCACAAGTCACATTCTTAGTGCTGCCAATTCTTTCAAAATTTTCTCAGTGCACTCTTATTTCTGAAAGGATTGTTGATAGCTCGTGTTTAGTTGGAGTGTAAGGCTATATATGGTTGCCCCTTTGGTAATAGTTTGTCTTGGTCTTTTCATTTATGTATGGAATTTAATATTCTGGATGGTTGTTGCTAGTGATTGTTTAGGGGTTTCAATTCTCAGCTCTAATACATTAAAGCTTTGGCAGGTGTTCAAAAGTGGCCCTCTTTTTATATCTTCCAAAGGTCAGTCAAGATAACAAGCTTTCATATTTTCAGCTCATTCAGTTTTCATACTTTTATACTTGCATTTGTGATAATTTACTTATTCTGAGGTGATACTTTTTTAAACACATGTTCTGATCATCGTCATACATGGGAAGATATTTTATGTTTACAAAGCACTTTACCAAAATAGATCTGTTGATGATTTTTCATAATCGATGAGCTACATGATGACTAGTGGAAACAGAGCACTATCAGGAAGGAAAGTTGAATTATGTTGGCACAAATGTGAGTCGCTGAATTGCTGGTTGTTCGGCAATGATCCTCGTAATTGGAAAGATATGCACCTACGCTTAAACCTATTTAGATTGAAACAGATAAGAATGGTCCACTTGCTCCTATCAGCAACTGTCAAGTTTGCTTGCACCGTTTCATGTCTGGCATCCTTTTCTTGCTTATTGCATCTGTCATGATGTCAATTGAGGATACACCCTTTGTTTTTTCTTATAATATGTTTATCATCTGCATGATGTGTCTACTTGTTATAATCTTATTTTTACTGGTTACTTTTTCTTTTAAATTATCGTGATATAACTAGATCTTTGCATCTGCTTCTATACCTAGTGACAGAAATTCCTAATGTTTACAGGAATAGGCTGGAAGTCTTGGAAAAAGCGCTGGTTTATCCTTACGCGCACTTCTTTGGTTTTCTTCAAAAATGATCCTGTTAGTATCTATTTTACGCTATTTCATGTGAAGTATATCACTGCAGATTGACTTTTCTGAGTTTTTTCGAATTTCTTGATTTCTCCTTTAGACGACATAACCACAAGAGTCTCTTTAGCAGCTATTTCTTGAATGAGTAGGAGTGCTTTCTGGTGGTTTGGCAATGTGTAGTATTTGTTGGGCAATTAAATGGAGGATGTTGTGGCTTGGCAATGTGTGTTTATGGTATTTGTCAGGCAATTGGATGAAGGATGTGGTAACATACTGATCTTAAGTTCAGTAGATTTTTCCATCTAACAGTAGCTCTTGAGGTGTTATCCAAATCCATGGTACTTCTGGCAATGTTAGATTTAGCCCAAATTCCAGTCCTTTTAATTTACTATATGTATATCATCTGGTAAGTATTCCTTGAAATTGTTTCCTTACAAGCACCTGTTATGAAATTGTTGAATAAATAGGGATAAGATGTATAGATTGGAGAAATTATTAAATTGCCACTTGAAAGGACAATTTTTTTTTTGTCTATTGGACATTATTAGCTTACGGTGTATTGTTGTACAAGTTTTGATTATGTGGGAGAGTAGGAGGTGCTTTGACAAATTTTACTGAAGTTCTTTAGTTTTCCAGAAGAGGAACCCAATCGTGAGATCTCAAAATTTATGGTAATGAATATCTATAAGCCATCATTGTCTCTGTTAATTCTGGTTGCTGTCTAGATTGCAATGCTTTTCTTCTGGTTTTTCCAATCTTCACATGCTACCCCTGTAATCTATGAGAATCTTTGTAGAGGTAGCACTTGATCTCAATTCTTGGACTGGTGCGAAAGGGCTTTACTAACTAATCAGATGGATCTTCATGATTACCTGCACTACATCTTGTTTTCTGTTACCTCGTTCTGTTAACTAGGATCTATTTGAGCACTCGCACCTCCTTCAGATTCAAAATGCCTACACAATCTCTTTACTCGTAAAAAATTATGTATTTTCTGTCCTTTATTTGATGAATGGTTGAAATTAGTGACATTGGCCGTAGTTATTTTGTTTGATCTGGTGTGTTTCAAATTATGCCTTTCCTTGCATGTAAGGTCAGGTGCCTTATCGAGATGATTAGATGCAGCATATGCTTATTATTTTGATTTGTCATGCAGAGTGCACTCCCACAGAGAGGTGGAGAGGTAAACCTGACTTTGGGTGGGATTGACCTGAACAACTCTGGGAGGTATGTTTTCCATTCTTGGTAGCTGAGGGCTTTCGTATGGTATGAAGAAATTATCATGCCTGTTGTGACGGTTCATTTCTCGCACTTGCTTCAGCGTTGTTGTTAGAGAAGATAAAAAGCTGTTAACTGTCCTGTTTCCTGATGGACGTGATGGCCGAGCATTCACTCTTAAGGTGCTTCATCTTTTTTTACTCCTAACAGTAGCTCAATTTTCTTTGACACAGTGAGCATGTTCTATTATTATTCGAAGTAATTATTCTCTGAAGTTCTCAGATATACACCTTTCCTTGTGTTTGCTTTGACACTAATTTTCTAGGCTGAGACATTGGAGGATTTGTATGAGTGGAAAACAGCCTTGGAACTTGCTCTTGCCCAAGCGCCAAGTGCTGCCCTTGTCATGGGACACAATGGAATCTTCCGGAATGACGCGGGTGATACAATTGAAGGATCTTTTCATCAATGTCTGTACCTCTCTTATCATTGTACATCTTGCTTAAAACTGGTTCTTTGCATGCATATGGAGATTCTAGGTACTTTCTCTCTGCCTCATGATGCCTTAATGCAGGGAGGGAGAAGCATCCTGTAAAATCTCTGGTCGTTGGGAGACCAATTTTGCTTGCTCTGGAAGATATTGATGGAGGTCCTTCTTTTCTTGAGAAAGCTCTTCGGTTTCTAGAGAAGTTTGGTGAGTTTTTCTACACTAATCTAGTCTGATCTTTAGCTTTCTGGGTTTTCAATCTTTCTTTTATAGCAAGTTGCTATGTCATAATACTCCTTAAGGGTCATTTAGTATCTCCCTGTGATGGTCTGGCAATTCATCTTGACATGTCTCCCTGGTTGGTTACCTACTTGTGCCAAAGGAGCTCCAAGTTGGTCACACAGTTGGGTTGCCTTTGCCCCCATGCCTTCCCTTTTGATTTTCAAAACAGGAGCCTATGCAGCATAGTTCCATTTGGCCTATCTAGGCATCTAAATATTGCAAAACAAAATCTTGAAGTTTTCCTCCAGCGTATGCTCTGTGTTGGTCATGTGCCCAATATACACTTGGTCGGGTTTACTAATTGCTTTGCCTATTCCCTCCCTTTCCCTGCTGCACTTCTCTGGATATCTTTTCTAGTTTAGGAAGCCTGTTGCTTAGCATTTAGTGGTAAGTGTTAATTATTGGGGACATTTCTGTGGCGGAAAATTGGCCATTTCTGGATATGTTCATTAAATATATGAGAATGAGATCTTGTTGAATTTGTTTGTGTGGAGTAGTGTATTGTCCAAAAGATATCAAATTGAAATTTGTAGGCTAGACCTTCTCAAACACTTGATTCTCGAAGAATGGATATGGATGAATGCTTCATGTGCCTTGTTAGGTGATAAAAATGGATAACAGTTCTTTCAACTACACGATTCTTCTTGTTCTCAGAATTATTTCACTTTATATAACTGTTTTTCAAACAGGAACAAAAGTAGAAGGTATTCTAAGGCAATCTGCAGATGTCGAGGAGGTGGACCAGAGAGTCCAAGAATATGAACAAGGTACATGTTGATTTATTTGTTATAGGCAGGGTGAGGTGTATAAAAGAGATCTAGTTATTTGCACCTGATGTTGTTAATGTTAAGTGTGGTTAATACTCTCGTTTAACTTAACACTGGCAGGCAAAAACGAGTTTGCTCCTGATGAAGATGCTCATGTTATTGGTGACTGTGTGAAGGTACTTTTGTTGCTGCCAGTTTTGATAAATGGTTATTGAGCTCTTACTTCATCTAAATCATTCAATATTCACAAGCTGCTTGATGTGCAGCATGTTCTGAGGGAGCTACCTTCATCTCCAGTTCCAGCATCTTGCTGCACTGCATTGCTAGAGGCTTATAGTAAGTTGTGCCTTCTCTCTTTTTTTTTTCCAATTCTTCAACCTATGCTCAATGGATTCCAGGGTATCTTTTGTTCACTGTCCTGAAGTATCCATTGTCCTTATATAGTATCAATCTTAAGTTGCCTTTGCCAAATGATCATACGTCATGGCGTGAAAAGTACAGAAATCATGCATTTCCCACTTAACGTGTCGATGTACTTTATTTCAGTTGACTTGCTTTCTTTTTCTTCTCTCATTACGGTCAAAACCCCATTTTTTGAGTGCTTATTAATAATTATTTGCCTTGTTTATGATCAAGGTGATTTGCATGAAAATTAGCCTCAAGAAGAAAGTTAATTATCAGGACAGGGGTTCTCAGCTGTTGTGCTCTAGCTGATTCATCCGGTTTTATGTTCATGCATGATATTTTATGGAGCAACATGTGCTCCAAAAAATGACAAATGGCAGCTTTGGATGTCAGAGCTGCTTAACTCATGTAGTCTAGGAACATCTATGGTGTAATGCTGTGAGAAGTACTGTGATTTTATTAGTGTTTTGTGGTCTTTTCTTCCCCTTTGAGTTTATGTTGTGTTGATATCTGGATTTTTGTACTTCATTCTAGATTATAACAGATGTTGACATAGTTGCTTCGTGTTGTTTTATGTCAGAAATTGATAGGAGGGAAGCTCGTGTTCATGCAATGCGGTCTGCGATACAGGAGACATTCCCTGAGCCAAACAGACGTTTACTGCAGAGGTATACACTCTCTCATAACCCTGGACACCATTGTGTTATTACTTTTAGTTATCAAGCTTATTTGAGGGAAAAGTTTCCACAAATAGTAAATATGATATTGAAACCGCATGAAGCGGAGCGTGAATGTAACTCATTCCAATTTTATCTAAGTCTGTCATTTAGTGAGATATCTTTATTTTCCTTTCTCACATTTTGTGGATGTGCTGTCGAGAAAATTTAAGTCGCATAAGGAAACGAGATAATGTTTTCTTTTCCCCTGAAGATGATTGAGTGAGATTTTTGTGTTTTTCATTTTTATTTTTTCCTGGTATTTGTTAATGAAAACTTAGGACCTTGACACGGTACAACCATGCTATTGAATGGCATTTTTATGTGGTTTCAGCAACCGACCACTCATATTCATTGCACCTTAATACTTGGAATAGTCATAAATGTGGCCATGTGAAATTGCTAAGACTTGATTGCTTGGTAAAATCATGTCAGCGCACTACAACCTAATGTAGCTATTACCTATAATACTCTCAAACACCCTACATTACCAGGAGTACTTATATCAGTTTGTGGTAGCTCATATGTGGTGAACTACGTATTTCATGACTGGAGATTCCTTTTTCTAGTTCTTTTGTGAGCAAAGAGCCCTGGTAATGATTTTCTCTTTTTTTTTTCTTTTTCACACAAAGAAAAGAGAAACGAAGTTAATTGTGATTTTCTTTTTTCATCTTGTTGCTGATCCTCCATTTCAAACTGAATATGTACTTGCTTCCTTGTTTTGCAGAATCCTGAAGATGATGCATACTATTGCCTCCAATTCTCATGAGAACCGGATGACTGCATCTGCTGTTGCTGCTTGCATGGCTCCTTTATTATTACGTCCTTTATTGGCTGGTGAATGTGAATTGGATGATGAGTTTGACACTAATGGCGATGCTTCTGCTCAGCTTCTAGCTGCTGCAAATGCTGCCAATAACGCGCAAGCCATCATCACAACCCTTCTGGAGGAGTACGAGAATATTTTTGATGTAAGAGTCCCTAAATCTGAATCTTTTCTCTGCAGTTTTTAAACACTTGTCTCTGGACATATATGTCGTGGGTCATTTGTTGTACCAGGTACCTTTTCAATTTCATTTGTCTAGAACTGGAAACCTGAAATCATAACATCATACCGTCCCCTAACTATAATCAACCGGATGCTTGTCACTGCTGCAAAGCATTCTGTATGATTTTCTTCTTTTGTTAGTTTGTAATTCAGAAAACTGTAAATGGTCAGGAAAAACTACCTATAATATTAGGGCTTGGCATTCATTGCAACGTGTAATATCTGCAAACCTTGCAGCTGCAGTTTGTTATGCCTTGCTGGCTCATGAGTGAGATACATATCGAGAAACTTAAACTTTAGACAAGGGAACCTTCGTAAACTAACTAGTGCTGATTTCACTTGCTGTTATGAAGGTTTCCTGTTGAAAATAGTGGGAATGACAATTTTCAAGGGAACCCTTTTTTCATTATGCCTGGCTGTTTCATTAAGTGCTAATATTTTTTAATATAATTTCAGGAAGAGAATCTTCAAAGATGCTCCATATCTGCGGATTCTCGGATTGAAAACAGTGGGAGTGACGATTCATCTGATGAAGATAATGTGGATGTAAAAGTCAATGGTTACCATGATGCAGAGAATGAAGTTGATCCAGAAACGGATGATGATCCAGAACGCATGCTTAGTGGAAAACTTAGTGAAAGCAGTGGATGCAATGGGGGCGATTTGTATGACTATAAGGTTCATAATGATCACGTGCTTGCCATTTGTTGCTTCTTTTTCTGCTTGTGGTAATATTACGACCAATTTCACACTACATTGAGGGTACTTCTCATGTTTCTTGCCAATTCTTGATTTAAGACTAGAATTAACCATTGTAGGGGACAATGATTGACCTACTTAATTCGGTAATTATTGAAGAGATCAGCATTAGTGAAATCCTTAGTTGTGATTAAGATTATTTTTATTATATTCACTTCAGTTTTTTGGAATTTGTACTGGAAAGAATTTCAATTCCTTTCGTTTATCGCACTAAGAGGATAACTGATCTTAGAGATGGTTTCCTAAATGAATTGCTGCCTGATTTTCATGTTTATGACTTCAGCGGAATAGCTCTCCATCAAAAGCTAGACATTCATTGACAGTTGTATGGTCCTTAAGTTATTGAATTATTTTTGCACAACAGTTTACATGATTAATCTTATCATGGACTTGCGACAAAATCTGAAATTGGTACTCTTTATTTGATTTAGACGTGATGTTCAGAACATGTCATTTGACTGTAATTTTCTGTTATTCTGCATGCAGGCCTTTGGCACGGATGATTCAGATGTTGGGTCACCTAGGGATAATTCTGCTTCAATTGGCAGTTCAAACTTACATGCTGGTTCTCGACCTAGGGATTCCAATATTCAGTTAGTTGAGCAACAAGGACAACTAAAGAAAGAAATCAACCACTCTGCCAGTGAAGTTGAATCTTCAACTGTCGCACCTTCTGGTGAACAGTTCCAATCTGTGGGTGAACTTTTGTCTTCAATCAGGCCAGGCCAGAGCCACACTCTTCCAGTTTCAGGGCTTGAGGGAGGTTCTGGAAGGTCGACGGGAAAAATTTCAAGCTCTAATCTCAACACAAAAAGATCAACATTGTGGGGAAGAAATGCTGTGAGCAATCTTGCAGCCTCTCAACTAATTTACCACGTATATGCAACAGTTGAATTCATAGATTGACCAGCCACTTTTATTTGCGGAATTAGTGTTGTTGTCGATCCTTTTGTTGATGCAAGAAATGTTTTGATATATTTGCATTTGCTGATTTTATTACGTCTCAGTCTGCATATTATTTACTCAAAATCTAGAACTACATGCTTCTTGCATTTTCCTTGGTTGATACTGAAAGCTTTCAGACTACATGATCTAGAAAGTATGAGCAGAGGACATACCCCTGTTATTTTTGATTTTGGCCAGACTATTATGTTAGTTCGTTCACAGCTTTACTAAATGACCTGAATATTATTTTGGGTTCTCACTTTTGGGAGTATTTATTTTTGTAGACTTTGTTAAGCAATTGTGCATTTTGTTGGTGCTGCCTGTTAAAGTGGCTAACCCATACTCTTATGTCCAGACAACATTTAATAGTTTTATCATCTATATGTTGGTATAAGCATTATTGGTCGATGGGGATATTATTGATAGATGGTCATTTCATAAGTCAAACAATTCCATCGGCAATGTGCAGAGATCACTTTGGTATTTCTTTGTAGTTGAGTAGGCTTGCGTAAGTTTTAGGATGAAGTACGATCATAGAATTCCCGTAACCAGATTTGCTTTCTGTTGATTGGGTAGATGTATCTTCTATGCTCTTGGGAGCAAAGAGACTGGATATTGGTTATATGGTCGTGTAAATTAAAATGCTGACACTTGATCTGAACTCTTGTGCAGGCCAGAAAAGCACCATCAATGGAATCAGTGGATTCTTCTGGAGAAGAAGAGTAAGACACCGTCTTGTCTGAGCTTCTCTTTTAATGGCCTTGACTTAACTGGTTAGTTGATTTTCAGCTGCTCCTTTACCATTTATCTAAAAGTTTCCTTGCTTGCAGGCTTGCTATACAGAGACTTGAGATAACAAAAAATGACTTGCGACAAAGGATAGCTAAGGAGGTAATCTCACTTTACAAGAGTTTGTTATTTGCATTGTAGATGGTTGAACATTTTGATAAGAAATATCATGTTGACTCTAATAGGCCAGAGGGAATGCAATATTGCAAGCTAGCTTGGAGAGGAGGAAGCAGGCTCTGCATGAGAGGCGCTTGGCACTTGAACAAGATGTATTTTCTTACTCTTTGATTATGTCTCTGTTTCCTCTCAGGCCTCCCTCCATTCCCCAAAATAATGGTTTTCCCCCATTTGTTGGGCAATTAGGTTGGAATTGGAACTTAAAACTGAAACCCTTCAGAATTAGGTTATGAGTCATGCATCTTTAAAGGCAGTTTTTCCTTATCTTGCTCAGATGGCAAGAGTCACCATTTCCTTGAGGGGATTATTCACGATCATACAGCTGTAGAAAATAACACAGTTGCTTCTACTGTCCCATACTGGTATTCTTGTGCAACTGTATCACTGCCAAAACCTATTCTATAGTGCTGAGTTAATTGCATGTCTTGATTTATTGACTTAGTTAGACATGGTTTTAGTTTGTCTATACACTGGCCGGGAAGCTATCCTATTCTTTTTGGTTTTTACGGAAAAGTACTTGCTTTTGTGTTGTTTACCCTTGTGTGCATACTTGTGGATGAATATCTAGGTGGCTAGATTGCAAGAACAGCTGCAAGCAGAAAGAGACCTGAGAGCTGCACTCGAAGCTGGTTTGAGCATGTCATCTGGGCAATTTTCTAGTTCCCGCGGCATGGATTCTAAGGTTTGTACTAAATTCGATGGGTTATTTTCCTTTGCAAGTCTATCTTTTGCTATGTTTCATGGTATAAACCGATGGGCAGACAAGGGCCGAGCTCGAGGAGATAGCTCTTGCAGAAGCAGATGTTGCAAGATTGAAGCAGAAAGTTGCAGAATTGCACCATCAGCTAAATCAGCAGCGCCAGCATCACTATGGATCTCTTTCTGATGCATGTGACCGCTATCAACAAGTGCAGAATTCTCAACAGTAAGTGTGTATAACTATGTTGCCTTTCTTCAAACCAGCTTTTAATCCATTGGTTGTTGGGGTGGAGTGCATCGTCCTAAGATATCTGGGTGGCTGTTGCAAGATATAAGATGTCCTCCTCCCATTGACAGCTACTTAGACAATTTAGTGCTTTCCTGTTATCTTGCTTCCATTTTCAGAATTTTGTTGTGGCAAACTTGCTAAGGTGCATTATTTTGAAGATACTTCATAGTGGTATTAGTGTATACAAGTTTTACCATTTGTTTTGTTTGTGCCAACTCTGTGAAAACCTAAAATTACCCAGAAGAATTCAGACAATGTATCTAGAGTAGTTATAAGGAGCAAACTCAACATCGTGGGATTAATAGGTAGATTGGGTTTGTTTCTAGAAAGCTTATCAGTTGCTTCTTTCACTTAGTGAAGGAGAAATGATTGGGATCTTGGTACTGTTGCGGGCACTTCAAGCTTTTATGGGTTAATTGGGAGATGAATGGCTAAGATGGAATGCTAGATGTCAGTTTGAAGTCTTTACCTAGTCTAGTGGTGCTCAAGTTAAGATCATTGTAATAGTAGGGGTAGGGAACTCATGATATTTTGATCTGCTCTCAGCATGTTTGGATCTGTGTTTGGGTATGCTATTTGATCGGAGTATTGCTGCTACAAATAAAATATGGAAGCTATCATACTGAATTTAAAATCTCATTGGATAATTGCAGGAGATTTCCCCCACAAGATTTTGATACTACCCTTGCCTATTATAATCACGAAAGAAAACAGAGAAGCGAGGTGTGTATTTCAATCTGTTTTGTTATGTCTGCTCTGTTTTTCATTAGAACAGATATAATTGATAGAACTGCTCATCTTGCTCATTGTTTTCTAATCTTTCACTTGATTTTCTCATTTCTCTACAATATTGATGCATTTCATCTGGTATGCCCTTTATGCTGCCATGCCTTCCACAGTCTAGACTGTTTGATAGACTGTTTGAATTATCTTCATGACCTTGGATAGCATATGGGCGAAAGCTGTTGATATAATAGTTATTTCCTTTTGCACGTGTTGCTGATTTGGTTTTTCAGTTATTAGAGTTAGTGGAGTCGTGTGTTGGTTATCCTAGTTTTTAGGTGTTAGTGGGGCAAGTGCTTTATGCAGAACATGGGTAGTTATGGTGTGTTTTACGTTATGTATTTTGTCTTTTGTAAAAGACTCGGTTGTTCTGTACGTAAGATGAAGTTTTAGCCTCATCTCTCCTCCTTTTAGCAATTTAACAAAAGCAGATTTCAGCTATATTACCATCTTCAAATTTTTGAATCTGCAGTTATGAAATTGACATTAGTATATTCCGGTGCAAAGGTGCTTTTAATCCATAGACATTTTATGTTGTTACTGAAGGTCAAAGATGGCGCTAGCTGTAAAAACTGTTCTGCCTAACTCTCGTTAAAGATCGAAAATTTTGAAGTATTTAACAAGTATTGATTGATTGCACATTGGCAGTATCGTGCATATTGTACAACTGAATGATTTTGGAAGATGTTGCACCAAAAGGACTCCGAATGTTAATGGCTTAGCATGATGAGGCATCGATTTTTAGTTTAAATACAAATGCCATGTGTGAATAATTTGGTCATGCTGTTTTACTTCGATTAATCTTTCAATATATGGTTGATGGTCAGGTCCTGCCTTGGCCTGAGAATTCTTAATCCTATATGAATGTTCTTTTACTTTAAATTAAATCTTCTGTAATTCTTGATCACATTAATTGTTTCTGGTGATTTATTCGATTTATCTATAAACGAAGCAAATTATTCAACAGGAGGGTTTGCTTGGGGATTGGAGAAATATCAAAGGTCAAGCATTGGCATCTGCAAGCAGTAGCAGGTTGCCTACAGGAAAGCAATTTATGGATTCATCACCTCTTAGTGACTCGAAAAGTACGGAGGCATCAACAAGTATATCTGTGGATGAGCTCGGGGCTGTTGATTCAGCATCTCTACCCTCTACTTCAAGAACAGCAGAGGTAATAATTGGATGTTGGACTGTCCATTATTGTGTCTTACTGTCAATTCAGAAACGGTTGTAAATTTTATTCTCTTTCCCTTTTCTATATCTTGAAATTTGATTTACATTATACTATGTTCATTATGTTCTCGGTCCTGCTCTGTATACTTTTGAGAATGTTTCTAAACAAGCTCCAATCATCCTGTTTTGAGGTCCAACTTTTTCCCAGCTTTCCACTTAGATTTTTGTGTCCCATGCAGCATAATTTCCTAAATTTATAGGAATTGCTACCTTATTCTTAAAACAAAGTTCCACTCTTTGATTGCAGGGAATGGAATTTCCAAGGCATCCATCTGTGGCATCTTCTGCTTTAGTGGAATTAACGACGCGCCTTGACTTCTTCAAGGAGCGGCGGTCTCAGCTAATGGAGCAGCTCCACAGCCTCGATTTAAATTATGGCACAGCTTCTTCACAAGACTTTGTCTACAGACCGTCGTCTCCGCCATGGAGTTGATCGAAGAAAGACTTGGTGCTTATCAAAGTAAACCATGACAGAAGAATGCCATTGTCTTGTACATTCGTCGGTGCTCTTGCAAATAGTCTCGTTCCCTCCTCTGTTCTGCCATTTCTGTCAATTACTATTGTTTGATGTTCAAAAGGATGTTCACCCTAGTGGAAATGAGATTTGGGGTTCCGGGTAGCGTTCATTTTTTGTTCCATTTTGTATTGTTTGATTCTTGTTTATTTGTAATCTTTCCTATATTAACCAGGGTTGGAGCTACTGTCGAACAGACCTTTGCCGTAGAGTGAAGCTTGTGTTTTTGTAGACATACCTGACATAATGTATCAGTGTCCAAATTTTCCATCCGTTTGGTGAATACGACTCGTCGTTGGATCGATGTCTTGCGTATGTGAAGTACCTTTCCGGCGACACGGTGGAATTTGGTCACAATGATAGACGCGTGTAGCACACCTTTCTAGAATGTAGCGAGCGCCCTTGATCTCCAGCATATTGATAGAGTAATCGTCAGCGGGTTCGGCGGAGGGTAGAATCTTTTGTCTAGCGAATTAGCGGTTCTTGCCGAGAAAAGATATGGGCAACAAGTGACGTTGTACGGGCCTTGTCCAGTCCATAGTTTTAAACTTGAGTACAGTGTAATGGTTCTAATAATCAACTGACAAAATTTAATCTCACAATTAAGAAAAGTTGTTATTAGCGTGATGGTAATGTCATGAGATAATTACATAAATGATTTATGGATTTTGGCTTAATTTTCAATTCGTTTAATATAGTCCATGAATTTTAATTTGTTATATAATGCAATTCTTGAATTTTTGGTAAATGTTCAATCTAGCTCTTAGATCATGTGAAAATGTCCAAAGTTATGCTTCTATCCATTCAAATCCAAGGTCAAGATAAAAAATTTTCATATAATTCGAGGATTAAATTAGATATGTATCAAAAGTTTGGGAGTTTCATTGAATATATTAAAAATTTAGGAATGACATTGCACATTGAATTAAAATTTAGAAATAATATTGTATATTGAACTAAAGTAAATGGATCTTTTATCTTTTAATCTAAGCCAAATCATATAAGGGAGCACATCTAGAACCATATTAGGGTATGGACAGAAAAAAAGAAATATAAAGAGAGAGAGAGAGAGAGAGAGAGAGAGAGAGAGAGAGAGAGTGGTAGGTTTGTGAACCAATCTTACTACTGTAGCTAACCTTGTTCATATTTCGAACAAAAAAAGAGAAAGTCGAACCATAATGATGTAGGCAGCTTTTCGTTATTAAAGAAAAAAGGGGTGCAAATGATAGAGATAAAGAAATTGGCGTGTGTTTGGGATGGACAATGGACATATTGTGGTCCAATCCACAGCGGAATCCTCTCTCACTGGAGTTCAGAGTCGGCACGCACCAATCATCGTCATCTTCCTAGTCCACGCAACAACCCCCCCGCTCCCTCTTTCCCGAACAGACCTGCGCTGCGCTCGCGATGCTCGGCCATCGGAGCGACAATTCTCCGGGCGAAGTAGTCATCGCGTCTCGAGCTCTCGTCCTTCTCCCTCCGCTCCTCGCGAACCAGTAAGTCCCTCCATCGCTCTGCTTCCCTCGATCCTTCCTCTCTCTCTCTCGTTCGTCCCTCTTTCTTTTTTCGCTCGGTTTGGGCCTGCTGTTCGAAGCTCCGGAAGTCGAGATCCACCGCCCCCCCGGATAGTTTTGGATGGACCCGAAGAAGCTTCGAGCTTCTTATTTCTTTCTCTCTTTCCGCTCTCCTTCTCGTCGTGGGAGGCGAAGTTCTCGTCTTTAGTTGTGCGTCTTCTTTCGGATTAGCGTTCGATTCCCGCGCGGATTCCGTGGTCTTTTCGATGGGCCGGCATGTGAAGTGTGGCTCTGAGGGGAGCGGCGCGGTTGTGTGTGGGGACGCCGTAGGGGGGGGACTTGTGTAGGTACAGTTGGGGGTTGGCTCTGTTGCGTGCTCAACTGCTCTTTGATTCTTGCTCTTGTTCCTTTTTTGGCCTTTTCTCTGCGGTGGTTTTATCATGAAGTGGCGGTTGCTTGCTGGTGAATCGCGATTCTTCGAGATTTTAGGTTCGTAGCTAAGGAAGTGTGGCAAGCAGGGCGATGTGTTGTGGTTTCCTCATTTTGTTGGATGTTTATGAGATGAATCTTCTCGTTGTTGTCCCCGAATAACGCAATGGAATTCTCATGTGATGGGGCTTGACCTGTGTTCCATTTTATGCTTTTGCTAACTTTCCCATACGATTCCGGGCAGGTCTGTAGATGGCCGATGCTGTGATTCCGTGGTTTTGATGTGAAATTCCGTGATATTTTCGGCTCGTCGGCAATGAACTTCGAGTTCCTCAACCGTATGCCGTGGTTCGGCAGGGCCCATTCAGATAACGATTTGGGGTCATCCTTTGGATCTACCACAGTCTTGATGGAGCAACCTAAACGAAAGGATGGTTTCAATCTCAAGCTGTGGGGATGGTCCATCCTTTCCGTTGTTCCATGGGCTTTTGGTTCCACGGACAGAACAGGAATGCCTCCTACTGTGAATAGGCAGTTGAAAAGGCGTGCTCAATCTGGCGGGATAGCTCAAAACAGCAGTAAGGTCATGGCTGTCCGCTTCCGGCCGTATGTTTCTAAGGTTCCATGGCATACAGGGCCGAGGGCATTGCTCTCTCAACTATTCCCAAGATATGGGCATTATTGTGGCCCAAATTGGTCAAGTGGAAAGGATAGTGGGTCCCCACTATGGGACCAGAGGCCGATTGATTGGTTGGATTATTGCTGCTACTGCCATGATATGGGTTATGACACCCATGATCAGGCGAAGCTTTTGGAGGCTGATCTAGCATTTCTCGAGTGCTTGGAAAAGCCGCACTACAGAACAGAAGGAAATGCCCATGTTGCGCATTTATATAAGACAATGTGCACCACAGGTATGCATCTTGCTTTGGTGATCTTTGTAGTCGAGTCAAGCTTTTGCAGAGATTGTATATGCAATGGCAATTAGGTTCCTTTCTACACTATGAGAAGTGAAATTTAATGGAAATCTCAATGCCACTGGTGTTTTTTTTTTTTTTTTTTTTTTTTTTGGGAGATACTGAGCTTTTGTCACTTCATGGCTTGATGTATATTAACTGGTCTACTCTGGGATTGGCAGGTCTCAAGAACTTTTTAATTCCGTACAGAGCACATCTTGTGAAGCTAAAGTCTAGGCAACCTCTAATTGATTTTGGTTGGCTAAGCAACATGAGATGGAGAAGTGGGAATATTCAGAAAAACTGAAATGAGTAAGTTTTGTGGCCTGACAAGCGGGATTTGTATGGTATTACTTAGTTGACTAGCTAGGTAATTCAGCCCTGGGTCTTAGATGGTATGGTTCTGTAGTTTGTCTTTCGTATTTGTACTGAAGCTTCTCTGAGCCACACCTTATATATTCTATAGATCACAAGTGGCTATTTAAACATGTATTATTTACTTTTCCACTATTTTAATGTCGTGTGCTTTGTACATAAACATCATTCGTGCCACTGCCCCTCTGTTGCCACATTCTTGATTCTGAACACAACCGGTTGAGCTTATGCATTAAGGATGAGATGTAGCATTTTAGTCAAATTTTTGTTTACCGTACAGACATTTCGTGTTGTTCTCTGTCGTCACGGCTTCATATTTGGCTTTTTCTAGTTGTAACACTGGTAGGTGGATATATTTGGCTGACTGTCGAGAATTGAATTAGAACACTCAAGTATTTGTTTGGTAATTCTAATATACTATGCCTATTCTTCTTCATAGCTCTGAATAATAGATGTGGGCATGTTTTGAGTGGACTATGCAATGCTCTTAAAAACGCCCTTTGTCATACGGAGAATGTCTAGAGACCATTTCAAATCGGCCGGTTCAGTTAACAATGTTCATCCATTCTAGTCAACTTCTTTCATTTTGTCCCTAATTTGCTTCCGAGGGTGATTGTTTTCTTTCTTTCTGCCTAAAGAATTTGTAGTCTTTCTTGTTGAATGGCGGAAACTCCAGGCGATTTGATAGCGGTCGCACTTCCTTACTCTTCTGCATTGCTTTTCTGAATGCACTGGCCTTCGCTACTCTCACTGCTTAACTTGGGGTCTGGATGGGCTTTAACTTTAGTACAATCGCAAGCGTTTGATCAATCAGTTTATCGAGAAGGACCACGATCACAGTGAACCCGACAGAAAATTAGTTAATTAGGTGATCGATATCTTAGTCGGAGTTTGCCAAAAATTGTGAATCCAATCTGATTATAACTGTGAGAAGCTTGAATTGCGCTTACCGGGTTGGACAGTCCCCTCACATTTACGCCAAATTTGCATCCCCGTATCTTTTCCGGCTTTGGGTAATTACAAAAGCAAGTATGTTGCCTTTTTTAAAAAAATTAAATTAAATTAAATTTATTCTCTACTAGAACCCACCCGGCGCACCCGATAATGAGACTAGAGAGCTGCTTCTTGTTTGTTCTTTCTTTTTTGATTGGGGAGACTAGAGACTTAGGAGAATGGACCAATCACTAAGTTGAAACTTAACGGTCGATATGTCATCCAGCTTTGTCTCTATAGTCATCGCCATGCGTGCTGTGCTCGACTGGCTTTATGTGCCTTCCCGGAAAGTACATGTCAGGAGTCTGCGCATGGAGGAATTCTACCAAAGAACTTCACAAGACCCTAGTTCACTCAAGAGGGGGCCCCCCCAACTTGCGTACAAAGAGTCAGCAAAAGCAAGAAGCCTGAGCCGAAGCTTTTCTTAAGTGAGCAATCGTTGGGCACGGTGCCGAAGTGGATCTCAGTTCTTACATGCGTTTGAGTTCCAACGCTCCCGTGCGCATTTTGTAAGGTAGGTTGGATCCAATGTACATCGATCCAGTCGGTACCCGTGTGGGAGAATGGAAAGGGTAAAGAGGAGAGGGACGTCGAATAAATAGGAGGTCAGTACATCGATGTGTTTTAGTTTATTTGTAAACCGGACGTAGCGATTAGTGTGCATGCGTGGGAGTAAGTTGAGTAGGAGGTCCATGTGAAATCCACAAGAAAAAAAGAAAGAGATATTCGGGTGGTGATCATTTGAGGATTGATTTTGCTTAAAACTTTTTGAGACAAGGGTTGAGGTATTATTATAATAGTCCATTTGCCCCATTCCTATCTGAAAAAGGTAAGAGGAGAGAATGCTTCCTGTCCCCTGTCCCTCTTGGAGTTGTCAGCTAGGCCCCATCGATTTCTCTAGATTTCGTCCGAATTGAAATTATCCATAGACAAATGATTATATGATAATATTTAATTTACCGTGAGAAAAAATATCTATTTTAAACGAAAAAAGATTCAAATCATAAAATAATTTATAACTCACAACAAACTGTTACTTTCACAATATCTCAAATACTATTATGCTAATAAAGTCTTAAATCAAACAGAAAATGAGCGGAAAATTCACATGCACATCAATGGAAACACCAAACAAAAGAACTCTCTGTGCATAGAGAGAGTATAGAAAATCTGTTGAGATTAGTTCAATGGTAAATTTGTGTCCTTTGCCAATTCCCCAATCGAAGAGGAGCCTGGCCCAACCTAATGCCACCCTGAAATGTACTCCGATAGTTGTACCCGCTAAGCTAATGGTGACCGGATTCCTGAAAACAGGGGTCCTTCTATCGTTGATAGTTGACCTATGCAGTACATATTGCAAACCAGGAAAACATCAAGCCAATAGAAGTGACTAGCGAGTTCATCCCTATTTCTTAATTGACGAAATGCTTTACTAATAATTCATCTTCAAAGCACTAGTGCTTAGTTATCATGAGACGCGCACTTTCATAATTGATGGTAGCTATAAATTGAATGAGCATTTTAAGAAACATAGCTATTTGTGGCGATAGACTTTGGGAATCTGAGCCTCTAAAGTCCCTCGAGTGAAAGTCGCGAAGTTTGGTAAATTTCTGTTGGATCACTTTGGATGGAAAGCTAGTATTGGCAAAACCCAAAGATCAAGGCATGCCCTCCCTTGCTTGGCGTTTAGCATTTTTTGAAAGCCATCTCCAATGATTAATGAATTTCTTCAGTTGACTTTATTGCCCTCGAAAACCTACTAAGATTCCTCATTTACCCATGAATGTCGCACTATTCATCGTCTCTTTCTCTACAAAGGCCGGTTGACGATCCTTGAGGAGAGTTGTGCGAGGTCACAAAGGTCGCGCCTAAGGTTGTGGAGGGTCATGCAACCTTGGCTTCCCCTCACATAAGGTCACGTGACTTTGGCGTCGCCTCACTTAGGGTGGCGTGACCTTGGGTGATGACGCCAATTGCTGCTTTGTTTATTTCGACTTTGGTCAAAATTTGGCTCGACTAACGTCTCGCAATCGTGGTGGCGCATCGCCTAAAGCCATACAAGCTTGGGTGAGGGTGTTAATTGTTGCTTCATTGGTGATGGCGATCGCTAAATCTTAGGGTTAATGTTGGTGTTTTTTGCTTGAGTGGCCTAAGGGTTTGCAATTTTTGTTATTATTTTTATTATTAAAGTCTTTTGTGCAATGGGGGATATTATGAGAATAATATTTTATTATCAGTTATAACTCATTAAAGGAGTGGGTCATAGTTATTTATTATTTAGTTTTTGTGGTCCATAATAGATTGCTATTTTCATATTAAATTAAAGGCAGTTACACAACCAATTTTTTCGTTTTTGCGAAACCTTTAATCTAAAGGCATTTATGTAAAAGTTTTCAAAAAGTGCCATCTCAAATGCACCCATAATAAGATCCGTATTTGACTTTTTCTATCTGTTCTCTAAATATATTTCTCCTGCGCAGTAGCCTTGAATACTCAACACATCAATTTTTAAATTTTTTTTTCAAATAAAGGGATACGAACTTCACGAATTTTACACTTTACCAAAAAAAAAAAAAAAAAAAAAAAACTTCACGAATTTTACGATCCATACAGTACTTACTACTATGTCTCCATCCAAAAATTAATGAGACGAGAGCTAACAGCACGTGTTAGACTGATCAACATAGAGATAATAATATCCTAGAGCTTCGATAATCGTCAGTCAGGCGTCCATCTGGTGTATCGTTTCGTCCTGAATAATGCACACCTCCAGGAAGGGGAAAAAGGACTTCGCCTTAGACCCGATCGGCGGATCGAGTTGCAATATTTTACACGTCGAGATCCGATCCGAAGAACATTCCCCCTCGAAGGAGCTTCGCAAATCGAAATCTAATCTTATAAACGAGCGCGCCGAGAACGCTTATTCAAATCCTCGAAGTTATCCTCCTCCTTAGACTCGAACTTTGACGAGTTGAGTCCAGCCGTTGGACTCCAACGTAGTATCGTCAGTGGGGCACGCGATGGAAAACAATGAATGCAAGGGCTGACACACAGAGAGAGAGAGAGAGAGAGAGAGAGAGAGAGAGAGAGATTGGTTTGGTTGGAGGGAAGGGATGGATGGTAATGAATGCAGGGAAAGGTCTCGTCAAAGCTGAGTCGAGGAGGAGAGGAGGGCTGATCTGCAAAATGTCTGTTGCTTTTGCTTTGGACGTCCCAAATCGAGCCCTTCCCGAGGCTTAATTACTCAGCAGCGCTTCGTCCAATGCTGAGGCCCCTTCATTAATTTCTTGCTTTTTCCTCTTTTACTCGGAAGTGACTGAAGAAGAACACAGTCCGGGACAGAACCAGGGAAAAAGAGAACGGGAAAAAAACAACCACCGCATGTTCAAACAAAAGGAGACTCGAATGTCCAATTCAAAAAGAGACCAGAAAAGACAGCCGGTTCGCCGGTTTTGCGTTGCATATCATGCGATGGTCGCGCTTGGGAGGAGTGGGAGAGAGAGAGAGAGAGAGAGATCATCATATGCAGTTCCATCATATCTTCTTATGTTGCACGCGAACCCTACATTCCAAGACACTACCCATCCACATATCTTCTTATGTTTGCAAAGGAGCTCCATGCGTTTGCGCATATACTTAGCTGATTTTCTTGTTTCTGTGTGCATGACGATAACTGTAGGAACCGTATTACTTTAATTCGCTTGCTAAACAACTATATTTTAACCTAGAAGTGCTTGCATGCTTTTCATTGAGAGATCACAGCTCGGATGGTAATATTTAGATGGGAACAGACAAGACAAGTTTTTAAGGAAAAGACATCGCTCGAAAGAACACTGCTTCTACAGTTCTAGTCGTCCAATACACTACAAAAATCCCCCAAAAGAAAACAAAGGACAAATCATAGTTTACAAATAACGTTTTCTTCCACACTGAACTCGAAATTCTCAACTATATTTCTCTCAATAAGGGGGACGAGAGGCAGAATTCGCTGCGCCACCCCAAGGCATTACCTCGGGAGACATCGCCTGACCACCCAAACCCCCGCCTCCGCAGTAGAGGCCGCCGGCCAAGGCGGCGGAACTATGGCAAGAAGGAGGCTCGCTTCCCCCGCCGCCGCCGCCGCCGCCGCCGCCAATACAAGGCTTGGTCTCCTGATGATCACCACCTTCTTCGTCACCTTCAGACGGAAACCTGTGGAAGCTGGGGCTCACGAACGTCGCCGCCGCGACCACCACGGACGTAGCCGCCACCACCTTCCCTCCCACCACCCCTCCGAACAACTGCCCTTGGGACCCCGCGAGAGTTATCCCAAAATGGCTCGAGCCCTCCTGACGACACAGCTGTTTCGCGGCCCTGTCGTTCTTGGACTCGTTATTGTCATTCTTGCCGTTAATGCAACCGCCCGCCAGGACAGACCCGCTCAGGGAGAGGAGGTTGAAGGGCCCGCGGAGGGAGAGCGGCGGCGCGTGGGGCAGGGGGTGGCGGAGCGTGACGTCAGAGACGGAGCCAAAGGCGTTGAGGACGGCGAGGCCCATGCGCCGCCTGAGCGCGAAGGACGTGAGGGCGTCGACGACGTCGGAGCCGGCGGAGATCTCGAGGATGACGGGTCTCATGGCGGAGGAGGAGGAGGAGGAGGAGCCGGAGGAGTCTGGGGCGGCGGTGATGACGACGGGGGGTTTGGGCTTGTTCTTGGACCCGGGCGGTCTCCCTCGCGGTTTCTTCTTGGAGGGGGTCGGTGATCCGAACTCGCTGGCGACGGTCGTCTTCTCAGGGGTGGCGGCGGCGGCGGCGGGGGCGGGAGGAGGGAGGGCGAGAGGAGTGAGGCGGTGGCCGGAGGTGTCGTCCTCGGAGGAGGAGGAGTGGGGGTGGGAGAGGGAGAGGGAGGCGGTGTTGCCGCGACCCGCCATGGCGTAGGGCGGCGGCGGCGGCGGCGGCGGTGGTCTTCAGGACGGAAGGGAGGAGAAAGAGAGAGAGATTGAGCGAGTGTGAAGAGTGGAGTCTTTCGCGCTCTTGGAGGGTCAACTCTTTATGGTCACGAGGTGGTATGATGGACGCTCATTCTTATGGATTTTGGAGAATAAACCGACGTCCACGAGGTGAAAAAAATGAAATGTGTGCAAAATGTAAAAATAAATAAAGGAGATGAATTTGATCATCCTCGGATCTCGAATGATATAGATTTTTAAATGAATATGAAAATATACACACTTTCAATGAGCCGGCTGACTACACAAGTCATTTGGCACTTTTAGCACAATAATGTCTATGAGGGGGTTCATGAAACTTAACCAATGAAAGATGATTTTGCTTTTTTTTTTTTTGATAAATTGTTTTTCATATATGGTTCAGCAGTTTTATTATTAACTCGTCCCCGATAGCTTCAACCTCTTGGCCTCCGAGACTTCCCCCTCCTCTGGGCCTCCACATCACCAAATCCCCTAATTGACGGCCACAATGTCGCTCTCTCTCCCGCGTTATCCGTGAATTCAAGGCGGACGAGGGCGGCACTGGTATCATCCTTTTTGTCCCCATCAACAAAGCCTTCACTTCACCGAATTGCCTATGACCGAAAGCTTGCAGTTCTCGCCTGCGGATTGAGAAGGCCCTGGTGCTGGAGGTTTCGCATCTTGCATTTTTTTATTACCCTTTCGGCTCTCCGAATCAATTGTGAATAGACCTCTCCCACCGGGAAAGACCATAAAAAAAAAAAGACCTGCAGACCACTCTGCAGGAATTCAACACCCTTTCTAACTAATCTCATCCAGAGCCTTCCTCTTCTTTCTGGATCTGTTTTCACAAACCATTTTTGTTTTCTCGTGCCCCGTAGCTTTCGTGTCAACATTTTGACTTTTCTAAGCAACCTCATGCATCAGAGTCTCGTCTAATCTCAGGTTGTGCCAAATGGGATTTTCTAAAAATCTAATGGATATTTAAAGGATTTTTAATCCCATCATATTTTATCCTTATGTCAATCCAAATTAGGATGACCAAATGCAGCTTAATAGAGGAAAACGGGAGACTTACTTCGACTAGTTTCAGATTTTTAGAGTGTTCACCGTTTCTTTAGAATTCCAAACACCCCCTCTAGGACTGAAATTAAAACTACGCAAGATCTAACCAAGTCGGCAAGACCAATAAAAAAAAAAGGAAAAGAAAAATTCAAGAGCAGCCTAAATAGTTTTGCAAGCTACCAAGGCCATCGCGGAGGAGAGGCAATCCACGACCGCTCACCTTAGCGACTCAAGCAGCTTCTTCACTAGAGCTCCATTCTTTTCACGAAAAATAATTTTAAAATTTTTTTTTTTTCGGATTTTTCAATATTTATTTCATGGAAAATAAATTGATCAAGGAAAACATTTTTATTAGCAAAAAAAAGTCTTTTAAAATATAGGAAAACATTTTATGCTTTATAAGAATTAGAAATTTCAATTTTTTAAATGGGAAAAAGAAGAAGGAAAGGTTAACATGAGAGTGAGATAAGAGAAAATGAGTGAGGATCTTTTTTTCATTTAAAAAATGAATTTTTTTAATTCTTTTCTTTTTTCTCTTTTTTTTTTTTTTTTTTTATTTACTTCTATCTTGGCTAATTGCTAGCCATGAGTCATGACGACGGCCGACAATCGGCCACGAGGGGAGCCTTGGGGGAGCTTGAGGCTCGCCAACCTCTGGTGATCTCGTTGCTCCCCTTGGTCCGGAGGGGCAAGCTCGAGGCCTCAAGCCTTGCCAAATTATTAGCAAGTAGGGAGATCAAGCTTGTTAGCATTGGGTGAGTTTGAGCTTTCCTTCGCTATTTGCCAACTATCATTATGACTAGCGACCAACTGAAGATGAAGATGATAAAAAGAAAGAAAATAAAAAGAAAAAATAATTAAAAGAATTAATTGAAAAAAAGTGCACGAAGGAAATTATTTTTATTATCGAGTAGAGAAAAATATTTTATATTTTATTTTAAGATTTCAGCTGAATACCAATAAAATAATTACATTTTTTTAGAAAATATTATTTAGAAATGCCACATTTTTTGCAAAAATAAAAGGAGTCGGAGAGATCTCAACCTCCAAATGCCCAAATAGACGATGCCTCGAACTGCTTCTCAAGGGGCTGGATATGAAGGACATGGATATGTTGTGCAGTCACAATACAAAGTGAGAGTGTGCGCGTTGTGTGTTGAGTTTTGTTCTTTGCCCCTCCATTCGAACAACGATGAAAACTGTTGTTGGTTGTGTGAATGAGAAAATCGGGGTGAGATTTGGGATTTATTTGTTTGAATGAAAGAAGCGAATTGACTTTTTCGAACTTTCACACGTTAGATTTGCCAAAACTTATCGATTAACCAAAAAATATATACGGTCAAAGATAAAATACATCCTTAAAGTTAAGAAAATAAAATCTCTAAACTGAAAAGTGGAAATCAAAGAATTTTTTTAGAAAATAATTTCTTGAAAAAGGATTTCTGAAAATTATTTTTTTATCATTAATTTGAAAAAAAAAGAAACACCTTACGAATGTTGAAATCCCATCCAGTCAAAGTTTCAAAAACAAAAAATCAGACCAACAATGCCCTAGCTTCCGAATAATGCACTGTCGATTTTGTAAAGTAACGGGATAGTTAGATATAAATTTTCTTTTTCAATATCGTGCCACTGAATGCCGGAGAACACATGGAAAGAGTAATGTAGTGGTTTTATTTTTCCAATTGGCATGCCTTTTTTCACCATGCGTATAGTAAACCTTTTTTTTTTTTGTCATAATAACCTTTGAAGTGGGACATTTTTCGCAAATGCCCATTGAGAGCAAGGTTTCTATTAAAGTACTCGTGAAGTTAGCGATTTCATCTCAATTGACCCCCTATCACACCGACTCCACAAATCCTTACCATGTTAGATCCTATATCAAAATATCCCCAAAGTTGGTGACTTCGATATCGTTCGGAGTTGTGTAGTCCATAGATGGAGGTCAATCAAGGTGAAATCAATCGCTTCATAGGGCATTTCGAAACAAATCCTATTTTTAGGATTTCTTTTTTTTTTTTTTTGTAAAAGAAATCCGCATTTCAGAGGGATTTTCAATTTTGAACGGGTCGTGTGTGTTTTTGAGGCACCATTGCAAAATATTCAGTTTAAAATGCTTTAATAATTAATATGTTAAGAAGGACCTTTTTTTTTTTTTTCGAGGCTATGGCTATTGCACAATATGTTCACCCATTTGGCTCTAGGCTCAATTCGAAAGTACAAACAGAAGCGTGTTCGGCTCCTCATTGCCTCGATTGGAGGTTTCAGCATTTTCCGGAAGTAATGAAATTTTCTCAGTTGCCTCTTTTGCCCTCAAGAACTCCAATGAAATTCCCAGTTTAACCCTCTTTAAAATGGAACCCTAGGTCTCTTCGCTGACGATCGCTCGCCTCTGGTTCTCCTTCACTCTTGCGCTCGTCGTGCTCGCGAACGCCAGTCCAACGGATTGCGGAGCTCTCGCGCCATATCCAGGTTCGCTCGCTTCAGTCCCTTTTCGTTGTGCTTCTTAGGCGAATGGTGACTTCTTATTCGTCTGTTTCGATGGTGTGCTTGATTGAAGATATTGCTGCTCGAGTAATGAGTTTTCGGCTGATGTTGGTTGCGCGTACTTTGCAAAAGTTGGGAATTTTTTATATGGGAGAAAGATGAGTTCTTTAATTTCTTTAGAACAGATAAACTTTTGTCACTGTTATAATCGAGCTGTGGTCGATGGGTCTTACGGCATTTGGAAGCCGCATTAATTGTGTCACTTTTGAGGACCGGTGGTTGCTGTTGCTAGTTGATTGCTAATGAAAAAAGCGTTATGGGATGGCTAATCGTGGGTTCGAGAAGGGGGAACTGCAATGTGCAATTTAAATCTCTTCCCAACGGCTTTTTTGATCTCCACCAATCATCAGAGGCACAGGGCCTGCGATGAAAGATGCAATGTGTTTGGATATATTCGTATTTTTTACTTTTCCTAGTTGAAAATACCAGAGAAAGGCTGAATTATTATCAAACCATTGCTCCTGGTTCAAGCAAATATGGAAACTAATAATGGGAAGATGATAGTATTGTGCAGTCGCTTGTACTCCTGGTGACGGTAAACATTACTTATAGAATTGGTTGTTCCTTAAGGGCATGATTGTTGCTTGGCCCATGACCAACCTTTGATGTTTAGCTGCATGATTGTAAGTTTGTAACTGTGAGCATGGTATTGAAGTAATTGAGTTAAAGTTACTCTTCCTCGTATTTGCTTAATCTATCAGTGGGTTCTTAATGGTGCAACATGGGTTCAATGTTGGGAGGCAATTAGGAAAATCACGTTTCCAGTTTCTCTTTATGGCTTTTAAGATAAGTGTGAAGTGCGGCCACAAATTTTATTACTTGTAAGGACCAATGATGCATCTCATTTCACGCAGCTGGTTTTCTTTTATCAGCATTTGTACCACTGGTTTGTTGACTTGATTATTGATCTCTTAGGTAAGAAATTAGACTCAATTTGAACTTAGCTCATAGGGTTGGTGTCTTGGGCTTAATGACAAGGCCATATTATATCTTTGCCCAACTCGTATCGGGTTACTTCATCTTTTAATCACTCTTTTATTACCACTCTTGATGTGTTTGGTATGATTCCTCTTATATTGCTTTTCTATGTTGCGATTTGCTCATTTTAGTTGTACGTTTAGGTTACATTAGGATCATAATAAGCACAAATACATTGCATGGACACTTAGTGGAGAAGAATCTCATGACTCATTGTTGGATAAAAAGTCTGCACGCGACACTTAGTTGGCAACTAATCAAGTTTTGGTACTGAATGGACATTACTTAGACAATTAGTGTAATCAAGTCTCCGAATTTAGATCACTGGTTGCATAGGAAGTCAGATATCCTCCCTATTTTTCTTGGCTCCTAACTGGCCCCAATAGGCTAGAGCCAGCTCCTTTACACGATGAAGTTTTCATAGATCAATCAATTATAATAAATTTTCCAATGTCGCGTGAGGTAAAGGTTTGAGAGAAGCCACCCCAATTGAGGACTGTGGGTCCCCAACTTGACATTACATCGAAACCGTTTTTTCTTTGGACCGCTTCAGGAGGGTCTTGACAAACGTCTCCCGGTGCATGCACTTCTTGGACCAAAACCCTCCAGCGAGTTCCGGGTCTATTGGCGAGTCATTGCTGACTGGTCCATCCCCTAAAGTTCTCACTTTTGGGCTGAAAAGTGAGCCTTTTTTATCTTTTCGTTTGGTAATTTCAGTCGCTTCGGTTCAAGTGTTGCTCACTGGAATAAGTTTCTTTTTCTTTTGGATTGGTGTTCATTTTAGAATGCTCTGCTGGGAGCTAAATGAGCTATTTTCCCACTTATCTTGTAGAGCCATCATTGGAATATGTCCTTTTTTCTTCTGTAAATCTTGTTCCTCTAACAATGTTTGCAGATCTTACATGAGTGTAATCCAAAATATATGAACTTTTTGGGTTTTGAAACAATTGTTTTGTCTGGAAACTCCAATTAATTTAGGTACTTATGTTTTATCATGGCGAACCATATGGGATCTGAACTGGGAGGTGAAATTATTGTTAAATGAACATTTTGTCTTTATTGGTTGATTTACTACATGGGAGATTTCACACAAAGCGAGGATCTTCAGGTTTACTACATGGGAGATTTCACACAAAGCGAGGATCTTCAGGGATAAGCCTCTGATTCTTGAAAATATCCTATTGGCTCTTTTTTGGTAATTGTGTGTTTTTTGCTGATCAAGACCTTAAGATTTAGCTTATTAGTGTCCCACTATTTTTTTAAGCTCATGCCTTTATATTGCAGGGCTTTGACATTCTTATGAATGGCTTGGAGAGCCTTAAAAAACAAGGTAAAGTGTCCTAAATAGAATTCTTTCATGCTTCTATAAGGTGTCATCTTTCACATTTTTGTCCGTGTTGTATAACTGCACTTATACTTTAGCGTTGATGTTGAGGTAACTGTGTGTTGTGGGCTCACATGGCTGATAGGACAGGCAGCAGCTTTTTATGATGATATCTTGGTTAGATATGTGGTCAAGGATTTCAAGTACATGTTGACTTATTCCCAGTGATGGCCGTGTACCTCTGTTTTTTCTTTTTTCCTTTTTAGTGTGTGTGTATGTGTTTTTTTTTTTTTTTTTTTTTTTTTTTGGGGGGGTGGTGTGTTTGTTGGAATGTTCATGAGCTCTTGAGTATAGATAATGTTGGTAGGAGTTTGAAGAAGTCAAAGGGTTCACATTGTTGAATCTATACAGTGAGAATTGTTGGGCCTTGATGTCATCGTATTTCACTTTTGTTGAGAATTAAGATTTAGTGGTTGATAGTCCTGCGGCAGGAAGAAACGTGGGGGGGGGGGATTGCAAAAGGCTTTGTGCGGGTTTGGGTTGGGGGAAGCAAAGAATCAGGGAGATGGATTGGTCTGATGGCCATGTTTGCTATTCTTTTTGAATTAACAATTCAAATTGTAATCACAAAAAAATTTGTTAACCTCAATCTTCTTTCTGCAGGGTATTCGAGTCAGTCATAAACTATTACAAGGACATGCATTGGGTTCGGCTTCTGTAGCTCGCCTGGAAGATGCTGTGATATCGGTTTCTGCTCTGTTCAGATGCTTTTCAGGTCCAGTGGAGAAGTCGCAGTTTTGTAATCTTAATGCATTTTATCCTTTGAGCAAGCTATTTCATGTCACAACTCATTTCTGATCTACTTGTTTTGGTGTAGTCTCCAGACCAAATAATGCCTCCTTCTTTAACTATTGTTCAACACTTCCAGTTATCTGAATTGCCCATTCAAGAGATGTTTGAGTGAAGTGTGCTCACAAACTATTAATTTTACCATGTCTAAGCCCACCTATTCAATAGCAAGTAGAACTATATGAGAAAATGGAAGATGCAGTTTCTCATGTCTTCATATGACCTTTGATTAAACATTTAAACATTGCTCAATATTTCCTATCTTTTCACTTGCACTTCCTTGTTGACTTTTCTCTTGTGAATGTTATTAAGTTCAAATCCTGATCATTTAGTTCTTAATTGTGTGATATTGCAGATTTCTCTAGCACGTCACCATGGCAGAAGGCTAGCTATAGGAAGCATCTGTCTGACCAGATTTCGTTAAGGTAAATCTCATCATCTATTTGTTTCTTCTCAGCATTTGAGTAATTCTGAGATTGGTGCTATGTTTGTCAGCCATCCTATGTATGTTAGTGTTATCGTATTTTAATCGGATATTTTGGAAACAGTGCTGACTACATAGTTAAGTCTTGCTCTCATGGGCCTTGTCTTCTTCTTTTTGAGATAATAGATAGATGATGAGTTCTTGATTTGGGACAGTCCTCTTAATGGGGAAGGAGGTACCATTTTATCTATCATTCCACTTTTGCATAAAATGATTTTGGAACAATTTTTTTTGGAGATTTAACATCATATCCGGCCTATATATAAGGATAATACATACATAATTGATTCTTGATTTGGGCACTTCCATCTCAATAAGGTGATGCTGCGTTCCAATATATCTTTCTGGCAGTTTCAATTAGGGCATGAACTAATTTGGAATGATATTTCTCAGAGAGTTAACCCTAGTCTTTTCTCTATTCCCTTCATTGGTTTTGTAGCCTGAATTGTTCCAGATTGTGAACTAGATTAAATTTGTTGTGAGTGATATTGAACTGCATTGGTGGAATTGTAATAAACTGAATTATGGTCCTTAAGCTGATATATTTATAATATTTTTTATATTTTGTAAGTTCTTCAGAAACACCTGCTTAGCCAATCAAAACTTTTCTCTGTTCACAAATTTTTCTGCTTCCCTTCTAGCTATTCAATGTTGAGAGGACCTAGCAACTCTGCTTTGTCTACAATCTCATGTTGGGTTTGGCAGTTTTCACTGTGTAACTTAAAATTTAAAAGTCTGCTAGAAATGACCAAACTCGTTGCTATGATGTAACCTCAAACTAGCCTGGGTATAGATCTTGCCTCCATGTTGTGACTGCTAAACCAGGAAAGGCCACTGTTTAGTGTTTTACCCTATCGGATTCGATAGATTTTGACCTTGAAACTATTCTGAAAAGGGGTGGTACTGCCTTGGTTCCTTCTGAATGAAATTTGGCATTCGAGAAGTCACTGGATGATTGGATATAAAATTTGCTTTCTATTGTAATAGTGATTTGAGTGTTGAAATTTGTTTGTCTCTTACTATCTAAAATAATAAAAATAAAGGGATGAGTTTTCCTTTTCTTAAGTTGGCAAATGGAAGTTGCTCGACTTATCTAGTGATATACTGTGGGGATGAACAACTGCTTCGCTTACTAGGATGCTGGACCAATTGTGTATTCTATCAATCTAGAACAAATATTATTTATTCATCTGGACAGGAAGTTATTTATTTTCTTTGATAGGTAAATGATATAACTTTTGGAAATGAATGGTACATTAGCCAAAGATACAGCAACTCTCCAGATTTATACTTCAGTTTTGAAACCTTTGCGATAGCTAAGAACTGAGCATCTAGAGTGTGGCATCGTGATCACCGGAGCCAAACTGGCTTATGAAAAAAAGTGCAGGCTTTGGACACCACTTCACAGTGAAACAAAAGATAATTTACTGATTTGGACCTCTCCCTGGCACATGCAGCAAAACTGCCCAAACAGTGAGACCAAGACTTCAAAAGTTTTTTATGTGTAAGATATTCCTTTGATGCTGACCAGGCCTTAAAAATAGCTCTTCATGAAGAAAGTTTTCCAAATCTGTTTCCACTGAGAGCAAGTGGTCTGTCTGGGACAAGCCTTACAGTAAGATCTGACCGCAAGTTTCTTTCTTCTCAATTTTTTCATTAGAACTTGTCTTTCTGTAGTAAGAGTGTAACTTATCTCATCCAACCCCCCACCAGCACAGCTAAAAAGCAAACTAGGACTCCAGCATACAGAGATTCTATCTCTGCAAAATATTAGCGACTTTAGCATGATTCCACGTCTCTTCTGCGGCATGGAGTAAAAGCTCAAAAAATCCAGATTGAGGGGGTTGTCTCCATGCAAAATCTCTGTCAATAACTTGATTTATGTCCATCACCAGCCTCAGTAAAGCCAGAAAATTTATTTACTTTTCGCTCCATGGTTAGTGCTTCACATAATCTATCATCACAAATAAGTCCAAAGCCAAACTTATTGGCAAGTGCCATATTTGGCAGCAATGACCTTTTTCGGGAGACTCTTGCCTTTAGTAGCAAGCCTCTAAAGCCACTTGAACCACCAGGCTAAATTACATATTCAAGAATTGTGATGCTACAGTCATGTGATTTGCCAGCACGTTGCTTATAGTTGATCGTTCATGCAAAACAGTTACTAGGGCATTGATTTTTGCTGTTGCGGCCTTTGAGATTGTCAGGAATTTGAGGTTCTTGTCAGATCTTAGGGGTAGGTAATTTGACTTTGTTATCTTTGCTAGGATCGAGGAAATTTACATAGTTGTTTGGTCTCTGCTGCATTTACTTACCTTATGGTTGTTTATCCAGCACAGTTGTTACGTGGTTGAGAATGTTTTTCTTTTTTATTTAGGTGCTTTCATTCAAGTCCAGCACTTTTGGCCAGAGGTGATGGGCAATTTGGTTTGAGGACTCCCAAGAGAGAAAAGTATGTTAGAAGAGAGAATAGGACCCAACCACCCGTTGAGGCTCCATATGTGCCACCTAAAGTGAAAACAGTGACAAAGTCCTCTGTGGATAAGACAATTGACATTTTCGAAGGCATGACAATAGTCGAACTCGCCAAGCGTACTGGTGAGTCATTATCTTCCCTGCAAGATATTCTTCTGAATGTTGGGGAGAAGGTCGAATCAGAGTTTGATCCTCTCAGCATCGACATTGCGGAGCTTGTTGCAATGGTATGTTTGCTTGGTTGTTGCGGGAATTCTTTTACATGCTTGAAATGCAAAAGAGAGAAAAGAAAAGGTTGTGAGTGTCATTTTCATTCTTCATAAAAAATTGAGAATGCAGATGTTAGCTGAAATACAATACACAATATGTGCCGAGACTTCTGATTTAATTATCTAAAAGAACCTTGTTCAAAGGGAACCTTACCATCTTCTGCCTTGTGAGAGACTTGCTTAATCAAAGTATTTCCTTTGCCCGGACAATGTATGTGTTGGCCAGCAAAGTACATGAAAATGCCTTAAGTATGAAAATCCTTATGTGTTTACTGCCATTAGCACTTGATAGAACTGGAACATAGTGCATGTATCTTTGTCTGAATATAGTCGCAGGGACTTACTTTGGACCCATACTTCTTACAGGAACTTGGTGTCAATGTTAGAAGGCGTCACTCCGATGAAGGTGCAAAGCTTTTAGGTCGGCCACCCGTTGTCACGGTCATGGGTCATGTTGACCATGGGAAAACTTCTCTTTTGGATGCTCTGCGTCAAACATCTTTGGTGGAAAAGGAAGCTGGAGGAATAACTCAGCATCTTGGAGCATTTGTTGTGAGCATGCCCTCAGGTTCATCAATAACATTCCTAGACACTCCCGGTCATGCTGCATTCAGTGCAATGCGGGCCAGAGGTGCGGCAGTCACTGATATTGTTGTGCTAGTGGTAGCTGCGGATGATGGAGTCATGCCCCAAACTCGAGAAGCCATGTCCCATGCAACATCGGCCAATGTACCTGTCGTTGTTGCTGTCAATAAATGCGATAAACCAGCAGCTGACCCTGAACGAGTAAAACTGCAGCTCGCATCGGAGGGGTTACTTTTAGAAGAAATGGGTGGGGACATTCAGGTAGTTGAAGTTTCAGCTGTAAAGAAAACAGGACTCGATAGATTGGAGGAGGCGTTGCTTCTCCAAGCTGAGCTTATGGATCTGAAAGCACGGACTGATGGGCCTGCACAAGCTTATGTGGTGGAGGCAAGGCTTGATAGGGGGCGTGGTCCGTTGGCCACAGCGATTGTGAAGTCAGGGACTTTGGTTTGCGGGCAGTATGTGGTTGTGGGTTCTGAGTGGGGGAGAATAAGGGCTCTCAGGGACATGGTGGGTAAGATGACTGAGCGAGCAACCCCGGCTATGCCTGTTGAGGTTGAAGGGTTGAAGGGTCTTCCAATGGCTGGTGATGATATTGTTGTGGTGGATTCTGAGGAACGTGCTAGAATGCTTAGTACGGGAAGAAAAAGAAAGTCTGAGAAAGACAGACTTCGGAAAATAAGCGAGGGGAGGACAGAAAATGAGGAGTCATCTGAAGAACAAGAAGTGGTGGAGAGAGTTGAAATGCCAATAATTGTGAAAGCAGATGTGCAAGGAACAGTCCAAGCTGTTACAGATGCTTTAAAAAGTTTGAATAGCCCTCAGGTAATGCATTAGTGATAAAGTTCATTGATAGTCACATACCTTCTTTTCTTTCTGATGTTTTTCTGTTTGAACATCAGTTTTCATGATCAAATGCCTTGCTCTGATGTGACCCCCCTTGCTGGTACTTTGCATGAAGAAATTCTGCTGTTTGCAGTAAATTTAAGTTTTTTCCCCTTGTGTGCCATCGCATCATCCTGTTTTCATTAGAGCTTTATTTAAGCCATTCCTGTTGACATGTATTCTCTTCCATTCATGTGCTCAGGTTTTTGTCAACGTGGTGCATGTTGGTGTTGGACCGGTTTCTCAGTCTGATATCGACCTAGCACAGGCCTGTGGTGCATGTATAGTTGGGTTCAATGTGAAGAATCCTCCTAGTTCTGTAACTCAGGCGGCAACTAGAGCCAGTATTCAGGTATGGAACTTATTTCTTCCCTGTCAATCTAATGACTTTTTGTTAATAGTGGCTTTTAATGTGGTGTCAGTGTAATAACTGCTCGGTGCACAAAATTAATATTTTGAGAGCAAAAGCGTTCTAATGAGGTGACAGTTATTACTCTATGCTCGCTTAAAATCTCACTTTCATGCATTGTAAGGATAGATATATACACTTCTCCTGTAAAGAACCAGCAATACCTCATTATACTCTGTTTATTTAATCCCCGGTTTTTGTATATGGTTTCAGATAAAAATACACCGTGTGATCTATCATCTTCTGGAGGACATTGGCAGCTTGATAGTTCACAAGGCTCCAGGGACTGCAGAGACGCAGGTAGCTGGGGAGGCTCAGGTCTTGAGCATATTCGAGCTTAAAGGGAGGAGCAAATCCAAGGGAGATGATGTGAAGATTGCCGGTTGCCGCGTTATCGACGGGCAAGTCACGAGGTCATCAACAATGAGGCTTCTGAGGAGCGGAGAAGTCGTGTTCGAAGGGTCATGTGCGTCCCTCAAGAGAGAGAAGCAGGACGTCGAGACAGTGGGAAAGGGGAATGAATGTGGGCTTGTAATCCGAGATTGGGTCGATTTCCAGGTTGGGGACATCATCCAGTGCTTGGAACAAGTTGTACGGAAGCCTAAGTTCGTTTCATCAGAGAGTGGAGCCGTTCGAATTGACTGCTGACAGTGTAGCGCAATGTGTATGCCGTTTGAGTCGACGACTGATTTTGTCCGTCGCGTCTTCCCTCTCGCAGAGGCAATGCCGACACGAGCAATTTTGTATTTCAATCGAAGAAAAGTTCAAATTTTGAGACTATACATGCTGATGACCCCGCTGATTGGTACAGACCTAAGAAGTGTACATTAGCCCAGTTTGAGAAGCGTAATAATGCTATTTGTGTATACAATACGTGTATCTCGCGATGCGGTTGGTGAAATGCTGAGGGAGAACTTCTCGAGTTTTATCACCGAACCTAGAGGAACCCTTTTCTTACCATGCCATCATTCGAACTGCATGGATAGAGGAGAGCAAGTTATCAGGATTTAGATGTGACGAAGTGAGAATAACCAAAGTAAACTCATGTGATGTTCTCTAGGATGCAGTACGTCATGTTCGATTTCCATGAGGAGCACGTGACGCAGGGTCATGTGATATTTTGTTGTCCGGATGATTTTATGTGCAGAGTAACCTGCGTTGCCTTGACAAGCTAAAATAGGTAGAGACTTTCCCACCATTAGCCGTGATCATAAATTCGCTTGGTATGGCATCGAAAGCCCTCGCATTCAATTCTGGTGTCTGCAAGTTTTAAATGTTACGGCACATCTTTTTGGCGGCCACCTTTCTAAGAAGATGAACTCGTAAAGAGCAGAATTTGTTGTATACACGTTAAACCTCTCTTTATATATACATGGCTAATAGGAGTTGGACTTATATTTTTAGCATGGTTTCTAAAAATATATGATAATCTTCACATTAGTTAATAAGAATCGAGTGATGTACGAGATTGACCATTGTAAGATCTTTCCCGATCAAACTCGATAACTAATCTTTGAGACTTCCATCGCTTTCTTTTTCAGTCGAGTCGAGCAAGAGATTGAAGAATCAAACATGAGTCACAAGCCATTGAATTGGGATGGTGAATTGAAATCATTATAGTTTTAGTTTTTGCCAATCATAGGATGTGTTTCCAAAAACACGAACGACACCCTCTCGTTGGTGGCAGCCACTGCCGGTCCGATTCCGGAAGCCGAAAAGCGACCACGATGGACTGTTTGGCCCCTGGCCTCTGGAGAGTCCTTTTAGTCTTGCGGTCTCTCCAGTTGCTTTCAGCCTAAAAAGCCTCGTTTTCGTGCACTCATATTGCGACCCTGGCATGCACAATGTCACACCTTAGAAAGAGAAAGGCATTGAGAATATGAAGAAAGGATGAGTAGTCCTCACCAAACTTATTTAGACTTCATTTTGCATTAGGCACGTTACCAATGAATTACCCATCTTGTACTTCCGCTTCGTCGTGTCGAAATGTTCCACGTCGCTTAGCTAAACTTATATCTACGTGCCGGTTATCCGATCGCGTGAGGTCAGAATGCAGTCAATGAGATTTGGCTCGAGATCCGCGGTGGCCGATCGATCCCGTCTTCGATGTCCACTTCTTTTGCGGAATATTACATGATAGCACGAGACTCGGTCAAACTCCCTTTCTCTCGTCGCTAAAAACAAGCGAGAATGATACAAATCTTCCAAGCATTTCCAATTGCGAAACAAAAATATTCTTCCAGGAAGCCATGTCTTCCTCGGATTCCATTCAGCTCAATCCAAGGCTTTCACATCTTGTGTGGGAGTTTCGTGTCCTCTCTTCTTTCTTTCGTTGTTTTTTCTTTCGGCCCTCGGGTTTTCTTCGAATGCAATGTGTGTGGCATTATGGTCTCCGAAGAATTCTCGACCTCTTTTTTTCCTTTCGAAAGAAAATGTCTGGAATCTACCCCCACCACCCACCACGACTCCTCCCTCCTCCCGATTGTTTGTACGTACTTGGCTTTAAGTTTCAAACATTCGATCATGACTTTGGATCCACTGACGTTTCCTTTGACAACAGGCCACTCACTCAGAAGAAAAAAAAAACGACCTAACTTTATCTCATTTTCATGGGGCTAATATCCTTAAAAAACCCCCCCTTCCTTTAAATTAATTATTGCCCCCGTACATTACTTTTATTTAGGAAGAATACTCAATTTCATTATAGTCCTAAATATTCCCCCGTCTCTAGAAATCGTCGCTGTTTTTTCAAAACCGTTATTGTTTCATACGAAAGTGAGGATGTTGATGAAGACGCGGGTTCTGATAATAGACCTTTAATTGACATTGATATTCTAGAAATCGTCACTATTTTTTCAAAACCGCTATTGTTCCATACGAAAGTGAGGGTGTTGATGAAGACGTGGGTTCTAATAATAGA
Source organism: Eucalyptus brandiana (assembly GCA_014182725.1). Lineage (NCBI taxonomy): Eukaryota > Viridiplantae > Streptophyta > Magnoliopsida > Myrtales > Myrtaceae > Eucalyptus > Eucalyptus brandiana. The sequence continues at coordinate 42,906,436 of CM024669.1, read as the reverse complement.
CCTTTAATCGACATTGATATTGATCATTTTGAAGATATTAAAGACGATTTTTTTGGATGTGTGGGCAAAATTGGGAGTCTCCCTTTTTTTTGGATAAGAAGTTCGGGACTGAGTTGGGGTTGAACCTAGTGCTTTTTTTTAATAAAAAAAATTTTAGAAAACATTTTTCTAAAAAGGATTGCTTATATTATTTCCAAAAATAAATGAACCAAATATATACTTAACGTCCACGAAAATATGTAAACACAAATTATTATTGATAATGAAAATTTTTTTCTAACGACTAATTATTTTAAGTAATAAAGACGATCGAATTTAAGAAAATATTTTTCAAATTATTTGTGAAATAAATACAGCTTAGCATGGAATTACCCGGAGAATTACGTCTATTTCCATGCACCACTGCCAAATTATTGCGGTCTTCGAAGCATATTGGTTAGATGAAGAGAGAGAAGGAAAAAAGAAACTGGAGTCAAACGAACTTCATCATAATTTTGACCCGCACGAACCACCGGAACATTTTCAAAAAGAAGCGAGGCTCGTTTAATTTTTTTAACTTTTTAAAATTTTTAATTTCATGCGGCTTTTCTTAACTTTTCTATTTTTAAATCGATTGAAAAAAAGAATTCTGCAAACTTGCTCTATTCATCGCACAAAAAGTTGGATTTTTTTGGCTAACATAGGATGTTTTGTATGATAAAATGAAGCTTCCTAGTTAACATAACTATTAGTTATGAAATTTAAAAGTGTATTGTACTGAAACATTCTCAAACAATCTATACTAACACAATCCCTAAAATCGTTATTGGTTATTGAGTTAAAAACGATGAATAACTGTAAAGAATTTTCAAATGATAAAATCACTAGTCGAATAGAGACAATTGGCTTTAGAAGTAACCGTGATGGTAATTAGTGTTCTCAGTATTCTAGTGGCACAAGTTGTTCATTGTAATTTTGAATACCAATACAAAAAAAGATAAAGATAAAAAAGAAATATTGATCGTTAGTACTAAGAAACTAACAAAAACAATAACTTAAAATGTCCACGTATTTATCATGTTATTTAGTAAATCTTTTGTATATAGATTTTAAATTTAAGTAAGCTTCTTTATCTCACAATCATTTAGATTTCATCCTATGAAATATCATATTTTTCTTTCTTCCATTGCAGTCTTTTCGCAATTTAGCGCACACATACACACAACACAGTATATGGGATTTTTTTAATAAGTATCCTGAGGCGGCACTTGCTAAATGTTCAAATAACGAAAGTCTGTCATTCCAAGTAATCGCCTCATTCTATATCCATTTAGTTCAGAAATTTAAATTCTTAATCTACACAAATTAAAGCAATTTGTTAACTAAGGAAGGTTTGCTTCATCATGCAAAATATCCAAATTTTGCTAGAAAAAGTACTTTGTCTAATAAGAAAGGGAAGCTTTCACATTTTCTTTAATTAATTCAGATATTAAAAATTCAAAAAATTAAGAAAAGCATATAGATGCTTACATGGCACAAAGCACTCTTAATTAAAAAAGGAAAAAAAAAAAAAAAGACACTCCCTTTTCAGACCATAGATTACAAAAAAGGAAAAGAAAAAAGAAGAAAGGAATGAAGAAAAATTCATAGCTGCATCCTTAACCAGAAATGTGTCAGTTTTACCTTCGTCCTTTGTTCTTTTTCCTCTTTTTATAAGAGCTAAAGAAGGTGGGAAGCGGTGGTTGGTGTTCCGATATCTCGAACGTTACTCTTGAAGTTTCACAATGTCCATTCAAACCGTGCTTTACGTATGCGCCGCTTTGCTGTAAATCTCGAACTATATCATCAGCAGAATCATAGAAACTTCAAGAAAACTTCAACGAAAGCTTTCGGTGGAACTCAACTGTTTTTGCTTCAAAGGCAAGAGAGGCGACGCTAAGAGCCGAGAAAAGATAAAAGAAACAAAACGGACATCGCAAGTCATCGGTCCTGGAGACAGAATCCCGCTCCAGATTAGACATTGGAACAGTAACTCGTGATTCCAGAGGACACCCACAATGCGAGCTGGTCCAAAAGTGGCTATTGGAACAGCACCAGATCGGTCGGAAGCTACTCAAGAACGAGAAGTAATAACCACCCGACACTTTCTTGAAGCTAGAATCATGAAACTTACAGCACAGTGACACAATTTAGACCACCACTCTGTCTGCAGTGGTAGCTGTTGGACCATTAGGCTCGAATTCAAACTCAGGGGACATATGCTCTGAGGGGAGGGTCATAAATTAATTCAAGTACTACTGAAACAGCACTAACAAGTTAAAATCCTCGCAGCCCTGCTGGATGGGATCGGCCGTGCGAAAATCGGCATCCTATCTGTGGTTACTGATTCAGAAGAACGCGCGGCTACCGTAGAAAACCCGCGACTGATCCTTCCTGTTGCTGTTATTGCTGCTGTTGTTATTCTCCAAATCCAGTTGGCCTTTTTGGGTCCGGATCTCGCCGGCAGCGGCAAGCTCTTCTTTGATCTCGGGCTTGTCGATGTCCATCGGGAGCTTCATTTTAGCGAGGGACTCCGTGAACTGTTGCATGCTCCTCATGTACATGTCTACGATCTGCTGTTGCATCGCGGATTGCTCTGCCTCGAGATTCATGTTACCGATTGGCGCCGAAAACACTTGATGATGACGACCGAACTTAGCGCGATCGGTATTCACATTCGCATCCGCGTCCCCTTCTTCATTATTACTTCCCTTGATCGCTCCTTCCTCGGAATCACACTCCTCGTTCTCATCTTTCATGATCTTGATGATCTCGCACGCTTTCTTCGAAGTCGGAGTGTCAGGGCAGGCTCCACAGCCATGGCTGGCCTCGGGATTCGCTGAATTCAACGCGTCGATGCCCGAACCTGAGCCGGACCGTGCCTTCTTATCGACCATGGACTCGGCCGAGTTCCGATCATCGCTCAAGCTGGTGGTCGTCGAGCTCAAGAACCCGGAGTTCCGACCACTCCCGTCCGGCGAGATGGAGAAGTCGGGTCGCTCCAAGTTGTGATTTTGAACCATCTCGCAGTCGTCGATCGTGGTCGGGGACGAGCCCAGATGGAGAAAGGACCCGAACAACCCGCCATTGCTGTTGGGCTTCGAGCCGGAGCTCGTCGAGCACCGACTCGCCAGGTCAAAGTACGCGGACACCATCTTCTGATTCTCCCTCACGACGCTGATTTCGGGGAACTCGATCTTGGAATACTCGACCGGGTCGAGGATCACCTCCGAGACTTTCCGGTCGAGCAGCACCACCTCGGAGCTGATGGACGAGTTGGCCGCCGAGTCGACCGGGGCCGACGCGGTGAGCTGGAGGCCGAGCCTGACGGTCCCAGCGGGGGAGTGGAAGAGGTCGGTGGACGAGAGGCTGTAGTCGCGAGTGACCTTGCCCTTCCCGGCGATCTGCGACAGCGGGACGAGGGCGAATCCGAGGAGCTGGTCCTCCATGAGGTGCCGCGCGCGGCTCAGCATCCAGACCTCGCACTTGAGGACCGAGTCGGGCTGCGTCACCTGGAGGCCGAGGGTCTCGTTGAAATCCGGGTTCTTGCCGCCGCCGCAGGCGACGCGGGTGGAGAGGGCGTCGTCGGGGCTGTAGGTGAGGGAGAACTTGGCGTACACGTCCTGGTTGTCGTAGATGCAGATGTTGTGGATGTTCCTCGCGTGGTGGACGTGGACCTCGAGCACGCCGGCGAAGCTCGCGTCCCCGTCCCCGTCCCCGTCGCCGTCGCAGTGGCCGCCGCCGACCATGCCGAAGGCCGAGGGGTGGGAGAACGAGTCCATGAATCGTAGTAAAACGTCTCTTAGGGACGGAGCTGGCTCGGGGGCGTCATGGACATGCTCCGGTCAGCTCAGCTCAGCTCAGCTCAGCTCAGCTCTCCTCTCACAAGGAGCTAACGAACTAAAAGGGTCTTTGCGGAGCTAAGTGCTCGAGCGCCATGATTGGTTTGCTGCGTGCGCGCGCGCGCGTGAGAGAGAGAGAGAGAGAGATAGTAAAGGACTTGCGTTGGAACGAACAGCAGAAGAATCAAGGATTCAAGAGTGTTTCACTGTTGAACTTTAGACTTTGAGAGAGAGAGAGGGAGGGAGAGAGATGGTGGGTAGGGTAAGGTATGGTAGTAGGTAAGAAACTGAGGAGAAGAGGAGGAAGGAGACGAGAGAGGTGATGATGCTGATGCATATGAAGCCAGCTTTTGACATTATTATTGCTTTTTATTGCGTGATTATGTGTGCACTCGATATGATATATTCTCTCTCAAAGGGCTGTCGCCTTTTCCTGCATGATGTCGAAATCTCGATTTTTCCCTCAAAATTTCTTTTTCTTTGATTGCTACATGGAAGCGGGAGTGGGTGGAGGTGGTTCTTTGGCTTGGCTTGCTTCCACTTCAAGTGACTGAGGCAAAGGCCCCCCATTGATTGATGGAGGTCCCACATCGGTTGGATGCGTTTTGTTTTGCGATATATGCTTCATTTTTTGCTTTCGTGCCAATAACATGGTCAGGCTTGCTACTGCTCCCTCAATGACATGATGCCGACCTAGTTCCAAAAAAAAAACAAAGCAAAGGGGGCCATGGTGCGTCTTTGCCGCGGTTGAATTTTATAAACATGCATTGGAATCTAACGCATCACTGTTGTGTGAGCTCAGATCATGTCATTTTTCGAAAGAACTCGCTAACACATTGCCATCTAAGGAATAAATAAAAACAAAGCATATTCGCCCGTAATTCCATTTACATTGAATTGTTCGAGCAATACCGTATAGATTAGATTAAGTTACGGTGAGAACGGCTGGTTTAATACTTTTTTTGAGGTGCAAGGCGGTGTGCTTATTTCTAATTGATCAGGCCGTTAGGATACCGTAAGGTCGTTTGTTCTTCCAATAATACAAATCATGAGACCTGATGTCATCAATTGTTTAATTGCTAGTCTTATCGGATCTGTGTGGGTCGATATAGAACGGTTCTCATACGGTTTCTTTACGCATGCTTTGCAAGAGAGCAGATACGGTACTCTCTGTCCGGCCATCGAGTACAGCACCCTCTCTGGGCGAGCCATCTGGAACGTTAAGAGCATGCACGTAAATGGGAGCTGCTCCGGGTCGCCACCGAGTTTTGGACCGCACAGTACTCTTCCCTCGATCTGCCTTGACTTGGACAGAATCATGGCTGGACATGGGCATGATTACCCAAGACTTGCAAGAAAGTCATCGCATATGATAGTGTGTTTTGGAGCCGACGGAATCGCCTCCCATTTTACAATAGCTCAGAATTCAACTCCGGTTGGGCAAGTTGGTGTTGAGATGCTATCGACCACATGGCTCGCTTCGCTCAGGCAAGGTCCCACGTCCAATAGCGTTGCATAAGCTCTCCATCGATCGCGTAGTCGGCACGTGAGACTGAGCAAAGGCAGGGAGGTTTTAACACATCTGAGATTGACCCGGTGGGTTGAGAGGCGTTTAGGAGATTTTCAATTAAGAAATCGATGGTCGTCAGATTCGAATGTCAACGGCATGTGATTTGCTGTCTCCCGCACGGGCTTTGGATTCCGACCTCAATCGATTCGCGAGCCTTACAGATGTCTCGTAGTGATCTCCGGGCATTACCCCTTGATTATTAGTTTTTTGAAAAGAAAACGATTTGTCCGTACGAGGATCCCGTCTCGCCCTCAGCAAGCGAAGCAAAATGGGTTAGGTAATGAAACTCGTGAGTCCTGATGACGCCTCCCCAAGTTGGCCTCCCAGCGAGAAATTTCTCCGAGTTGTTCCCTCGGTCGTCATTTTCACAAACAGGTAGCGAGCGAGGCGTGGGTGGACAAGAAGACGGGCCGGGAATCCTCAAATTGCGGTACCCGACGACTATTAGAGTAAAACCCATGGAAGACATGGGCCGGAGATATCCTCATCCTGCCCTGTCGAAATTAACAGTGTTTTCAGTTCAAAGAAGCTGCGCAATGCCTTACAAAATCGCAAAATGGAGAGAGAGAACGCAGCTTAGCCACACCCCTTCCCCCCGGCCCAAGAGAAAATGAAAAGCTCTACGGTCCAAGCAGGGGCCCAGGTCTGGGAGGTGATCGGGCAGGGCTTCATCTCCCCGACTTTGATGACTGGGCTAGACTCGGGACCGCTAGAGCGGGTCGTTCCCGCTAAAGTAACACCGCAACGATCCATCGGGTGCAATACCAGACTGCAATTTGGCCTCTGAAAAGTGCCAGAAACATAACTTTGATGTAATTCTTGGCATTTCACCAGGAACAGAAAACGGTGAAGCATTCTCTAGCACGTGAAGTTCTTTCATATCTCGGCTTCCATACAAGGCCTCGCCAAATCTATCATCATGTTCATGTATTAACATCACAATATGTCGAACTTGGATTGTATTCAGCAACTTGACATATAAACTCGCGTTAATAGATTTGTCAACTCCAACCAAAACCATTCCATGCCGCCTAAATTCAGATTTTTTTTCCATATTTCACGTTTCCGCTGTATTTTCATAAATACAAACACAATGGTTGGTCCAGCATCTACGAAGTTAATCCATCAGTCAAATGTCTCATAAAGATGAAGTCGCGAAGCATCCCCAATTCAGAGGGAAGCATGCCACCACCAAATGAAAGGGATACAAGGGCATCAAAACCCAGATCTTCGTGTCTGAATTTTGAAAGCAGAATGCTTAGAGAACTAATTTACAGAATCATCTTCTTTATCTCGCCTAAATAAGTCATTATTTCACAGCAGTCTACGCTTATGTACAAGAGTAAGTCGGAGCTTTCTTCACATCTCCTGCTAAAGGATCACTCCAATCAGTTCCTTCCCAGCCTTATCAGATGCTGCTGATGCTTGGCTGCAGCCGCCTTATCAGCTGCCTCCCGCTTCAGAGCCCTCTTCGCCCGCCTCCCGGTCCCGACCGTCTCCTTTGCCGCAACCTCCTTTTTCTTGGGCTGGCGCGATGAACTAGAAGCACCCTCATCTTGAGGGTTTGCCCAATAGACTGGCCGTGCTTCTTGGCGGCCTGCCCTGACATAACCATTATCTCCCCACCTCCGATTCCCGATCCGGATGCTAGGACTGTTAAAGTAAGCTTCTTCAAGATCGTCATCCTCATCTTCAACTTCATCCTCATAGGGACAGTAGTCTTCAAGGGGATCGTATGTGTCCTCATAATGGACCTCTAGTGGCATGAACCATGTAGCCCTAAGAAGCAGGCACACGCTCTCCTCGAACATGTAATCACGGATGCTGCAATAAATGCAACAGCAGGGACTAATCATTCCTCACTCTGACTATTCACTTTTTCTCGCAATAAACAGAATCTCCAGCGAAATAAGCCACCACAATGTTTTCCACAACACCAAACTTAACCATTATTAGTCTCCCACTAAAAAAACTTTCAGATTCACTTATTTTCCGCAGTTCCCTTACAAAGTAAAACCTTTTATAGCATGTACAGATCCTTACCTGCCATCGAGCGAGCGATGAACGTTGAGGAAGTCGAAAGGATGTTTACACTGAGGGCAGGTTGGTCTCTCCTTACATGAGGCCCAGCGGAGAATGCATGTCACACTGCATAAGATAACAAAGAAGTTAAAGAAAGATGCCGTGCTTTTCATAAGCATGAGAACAGCAGTCCATTGATCTCTATATTTGAACTCTAGAGTCCTACCACATTTCAGTACTAGTCCTCCATTTTCTAAATTTCTAAAATCTCAAAACCTAAATCAAAATCACTTTTCTGATATTGCAACTTCCTACATTTTGAGAAGTAAAATGGACTGGAGCAATCCTGAAATATAAAAGAATTAGTTCCTCAAACCATTCTAAAATCCCCTGGGGATGCGAATGCCACACATCTCATGATATCAATACTCAACTGATACACCCTTCCCTAATGCACCACTACCACTAAAATAGACAACTACAGAGGCAACATTCTTTAAAGAGGCTCGGAAAAAAGAGAACAGCCAGGGAAACAATACGTATCAGTCCATAATCGCGAATAAAAATTGTAGGTGGGGATTTCAAACGAACCAGTAGGCGTGCTCGCAACCTTTTACGAGGGCAGTTTCTTGGAGCACAATCTTCTCCAAGCATATCGCACAAACCCCCCCATGATTAGCATAATCATGGCTCATCGTCGTGATCGGCATTTTCTCCTGAATGTCGGGAACGACAAAAGCTCAAAGATTGGACCAACTGCTTAAAGCTACCGGACCAACACCTATCCAAGCAAACCCTAGGGCAAGACCACGATCTGACCACCATTTTTAAAGATCACCAAACGCCTCCGAACCCAAAAAGACAATCTCCAATTCCCATAACACAAGCAAGAAACAGACTAAGCCCAGCAAAAGCAAATCGCACCAAACCGAAGCGTAACCCTAACGGACACAGCAACCAAAACCCCCATTCACTCACGACCCAAAACGAATCAGATAGGAACGTGCACAGGAACCATTTCTCACAAGACCTCGACCAGATCTAATCGGAGAGAAACCGCAAGAACGGCGGAGAACCCAAGGGAGCGAAGGACGCACCTGATCGACAACCGGCGAATCGGGGAGGGCGTCGGCAGCGCGGTCGCCGTCGAGCTGGAAGACTGCGGCCATGTCGATCCGATGGATGGACGGACGAAAGGATACGATTCGAGCTGCAGGAAGAAAGGGGAGCAAGAAGAAGAAGGTCCGGATTTCGCCCTACTAATTTACAAATCTACCCAACAGAAAAGAAGAAGAAGAAAAGAATAAAAGAATAAGCTCCTGCACAGAGCGCAGGAGAGAGAGAGATAGATTATGCTGAGAGAATTGATTCCGATTCCGATTCCAAACCAGAGAGAGACACAGAGAGAGAGAGAGAGAGAGAAAAAGGACCCCTTCAATGGAGGATGTAGCCCCGGTGGGGAAGACGAGATGTGGACGATATAAAAAGCTGCAAATGGAAAATTAATTTATATTAAAAACGATAACAATAATAATAATTATAAAAGAAGTCGCCGACTTTGATCTTTTCTAATCCTAATTTTCCGGGCTCCTGTAAATTCAAGAATATCCCTAGGTTTCCAAAACGCGCTCCTTTTTCTTATTTCACACCGTTGGATCGAACGGTGACGGATGTCGACCGTCGGATTCGCAGCTCATTTGAACGGTCACGTATCTCCCGGTTGACGGGTCGTTCGTTCGGAATTTATGGATAAGCGGTGCTCGTAGGGGTGAGCATGATCTGGGTTGGTCCGGCCCGCCACCCCCTAACCCTGTGACCAACCCGTCATGTTGGTCCCAATTTTTGGACCGGGGACCGACCCTATTGAGCTGGGGCCAAGAACCGACCAACCCACTGGGTTCGGTCCTGGTTCAACCCTACCGATCGATAATTTTTTTCGTTTTATTTTTATACTCCCTAAAAAGCGCAAACTTACAAATTCAAATTACACATCCATCGACAATGCGACGTTGTCACAAGCAACTAAACTATAAATACCAATACATATTTAGCAAATTTAAGATGACACAATAACATAAATTTTGTACCTGCTAACCACTCATCGAGATATGGGACAAAATGAAAAGTTCTTATAATTATCTATTTTTAATATTCATAACACCATATGCAATAGTGTTTTCCTGCGTTTGATCATGTAAAATTAACTCAACCAAAAAAATGAGCTTCACACACTTGACTAGCAAATCACCGTAAGAATCGTAGTACTACTCTACTCTTCAAAAACTTGTGCCATTTGATACAAATTGAAAAGCAAAGTACAAATTAAATTCATTAGTAAAATACAATTAAATCATAAAAAGTTCAAAATACTTAATATAAATCATGAATATATAACTTCACATCTTGTTAATTCACTTGAACTTCTAAAAACCTAAAAACAAAACAAACGACACATAATTGATACTCAACAAAAGTTTTAAATTGAAATTACTATTAGTGCTATTGATAAAACATCCCAATACAATATAATATAACATACATTTTACTTAGATTTGAATATATAAAATAATTATAAATAATATAATATAATATAATATAATATAATATACGGGGTTGGTCCAGGGGTTGGGCCGACCTAAAACTTCTGTGGGCGGGGCCAACCCGCACGGTGTTGGTCCCTGAATTTCGGGACCAAGACCAGACCCAATCCCCGGGGAATCGGGACCAAGACCGGCAGGGTTGGGCCGGTCCAGGGTTGGTCCAGGGTCAACCCTAGACCGCTGCTCACCCCTAGGTGCTCGTCGTCCTTGCGGCGAGCGGTGGCGGCACCCATTTTCCCTTTCTTCTTTTCCCCTTTTTTCTTTATTATTCAATTCATTTTCCCTGGTCTCCTCCCTCGTTTTAGATTTTCTTTCTTTTCTTTCCTTTTAAATTCGAAGGACACGTAGATCCCACGCGCTTTCTTTTGCTTGGGGACTTTCTTCTTTGACCGCGGCTACAGGGGTGAGATTTTGCGGAGGCCTGACCAGAAACTTCCCGGGATTCGGGAACGGCGTCGGATAGAACGGCGTTTTGGAGTACAACACGTCACACGTGATGTATCGGTGCATCGGAAACGAGATTGGGGAACAAGGAAAGGAAAGGAAAGGAAAGTCGAGCGAATATGCTGGTCTGTGGCGGGGGAATTCTAGGAATATGCTAACTGGTGGATAACTGCCAAGTCGCACGGCTCTGTCTATCATCTACCAACCCTCCATATGGTTCCAATACTGACCCTTGAACCTTGACAAAAAGCTAAGTCGCCTATATTACTATTGATTTGAATTCAGGGAGAAGTGGCTTGAGTTTTTCCGGACTTTCATAGTCCTAATAAATAGTGTTCCGCTCGAATTTACTTCTGTGATGGAATACATTTCATCGAAAATCATTCTTCCATTTTTATGATAGTGAATAGGTTTTTTGAATGATTTTGAATAGAAAACATTATAGGTAGATAAGAGAATCGATAACTTTACTTCGAATAGAATCTAATATAGGTCAATTGTGCTGGAATTTAATTGAATGGAGTTTGTGAGTGTAAAGATGTAATATTGGATTTAATCGATGATGAGGCATTGAGAACTATAGTTGAGATACACATTAGAGTTTAATCGACAACATGAATAAGAAATACACCATAATTTAATTGACAACTCTCTGGAAACTATGACTATAGTGCAAAAATGGAAATATGACATTTTGATTTGTTTATGTGTGGAGGCCTTTGAATAGTACAGTGTAGTTACTTAAAGTTTACAATCACGAGTCATCAAACAGATGTTATGGTGGAGGTTATGAGCATAATAGTTATAAACAGTTATATCGACGGTTACATGGATGACTTCCTTGACTCTACTTTATTGAGCATTGCATCCGAGATTGTTGACTCCATTTTTTTATTGATTTCTTCAACTCATCAATTTTTCAAATTGTCAATACTTATGATCATAAATATTTAAACCATGCTCTTATCGATTGAGTCTCTCGAATGTCGATGGTAGCCCAAAGATTGACATTTTTTGTGTGTAAATGAATAATAACCTTGATTAGTGACTAATTTATCTACATTTCTATTTAAGGGAGAAGTGAGTTTTGTCTTACCTTTTATAGTTTTAAATACTTTGCATTTTTGCGTTCATACAATCAAGCAAATTGAACAATTATATAGTATTTGTAATCAAGCGAGGGAAGTCAAACTACAGAGATGAGTTCGATCTATCTAAAAATTGATAGTGGGTTCATGTGATATATCTGCATTTGCATGACAACACATCGTGCAAACAAATTGTATTTAGCCAAGTAAATTTCAATTTTTAGGATTATAGTATATTTTTATGGTGGATTTCGAGAATAGTTATAATATAAATATCGGAAATCTTAAACACAAATTATACCTCTATGAAATTTATCATAAGTGCGCTCATTAGTTATATAAATAAGTTTTCGAAAGGTCTAGTATCTACATCTTGCATCAAACACGTTTTCATTATTATTAATCTTGGTCCAACGGTCGATAATGCCATTGAAGATGACGAGGTGTCGGGTCCAACCGCCAGTAGGTACTTGGTACCCACGTCTTAACTACTCTCTCTCTCTCTCTCTCTCTCTATTAATTTTCAGATTTTGTCCTTTGTTTGCATCCTTTCAATTATGTATGTTTTTCATGTACAAATCTCTCATTACTTGATAATCATCAAATAACTGTTTTTTTTTTTTTAATTGTTCTAAGCGTTTGTCATCACAACAAACTCAACAACTCACATAGACTTATAATCCCAAAGTCCGAAATTTCATATAAATTAATTTTTTTCAGGTCACAGCATTTGTTTTTGCCGGAGTAAAACCTAAGGTAACATGATAATTACGACACTTTTTAATTCATAAAAGTACATTCTTAAATTGGTACATCAATTGAAAATGAAGGTTAATATGTATCGACAAGTACAGATAAAGATTGAGGGCAATGTAGGCGCAATAGAAGCGCCATCAGTAGGCTCCCCAAGTCCAATTTCTCTAGTTAAAGTTGTACCTCAGGGTTGAAAATTTCTGGAGTATTGAATTATTGGAGTTGGTGGCATAATAGAGAGAATAAAAAAATCTCATGTATAAAGAAAGTTCATAGTCAACATCGAATAGAAGTGAGGAATTTCGGAGCCAACCAACCAGACCCTCCCCGCCCAACCAAACTCGAGTCCACTGGCGGTGGGCTCTCGTCGGAAGCCCAAATCAAAGGCAGGCCTGGGCCCATTAACGTGACCCAGCCCGATTAAGAACCCGGCCCAAACTCCCGCTTCCTCCTCTCTCGCCTCCGTCGCTTTACCTTCCTCGCCTCTCTCGTTTCGAAACGGAAGTTCTCTGAAGAAGCTTGCTGCGCGAAGATGGGGACGGATTCAAACTCAGCCGAACAAGCTCCGGTCGCCGCCACGCCGGACGACGTCGACGCGTTGCTCGATGTACTCTCTCGCTCCCTCTTCCCTTTTCTTTTCTCTCTCGATGATTCCGATGATGATGACGACGAGCTCGGACGCTCAGCACGGTCGCACCGAGTTCGATTCCGCCGCGCGATGACCTCCCGTTATCGGGCCGACTCGTGCGGCGGCGATGTCGGTGCTTCGTATGTTGGATTTACGTGGGAATTAGGCACTCAGTTTCGTGCCCCTGAGGTTGTTCGGCGGCTGAGAAATTCAGATGCTGTCTGTGTGATTGGCAGGCTGCGAGATATGGCGACATGGAGGACGTCACGAGCTTAGCGGCCGCCGGCGTTCCTCTCGAGTCGAGGGACGACCAAGGCCGTACAGGTAGTTCTCGTGGCTTCGGCCTTTGAGCTCCCCTATGTGCGTTTTTCCGTTCTACCATCATCGAATTTTCTTGTTTGTATCGCGGCCTGGCTTCCGGTAACGAATGGAATCGCTGCACGACTTCGTGTCGGACTCGTTACTGCAGTTGTTTGGGTACGAAAGGATTCCCGTGTTTGATCTGCTTCCGTGGATGTCGTTTGCAGCTCTTCACATGGCCGCGGCTAATGGGCATCTCAGCATTGTGGATTATCTCATCAGTAAAGGAGCGGTGAGGAAGTTATCTTGGAGAACATTTTCTTTCCTTCTCTGTATTCCCAGTGGATTTAGTTGTGCTTGTTTCGTCATGTTCATATCTCATTGCTGATCTCGAGTTTATCCGGTAATGTTGAACTAGGAAAGATCCAATCTTGTTTGCCTCCTGCTTCCCGTTCATAGCTCCTGTGGACTCAAGCTTTCACTCTTCCAACCAAACTGCGTCTCGTAATAATCTGACTAAATTCAATCAACTATTCTACGCTCACCTAGATGCTTATCAGGAAATCTCTCTCTCTCTCTCTCTGTAGGAGATGTTGATGTTTATCGCTTGCTGTAGTACTAACCACTCTCAGTTTTGGCAATATCATGCTCTGTTTGATTTGAGAAACCCAGATAAGTTTTCTCAAATGTTGGTCAGCACGTTTCTGATGATCGCTTTGTGGTTGTTCTGATTTGTGCTTGATGTCACTGTCTTATTGGAATGAGTGTTGATATGAGGCTCTGAGTGCAGCTATTCATTGCATAGTCATATGCACAAAGAAACATTCATTAAAATCTGGATCCTTCCAATTTCAGGATGTTAATGCTGCTAATGCGGAGAAGAATACTCCTCTTCATTGGGCTTGTCTCAACGGTCATGTTCAGGTGATTGTTTCATCATATTACAAAGACTCCAGTGCATCTTCATCAAATTCCTTACACATTGACATTGCAGGTGGTCCAAAACTTGATTCTGGCTGGAGCAAATGCAAGCTTGTTGAACAGGTCATTTTTTTTATTTATTAAGACTGAAGTTGATAGCACAGGATGCTGCCCAAAGCAATGCCTGCTACGTTTTTGACATATTTCTGCACTCACTAACCAACTGGGTAATGTGCAGCCACGAGCGGACGCCAATTGATGAGGCAGTGAACAGGGGGAAATTAGATGTAGTCGATGCAATCAATGCTGCTGCAGCGCAACTTGAACTAACTGGTGCAAGCATGTCCTGATGGAGAGAAAATTGGGATGATAAGCTTGTAGCTATCTCAATTTTGTGTTTCTTCGTGGGAGAAATGCCAGGCTTATGTGGTGAGAGATTCTACTTATGTTACGTGGTGGTTCTCGTAGTCTATTGCCAACGCCTCAGTTTCGCAATGTCAGGAGCTGTAAGATATTCATCAGATATTGAAAGCAGCCCGATGTTGCTGACTGCCAGACATTCTCAAAAGACTAGATAAATTGAAGGAATCAATAGAGAAGATAGGAGTCTTTAGTCCTTTAAATTTTGAGTGATTGAGTAGACTAGATCTTTAGTGTTCCATGAAGTGAAGATCTTTAGTTTGGTGCTCATTTTAGGGACATTTGTAATGACTAATGAAAAGCATGACATACTTGTGTGCTACAACATAGGAGCACTTTGTTTTATGGCAATCAATATTCACATCATTTCACTACCAATATCATCTACTTTGGAAGTCATTTGGTGCTTGCATAATGATTGATTTAGGTTGTGACTTGGTCTGTCACATAGACAAACCTCGATTTCTTCAATAAAGCACACAGACACGTGCCTTGCATAGTGTCTAGAATCAGGGATACTAGTTAGATGTATCGAAAGCATGTGTCTAATCAATAGGAAGCAAGCTTCCAACAGGGGTTTTCAACGGTAGTCGTGCCTAACCTAGATGCGTTCGTTATTTTAGCATGTCAATGCCCGCACGCCTTGTCCTCCCAATTGGAGATGAAATTTTTCTTCCCTCATCCTTGGGAATACCTTTGAATTTTACGTCCTAGAGTTCGGATGAAACAATTTTAGGACATACTCAAGTCCAAACCTCAATTTCTTCTATAAAGCACGTATTGTTTAATGGACAAATTGCTCGTCTTTCCTTTCACCAAGAAATCAGCTAAACTCCCTATTTCTTTTGCTTTTAACTCACATGTGTTATTGATGATATGATTATCCGATGGATAACATCTTGAAGATCTTGATCTAGTATTCGATATTCAATCACCTAAAGCAATGTTCTTGAAGATCTTGATGTGGGCATGCGTTTGAAGTGGTATGATGCAATAAC
The DNA here is from genome assembly GCA_014182725.1 of Eucalyptus brandiana. Lineage (NCBI taxonomy): Eukaryota > Viridiplantae > Streptophyta > Magnoliopsida > Myrtales > Myrtaceae > Eucalyptus > Eucalyptus brandiana. Next base: position 42,890,832 of record CM024669.1, on the reverse strand, counting down.
ATAACCTAATGCAGAAACAGGAAATGGATATGCAGTGTCTTGTTTAGTAGGGCTTGTGAATGTTTTCTTCCCATCTGAGTTCTTGGCAACAACTGTTAAGGTGCAGCATCGACTAGCCAGATATGTTTTGATTCTCGTCGAAGTACGGCCTTGTTTTACCATTTGGCAGATCTTGATCCTAGGTACATAATCCGTCTTACTTTAGTCGCCAATCGATTCTCCGATATCTAAGAATGGTAAAGAGCTTAAAAAAAATGAACCCAACTACATGAATATTGATCTGAAGGAGAACGTGCTCTCATTCGACAAACACAAATTCCTCATCACGATCATCATTTGTAGTGCCCGTGGTGGAACAACCTGTAAATCTCACATGGATGATTGTTTACTTATCGGAAACCAGAGGCATAAACCATTATGCATAGGGTGGGCATTGTTTTCGAGCTCGGGGAAAGACAATTAGTCTGCTTGAGCCTCGTGTTGTTTGTACTCTTTGGTAATGCGTAGTTTGTGTGATTCCTCTTTCGATTAGCCAAAATCGTCTGATCACGCAATTGTCTTGTTGGTTACAACCGCAAGAACATATTATTATATCAATCCCATGATTCTTCAATAGCTTTCATGATGACATTTTTATTTATCTTCTCTTTTCCAATTCTTCAAACGTTGTAGCTCACATGCTTTTGTTTTTTCTATGGTTGGTAACTTTTGCGGGTGAGTCTTCGGAATTTCGATCATTTGGATCAGCATCGTAACTGACCAAGAAAAATTATGGTTAAGTTATTTGGTGACCGACCATCTTGGGAGCAGTATGATGTCCGGAAAGGTTAATCAGCAGGCGTTAACACGAAACATGCAATATAAGAGGAAACAAATATTTGACTTAAAGTAAAAACGAAGACTATCATCCAAAGGAATAAAACTGGTGAAAATAATGATTCCAAAAAAACGATGAGGTTCATTGAATTCTGAAAATTAAATAACTTGTCAAATATTTCGAGATCAACAGCTGTTTCCCTCCTCTTTTGTACAATTGAGAGGCAAATGAGAAGTGAGAAAATATTTGGTTAAGATGGCTGTGTTTAGTTGCAACTACTAGCTAGCTATACTCTTCCATTTTCTTCAACCACACCAGAAAACTATAACCCCAGAGGAAAAAAAAACAAAGTAAAAGAACATGTAAATTATTCCCTTTCTTTCTTCTTCCACTGCAACCCTATAAGTTTGCAAGGCAAAACCCTAGTTTTGTACTCCGGTATCGTCTCCAAGTTTGGCGACCAAACTTGCACTTTAGACCCTACCAACCGATCGTAATGCTTTTGCAACTCTGGTGTGCTACAAAGAAAACCTCGACTCTCGGCCACATTAACATTACCGTGTGCAACATTGTTTTTATTATTCTTAGCGACGATCAACCTCGTAATGAACTCTGGGACGACCTTAATCGAGAGCTTCCCGTCTTCACCTTTCAGATACTGGAAAGGACCATTGCTATCGATGAAGCTCAGGGCAGACTGTTTTCTAAGGTCTGAGCAGATGGATGCAATGGTGGAAGAAGATAGGGTGTTGCCAGAGAAAAAGTCGATGGGAAGGACAAAGTAGGTTTGTCCAGGGATGAGCTCGTCGTCCATGGCGAGCAAAGGGATCGGGCGGCCGAGGAAGAACGAGTCTGCATGCAAGACCATCTTGTCGGGACACTCGAACATGATCTCCCCAGCTATGCGGGGCCGGTTTCGGGTTAGCATCTTTGTAGTTCCTTCCCATAAGATTAGCTTCACGGACTGTGACTTTGAACTCGAGTTGTAATGCAAGCAAGGTGATATTGCATTGCCCATGAATGACTGACAAGCGAGAGAACAGAGGCAGGGAAAGAGAGGGAAAGATGTTTGATTTAGAGAGGAGGGTCTTGCTTTAGAACGAGAAAGAGGGAATTGTGTGATTCAATATATAGAGGAGATGGGAAGGGCTTTTGACTTCTTCTCAAATAAGAGACTTCAATTCATGTTCTTTTAGGTTTTCGGTTTTTAATGTTTCCTTTTTCGGTCTGGTGCTTTTTCAAATAGGAAGAAAAGAAGTAAAAGTCGCAGTTATGCAAGAGAGGAAGTCGGTGTTGCGGTCTAGTCAGCGAAGACGGCTTCGGACCAAAAAACAATTTCTATTGCTTTCCTTCAATTGGTGTATCCAGACAATCCCCTTGGACCGGCCATTCCCGACATTTGATTGGTTGAAGTCCCAAGAACATATACTGCATCTTAGTCAGCGCTCGGATTACCAACGAGATGTTAAATTAGACGAACGCAGATTTGCTGTTTCCCATGCCATTCCCGTCTGCTTTCTCCAAGCATGAGATGGAGACGCAAAAACTCTCAATTCACGTTCGTTCGCGCGCTGTATCAAATCCCCTCAATGGACCCTAGAAGCTTTTCCCCTTCTCCGTCTAACCCCCAACCCTCCTCGAATTCTGACTTGCCGCCCTGTCGGCCATCATGCCGCCACAGCCTCGGCCACCCTCGTTGTCGTCGGCCTGGCCGGTGCCAGCTAGGGTAGCCAAACACATACTTATGTTTGTAGCATTCTTATTTGTTTATTATTAGGATGCGACGGTGATGGTATATGCAATTATTATAACTTTGTTTCACGCGTTCCATAACTCTCCATTGAAATGAGCAATTAGTAATCATTTAGTCAAAAATAGAACTACGCGTACAAAAGGCGTGAGACGTGGGATGAAGCAAAACAAAAGGGTTACACATCATCCATAACTCATAAGTACACAGCTTGTGAACCTCACGATTTGATAATAATTTGGAGAACCAATGTCGAGAGAGATTAGTAATAACCAATTTTGGGGCGCACCAACAATGGGAATCCTTCCTCAAGTTTTTATTACAGGCATTGTTGTGATATGTCTCCAGGTAATTCGAATATCACCTAAAATGGGAAAATCACTAAACAAGAGGCTCACATCTTGGATTCTGATTCCTACCTAGTTGTCACGACTGCTTGGCGACAATAAATAATCAATAGCATGCAGGTCTAGGAGGGGATTTGTGAATTTAACACAAGGGATTCACTGCAACAAGCACCGTTTATACTGATTTAGTGAAGTATGTCATCAGTAGAGAGCCTCGTTGCATATGGAGTGCTTTCGACCACACCGAACTTAGTCTGGCGTGCAAAAATTTAGCCAAAGGTACCGCTTGATGGTTAAAAAGAACAAGAATAAATTTTTGCATCAAGGATGCAGAAAGATGACGTCATATGTTAATCTGCTAAAAATGAGTTTAGCGATCTCCGTGAAGACTCATCATGACTCTAGAATTGCTTTGATTAGGTATTAACCTTCTCTACCCTAAGCATTAGGCATTTCCAAAATGCAAGTTCCCTGTTCATGCGTCACTGTTCATCTTATTCCCCATTTGTCTTCGTCTTCCCCGCCTGAGAGTTAGGCTTCTTCGGCAACCACTGCCACCATCTGGGGGTCGCGTCCTTGGTGACCACTGCCTACGGTGGGGCGACTCGTGAGCTAGGCGACGCCACTTGAGGTTGCAACCTCAGGCTGCCAGATCTGGTTGTTTGGAGACTAGATTTGGCTGTCTGGCGGCAGATCTGGCCTTCGCGACCTTAGGCCGCTAGATCTGGCAGTCCAATGGCCAAATCTGGCCTCTATGACCTTAGACGACGGCGTTGCCTGAGATTGTGCCTCCAGGTGGCCAAATTTGGCCGTCCGGCGATTGGCCGATGGTTAGCTGAATTTAATTTTCAGATTTTAAAAAAAGAAGAAGAAGCAAAAACCCATTACAAATGCGAGTTTGACGAAACGGTATTTATGCTAAATTACCTTTCAATACTACAATTTACCAAACGGTATTTCGGAAAACCCCTTTACCTCAAAGTATTTACATTCTTCCGATAGCATTTTCCCAAAACTGAACCAAACGGGCCCAAATCAATGTCTGATCAATGGTAACGTGCATGGCATGGGTATGGTCCAACATTACGTCTTTCATGGAGACCCCTCGTGCCTCACCACCATATAAATAAAGGAAAGCAGTCGATCCTTCGAGTTGGATTTGACCATTCTTTAAGAAAGAAAATGCTGCTTTGAATAGAACTTCTGGTGGTACGCTTTCCTTACTTTATATAATTGAAAGATGCCATTGATGAGGGTCCTATGTTGTGGTCCTTGTTTCTAGATTTATATACGGTAGGTAGGAGAATGGTTGGTTTCTTTTTCTTCTTTTTTTCATCATAAATGGTATATATGATATGAAAATTACTATATCAATTAATATATCAAGCCAGTTCGGGCCAAACTGGGCCATCTAATAAGCACTGACATTGCAGTGGCTTGGCCCAACGCCGTAAATATTGGTGGGTATGCCTTCTTAGTTATGGCTCACATTGTTTTCTCGAAATTAAAAGCGTCATTGAGCGGAAGTTTCCTTGCAGAAATTCCATTTTCTCCAGAGACATCAAAAGTAGAATCAACTTGCAAATGGTTTAGTAAACTGAGGAATACAAGTTAACTCCCAAATCTTGCAAATAATTATTGTTTTAGGACTAATTATTGTAGCTCCCATTGAGGAAGGGGTTGATACTTGATGTAAAGTCTCTTCTCTTGGCAAGACGTGGCTGCTCAATATGATATTCCTCGGAGCCACGGAGAATTTTGTCGTTGCACTGTAAATCTCAAATTACTAATTTTGATGCCCTGATTCTTTTGCTTGTTTACTTTTCTTCATGTTGATAGGGGAAATTCGTTTGCATTTCGCTGCCCAATGAGCTGCCCTGGTAATTTCTCGTTGACTGGTATGCTTCGTTGATTACGTTCCATGTCAATTATGTTGACCTTTGTAGAGCATGGATTTATTGACTTCGAGTCATAAATGACGCGCACGACAAATTCTAATCTGTAATTAAACATTGCGAAGATTGCAGTGCATCTTTATCAGATTCCTTAGCACATCGACAGTGCATGCGGTCCATTGTTTGATTCTGACCGGAGCAAATGCGTGCTCGTTAAACAGGCCAGTTGTCTTTTTGACTGAAGTTGATAGCACAGGACCCGCTCGAGTGCGGCGTGTTTGACATCTTTCTGCATTGGCTAATCCAGCCGGATGATGTGCAGCCGCAAGCGGACGCCAATTGATGAGGCAGTGAGCAAGGGGATATTGAATATAGTCGACGCAATCAATGCCGATGCAACGGAAGTTGAATTAACTGGCATGATCAGGTCCTGATGGAGATAGAAATAGGATGATATGCTTGTAGCTATCTCGGTTGTCTGCGTTTCTTCACGGGAGAAATGCTAGGCTTATGTGATGAGAGACTCTAGTTATATTACGTGAGGGTTCTCATAGTCGATTGCCAAAACCTCAACTTCGTGATGTCATGAGCTATACAGCATTCATCAAACATGGAAAGCAGCCCAAGTGATGTAGACTGGGAGACATTCTCAAGACGAGAAATCGAAGGAATCAACACAGAAGAGAGTCTTTAGTCCTTTAAATATCGAGCGACCGAGTAGACTAGATCTTTGGTATTCCTTGAGAATGAACATTTTCTTTCAGCGCGCTCATTCTAGCGAGGTAGATAATGACTAATGAAAAGCATGCCATAGATGAAATTCTTGTATAATAATCAGAAGCTCTTAGTTTTATTGCAATATTTATGATAGTTGCCACTGTTATCGCCTTTGCCGAGATTCATTTGGTGCTTGCTTAAGGATTGACTTGGGCTGTAACTCGGCCTGTCACCTGAAGAACCTCCATTTTTTTAGATAAAGCACGTATTATAGACTGGAAAATTGCTTAATTCTTTCCTTTCATTGAGAAACCAATCGAGCTCCCAGTTCTTTGTGATGATTTGATGATTTCATATGCAGACAACACATTACGCATATCCAATATTCCACATTCAATCACCTAAAGCAATCTGCTTGAAGATCTTAATGTCGTCGGCGTTTTATGTGCTACAACGTGATGACATAGCCTAATTCAGAAACAGGAAATCGATACGCAGAATCTTGTGTAGAGATTTTATCCCCAATAGAGTTCATAGCAACGGGTGTCAAGGCGCAGTATCTGCATCAATGACGGATGAGCAAATTTTTAGCCTAACCACATAGCCAAAAATATACTGATTCTTGTTGTCGTATGGCCTTTTATTTATCATGTGACAGACTTTAATCCTATATATATTATCTTTCAACTCTGTAGCACTTTAGTCATCGATTGGCTCACTGATATCTAGGAATCATAAAAAAACGATCTAAAATGGAACATGCTTTCATTTGACAAACACAAATTGCTTAATGCGACAATCAATAATAATGTCGATGATGGAACAATCTGCAAGCCTCACATAGATAATTGCTTACTTATCCGAAACCGGTGCCATAGACCATTCTGTTTAGTGTATGCATTGTTTCTGAGCTCAAGGAAAAGATAATTCGTCTGCTTAAGCTTTATGTTGTTTGAACCCTATAGTGTTCCGTACACTTTGTGATCCCTCTTTCAATTAGTCAAAATCCTCGGATTACGCCATTGTCTGGTTGGCGACAGCCGCAAGAGCATATCATCATATCAAATTCACGTTTCTTCGAAAGTTTTCAATATGACATCCCCACTTATCTTCTCCTTTCCGCTTCTTCAATTATTGCAGCCATCATGCCTTTGATTTCTAATGGTTGGTGAACTTCTGCGGGTGAATTTCCATTGTTTGGATCGGCAATCGTAACTAACCAAGAAAAATTGTGGTTAAAGTCATAATTCAAACACCTAATCAATTGCTTAGCATTAGGTTGGTGACGAACCATCATACCTTTCTAAGCGATATGGCGTTGAACGATGAATCGGTTGGTGTTGAGATGGAACACGTGATTAACTGGAAACAAACGTTTGAATCAAATGAAAACGAACAATGTCATCGAAAGGAATGGAACTGATGATGTTAATGAATCCAAAATAGAGATGACGTTCATTGAATTGTGAACATTAAATTTATTTGTCAAGTATCTCTTTGATCAACCGCTGTTTCCATCTTTTTTGTACAATTGAGAGGCAATTCAGAAGTTGAAAAAAAAAAAATTGTTTAACATGACTGTATTACTTGTAACTATTAACTAGATATATACTCTTTCATTCTCTTCAACCACATCAGGAAACTATAATCATAGCGTAAAAAAGGAAAAAAAAAAAAAGCAGAGGAACTTGTAAACTATTGCCTTTCTTTCTTCTTCCACTCCAACCTAATAAGTTTGGAAGGCAAAACCCTAGTTTTGTACTCTGATATCGTCTCCAATTTCGGCGACCAAACTTGCACTTTAGACCCTACTAACTGATCGTAATGCTTTTGCAACTCCGGCGTGCTACAAAGAAAACCGCGACTCCCGGCTGTGTCGGCATTACCACCTGCAATATTGTCGTTATTATTCTTGGCAGCGATCAACCTTGTAATGAACTGTGGGACAACCTTAATCAGCACCTTCCCGTCTTCGTTTTTGACATACTCGAAAGGACTGTCGCTATCGCTGAAGCTCACGAGGGACTGTTTCCTTGGGTTTGAGCAAAGGGATGCAATGGTGGAGGAAGATAGGGTGTCGCTGGAGAAGAAGTCGATGGGAAGGACGAAGTAGGTTTCACCGGGGATGAGCTCGTCGTCGATGGCAAGCAACGGGATTGCGCGGCCGAGGAAGAACGAGTCTGCGTGCAAGACCATCTTGTCGGGACATTCAAACATTATATCGCCGGCTATGTGGGGGCGGTTCCCGGCTAACATCCTGGTGGTGCCTTCACAGAAGATTAGCTTCACGGACTGTGACTTCGAGCTCGAGTTGTGCTGCAAGCAAGGTGATACTACGTTGCCCATGAATGAACTGATCAGTAAGAGAACAGAGAGAGATAGAGAGAGGGAGAAAGATGTTTGATTTGGAGAGGAAGGTATTGCTTTAGACCAAGAAAGACGGTGTTGTGTTATACAATATATAGAAAAGATGGGAAGAGATTTTGACTTTTTCTCACATAAGAGAGCCTCTCCAGGTTATTTTCTTTTAGGTTTTTGATTTTATATATTTTCTAGTTCGGTGCTTTTGGAGATGAACAGAGAAAAAGAAAAAGTAAAAGTCGCAGCTTGTTGCCCTTCAGGGTAGGTTATGAATAACAGCAAGTCGGTGTCGTCTGGTCAGCGAAGCCGGCTTTGGACCAAAGACAATTTCTGTAGCTTTCGCTTTAATTGGTGTCTCCGGACACTCCCTTGGACTGGTCATACGTATCATTCGATCGGTCGAAAGTCACATGTACATCAACCCTTTTTTTGTTTGCTACATAATTTTTAAATTACTTATAAGATGTTAGCTTTAAACAAATGCACGTCAGCTATTTGTTGTCCTCGAGCACGAGATGACGAAACATAGACGTTCAATTTGAGTTCGTTCACGCCATATCAGATCCCCTCAATAAAACCTTAAAACTTTTCCCCTTCTCTGTCTACCCCCACCCCTTCTCAAACTCTGACTTGTTGTCATATTAGGTGTCACCCAACATATATACTTGAAACATTCTTATTTTTTTATTATTAGGATGTGACATGATAGTGTAAGTAATCTTTGTAACTTTATTTCGCACATTCCATAACTCTCTCTATTGAATCAACGGTGTTAGACATGGGATGATGAAATAAAAAGGATCGCACATCCTCCATACCTCATAACTACACAGCTTGTGAAACCCACAATTTGATTTTCGATTTGGGGAAACAATGTCAAAAGATAATGACAAATTTATGTGCACATTGATCACGGGAATCCTCCTTCAAGTTTCTACCTCAAGCATTGCTATAAAATGCTTCCGGATAATTTGAACATTACCCAAGATGGGATAATCACTGAGCAAGAGGCATGAAGTCTCCGGCTTTACTTCATACATACTCGTCGCAACTGTTCAGCGACAGCTTCATCGCCAGTCCCTGGCCTCGGCGTATATGGAGCGCTGTCAACCGGACCAAATTCGGTCTGGTTCCAAAGAATGTAGCCAGGGGTATCGTTCGACGATTAAAAAACAGAATAAGTTCCAGGACCGGAGATGGCAATCTAGAATGGCTTTACTAAGGTTCTGCTCTGACGAACCGATGTCTGATTAATGTTAACGTGCATGGCATGGAGACGGTCCAACCTCACGTCTGTCGTGGAGACCAACCGGTGCCTCGTCGCCATAAAATAAAAGAAGCAGTCTGTCCTTGGAGCTGGCTTTGACCGTTCTTTACGAAAGAAAACGCTGCTTTGAATGGATCTTCCAATGGTAGCTTTGCTTGCTTTAATATAATCGAAAGATTCCGAGCGAATCCAGTTAATGAGGGTCTTAAGTTGTAGTCCTCCTTTCTGGATTTCATTCCCCTCGAGATGGAATTAATAGATAGTATCTATATATTTTTTTTTTTTTCCCTTCTCTTCCTTTTCGCTGACAGGAAGAAAAAGAATCTTGACTATATCTACCGCAGATGAATATTTTTTTTCGCATGCAGGATATTTAATTTGGCCGGGTGTAAAATTTAAATCCAACTTACAATGATAAGGTTTCGGTTGATATATCTTCGGATCTTTATACAGCAAGAAAGAGATTGCTTCCTTTACCAACAGTAAATATATGCTTCGAAAGCTACTACATCACTGACCAAAAAAAAAAAAAAAAAAAGCTACTACATCAATTGATTGGTCAGGCTATGCCGGGCCCTCCAATGAGTACCGGCATTGTGGTGGCTCGGCCCGATTGGTATCGCCATCGGTTGGTGCTCCTTCTTAGCTATATGGCTCGCATTGTTTTTGGACACGGAAGGGTCACATCGAAGGTTCCTTGCAAAGATTCGATTCCCCCAGGAAACATTAAAAGTAGGATTTACACGCAAATGGTACAGCAAACCGAGGACTTTGATTAAATTATGCAATTAATCTCCCAAGTCTTGCGAATAAGACAATTGGAGTTGCCCGTGATGAAAATGGTTGATGTATAATTTCTCCTCTCGGCGAAGCCGTGGCTGCTCAATCCGATATTCCTCGCAGCTACTACGGAAGTTTGTCATTAGGCTGTAAATCTAAGTTCAACTAATGTGCAAATCCCTGTTTATTTTTTCCCTTTTCTTTCCAACTTTCCTTCACGTTAATAGGGGGAAAATCCGTTTGCATTTCGTTGACCAATGTGCTTTTGGTCGATTACGTCCCATGTCAAATATGTTGACCTATCGAAAATAAAAAAATAAAAAAGATTATGTTGTCCTTCGTAGAACATGGACATATCGACTTCGAGACAAAATAGACCCGCGCATGACAGATTCCTACGTGCATTAAATACCCGTTTAAAAGTCCAAACCATATGCCGTCAAGAAGGAGCTAAAAGCCAATGGTTTTGCAGTTAGCGGACCGTGAATCTACGGTATACGTCAAAAGGTCGAGATCACCCCGCAGGTCTTGCCTCAAACATGGCGTCTGTCACATTTCTTGCATTTCGGGCACGTGACACATTCAAGAATAGAACGACTAGGTCAAATTGAGTGATTTTTGCGACCGGCCATGGAAAAAAATGGTGCCATCTTGCAAGGAATTTTACCTTCTCTTGCCGTCTTACGAAATTTCTTTCTTTGTTGTTCATATTTGCTTCTTAGGTTGGTCTCGTGACAAATTATTTTCAGTATTTAGGACTCTTTGGTCATTTAAACCAACTTAAACCAAGAGTTGGCTCCTTATCGAAGACAAGATTGCACAACTTCGTTTCACAACTCTTCCCATTAAAGTTAGCGGACAGCGATGCCATTCCATATTAAATCATAGATTAAATGATTTTTTTGAAAATAGAAATGCTTGTTGTTCAACTAATAATTAGAAGAAGGGATAGTTCCATTCTTATCATATCGAATTGGATTCTATAGAATCAAAGTGTCATTTTTTGTTGTAGTATTATTGTTCTTTCTTTTAATACTTACTGTGATCTCCAAAGGCGATTACCACCTGATCTGCCTGGTTTTTGTTGTCATCTCCCTCTTTTCTCTTTTGGCACTGTTGACAAAGTGAACACGCTGAAGAAGCATTAATCAACCCTAAAGCACATTTTATGTGGCACTGTACCATTACATATATTTGCTAAGTTGATAAAAGCAGCCATAAACAATCCCATCGAAGCATTCTGGGCAGAAGAACAGCTCAATTGCCATAACTTGGCATAGATAGACACTTAGGTCCTGTATGTTTTTATTTCTCGAGATCTGTTTAAAAATAGATTTTGTGTTTTTTTGTTAGGGAACAAAAAAATAACGAATGCGTTTGTTTGCGTTTACATTTTTTTTTTTTTTTTCGTTCCTAACACAAAAAGAACAGAAATGAGAAAAAAAAAAATTGTTTTTGTTTGAAACGATTTTGAAGAAACGATTTTTTGTTTCTTGTTTCTTCTTCTCTCTCTTCTCTTTTCTTCCTCTTTTCTTCTTCTTTTCTCTTTGGCCGGTCGCCGGCCTCGGCCATGGCCGGCGACCAGGCATCAAGGGCCGGCGACGCCGTCGAGGGTCGGCGACCTCGCCGGAACGTCGCCGGCCCCGGCGAGGCGCCGCCTCGCCTCGCCTTGGCTAGGCGAGCTCGGGCTCGCCCGGATCCGGTGAGGCCGAGCCTCGCCATGGGCGAGCGAGCTCGAGCTCGCCCAGATCCGAAGAGGCCGAGCCTCGCCATGGGCCGGCGACGCTCGGCCTCGCCCGGGCCGGGCGAGATCTGCCCCCCCATCGACCGGTCGCCGGAGGCCGTCGATCGACCGAAAGAAGAAAAAAAAAAAAGAAAGGAAAAAATGAAAAATAAAATAAAAATATTAAAAATTTAAAAGAAACAAAAAAAGAACATAAATTTACCAAACGTGTTTCTATTCATTTTTTATTCCCGAACAAGTTTACCAAATGTATCTTTTTGTTCAAAAATTGTTCTCCTAATGCAAACACTTTTTTCTATTTCGTTCCCTAAAACAGGTTTTGAACGAAACGTTACTAAACGCGTCTTGTAAGTGTCATAACTTCGGAAATGTACACTTAAATGCCGGTTTTGGAGTAAAGTAGAACATTTAAGTGCCACTCCGACCAAAATTCGGCCAAATGATATATGACAATTTTCCGGCGAGTTAGAAGCAAAATGGCGTCGTTTTGCACGCCGACATACGAGAAAATGCAAAAACAACATCGTTTTGTGTTTAATGTGTAAATAATTAATATAAAAATTAATTAAATTAAATTTAAACTTAATTTTATTTAAAATATTCTAAAAAAAAAAAAATTCAAATTAAAAAAATTAAAAAATTAAAAACTTAAAATTTAAAAAAATTAAAAATAAAAAACTTAAAATTAAGAAAACTTAATTTAAATTTTTTTAAAAATCCATATTTAAATTTTAATTTTTTTAAAATTTTAAGTTTTTTAAATTAAGTTTTTAAATTTTAAGTTTTTTAAACTTTAAGTTTTTTAATGTTAAGTTTTTTAATTGTATTTTTTAAATTTTAATTTTTTTTTTTTTAGTTTTAACTTTTTTAAATTTTAACTTTTTAAATTTTAAATTTTAAATATTTTAAGTTTTTTTATTTTAATTTTTTAAATTTTAAGTTTTTAAATTTTAAGTTTTTTTTTTAAATTTTAATTTTTTAATTTTTTAAGGTTTTTAATTTTTAGAATATGTTAAATAAAATTAAGTTTAAATTTAATTTAATTAATTTTTATATTAATTATTTACACATTAAACACAAAACGACGTCGTTTTTACATTTTCTCGCCACGCCAGTGTGCAAAATGACGCCGTTTTGCACCCAACTCGCCGGAAAATTGTCACGTCAGCCATTTGACCAGATTTTGGCTGGAGTGGCACTTAAGTGTTCTACTTTACTTCCAACCCAAGCACTGAAGTGTACCTTTCCGAACTTATGGCACTTAAGTGTTCCTCCGTCTTGCCAAGTTATGGCACTCTAGGTGTCCCAAACTCAAGCATTCTGCTACCAAAGTTAAGTACAAGAATGGATAAATCTCGCGAGAATTCGCACGTGCGTGTTCATGTGTGCACCATGCACATACATTTATATGGACGGATACCTCTTTTATTTTATTTTTTTATTTTTTATTTTTTTTATATCTAGAGAACCCCGTACAGCCGGCAGCCGGCGAGTAAATCCTGGGGCGACGCTAGTGGAGGACCCACCACCTTGACGTCGCACTTAAGATCCCGTGCGTACTGCAGAATTTGAACCCCTCCGTCCTAAGTAGACGTTATGAGAGTTTTTATCCAGCTAGGCCACCGCAGGCGGTGGTGATACCTCTTTTATTTATCCTCAATAATATATACACAACTTAGATCGATTTTATGAATTTCACAGTTTCTTCTGCGTCCTCCCATCAGCTTGAGTCCCATGCCAGCATTTGTCTGAAATTGATACTAAATGTGGTTAGAACCAAAAAGCAAGAGAAAATAAAAAGCTGGCAATTACCTGCGATCCGCCTAAACAATGCACGGTGAGTGGGATAGCGCCTCTTCGGCCTGGACATGGTTAGAACATTATCCACTCTCCCCAAGAACTTCGGTTTCCGCCGCGAGAAAGCAAGGAACCAAAGACCGGTACGCAAGGTTTGGATAAATTGCGATCGCTACTATAAATCATGATTGCCATAGTAGCGATCGCAATGAATTTCAGTACACGCCATGGATTGCATCCGGACAAAAGCTTCGTCACCAAAGCGGGCGAAATATGGAAGCCCTTGAGGGAGAGTGAGCAATGCCGAACCATCGCATATATGCTTTGATTGTTCAAGGTCGATTGCACGATTCAAGACACATTCTTCGCACTCGCCCCAGAGACTTCCGACCGTGCGATCTTTTTTCATGAATCAGATCGGCTGGAAGTCTTTGAGGGAGAGTGCAAAGTAGAGAAATGCCTTGGGTTTCAAAAAACTCTCTCAAAACACAATCTCAAACGATAATTTCTGCAAAAAAAAAAAAAAAAAAGACAAAGTTTGTTCGTTCTCCCTCTTTGGCTTCTACTTCTAAGCCTTTGAACTTCACATCGAAGTCCAGAGTGAGAAAATAATACAAGAGGCATAGGATCAGAAGCCTTTGAGGGAGAGTGAGCAACCCAATTTGCCTTGGAGAAAACCTTCACTTTGGGCTTCTTCATTTTGCTCTAAGCTTTTTGGTACTGAGGAGCGAGGGTTGGCGGAGAAGACCATCTTATAGTGGAAAAAATAGGGCATAAGATGTGGAGAATAGTAGGGGTGGCCAACAACATAGCGGGGACCTCATATCTTGGCTCTCGACTTTATTGGCAAACCAGATCCTCTTTGCTTCCAGATAGGTTTTGTAATAGATATAATAAAAGTAGGTCATCCTGCATGGATAAAGATTGAAGATTGAAATGTTCTCAAAATGTGCTTGACACTTGGGGCAGAGATAGACATTTGAAACCATACAAAAAGAAAAGCTCAGCTCAAGATCACTTCGATAGCAAATCCAAGTTAAATTGTCTCGAGGCAGCTGCCATGATTTTGCCACGAACACGCGTAATAGGGAAATTGTCAAAAAAAATCCTAAATTATTGTATAATTGCAATTTAATATTAAACTTTTTAATTTGGTTGATGTATTCTTATATCTTTTGATGATTTTTTAACGTAATCCATCCAGCTAATTTAAGTTAGAAATCATTAACATGGCTGTCTAATGTAGCATGGCTGGTAGCTAATGTGTGACTTTATTCAAAATGATGTCATGTTGAGAAATTTTATAAATCTTATTGATTTTCTTTTATCTTTTTATCTTTTCCTTTCTTTCTTGCTTTTCTTTCTTTATCTTTTTTTTCCCCTTTTCCTCATTGTCCGTCTTTTAGGAAATGACCGATGAGGTCGCAAGGGCCTTGGCAATAGCTAGCGTTAGTCGCAAGCGAGGGCTTGTTGGCCCTCCCTAAGGTCCGGTCTCAATCAGTGTAAATTATGCATCAGCAGCAATGTGATTTGATTTTTCCAAAAAAGAATAAACCGCCTTGTTGGCTTTTTCTATACTGTTAATAAGAAGGGAGAAATGATTAAAAGTGGGAAAATATGGGGGAAAAAAAGGATACGATTAAAGAAAATAAATGAGGCATGTCACCGAAAGCATTGGCCGAGTTATTTTTTTACCGCTTAACATAAATCATTTGAAAATTATTAATCAAGAAATATAGACAGAAGTTGAAGAACTAAAAAAGAAAAAAAGGAGAAGAGAAAGGAGAAAGAAGAATGAGTCAAGTCCAGTGTCACAAAACCCCATCTAAAGCCACCTTCCATGTATCGAAAATTCATTCATTATACGCATATTTCAAGTGCACCCAAATTTCGACCAAAAAAAAAAAAAAAGTGCACCCAAATAGTACCCGTCGGAGGATTTCTCATGTTTAAATAAGATCCTATGGCATATGAAATGCACTAAATATTGACATATAACAATATCAATTAATTCCGTATATCTACAAGGTTTGACTCTAAAAGAATGTCAAAATAAAATAAAAAATAACCGATCTGATTTCTTGTTTTTTTTTTTTAATTTTCCGTTACCATTTTCTCTTTGTATCGTGCTGAAAAATCCATTTGCAACGTGAAAGAGTTGACAACAACGAAAGAACGTTTCAATTCGTATTCGAATGCTTTGTATCTCATGAGTCACTTTTTCAACCACGATCGATCTGCTTCATATGCTTTGAAATTTAGGTTCCTTGGTTCTTGTCTCCAATTTAGGCAATACATGAACCTTTGACACATTGCAAGAGTTACTACTGTTTGCGTTTTTCCCTTTTTTTTCTTGTACGAGAATAATGCAACTTGTCTTAGGCATATGAATCTTATCCACATTATCATTTGTACGTCAACGCAAAGGAAAATTCCAAATTGACATTCCACATTCGCCAAATCCTACTTTTCTATCCTTCTTGCTTTAAATCTCGACACCCAGTGGCGTATCTTCCATTTTGGATAAGAAAGATAAATGTGTCTTAAAAATTCTCACATGTGTCCCAAAAAAAAAAAAAAAAAAAAAAACTTCATATTATACAGTTGCCAACATGGGAAAATCGTCCAATCAATTCTAAACCTAATGTACGGTACGGAATTTCATATATTTAAGATTAAATTGATAAAATCGAAAAGTTTAAGAATTGAAATGCATCCATTCAATAAATTTAAAGCAGATCGGGTGATTTTCCATGCTAACTTTCTTAAACACGCTTCTAATTTGTAACAAAGACTTATCTAACATGGAATATTCGTCCCTTCATAGAAGATAGGAGTCATATAGATCTTATGAGGAATGGCGATGAACAGGGATTGCCAGACCTTCTACAAAGCCAACACAATGACAAGTTTCAAGATCACACTATGAATTTGCCTCACCTGCTCCTAGGCTACGGAAACCGTTTATCAGAATGCCGGTGAAATGTGGTCCGGCCTTATGCAGCTGTTGATCATATCATCCCATATTTGATCAGCTTTGTCCATTTCACCCACCCTAGAGAAACCATCAATCAGTGAATTGTTCGTCATGGTGTCAGGTTTTCGGTTTCTTTGAGACATTGTGTTGAAGAAGCTCATTGCTCTGAGTATAGCTAAATAAGTCCTCTCCATGACATTTGAGCAAAAATCATTTCAATCTCTGCAATACCATCTTTTGTACCACCCTCGGTGTTAACTTTTCCACTGATCTCAATGTCGCGACCCCGAGGTGAAACCTCGGGCTGGTTTACAGATGGCAAGACAGGCGCACTCTCTCCTCATGTTGCGCTTATACTTGCATAGACTCTCCTAAGCCGTATTGGTCACAAGTTGATATCTTATACACTATTCATTAAATGATATTACAGTTGCCACTAATCTATTCGAGACTGCTTAAGAGCCAAGTAAGGTGTGGAATGCCATCTTTACTTATCTTTTTCTTTTAAAAAAAAAATATTATTTCATGTGATTTTTTTCAAGTTTTATTCTGAATTCACGCAGTGCCATATGCTTATATGCACCTGTCCGCAGCCTATAAAGCGAAGCAATCAATAATAATAATAATAAACGCATAAAATTGAATCATTTGTAGAAAAACTATAAACAACTTGAGTCGTATCAGGCAAAGTTAACCCAAAACCCTGTTATAACTCCTTAGGATAGGCATAAAATTAAATCAGTTATAAAAAAAAAAAATAACAATAAATAACTATACATAACTTGAGTCGTATCGGGCAAAGTTAACCCAAAACCTCATTATAAGTCATTAGGATAAGATTCCCATGAGCTATTGTGGACAACTCAATTTTAGTCGACAATTTAAATTTTCATTCTTACAAGGAAAAAAAAAGAAGAAAAGCTAGTAAGGCAATGACAAAAATAAATAAATAAATAAGATAATTGACAAATGAATAGGGGAGGGATCAATTCGGTTTTTTATAATTTGAATAACCCAGAAGAGCAGATCTTGTACAATTCACTCATCGTTTGTGCCCAAGCCCAAATGTAGCCTAGACTATTACCGAAGCCCATCAAATCCACCAATTCAGAAGCCCAATTACCCAATTACATCAGCGCAATTTTTTTTTTTAGCCACTTAGACCCATATAAAGTAGGGCCCAAAAATTAAGCCCATAAAACATTAGGTCTCTCCATCTTTTCCCTCGCTCGCGCCCTTAGAGCGCGTCCGTCGGTAACGTTCTTAACGGGATGAGTAAAGTAATCGAAAGTTGGCAAGTCTCCGTCGCTTCTGAAGATCGTTCCATCGCTGTGACAAGTCGCTTGTGAAGATTGTTTGACGGCTGCGAGGAATCTCTGCATCAAGTGATGATACTCACCACCGATATCTATAGAGTCTTCAATGGCCAGTTCAATAGCAGTTTCTATGCAGTAATCATCTTGTTCGAGCCATTCTGCCTCAACGCTTGATGTCGGCTTTGTTCGTTAGCTAAGAAGACCCGAAGCGCATTAGTCTCGCTCGGAGCTCATTCGCTGGTGCTAATCCTTACTGTTGGCACTTACCAAAGTTTCTCTATCGATTTAACCATCAAGTGATACTTCAATCAGTTTCACTGATGAGATAGTAGTACATATTGCTCACTTCCCACAAGAATGAGGCGGAGAGTTTGATTCTCTGACTCGGATGGAAATTGATGGTATATGAGACTCTGCTTATTTGATTTAGAACATTTGGCTTGAGTCTAGTGGGGAATCTGATTTGAAAATAGCTGCATATCATTCCTTCGCTGACTGCACATGCCATGTTTGATAAAATGTTACTGTGAGAAGAACATCTATTTTTATTAAAAGACATATTAGCGTAGTTGGCATATCACCGAATGATTAGTTGGTCATTGAGCATGAAGATGGGGAGTCTATCTACAACTTATAAACTAAGTAGCACCGACACCGACACGTGACACGATACGCCGACCCGTCGTTTTTCAAACAACAAAAAATTCCGACATGTTGGAACACGTTGGATATTAAATATATATTTTTACATATACATAATAAGTAATCATTTTCATATTTATTTCAATCAAATAATTTGATTCAAATTCAAAAATAAAAAAATAAGCCTAGAATGAATTTACACTAAAAACATTAATCCACCATTTATTAATATCATTCATCGTTTTAATTTGACAAATTCAACTCTATTTCAATAATTTATCAAACTTGAAGAAAAAACAAGTAATCCACATTCTAAACTCGCATGTTATATATGTCGAAAGAGGAGAAAAAAAACTTACCGGATGAATTGTGTATCATAGGAAGTGAGAATAAAAAGAAAAGATAAGATTAGGTTTTTCTTCTTTCTTCATTTATTATTTTTATTATTGTGTTTTATTTTTTCACATATATACATTTTGACCTCTCAAATGGACCTCGATATCAGAATCATGTATCGGAAACTCGTATATCGGAATTTCAACTCGAGTGTCAAAGAATATCGGAAAAGTTGACCAGGCGTCGGATTTTCCAACAAGTGTTGACCAAGTGTCCGATAGTATCGAAGAGTGTCAAACATGTGTCAAAGTATTCGACACGACACGAAGGCTTTTGGAGAGTGTCGATGCTTCGTAGTTTATAAGCGTGTAAGCCCAAATCAGGCTGTTTGCATGTAGGTCGGGTCTTAGAACTTAATCCAGATCCTTGTGAGTTCAAGTTTGACTGAACACACGGACCAAGCTCAAGGGCCCAGCCCAAGTCTTTTTTCCATAAATAAAAATAAGAAATAATTCCGACAATGAAAAGTCGGCTAGACAAATAGACTTTGATTAGTTTATTAGATTTTAGTACTAGAATTACTCTGGTTTCATTTAGATAGACCATATATGATTTAGGAAAGTTAATGATTTTCTCTAATTTAGATATAGGAAACATTCGTTTCCATGGAAAATTGAAATTGATTTGAACTAAGCTCGTGAGAGTTATTGTCCGAGGGTTTAATAATGAGGATATGTTATATTCTTTGCCTGGCTCGTATTGGGTTATTTTACCACGCTTCACCATTTTATTCACTTTTTATCGCTATTTTTGATTTGTTTATTTGTTGTAATTGCTTTTATATCGTTCTGTGTTGTGATTTATTTTCTCAGTTGAATGGTCATGTTATGCTCTAGGACCATAATAAATATAAAAATATTACATGGACACTTAATGAACAAGAACGTTATGACTCATAATTATATAAGAAATTTGCACGGAATTCACGTGAAATGCTACTTACCAAATAAATTTCCTTGTGTGATATAAGGGTTTAGGAAAACTCACACAAATTAGAGATCGTTGGTTCACTTTTGGCACTATCTCTAAATCCGTAAAGGAGGGTCGTGATAGTTATGTCTAACAATTAGGCACAAAAAAAGGTCTCCCAACTTATATAACAACTTCTTAATAGTATGCAATAAAACTCGTAAAAGTAAACCTAGACTAATCATATCAAGAATTATCTAATGCTACAATAGAGGAGAAAAATCGACTTAATCGTGGGCAATAAAATTTGTGGCAAAATAGACTAACACCATGCAAGACAACATTTAAGAAATAGAAAAATAATCTATTATAGCAAAGTTGATTATGCCATACATGATATGTTCTATTAATTGAGAAGTTATGGATAATTATTATCATGGATCAATACTGTAAAATGAAGTTGATCCAATCAATCAAAAATAGTTGAACACAAATACTAGAGTTAATTTTCAATCGATTAATTGTCGAAAATTGATAGAAATAAAGAAAATAATCATGTCAAGCTAAAAAGAAAAAAATTCATGATAAATTCCATTTTGATATCAGAACATCTAATAAACGATGCACATATTATTACGGGATACCTTTTTCCAGTTATTTAAATTCCCCGTCTATTTTAATTGTCATGACTTTTAAAAGATATTATATTCGTATACAAAGTCGGAATTGAAAAAGTAAAAATTTGGAAACGAGTCAATGAGAAAACAACAAAGATGCTCAAATTACTTAAAAAAAATTTGAACAATAAAAGAGGAATTCAATCGAGCCGCCAACCCCTTTTCGACGACCGCCGCGAGCCCCGTCGCCCCTAGCGACGGCGGCGGCGGCGACGACGTTCGTCTTTACAAACCCCTCGAAATTGCTACGGACACTGCCGACCGTTAAGTAATTTCTTCTTCTTCTTCTTCTTTCTTCTTCTTCAGTTATGCCATGGCCTCGAAGCTGCTCCAGCTCGCGCCTCACGAAGCGGAGAACCCTCTCGAGCTCTCGCTCCGTCAATCCTTCCGCCTCCTCGAGCC
The DNA here is from genome assembly GCA_014182725.1 of Eucalyptus brandiana. NCBI lineage: Eukaryota > Viridiplantae > Streptophyta > Magnoliopsida > Myrtales > Myrtaceae > Eucalyptus > Eucalyptus brandiana. The sequence goes on along the minus strand of CM024669.1, from coordinate 42,870,038 downwards.
CGAGCTCAGGCCGCCCTTCCCCCTCAAGACGCGGACCTCCGACGAGTACTCCGATCTCACCCGCGCCATCCTCTACGGAGCTCTGACCGAGGCCCGCCTCGCCAGGACCCACGTCAAGCACCTCCACGCCGTCGTCACCGACGGGTACGCGCTCTTCTCGACCCTGCTGGCTCGAATCGTGAACGAGCTGTACGACAGGCTCGCCGAGGCGGCGAAGGCTCAGGTCCTGTGGGCCGCCGGCGAGATGGTCGATGTCGCCGCGGTAGGGTTCGGCGGATTGCTGGTCGCGCTGTTGAGGCAGATCGTCGGGGGCGATTTTCGGGGCGGGAATCTGTGGTTGTGTTTCGAGGTGGTGAGCCTGTTCTTGGGGAAATGGAGCTGCTTGCTGGAAGAGGATCCGTTGGTCTTGACCAGTGCGCTGTATAGCTTTCTGAGGTTGTTGGCTGACCACTGTAGGGTGACTGCCGACTCGAAATTGGAGGCGCTGAAGCGGTTGGAAATCGAGTTTTGTGTTAAGATGTTGAGGGAGCAGTTTGGTCTGTGTTTGAAGATTGGGAGGGATTTGATACGGTTGATGCAGGACTTGGTCCATGTGCCCGAGTTTCGAGCAATATGGAGGGATTTGGTTTCCAACCCGAGAGAGTTTGGGGTTGCCGGGTTTTCGGATATCGCGCAGATATATTCCGTGAGGACTTCGAGCCGGTATTTCTTGCTTCGGCTTACCCCCGAGGCGGAAACGCAATTGAGGTTTCTGCTCACGCACGTGAAGCTTGGGAGCCAAAAGCGGCATCAGACCTGGTTTGCCAGCAAGTTCTTTTGCACTCCGGAGAGAGAGACACTCGTAGTCGATATTGTTCGCTTCGTTTGTTGTGCGCACCACCCGCCCAGTGAAATCATTCATTCTAATATTATCCCGAGGTGGGCCGTCATTGGTTGGCTTCTGAAGTCTTGCAGGAAGAATTATGTGGAAGCCAATGCAAGGTTGGCCTTATTTTATGATTGGCTTTTCTTTGATGAAAGAGTGGATAAAGTTATGAACATTGAACCAGCATTGTCGTTAATGGTTCATTCTATACCTCACTATGTTGAACTGACGCACACTCTTCTTGAATTTTTGTTTCTTCTCGTGGATAACTATGATGTGGAACGCAAGGATATGATATCTAGCAGAGTTTCATCATCTTTTACTCTGCTCATTAAGCAAGGATTGAGTCACAATCTTGAAAATTTGACATCAGCTGAAATACTTTCTCCACCTCTGAAGGAGAAGCTTAGGTGTTTCTTATCAGATAAAAGAGTTGGGATTACCCAAGAAATACCACCAGCTAAAACTCTTGGTCATTTAATTCCCATGGAGGTTGGAACAGCTATTCCCGAAGAACACCTTACCTGCATCCAGAAAGACGAAGTTGGGGCCAAGTCCTTTGATGCTTCTGCTTCCATTCCTTCTAGATTATTGACCATCACTTCAGAAATTCAAGAGAATGATATCCAAAAATTGGTCAAAGGTCTGGGCAAAGCAATTAAGAGCTCACATGCGTCAGGTCTTCAGGCTTTAGAGCAAATCCTTGATTTGTATATGAACGTTGGCAGTGACTCGCCCACACATTGTTCAATATCTCCCAAGGTTTTATCTTCGACTATAGCGAGGGAACTAGAGTTGAATGGATACAAACTCTTTGCACCTCTGGAGCATCCACAAGATTATATTGATGATGACGAACGCGAGTCTCCCACAACCTCAATTATTCGGAAATATCTCTCTTCTAAGAATGAAAAGTTAGTTCAACTACTTTTGTTCTGGTCAAGGAATGGTTTTCCTGTGGGAGCACACCTGTTATATTACGCATCAAGATTAGCTTATGAGGCAGACATGGCAAAGCATATCATTCATGAACTCACGGAAGATGGTCTTCACAAGTTGATCAACACCCGCGTGCCATTCCTGATGGGTCACATTGATTGTTATCTCACCTTTTCAGATAAAAGGCGGGAGAACTTTCCTGAACCACTTCTCGCCGCAGCTGTATTAGAGAGAGAGTTAGCTGTTACAGTGGTACAGGATGCTTTTTTCGCTTATAGACATTACCTTTTACGTCTAGCGACCATCTCTTCTGAAGAAGCTAATAGAACTCTCTCAGAGCTTCTTGTTTTTGATTTAACGTCGTGCTCAGAGTGGAAGGGGATAAAATGGCAGCTTTTATTCCACGGTGTCTTTTCTCAGCTTTCTGATTTATCCATTGGCAAGGAGCATGCCATTAGATTACTTGTGAGTCACTTGAACGATGGTGATATTGTCAATATAAAGTTTGAGATTGGGCTAAAGAAGCTATCCATACTGGGGGAGAATGTGGAAACTGTTCTTGGTTTAATCCAAAGCTCCCTTCACTGGGGAGTTGATGAGCAACATAAGTTCTGGAGTCTGATTAGGCTGGAACTTATGGGTTCTCAGTTTCGACTGGAGAAGTTGATCTTAAAATTATTTTGCTCAGGGGAAATAGATGCAGGCAAGAGTGCTATTGCCGTGGGAGGCCTTTTAGATCTGTGCTGTTCTCGATTACCTACATCAGAGCTTGTCGGGGCAATCATGCTGTTACCCAATGATGTGTTTCATAACTTTTCTGCTACCGTCCTCCAAATGTGGGCTGCATCTCATGCTTCAGTGCTGTTTACTAGCTTAGCTGAGTTCTCTAAGAAAGTCGAAAGCATCGACAGAAAAGCTATTTTCTCCGAATCTGCTGAGCTTACAATCAATGAATCTGCAGTTTTATGGTTGTCCAATTATTGTGATGCCCAAGGCTTGAGCAGGTCCAATATTTTTGGCAGCTTTCCCCAGAACACCCACGAAGAAAATGATATGGTCTCGTGACACAAAGCTAATTGGTTTCACTAAAGGTAAGATGCTACATAAAGGACCTTATATATATCAGGACTGCAGTTTCTGCATGCTGCGATAAATTTTGAGTTAGCTATTGTGAAAATAGATATCATATAAATGCCTACCCTATCCCTGTCCCTATAAAAATTGGAAGAGCATTTTCCAAGCTTGCCCTATTATTTCTTGAAAACTCCAGTAGCACTCCCTTGGAAACAAAACAGGCTTGCGTTCTGTCCCCTCTTCCCCTCTTCCTGCATTGCAGTTTTGCACATCTTCCGATCCACTCATTTTCCTATCATTTCCCATTTTCTCTGACTACTTTCATCGGAGAAAAATTTCTCAAATTCGCATACACGATTTCACATCTAATTGCACATCTAACAGATTCTGTTTTATGCTAAGGTAAATTAAGTTTTTTATTTTTTTTTGGGTCAGAAGTAAATTTGACTACCTTATAGTTTTTCATTTTATATTGTTATACCAAAGATAATATTTATTATTTATTCTAGTCTGCATGCTTTGAGTGCGCTGGTGCGGATGATCCTGAAGGTGTCAGACTGGGCAACAGAGTATGCGCCAAGACTCGTGGCCAGAGGATTTGATTGGGAACTCCAATGATTTCACTTGCAGTAAGGTGGTCGTCCCATTTTGATGATGGTCCGGTACAATGATAGGTAATAGTGTTTGAAATTTCTGTTGCCTTTTCTTTTTGGTTCGATTTATGTCATTATTTCTTGTTTATGTCAGTTCGATCTTTTTAGTAAAATTCCTAATTGGTAGAGAGAAATGACGGGGAAAAGGAATGGTGGAAAGGGAATGTTTTTAATTGGATTTTGGTGTATAGAGAGAAAGTATATTTTTTATACGTAATTTTGGATGTAAAAATTTTTTGTTTAAAAAAAAAGAAAACTTATGAAATTCAGAAGTTGAACAGTACAAATTGTAAATTAATATTCCATAAAGAGACTATTTTAGTTCCCTAATTTTTTTGTATTTGTTTTAAAAGCTTTTTGGTGGAGCAATGATGGGGAAATAAGCTGCCTTTGCATATAAATTTATGGGCTAATTGTTTAATGTTTGTTTGATTGTATGCTTAGAGCTTAATAGTCGGTGTGCGATGGTGAAGCTTTAAACTGGTGACAGGCTCTAAAATGACAGTGATGTTTCCTTCTGGAATGGTCTGGAATATCCAAAACCATAGAGAGGTATTGCCATATTGATCTTGGGGAAAGAGTATGAGTCCTCAAAATTGGTGCAGAACACATGTTCTCTGCAGATGTCAACCATAGAGTAGAACCATGAGTAATTTGTCATGTATACTGGAGTCAATGTGGCTGTCTTGAATTTTACTTTGAAGGAAAAGGTTGACACTGGGAGAGTTTCAACTAGATGAGGAGCAACTAGGATTTTTATCTTTTGGACGAGTGAAGTTGTGACTAGATTTTATTGTGATACTTGTTGCTGGAGATTGACTTGACACCTTTTTCGGTATGTGTGGATTCTACCTTACTGTATGGGGCCTATAGTGATTTCTTCCTATTTTTGGCTTTGAAGCAAAGTAGAACATTGTGTAGGTGAATTTGGTCAACGATCTTAGTAAATAGGTTCTTTGTAAATTTGTTGTTCTTTACTAAACTGATTATCATTACCCCATTTTACGTTTGGGGTTGACTCCAATAAACGACTCAGTTTAAGGTCAAGAGTTGGACCTACCAAGCTGCCTTCATTTCTCTGAACCACGCCCCAGGCAACCCTGGGGAAGGCTTCACGGAGATCAGGCCCGGGGGTTTCCCTTATTTGGTTAATTCCCCCGGCTGGTTATCATTACCCCATTTTATGTTTGGGGTTGACTCCGATAAACGACTCAGTTTAAGGTCATGAGTTGGACCAAACTTCCCTTTAAACATATTGTTCAATTCTGCTGTTCTGCCTTGTTATCCTTTACTTTGGAATCTTAAATTGGTGTATTTCCTTCTTTTTCCTAATTTCTATTTATTTATTTTTTATCACTAGAATCATGATAACTTCACAAAATTCATTAATGGAATGTCTAAAAGGCTTCCTGCTCAGGAAACTGAGGGAGATTGATCCTTGCTACCTTCGATTGTGTCATCTTGTAAGACAAGGTGAGCGGCTCTCTTTGCAAATCTTGTTGAGGATCAGATGGGGGCGCTGCCAAGTTGAGTGGAATGCATGAAGTATAGGTATCTTCTATGTTGGATGATAGGTGTTCATGTTTAGTTTGTTTCATATTAAATCAATATCTCTGGCATTCTTTTTTTTTTTCTTAGTCCTATTTAAAAACACAGGATTTGATCTGGTCCATTGCTTGTTTTACACTTTTACTTAAAATGTGATTGCTATAATGCTTTGTTTGATAAATCACTGAATCTTGTACTATATTTGGTTTCTAGTTTTTCTGTTGAAACTTTATTTAAGTTGCAAAAGTCTTTTGGCTGGTGAACGATCTCTTAAAAAAGTTGTGGAAACAGGTTTCATGTTGCTGGTTTTCCAGCAATTGTCTGAGTCAGTCACTGTTGTCCGTCTCTAAAAAGAGATGCCTCTAAAAGTGTGTTAGTAGATTGTTTTTAAGAAATATCTGCAGCATAAGTTTTGAGAATTCCATAGCAGCCAGCATCGGTGTGTTCACTTATGTGTTAAAGAGGAGTGTCTATGTACTTGTGCAATTGCCTTTGGTTTATATCTTCTTCCTAGAGATTGAGATCCTGGATATACTATTTCACCTTTTCAGGAAATTATCCAGTTGTTCGGTGTCCTGCTTATCAAGTAAATCAATGCTTTCTTTGACCAACGGGTTATAGCTACAGGTTTTGCTGGGGTTCCATTCAATATGCAGATGATTGTTAAGTTAATGAAATCGGTCAGCGGACAGATCTGCAGACAACATTTATTGGTTCATCACAAAAATGCGGAAGATTCGATTCTGTGTTTATGTTTTATTTGAGAGGAGGAGGAAATTTTGTTTGCATTGATCTTTGCATATTTCTCTTGTTACCTCTGACTCTTGTATCCTGTAGGTATAGACTGATATGACAGCGTGATCATCATTTTGCCTACAGAGTTGGGGAAGTTGTTCATTCAACTGTATTTACAACTTTAACTTTAGGATTTAATTTTATCTTTATTCAATATAATTTGTTTTCTTTCATTGAGATCTGGCACGAAATGAGGGGAGAAAAGTGGAGGCTAGAAAGCAAAATCTGGGCTATAGAAAATTATACTCCTTCATTAAGCAGATAGTTCTCTGTTGCCTTGCTGGTCTTGTAGCGTGCGTATTGTTGCTCGGTTTTGAATGAAGAGTTTCTCTTGCTACCGCAATTTTTGGGACAGAAGTGCACGAGAGGTCTTGATCTCCGTTTCTGTCGTTCTCCTTTTTTCAATCCAGTATGCAAAAGACGGGCAAGAGCAAGCGAGCAAGGCAATAACAAGTCTGGCTAGTGCTATTGCCCTCTCGGTATATTCGCCGCTTCGCTGTTGTCG